>CM076571.1:319984990-320181634 GCA_034641835.2 Pinus albicaulis
TGCCCCTTTTTCTATTGATTTGTATCTCCATGACCTTGGCTCTTTAACAACCATGTGTCTTCATTAAAGATGACTTTTAAAAACCTCAAAGCCACACATCAATCATCACTTGACATATCCATATCATTAGGAGTCTTTATCATTCTTGGACTTGCTCAGAAACTCTCCTAACACTTGTCAAAAATAATTTAAAATAGGCGCTACTGGAACTTCCGGTAAAAACCTGTAACTGCACAAAAACCATAATGCTACCTGAATTTCTAGTAGCGCTCTATTTATTTTTAAAAAATGCACAGAAAATAATTGAAAAATTCTATGCAGACCTGTACATCTAGAAGATTGAGCTTATTCAAAAATATAATTAGTAGGAAAAAAGGTATTTCACTGGGACATCCTTTTACCTCTCCTCAATATGAGCTGCAACTTCTGCATGCTTTTCCAAGTCTGTTTCTTTGTCAACTGTTGATTTTAACATTGTAGTCCTCACGACTGTCTCTTTTTCAATGCCCTTTTTTTCTTCGGAGCTCTTCTATATTTTTTTCTTTTTGAGGATCCTGTTTGCTAGTCTTAAGGGGCTTTACCCTTATCTTTATTTTTGGACCCACTAGACTCTTCAATTGCAGGAGTTACAATCTATAACCCTTCAAATTGCATCTATACATCTATGACTTCTGTCAGAAAACTTGGATTATGCATGGCTTTAGATTTCAGCCTAAATTTTTTGTTGTCTCTTGTATGTCTTTTCCTGCTACCAACAACTTGTTTTCATATTTGTGTCTTCTCTTGCTGCTATTATTATACCCTGCATCCTTAAGTAGGTCCTCATATGACTTGTTGGGTTGATACTCCTTCTGATTCTTTTGTTGAATTTTTGCTTTCGAAACTTCTAGTAACACTTATTCTTTGGTATTTTCTGTAGCTACATAATTTCTATCTGTGCTTTGGCATAAGCCTTGGGAATAGGAGAAATATAAGGCAGAATATTCATTAATTTGGGCTTGTTGGTAGATGTACCTTCTCCTTTCTCCAACTTCTCTTCAACTTTGGTTGTTTTGGCTCCCTATGATTTGCAAGATCAGCAAGAAAAAACATTGCAGGGGCCACATCAGAACCACTTTGGAATCCTAGGACCTAGCCTTCCTGGATTCACAGAGGGATCTCTCTATTTAAGTTTTTTTTGAAAGATATATCTTTCTTCTTGGTTTATGATATTAGGATAGTTATGAATCTCTTGAGAACTTTATTTGGTTTTGGTTTTGGTGGATTGAAAAGGTACTAGAAGGATTAAAGGTTGGAGAATATTGAAAAAATGTTTCAGCTGGAAGGGTAGACTATAAGACAAAATTAATCCATTGGGCTATGGAGTCATAAAAGGATGTAATTGTTCAAAAACTATTCAAGGGTTTTCATAGGACAAGTTATCTAGATTAAATGGATCTCTTAGTTTAAGTTATGATATGAAACATTAAAGTGTTGTGAAGGCATTAAAGCTATAGTCACTGAAGAATATTCTAACTCTACTTAAACAAGAAAAGAATTTCAAAGTAACTGTTTGAAGTAAGCCAAAGGGCAAGGCAAACCATAGACTTCTTTGAACAGGTTTTTATTAAAGTAAAATTTTAAGACAACAATTCAGTAATCCTAAGAATATTTTTAGATAAAGAAAACATAGAAGATAACAAGGAAAGCAGCCTAAGATCAAACATAAATAATCTAATCTACTTTTGGCATACTCTCAAGGGATCCTTCAAACAACCTTTAAATATAGACCAAAGGACAGGGCACATCATAGACTTCCCTGGTTCAGACTCTACTTAGCATACTTTGAAAAAGATCTTCAAAAACAATATCTCAAGTTGTACTCAGACAGACATGGACTCACCAAAATTTCTCCCTGGTTATACTCTATTGAATCATTCTCAAAATAACAAGCTGGATAAAACAGAAGGGAAGTTAAGAATCCTCCAATCATACCTTAGCAGAGGAAAACATAAAGATAAAGCTTGCAGACAAAAATAGGGTACTTTGACAGTAAATCCTAATCTAAATTTTTTGTTCTCTATCAGAGAAAATGGATAGCATGGAAAACATAAGAAAATAAAAATACAGAGAGGAAAAACATCACCATTGACATAGACGAGGATCCTATGAATCAACTTGTTTTATTGATGTTCAAACCAGTTACATACTCCAGCACAGTGGGTCTTTGCAGCTCAAATCTTTCTCTATCCAGCGTAGGACTCCTCAACTAGCTCAGTAACACTCTAAACAACTAACAATAATAGCCTTCTACAACCAACCAAGAACCCTTTCTAATGAAGTCCTCATGCTATATTTATAAGCAAATGAGGAGGTGAAATGAAATCTAGGATCGATGTATTTCATTTATGACTCAGTTAATGATTTTTGACCTTTGAGATCATGCAAGGCCCAAGGAAAAAATATCTGGAATGAATTACTCTTTATAATGAATGCTGTGTTAATTTCTGAGCTACTTAGTTGCACTATTTTAATTTTAGGCTTTTTGATATCTTTATAATAACTATTGAACTAAAATTTGAAAACATCTCTGACTGAAATAACTTCTGCATGTTTTTTAGGAAAAATGGGCTTTGTAGGTGGCATTTAGCCCTTTGATGAAGTAATTCCTCCATGGATCTAACATTCGAATCATGTTGTGGGCTAATATGCCTTGATCTGTTTGTTTGAACTCCAATTAGGCCTCTGATATTGATTTTTGGCCTCCTTTAATTATCTTCGGTCTTTGTCCTCTGCTGACTATTTTTACATTAATTTATCTATCTTTAAACTGTGCTCTTTTATCCTTAATCTGCTGGTTAAGTTTTGATCTTCTAAATTTGACTCTTAACCTTTACTCTTTAATTTCTGTCTTTTAACTCCTTGATTAATCTTCTTTGTTTTTATGTACAGGTGGCTTTCTTTTTGCGCTGGAAGGTTCTATTGCTTCGACTAGTGTTCATGACATACTGAAAAAACACTTGAAAAAAACCCTGTAAGTCCCTTTTTTGCATTTTGGAACCCAAGGATCGTCATACTGAAGTTCAAACCACTCAGACTTGGCTGTGGGATGGCCTATTTAGCTGGCCGCCATTAAACCTGCAACTAAAACAAAATTTATTAATAAAACCTAAATTTTTATGGGTAAACTACTTTCGGAGGCTTGGGAATGGCGATGGAGCGATGCGGAGGGAGAAAATGTGGAGAGGGAGGGGTTCCATGGTGGAACCAGGAAGAACAATGGCGGATTTTGAATTTGGGCGTGAAAAGGCGAAGATGATTTTGGGTGAAAACCAGGTGGTATTGCACTATAAATAAATGGTAAGCAGTTTTGAGTGGATCGAATGCGATTCCACTTGAGAGGTGACACCTGTCCAAGGGAAAACCACCCTTTACGCATAGAAATGGGGCGTTAACCCTTATTGACAAAATGCAAGCGATATGGACTTACCATCGTCGGATCCGAGAGAGCCCGATCAACAACTAAGGTTGAGCACGATGGTGGGTGTAACTTTGGAGGGGCAACAGAGGGGTATAGGTGGCAGATGGGGATTGGGTAGCATTCTTCTGAGTGGAAGGTGAGCTAGAGGGGTAAAATAAGGGATTTTTTGGGTAGCGGGGAGGGTTATGAGCGAGGTTTGAAAGGAAGGGAGAATGGTGTCCGTTGGATCGGAGACTATCAATGATGGAGATGTGTTTGGATGGATGAGTAGGCAAGGTGAAAAATAGGTGAAAAGGGTTTTGAAGTTAGGGCGAAGCTATGGTCCTGTAAGGATAGATAGGACCAAGGGCTGAGATAAGAGGGGCTTTTAGGAATAGCGGGTGGTTGAGGTCCCAGGTCACATGAGGAAAGGGCAGAGGGTTTAAGATCAAAGGGGCTTAAGGCCTTACTTTTCAAATGGTTGGATATTAGGCTAAAAACAAGGTGTTTTAAGCCTTTTTGAAGGTTTTGGTAGTGTGAAAGAGGGGTTCTTTTTAAACCAATCAAAGGGGTTTTTTATGGTTTAAAAAGGGTTTTTAAGGGAATGGAGGGTATAAGAAGGGAAAATGGGCCTTTTTAGAGGGGAAATGGTTGTTTTTAGAATAGGAGTAAAAATGGTAAAATGGGGGAATGAAATGGAGGTTAAAATGATGAGAATATCATGAAATCAACTTCTTTTGAATTAGCAGGGTAAATTGGAATGGATTTGAATGAATATTTTAGTAAATGGATAGCTTAAAGGGATAATGAACTCAGTGAGATTTCTATAACTCACAAATTTTCATAAAAGTTTTTTTTGGAAATCTGAAGACTTATTTAGCCATATATAGGTATAAATTTTTTTATTGATGGCTAACAGTGGCTCCACTTGGGGAAGGCAGCTCCTTGGAGGTGTCAAGAACCTCAGAGAATAAATCCCTGGAAAATGGACCAGTGCCTTGTTTTTGCATTTTGAAAATCCTCTTTGACTTGATTATTTTGTTGCTTTGAAGGTCTTTCAGCATCTGAATCATAACATGATTAGTCTTGAACCCCAACTTCTACCTACACAACATACTTTCCTAACATTTTTTTTATTTTTTATTTTTTATTTTTTTCAGTGGGTGCATTTAGATTTGCAAACCCTTGTAACATAATTTTTTTTTCTTTTATTTGAAAGTAGGAAACTATCTACTTCTACCCTCATATCATCCATGAGTTTAGATTAAATAGATGAACTCATTATTTCTCTACCTATTCTAGCTATCTGTCAAGATTAGACCGTTTGACACATTTTTGTTCTCTAGTCTAAAACAGGAAATTGAAAACATAATCAAATCAGGATTAGACAGTCTGATTTGCTATGGAGCTATGGAATTTTGTACAAGCTACACATAGACTTTATTTGTAGAAATTTAAAACAAAAACTGTGAAGGCTTAAGATCTGAAATGGTTATACATCCTTCTTTCTTTCTTTGGTTCAAATTTTGAGCTTTTTAGAACCATTTCTATCTTTTCCTAATCTATTCTACTAATAAGACAAGTTTACATTGTTTGGAAAATCTTCATTCACTAACCTATCAGCAATAAATTTAAACTTATTCAACCATGATTAGGATGTATGATTGAATAACATTTATTCTTTAAAAGTAGTGGCATTTGGGCTTGCACATTTTCAGATTTTTCTCTTTTTGGTATGGGGTTGTACCTTTTCTTTTTTCTGCCCTCTTTTCTCTTTTTCTTTTGTTTTTGTATTTTGTCTTTTTTCAAAACAATTTAAAACTAAAAATATGCTCAAAGGCTAAGATTATTTTCATTCCTATATATCCTAATATAGCTTGAAGTCATATATTTAGCTGGTGAACTCTCTTTTCCAATACATCCAATCAAGCAGATGATTCCATGAATGGTCTTTCCTCAGCTCCTTGAGCATACTGGACAGATCAAAATACCACTCCCACCAAACTTGTTTTTTAAAAGGAGTGTTCAAAATTTTTATTGCTCTTTGCAATAAACTACTCCTAACAACTTTTACTCCCTCTTCAAATGTCTTTAAAGAATTAGCAAAGGGATCTTGAAACAATACCTGGTTATGATTATTTGAAAGATAGGTTTCAACCAGGGTTACTCTTTCCTTCTTCATTATCATATGAACTGGTAGACTCATCATACATTGCAGTATTGTCCTCTTGTAGTCCTTGTATGTCCTGACTGAGTGAACTGAACTCTGTGAAAAGGCCACCATGTTGTTGAGCAGGGGTATTTTTTGGCAATAAATCTTTTTGAGAAGGAAGAGTAACAACTTTTATGTGATCATTAATTGTTGTGCCTTCATTTGCATATTGTAGTTCGATGGACCTTGGTGATTGTAAATTTGGATTTAAGGGGTTTTCCATGCTCCAACTAATTACCTCTACCTTTTCAAGAGAAGGCTTCTTATTTTTAACTTGCTCAAAAAGTTCTGCATCCTCTTTAACTTCAACATCAGAATTGAAAGAATACTATTTTCCAATTATATGAAAGTTATTTCTGATGGACTGCATTGGCTGATTGCTGCTTTCAAACTAATGATAGTGAAATTTATCACACCAATCAACTGTTGATTGCTCTGCATGATTATTTTCTATTTAGAGAACATCATCATCATCAGATTGATCAAAATTTGGAGAACCATCAGCATAAATAATCTCACCAATCAAACACATTGGATTATTATTTTTTATTTCTTTGAATTGATCTACAAGTTTACTTTCTTATTTATGGAAACTAAGGTTGGCAAGGGAATGAATATAAGGGTTTGTCTCATATGAATTTCTAGAGGTTGGATGTTTGTTTAATATTTTATTGATTTCCTCTTCAGTCAAAAGAGGAGGTATTTTTCCCTTTCTTTGGATAGAAGTACATCAATCCTCTTTCTCTTGTGAAGGTTGATTTTGAGGCTAGATGTTTTCTTGAGCCTCACCTAGTAGAGATGGTGAATCATTACTTGTGTTTGCAGGGAGACCTTGAGGACTTCCTTCTATTTCCTGATTTATTTCACTCTCAAACAACTCTTCCAGGTTGTCATGGTGGCTATCTCGAGCATAAAATTGGTGAATGGATGCTAAGACGTCTTCAGACTACAAATTTTACAAATCTTCATCACTATCTATAAGGTGTTGTATGATATCCTGATATTGATCACAACAATTTTCAGCCAATGATAAGGATGGAGAGTTTTCTTTATAATGCTCATAAAATACCTGGTGGGGGTCCCTTAAAGAAAACAAACTACCAGGTCTCATCCATTCATACTATTCCCTTGCTTTTCCTTCTAATGTCAACATGAACATTTTCATAAGGCAGTCCTCGTGCCATTCAACTTTTAACCTCCATACATGTATATGAAATTTGATGAGATGTAATCGGGGGTCATCAAACTTTTCATCTTGGAAGACAAGAAGGTTTTTGTCCCAATTTATCTGAGGCATTTTGTGCGGAAACGCAGGGATGTGTTCTCTGTTCATTGGAGCATATCTCCTTTGTATCCTTGGATCCATGTTTGTAAATCAGAAAGGGTCACTGAATCTTTTCAACCAGTTTAGAGTTTTCTACCAGTGGAGTCTTAAGGTTTATTAAGGTTAGTGGAGTCACCAAGTGGAAGATTTCAAGTTTTTTGTCCACCATCAGGATGATTTGGATTTTCTTAATGCATTCCAGGGGACTCTATAAGAACTAGTGGGTTCCACAGGGCTACTGAAAACTAGTGGAGTCACCAAGTGGAGGATTTTTACTATTTTTATAGGATTGGTTGTTGTCCACCATAAAAAATCAAGAACCACACTTGGCAAACACTTGGTTCATTTTAAGAAAGAGGTTTTCTAAGTTGTGAAGTTATCTATTACTCATTTTTGATCCCCAGTATGGTCACCACTATGTTGGCTCCCTGTGATTTGCAATATTGGCAAGAACAAACACTGCAGGGGCCACATCAGAACCACATTGGAATCCTAGGACCTAGCCTTCCTGGATTCAAAGAGGGATCTCTCTATTTAAGTTTTTTTGAAAGATATATCTTTATGCTTGGTTTATGATATTAGGCTAGTTATGAAGCTCTTAAGAACTTTATTTGCTTTTGGTTTTGGTGGATTAAAAAGGTACTAGAAGGATTAAAGGTTGGTGAAGATTGAAAAAATGTTTCAGCTGGAAGGGTAGACTATAAGACAACATTAATCCATTGTGCTATGGATTCATAAAAGGATTTAATTGTTCAACAACTATTCAAGGGTTTTCATACGGCAAGTTATCTATATTAAATGGATCTCTTATATTAAGTTATGATATGAAACATTAAAGTGTTGTGAAGGAAATAAAGCTATAGTCAGTAAAGAATATTCTAACTCTACTTAAACAAGAAAATCCTTTCAAAGTAATTGTTTGAAGTAAGACAAAGGACAGGGCAAACCATAGACTTCTTTGGATAGACTTTTATTAAAGAAAAATTTTAAGACAACAATTCAGTAATTCTAAGACTACTTTAAGATAAAGAAAACATATAAGATAATAAGGAAAGAAGCCTAAGATCAAACAGAAATAATATAATATGTTTTTGGCATACTCTCAAGGGATCTTTCAAACAACCCTTAAAGACAAACCTGAGGACAGGGCATACAATAAACTTCCCTAGTTCAGACTCTACTTAGCATACTTTGAAAAAGAACTTCAAAAACAATATCTCAAGTTATACTAAGATAGACATGGACTCACCAACATTTCTCGCTCACTACTACATTTGGCGGAAATTCCGACACTTGGTTTCGACGCTTTTGACCAAATGTCAGAAATTTCCCCAAATTTTTTCCATCCTGCCCGAAACCGTCGCTATACCGACGTTTATAGAAAAGTGTCTCAATTGCGACGTTTGGAGGAAGACGTCGCAATTGCGACACTATGGCCCAAAGCACCGCTATTGAGACGACTCCAATCCTTGCAAGTGCGACACAATGTCTAGGTGTCGCCATTGTGACGTTTGGAGGCACCCGTCGCAATAGAGACGCTTTTTCGGCCATCGGTATAATGACACTTATATGCGTGCTACATAAAAATATAAAAATTATATGCACACTACATAAAAATTTGAAACTTATATGCGCGCTACATAAAAATGATTTTATTGTTTCGTATCTGTTGCAATAGCTACATTAACGTCTGATATCACGCGCGCATTCGCCCTCCGCTCTTGCAGAACAGAATTCTCCCTCAGCTCTTGTAGAACAACATTTTCCCTCAGCATTCGCCCTCAGCTCTTGCAGAACAACATTTTCCCTCAGCATTTGCCCTCACCGTTCGCCCTCAGCTCTTGCAAAATGGTAAGCTCTTACTGCAGGCCCTTCCTCCTATAGTAGGGTTGACTCTATTTGGGTTTTTTTGGTCAATTCCATTGGATTGTGTTAGGCTGTAGGTTTCTCTCTAGATGTCAAGAATCAAGATTCAATACCCTCTATTATCTTCATCACCCAATACAATATTTAAATTTTTCCCAAAGAAACGCTTATTAATTTGGTAGCCATTATTTCTCCCTGCTTTAAAAACCCTACATTTAAATGAAAACAAGCATTGCATTTCAACTACAAAAATCTATTAGTGTTCAAATGTACATGTGTGCTACATTAACGTCTGATATCACGCGCGCATTCACCATTCGCTCTTGCAGAACAACATTCGCCCTTAGCATTCGCCCTCAGCATTCGCCCTGAGCTCTTGCAGAACATCATTCGCCCTGCATTCGCCCTCAGCTCTTGCAAAACAACATTTGCCCTGGATTCGCCCTCAGCTCTTGCAGAACAACATTTTCCCTCAGCATTCGCCCCCAGCGTTCGCCCTCAGCTCTTGCAGAATAGCATTCGCCCTCAGCTCTTGCAAAATGGTAAGTTCTTACTGCAGGCCCTTCCTCCTATAGTAGGGTTGACTCTATTTAGGATTTTTTGGTCAATTCCATAGGATTGTGTTAGGCTGTAGGGTTCTCTCTAGATGTCAAGAATCAAGATTCAATACCCTCTATTATCTTCATCACCCAATACAAGATTTAAATTTTTCCCAAAGAAACGCTTATTAATTTGGCAGCCATTATTTCTCCCTGCTTTAAAAACCCTACATTTAAATGAAAACAAGCATTTCATTTAAACTACAAAAATCTATTAGTGTTCAAATGTACATGTGTGCATCACTTGTGTAGGGTATTCCTTTTCCACTTTCACATTATCCAAGAATGTGTGCAGTATAGTTCATATTTTTTTTTATTTAGATTATCTTGAAAAAGGAAAGGTAAATTATTTCCCATGGAAAAAGAAGGTTTTCCCTTTTTATAGGTTGTTTGGACTTACGTGGAAAAATATATGGAATGCCTTTCATATTACGTAGTTTAAATTTGAATTAACAGATTATTCTACATGAAAATATAATTACCTATGTGATGTCCTTCATCACTAATTAAATTTATAGGGTTTCAATTTCCTAGACTCTAACTCATATGATGCTAAATTCTAGGTTCTCATTGGTGGATCACTCTTCCATTGATTTCCTTTCCCTCTGGATCTTGTCATACTTTAAAATTCATCAATGATACATATATTATTTCAGGTATCCCAAAAGGCTTTATAGTAGAACATATTGTGAAGTTTTTTTGACACTTGAGGATTCTTCTTAGAACTGCAACACGGTCTACGCTATCGAGTTATATACCAAGCAACTTGCTCTTAATAACCACACTATGAGGTAGGTTCAACCAGTTTGAACTTGTTGGGACATAGCATATGAAGTTGTGTGATGAGTCCATATCATAGGTATATTATGGTGACAAAAGTGAAGAAACGTAATGATAGTTATTATGTTAACATTACTAGAAACATTTTCGAAATTATCCATGCTATCAAGATGTCAAAATTCTAGGCATTAGGTGTCAATACTCGTAGCTAATAGATAATAATAATAATATAAAAAAATCACAACTTTATTCTTGAAATATGATTATTACACATTGGTAACCTAGTTCATGAGTTACTATCACCCAAAGATTGCAAAACAAACTTAAAATATAAATTAAACCAACATGAGAATCAAACTAAGGGTTTCTCGACAAAATCATGCCATAACCTGGCATTTTGAAACCCAAATTTGAATCCATCATAAGTAATACAATGCAAACTTAGATGGATTTTCAATGCATGTTTGCATGCTACACTTATTCTTTGTCTAGATATCATTTTTTAAATGGAACCATTAGTCAAGCCCACAGTCCTTTTTGTGTGAAAAATTTCAGCTCTATTTGAGCTCTTTTTTGCTCCACCACCTCCATAAAGTTATAAACATATGCAAACATATATCATGATCTTGGAATTCCATTACATATGTATGTTCCAATGTTCCATAATCATGCCCCATCATCAATTTAAGAAATTTCCATTGAATATCAAATTATGGAGGGGGGGAACTTTTTGCTGCAACATTTGGCTCAAAATCAGGGACCATCTCCGTATGAGGTGAATGAGAACTATAGATATTTGAAGAAGTAGATTAGTTCCTTTTCCTCTGGCCATGGAGTCATATATAGTCATCCATCACACAAATTTGTCTTTGTTCATTCTCACCTTGAAAGTTGCAAAAATTCATGCCCTAATTGAAACGATACTAAATTTGAAAGATATAATAAAAATGCAAGCTAGAAGTGCCCTATTAATACAAAGGGAAAACCTTCCTACCTACCCTAATTGAGATAAATTTTGATTGAATAGGAAACATGATATTGCCAATGGAGTTGATCCAACAACTTGTTAAATGTATGGGACTAAATCATGCATTTGATTTCCAGGGAAACATGCACATGAAGAGAAAAAGAGCAGAATTAATGGAAAATCCATACATGCCAGTTATAAAAACTACATCGAAAGGTCAAAAAATACTTAAGGCCTTAACTTAATTTGAATCCAAAAATGACAAAACAGGATTAGTGAAAACACAAGAGTGGTGTGGGTGAACAACATAAATAAAAAGTGAAGATACCTTTCCCCAAGATGCCTTTGTCATCGTTGTATGAAAACATGTTTTCCTTTCTCTTTATACATGCAAGTGAATGCATTATAGGTATGGTGTTTTCCCAGAATAGGAGAAGCCTACTTAAATATATCATTCGTGGATTGAATGTTTGGGTGCCTTAATGTGCAATGACATGTTTCCAGGACTGAATTCAATGCAAGGTATATTTGAAACTCTAACTCTATCTTCTGGTGTCTTATTAGAAATTATTTCTGTTTTCATTTTGTGTTTTCAAGTTAGATATTGTTTTCAATTTTTTACATTTATAATTTTATTGCAATGTGGCAGAATGATCAGAGCAGTGCAGGAACAACCCCGAGACGGGATGATCGCGGAAAGAGGCCAGCGGAAGAACATGTAAAGTGCCAACATTGCTCTATCTTCAGGTATTTTAGTTATTTACATAATTGAAATAATATTAATTTTGTTCAAATATGCAAACACCTAGCCATGGTACGCCTGATGATTCCCTCTTTGAGGAAGAGCTTTCTTCATCCCTATCTCCATTGTTCTTGTTGCAAAAGAGGCACGAGATGCAAGGTTGGAATTTAATACTTTGATAGACGCGCCTCAAACACCTAAAACAGAAGAGAGGATACAACATCTTATGAGGCAGCTAGAAAGATATCAGGTAATAATAAAAAGTCAAAAGGATATTTTTTTTGTTCTACATGAGATGAATTGTGATAGTTTGATTTTTAATTTTTACATTGACTAAACTAACAAAAAGTTCTTTTGTATGTAGTGTTTTCTGGCACTTGCTGAACCTGGTGTTGGTGGTAGTGGGACACAAGGGCAAGAGATTGCCCAACAACCCTCTCATACACCTTCTACTCCTTTAGGTGCCAGCCAAGAAACACACCCTGCCCAAGCAGACACCCAGCCAACCGTTGAACGTGTTGGAAATGATGAGGCTGATATGGCCAACTACATTATTGCGTTTCCTGGAGCTACACGTGTCAGCTCCACAAGGACCATTAATGGCACATTGTTGGTGAACGATGAAGGTGTCCCTATAAAGCATGTACAACTCCCAGGTAAATTTTAATATTTTAACTATTTCATGTACTTTATCTAAAACATATTTATCATGATTTTTATTTTTAAATTAATGATAATATCTTTTTCTTTTTTTGGTTTTATTCTGTGTAGGAAACAATGAGTTCTACAGGATTCTGGAGAGCCATGCGTTGGTAATTTTTGGCCCAACCATACGTACAGGGTGGAATTCCCAGAATTCCAACCTGAAAAAATAACTTCTAGATTATCTAGAAGCCCTTTTTGGGGTCGGCACATTTGACAGAACAACGGTGGCTCGGGTAGCCGGAAAATATTTGAAATATACCAGGGACACCTATAGGACACAATTGCAATTTAACCCTAGATATGAGTGTCCTCTCACAGTTCCAGAGAGTGAGTGGAGAGCACTCATCCATGACGGAAAAGAGAAAAGGGCAAAGAAAGAAGGAAAAATGCCAACTGGACCCACAAGGTAAATTACAACTTTAATTCAATAGCTTTAATTTTCTCTATGTCTAAAATAAAAGTGTGCTACGTCATATCTGACTTCAATTTTGTTGATGCTAGGTTGCCCGACACCTCAAAGGCAACCAAAGCTAGGATTGAGAAAAATGGCCATCACAAGCTAGGCCAGGGCAGCTACTTGAAATTAGCTGCAATAATTGTAATTAAGTAGCTAAACATCTTATAATTAATTGTATCGCCTTCCAACGTTTTTGTAATCCTATCAAATATGATTAAAAATACACAATCATATGTAATGTAGGGTGATGACTTCGTAACAGAAACTACAGAGGAAGATAAAAATATCGCTTTCCATTTCGGCTATCAAGCTGTAGTTGAACGTCGCAGAAGCTTGGGGCAGGTCCCAAGATCCAGAATGCCTGATAAGGTAAAGCATTAACCTTTCAATATGTTTGTTTTTGTCCATAAATTTAATGTCTAACAACTTTGTTTAAATCAGGGGAGCAGCACTACCGACGAGGCAAATAACCCAGTTTTAGAGCCAGATGTAGATGATCCTCTCGTGCAACCTAATCATTGTAGTGGGGACCAGGCCGACAATGCTGCTATCAGTGAGGGCCATGACGGTAATTAATTTCCACTTTTCTGGATGGATATTTGGGTTCCAATCTTCAGATGTGAAAATGTAATGACTTCATGGACTGTTTTACTTCATATAATATATTCAAAACAACGTTTTTTCTCTTCTGAAAAAAAATGATTAATGTTTATCATTCTGCCTTCAAAACTAGCGATGCTGGTCTATGTTGCTGGTTTATTGATATGGTCTGATGGTCTTTTTATATTTTGGACATATCACACTCCACACATGATTAGCGTTTTTCTCTGTTCAAGGATTTTGGGTACTTTAATTTGTGTTTGAAATAAATGACTTTGACGTACTCTATATGTTGCTTTACTATTCTACATACTGCTATTTCACTTTCTTATAGATGCCTCGGGCATATTTGGATGCTCTCTCAGATTGTCGATAATCTCCATGTGGACCGTTACTGGGTTTTATATCAAGTCGTTGTATGTGACATGGGGTATTTTTCTATCATTGTCCTGGGTGGGACTTCCAATTTTCTCGATGGATATTTGGGTTCCAATCTTCGCATGTGAAAATGCAATGACTTCATGGACTATTTTACTATATAATATATTCAAAACATCGTTTTTTTCTCTTGTGAAAAAAAATGATTAATGTTTCTTATCACTCGCTCAAAACTAGCAAGTAAGGCATGCCTATGTGTCACGTTTATTGATATGGTATGATGGCATACATTATATTGGACATATCACACTCCCTCACATGATTAGCTGCTTCACAGGATTTTGCACTTTAATTTGTATTTAGAACAATGGACGTCTGTAACTCTATCTCGTTGCTTTACTATTCTACATACTACTATTTCACTTTCTTATGTATGCCTCGGGCATATTTGGATGTTTTCTCAAAGTTGTCGATAATCTCCATGTGGACCGTTACTGGGTCTTATATCAATTCCCTGTATGTGACATGGGGTATTTTTCTATCAATGTCTGGGGTGGGACTTCCACTCTTCTGGATGGATATTTGGGTTCCAATCTTTAGATGTGAAAATGTAATGACTTCATGGATCGTTTTACTTCATATAATATTCAAAATAGCGTTTTTTCTCTTGTGAAACAAAAATGATTAATGTTTATCACTCTTCCTTCAAAACTAGCGATGTTGGTCTATGTTATTTGGTTTTTCATATATGTCCGATGGTCTTTATATTTTGGACATATCACACTCCTCACATGATTAGCTTTTTTCTCACAGGTAGTTTGGGTACCTTAATTTGTATTTGGAACAATGGACGTCAGATTTTATCTATCGTTTACCATTCTACATACTACTATTTCACTTTCTTTATAGATGCCTCAAAGAAGATTGGATGCTTTCTCAGATTTGTAGATAATCTCCATGTGGACCGTTACTGGGTTTTATATCATGTCCCTGTATGTGACATGGGGTATTTTTCTATCATTGTCTGGGGTGGGACTTCTACTTTTCTAGATGGATATTTGGGTTCCAATCTTCAGATGTGAAAATGTAATGACTTCATGGACTGTTTTACTTCATATACTATATTCAAAATAGTGTTTCTCATCTTTTAAAGTTTCATTTTTTTTTTTAAATTGAACCCGCCGTCGGTATACTGACGCCTTGTAGATGTCAGAATTACGACAACTCAGAAACGTCGAAAGAGCGACAGTATAAAAAAGTCGGACCACATTTCATCGGAATTGCGATAGCTTACAAACGTCGGAAGAGCGACATTCAAAACGTCAGACCACATTTCGTCGGAATTGCGACATCTTACAAACGTCGGAAGAGCGACGTCCAAAACGTCGGACCACACTGCGTCAGAATTGCGACCATTTACAAGCATCGGAAGAGCGACGTTCAAAACGTGAGACCACATTTTGTCAGAAGTGCGACCGTTTAAAAACGTTGGAAGCGCGACGATTCATGAGACGTCGGAAGAGTGACGCTTGTTCGGAAGCGATGGAAGAAGTGTCGATAGTGCGACACTTTTTAGGTGCGTCGGAACTGCGACGGCATGAAAAACCACGTTTTTTCCGCCCTTGAACTGTCGCTCTTGCGATGACTATGTGTCGGAATAGCGACGAATTGGCCGTCGGAATTTCCGCCAAATTTTCTAGTGCCTGGTTATACTCTATTGAATCATTCTCAAAAGAACAAGCTGGATTAAATGGGAGGGCAGTTAAGAATCCTCCAATAAGACCTTAGCAGAGGAAAACATAAAGATAAATCTTGCAGACAGAAATAGGGTACTTTGATAGTAATCCTAATCTAAATTTTCTGTTCTCTATCGGAGATAATGGACAGCATGGAAAACATAAGAAAATACAAATACAGAGAGGAAAAATATCACCATTGACATAGACCAAGATCCTGTGAATCAACTTGTTTTATTGATGTTCAAACCAGTTCCATACTCTAGCACAGTGGGTCTTTACAGCTCAAAGCTTTCTCTATCCAGCCTAGAACTCCTCAACTAGCTCAGCAACACTCTAAACAACTAACAGTAACAACCTTCTACAACCAACCAAGAACCCTTTCTAATGAAGTCCTCATGCTATATTTATAAGCAAATGAGGAGGTGAAATGAAAGATAGGGTCAATATATTTCATTTATGAATCATTTAATGATTTTTGACCTTTGAGACCATGCAAGGCCCAAGGCAAAAATATTTGGAATGAATTACTCTTTATAATGAATTTCGTGTTAATTTCTGAGCTACTTAGTTGCAATATTTAACTTTTAGGCTTTTTGATATCTTTGTAATAACTATTGAGCTGCTTCTTTGAAAATATCTCTAATTGAAATAACTTCTGCATGTTTTTTAGGCAAAATGGGCTTTGTAGGTGGCATTTAGCCCTTTGATGAAGTAATTTCTCCATGGATCTAACATTCGAAGCATGCTTTGGGTGAATCTGTCTTGATCTATTTCTTTAAACTTTAATTAGGCCTCTGATATTGATTTTTGGCCTCCTTTAATCGTCTTCAGTCTTTGTCCTCTGCTGACTGTTTTTACTTTAATTTATTTGTCTTTAAATTGTGCTCTTTTATCCTTAACCTGCTGGTTAAGTTTTGATCTTCTGAATTTGACTCTTAACCTTTACTCTTTAATTTTTGTCTTTTAACAACTTGATTAATATTCTTTGTTTTTGTGTACAGGTGGCTTTCTTTCCGCACTGGAAGGTTCTATTGCTTCGACCAGTGTTCATGACATACTGATAAAACACTTGAAAACAAACCCTGTAAATCCCCTTTTTAAATTTTGGAACCCAAGGATCGTCATCTTGAAGTTCAAGCCACTCAGACTTGGCTATGGGACGGCCTGTTTAGCTGGCCACCATTAAACCTTCAACTAAAACAAAATTTATTAATAAAACCTACATTTTTATGGGTAAACTGCTTTGGAGGCTCGGGAGTGGTGATGGAGAGATGCAGAGGGAGAAAATATGTAGAGGGAGGGGTTCCATGGTGGAACCAGGAAGAAAAATGGTGGATTTTGAATTTGGGCGCGAAAAGGAAAAGGAATTTTTGGGTGAAAACCAGGTGGTATCGCACAATAAATAAGTGGTAAGTGGTTTTAAGTGGATCGAACATGATTCCACTTGGGAGGTGATGCCTGTCCAAGGGAAAACTGCCCTTTTTGCGTAGAAATTGGGCGTTAACCCTTATCGACAAAATGCGCGTGATATGGAATTACCACCATCGGATCTGAGAGAGCCAAATCAACAGCAAAGGTTGAGCGCGATGGTGGGTGTGACTTCGGAGGGGTGGGAGAGGGGTACAAGTGGAAGATGGGGATTGGGTAGTGGTCTTCTAAGTGGAAGGTGGGCCAGAGGGGTGACGTAAGGGCTTTTTCGAGTAGCGGGGAGGGTTATGAGTGGGGTTTGAAAGGAAGGGAGAATGATGGTCATTGGATTAGAGACGATCAACGATGGAGATGTGTTTGGAGGGATGAGTAGGCGAGGTGAAAAATAGGCGAGAAGGGTTTTGAAGTTAGGGCGAAGGTACGGTCCTGTAAGGGTAGATAGGATCGAGGGCTGAGATGAGAGGGGTTTTTAGGAATAGCGGGTGGTCGAAGTCTCGGGTCACATGAGGAAAGGGCGGAGGGTTTAAGCCTGAAGGGGCTTAAGGCCTTACTTTTGAAATTGTTGGATATTAGGCTAAAAACAAGGTGTTTTAAGCCTTTTTGAAGGTTTCGGTAGGGTGAAAGAGGGGTTCTTTTTAAACCAATCAAAGGGGTTATTTTATGGTTTAAAGAGGGTTTTTAAGGGAATGGAGGGTGTAAGAAGGGAAAATGGGCCTTTTTAGAGGGGAAATGATTGTTTTTAGAATAGGAGTAAAAAAGGTAAAATGGGGGAATGAAATGGAGGTGAAAATGATGAGAATAGCTTGAAATCAACTTATTTTGAATCAACAGGGTAACTTGGAATGGATTTGAATGAAGATTTTAGTAAATGGATAGCTTAAAGGGATAATGAACTCAGTGAGATTTCCAAAACTCACAAATTTTCATAGAAGTTTGTTTTTGGAAATCTGAAGACTTATTTAGCCATCTTTAGGTATAACAAATTTTACTAATGGCTAATAGGTTGAGGGAGCCTTTTCCTTTCTACCTTTGGCCTTTTTGTATACGTTATCCTTCTTAGATTTTCTTTTATTCCTCATACCAACTGATGAAGTAGTTGGCTTCTGAATTTTCCTTTCTACTTGGTAGGTTGAGGATGTTGTTGTGAATTTGTAGATAGCTGAGCAGGAATGTCTTGTGTAGGTACAGTTTGGCCTACCATGTAAAACATAAAGTGTTCCCATGACTCCTTTCTTTTCTCGAGTTCTTCAACAACCAATACCTTGATAAGAGCCTGATGATATAAGCTATACTCTAATGCTGCTTCATGGGTTTGTATCCTAGCTGACATCATATTCAAGCTCTTCAATAGAAACAAGGGTAGGTTGAGGATCTTCATACTTGCAATATGAAACAAAAACATCATGTGATAAAGAAAAAAATCAGTATACCTCCTCTCACGAGTAAGGTATATCTTGATGAGCTTGACAGTTTCAGCCCACTCATTCTTGAGATGTCTGCTAGAAATCCCCTTAGCCAAGTTAATGTCTCTGTGTTCATATTTGATGAAACTGTTGAGGTCTCCTCCAGTGATGACTTGGATTCTGAACCATTTTTCTCCTTCTTGTGGGAGGTGGAAAGCTTCAACAATAGACTTTGTTGATACCTACAATCTAATGCCATAGATATTTGCTTCTTTCCCATCAAATGAGAGGGAAAATTCCTTAACTAATCCTAAATGAGAGCTTCCTAGTATTGAAAAAAATGGATACCACCCTACATGAACAAAGAACCTCCTCACATTCGGATTAGCATCAACTAAATATGCTCCTTGAGTGTGTTTTAGTTTTCCTCCTTTCTTAGTCATCTTCATCTATAGATAAAGTTGTCTACTATAATATGATAGGTGTCAAGATTTGGAGAGCTCACTTAACAGGTGTTATTGTGTCTTCAATGCAAACTTTCTAAAATCTGGGTCTCCCTCTTCAAGCCACTCACTAGAATTTCTCATTCACCAACAACTGAACTCGAAAATAATGGTTTTCCCTTTCTTTCGATGATTTAAAATGATATGTTGGTTCACCTTTCCATGCATTAGATTTTTCATAATGGGAAATATCTTGGACCGTATAACACATCTTGTGGTAGTCATGATTAACTTCAGTTAGCTATTGTGCTTCAAATTATATGCTATAGGTGGCTTGAGCTAAACGGAGTTGGATCTAGAAGTCACCTCCATGATATCTTTATGACAAGCGTAAAATTCCAGCAAATTTCATCCATGATCAAACCAAATGGTCACCACATTAAATTTTAGATCCATGATTTACCTTGACAGTTAATATATACCTCGACATGGGGATATAACGACTCCGTTGACAGACAGGAAAAACAACGGTTGGATTTTACAACTACGGATTAAGACCTATCTTCTTCCACTTACAACCATGACTTAACTTGACATCATTCAAAATATACCTTTCCTATCACGTGACATAGCTCATGATAAAAAATTTAAACCTTAGTTGATAATTGGAACACGTGGCTAACACAAAAGTGGATGCATTTTTTTTTTTTTTTAATAGGGGAGGAAACTGGAATTTCTGGTAGCATTGGGTAAAGGAAAAATAAAAATAAAACAAAATTAAAACATATTGTCTGAAAGGGCTAAAAAAGATGCTACCGGAACTTTTGGTAGCATTCTATGCTTTTTTGAAATTTACAAATTTTATTGTAAAAACAAAAAATTTAAAACACACTCATGACTTAGCATAGAACTATGTTAAAAATGTTTTCAACTTATATCCCTATGGTTTTACTCAAATTTCAAGTAGGACCACTCGTTGGATGCACAATTTAATCCCTCATCCAGGGAACACTCATGTTGCATACTTTCGATGAACTGAGAAATAAATGAAAAACGTGATTACAGGGTCTGATTTTTCATGTATCAGGGTCCATCGAAAGTATGAAACATGGATACTCCTTGGATGAGGAATTAAATTCTACATACAACGAGATCTCACACTTGAAATTTGAGTAAAACCGTAGGGAGATAAGTTGAAAATACAAGTTGAAAAAATAGTTTTTTTTTTTTTTTTTTACTTTTTAAATTTTTTACTCCAAAAATGATGAATCATCCCTCATGGTTGACATCATAATCTTGAATACTATTTGTTCTTATAAATTTTATTTTGGTTGTACATTTTTTCTTTCAAGTCCATTTTAAACCTCAAAATTTCTCTAATGAGAAACTCCTTCTTGGGTTGTGAGAGTACTACGAAAGTTCCTCTTCGAACCATGTGTGAATCAATGTAGTTCCTCCTTCAGTTGTGAGCGATTTTAGTGAATTTTAATTTATTGTACCTTGTAATATGGAGTAGAAAATTGAAACAGGGCATATTGATCAATTAAGCTATGGAAGTGATGAGAATGCCAAGTTGTAGTGTGTGGTCCTGTTGAATATTAGAGGCCAAGACACAACACCAAAATGAGCTCTAGGGAAGAATTATACCTTATTGCACCCAATATGAGAAGTTTGTTATCACTCTATAATTTATATTGTTGGAAAGACTAAATTATAAAGAACAACATAAAAGCCACTTGAAGCCTAGGATCAAGCCCTCCTAGACTCAGAAAGGGATCTCTCTATATAAGATTTATATTTGTTTTAAGCTTTCTAATATTATGCTAGTTAAATTAATTGTGAGAGTTGTTTTTGTTTGATAGTTCATGGTTGGATTTAAGGGTTTTCCTTAAACAGTTTCCATTGGGCTATGGAGTCAAAATAGGCTGGGTATATGCATCAGATTCTGGAACAAATGCAAGGCAAGCTAGCTGTGAATACTGGTGTTTTATAACTAGGTGAAATTATGAAATGAAGAAGAGTGTTTTCAGTAATGACTTAAGAGCAACTAAGAATTATTAAACCATACATCAGAAGAAAACCTTAAAATTGTGAAGACATCCAGAATTAAGGTATTCTAAACAGTAAATCTTAATCTAATTTTCCTGTTTTACAATTATAATTTTAAAATGGTGCACATGAAAAGATTACAGTGGGAAAACATAAACATGAATAAGGAAAAACATCACCTGGATCACACAACACATGAATATTGCAGACTGATCTCTTTATTGATGCTCCAACTTGAAAATTACAAATACTTGCACTGAAAATTTCTTACAAACCATGGTCCAGCCCCTAATACTAAATAAAATGCTATATTTAAACCATTTGCAACTAATTTCCGTTATCAAAAGGGAAATCGGTTCGTTTATTACAAAGTAACTGAAATTTGACCTGTGCATCTTATGAACGGATGCGTTGTAACATATTTTTTAACAGATGTCTAAAGTCATTATTTAGTCTTGTAGTGGTCTGTTGTACTGGAAAATTTGATACCATTGAGCTGTTCTGATACATTGGATCTGCTGATGTAGATAATTCGTTACGCTGCTTGTTTTGTCTTCATGCTGAGTTGTCATCCTCCCTGGAGTCCACATAAATTTTCCCATTCCTTTTGAGTCGAAATCTTAGTTCTATTCAAATTTATGTAGACTTCATTAGTATCTATGTACTTCAAAAATGTTGGCCTCAACTGAAAAATGTGCCTAATCTTGTGCTGTATGAAGACATCATTGTTGATAACTTCATAAAATTATTTCCCTGGCATAGTGTTTTTTAACACTGGAAAATTGTACAAGAAAAAGAAAACATTATTTAATGTCAAGCAGAAGTATTTACAAGGCTAGAAGACATTACAGAATCTAGAAATTATTTAAAAATATCTAAGGTCTGAGGAAAAATCAAATTTGAGCAAGTCATAAATGCTTTTGCGTGCATAATCCTTTGTGAAGAGAACCTTTGTGTGCTTTTTGACCCAATATGCGCACAATCCTGGGAGTGGCGAAATGTCACTTATGGGACCACACAAAGCACACTCCAAGACAGTGATTCCTCACTTGAAGCCACCTAAGGACAACCACCAAAGCCTCCTTAAACATCAAGTGAGAACACAATGGAATATTTTTGGCACACAATGGAATAATCCCCCTCTCTTGGGTCACCATCCACAATGTACCAAGAGAGGGAAAAAGGATTTGAATTATCCTATATAAGGCCACCATGAGATGAAGAACTTGTGAACAAATTGTTATGCTGGCCAGAATTTCCCAAGCAATACTAGCAGTGTGTGATCTGGAGCTGAAGATAGAAGGGACTCAATTTTTGGCCATCCAACAAGTTTAGTCCATCACAGTAGAGAGAGAGAGGGAGATCTTGCACCGAGGCAAGCTCGGGATAAAAAAATTCTTGCATCGGGACTTATAACCCATGTTCTAGGGGACCTTTGGCAAGAGAATAATTTTTCATCCTTGTTTCCTACCAGCATTCAATAAGAGGGGATGAAGAGCCGCCGTTTGTATTATTGGAGATGTTTGACTCTTTTCAGAGCTCATGTTTTTTTATTTTATTTTTATTTTAGTTTTAGTTTATATATGCATGCTATTTTTCTATCTAGTATGCTGATGATGCTAGCTTGTTACCAATAACTTACTTGACTCCACTTATTTTTCTGCCTGTTACCAATAACTTAAGTGGGTAGACCACACCCCTTAAGTTGGAGTGATTTTGTACATACATGCACCAAACACAATTCAACAAGATTGTCGACTCCACTAACGTTTATTACCAAGTTTATGTGGTTGTGCCTTTTTGCAGAGACCTCTGTCTGTGTTTTGGAGTGGAGTTGAATTTACCTTGATTTCTATTATAGTCCCTAGTTCATCCCAAGTGACAGACTGCAGAAAAACAACTCCAAAAAATACTTTTCAGGAATTTGCATGCCTTTCCTTCCCACAAAAGTGCTTAGAGCTTGCGTTAAGAGCTGACTCATGTAGAGTGTATGGATATATCATAGATTTGATTGTTCATGCATTATTTTTCTCTAGATCTAAGTTGTAATCAACAGCTGTTGTAGCAAAATGAAAATAACGTTGTCAAGCCTTTCCAGTGAATATATTTGATTGCAACACCTCTTTATCAGGGATTTCATCTATTTTAGTCTTCTATTTCCTATTATAAATTGTATGGGCCTCATTGTAAATCTAATTTGCTGATGTATATGTAAATTTTGAGCCTCCATATTGGCCTCCTGCTCTTACTTTGCTAAACTACATTATTTTCTGAAGCAGTATTGTTTAATATTGTTGCAGTCCCATTTTGAGATATTACAGCGGTATCAGAGCAATCATCTTGGCACAACCTGTGCTTTCTTAAGAAGCCAATATGTCTTCAGAAGAAGATGAGCCTATTACTAAAAGAGAGAAGAGGTATCTAGGAAGAAGATAGAATAAAATTGATTACACAGAAGACAAAGAAAAAAAGGGTGAAACCCCTTTATCTGGAAGATTAAAAGGAGAAGAGTTCTCTAAAACTCTTTCTCAAGCTATGTATGAGCTGAAATGAGAAATCCAGGGAATGAGGGAAAGACATGCAGATCCCTCAAGGATATTTTTACATCAAGGAAGCCCTAGTACTTCTTACTATGTGTGTGAGCATTCAACCACACAACCTGATCTACAACGTTGGAGCATGCCCACTTTCTTGATAAAGGAAGGAGGGAAAAGAGGAACACCAAAGGAGGAATATCTTGGTGATTATCTCCAAGAATATGAGTCTCAATCAGAGAAACTCAAGGAGCATCTCATTTTTCTAGAGTTATTTCAAATTAAAGAAGAAAGAAGATCCAATAGCTACAGTAGAAGAAGAGGGTGCATGCAACAAAATGGTGTAGCAGAAAGAATGAATAGAACAATTGTTCAAATGGCCAGAGCTATGCTTGCTGACTCTAATGTTCCTAACATGTTCTGGAGTGAAGCAGCACGTGCAGCAGTTAACATTCTCAACAAGGCTCATGTTCGGGTAAACAGTGATAAAACTCCATATGAACTCTGGTATGGCAAATCTCCCACTGTAAAGCATTTTAAAGTTTTTGGAAGTAGATGCTTTATCAAAAATAATGATGAAAAACTTGGCAAGTTTGACCCTAGATCATATGAAGGGATACTTCTTGGCTACTCATCTTCAAGCAAAGCATTCACATGTTACAATAAGAGGCTTCAAAAGGTTGTTGAATGTATTGATGTTGTTATTGACGAGTCTCCTGCAGCTCCTAAAGAAGAAAAACAAACAACAGAAGAAGAAGATGATGACATATGGCCTTCTACATCAGATAGAAATAATATAGACAGTGAATCAAATGAAGAACCTGAAAATGATTTATCTGAAAAGGCTCCATCCAGATATGTTCAAAAGAATCATCCTGAATCTCAAATTTTGGGAGACAAGGAATCAGGTGTACGAACAAGGAGAACTCTTGCGGGATCTTCTAGTGATTTGGCACTTCTATCCACAATTGAACCACACAATGTCAATGAAGCTAGCAAATATGAATGTTGGAATAATGCCATGGATGAAGAAATTGAGCAAATTGAAAATAATGACACTTGGGATTTGGTACCAAGACCTCATGATAAAAATGTCATTGGAACTAAATGGATCTTCAAGAACAAGTTAAATGAGAATGGGGATGTTGTAAGAAACAAAGCTAGACTGGTTTGCAAAGGGTATACTCAACAAGAAGGTATAGACTTTGAAGAAACGTTTGCTCCTGTAGCTAGACTTGAAGCCATAAGAATGTTTCTTGCTTTCTCAAGCTATCAACGAATCAAATTTTATCAAATGGATGTTAAGTCTGCTTTTCTTAATGGTGATCTAGAAGAAGAAGTATATATAGAACAACCGGAAGGATTCATTTTGGGAAATGATGAAAATCTTGTTTGTAGACTTAAAAAGGCTCTATATGGTCTCAAACAAGCTCCAAGGGCATGGTATTATCGTCTTGACAAATATCTTCATCAACAAGGATTTTCAAAGGGTTCTGCTGATAGCAACTTATACACAAAAACTAAAAATGATAAACTATTGATTGTGGTTGTATATGTTGATGATATCATTTTTGGAAGTAATGAAGAGTCTATGAGTCAGAAATTTTCTTCTGCTATGCAACAAGAATTTGAAATGTCTCTACTTGGGGAACTAACATTCTTTCTTGGCTTGAAAGTGCAACAAGCAACATATGGCATATTCTTATCACAAGCAAAATATCTTAAGAAAATTCTGAAGAAGTATGGCATGGAAGAGTGCAAACCTGTAAGTACACCAATGATAACCGGATGTAATCTCAGTTCTCATGATGATTCTCCCACCGTGAATCAACCAGAATACAGATCGATGATTGGAAGTCTACTTTATCTCACTGGGACCAGACCAGACATTATGCATGCTGTTGTGATTGTTGGACGATTCCAAGCTAATCCAAAAGAGTCTCACCTTCAGGCCGTCAAAAGGATATTCAAATATCTACAAGGAACTCAAGACTTTGGTCTATGGTATCCAAAGGATGCTGATCTTACTCTTCATGCTTACATTGATGCAGATTGGGCTGGAAGTGTTGATGATCGGAAAAGCACTAGTGGTGGTGCATTTTACATGGGGCCCCGGTTAGTATCTTGGTTCAGCAAGAAGCAAAATTCTATTGTCTTATCAACAGCTGAAGCAGAGTATGTAGCTGCCGCATCTTGTTGCACTCAACTCCTATGGATGATGCAAACCTTGCAAGATTTTCAAATCAAATGTGCAACTCCTATCTCCATTATCTGTGATAATACAAGTGCCATCAGTATCTCAAAGAATCCTGTTATGCATTCGAAAACTAAGCACATTCCCATCAAATATCATTTCCTACGTGAACAAGTGCTTGAGCAAAAAGTGAAGTTGGAGTATGTTACCTCCAAAGAACAAGCTGCTGATATCTTTACCAAACCTCTGCCCAGGGAAGCGTTCGAGTATCTAAGATAGAAGCTGGGAGTGTTCTCTGCCAGTCAAAAGAAAAATCTGCATAAATTTTAGAAGATGGCTTGGGATACGCGGGTTTACTGAAACACAGTCGCGTATGTACGCGAGTTCCTGCACATAAAACCGCGTATGTTTGGTTGCTGACAATTTTTGGTTGGTTCAACGCTCTTCAGCACAGCTGCAGTGCTGTTTGGTATCTCTAATACTGATTGGTATCTCTGGTGGTGTTCCAGTTCTCATAATTCTGTTTCTAATGTTTTGATGAAGATGCCTTGATGATTTGTTGGTGGAAGTTTTCAGGATGCACAAACTAAGGGGGAGCCTTAGTCATTTGGAAAGATTTCTTGGTTGCACAGATTCAGGGGGAGCATTAGCTTTGCTGAGTATAATGCAATGTTGGCATTATGATGGTTCTGAAATATGTTCTCTTTCTTAAGGACTTTCTGGTGTTGGTCTTAAATGGTCATCTTTGTAATTTGTTGAAAAAGTCTTGTTGAGACCCATGATGTAAAATTGTAATATTCAGTCATGTAAGGACTTGTCAAATATGTAAACCCACTTGGTTGGGTAGCTGAGTTGAATTGTGTAGACCCACTTGGTAGGGTACTTGAGTCTTATATGTAAATCCACTTGGATGATTATTTGATGTAAGTATGAGTCATTGGTGATAGGAATGGCATAAGAGTCATGTACTTCATTGAAAAATATGTTTGAAGACTCAGCATGAACTCAGGGGGAGCTTGGTCACTTCAGCACATATCAGATCTGCAGAATGTTTCTTCCACATGAGGAGGAGAGTGTTGGTTTTTGATCCGCCCTTTGCCCTTGATGTCAAAGGGGGAGAGTGACATGGTGTTTGAATGAAGAGAAGATAATGATGTCACATATTTGGGAGAGTGACATATTTGGGAGAGTGACATGGTACCTATCTGTTGTGGTAACCAAACACCATCGTGGTCGCCATCAAGTCCAAAGGGGGAGATTGTTGGAAATATGATGCAGAGTGTTGTACTTGATGGCAACCCACTAAATGAAGATGAAGACATGTGACTGTTGACATGTGTTGTTCTTGATGGAAAACCACCTGATGAAGTTATTCTTGACTTGATGGACTTGGTAAATGATGTAAATCTGATGTTTGTTGACAATATGATGCTGAGTGTTGTCCTTGAAAAGCAACCCACTTGATGAAGATGATGACAACTTACTTGATGAAGTTTTGCTTGAGAGAATATGTTCCTGATGAAGAAAATATGATGTTTCTACAGTGTGTACAGAAGGCAATGAAGAAAGGAATTCAGAATGTGCTCAAAATATGATGAAAAGAGTATGTCTCTTTGTATACGCGGATTGGCCTAGGAGAAGTCGCGTATGCACGCGGAAAATAACGTGCCAAGTCGCGTATGGGCAAAAGCGCTCAAAAAGTGCAAAACCAAGGGTAACCACCATGGTATTGACCCATTGTATTGGGTAATGATCCGCCTAATTGACCCCGTCCAGGTAGTTTTGGGCTCGTGGTATTGTTTTGGCCCATGGTATTGAAAAAGGGGCTCATGGTATTGAAAAAGGATAAACCTATATAAGGAGAAGAAATTCATTGTGCAAAGTGTGTGTGTGGGTGCAAGATGTCTGAGCTTGAATGAATACTTCTCTCTGAAGTATATCTGAATGGAAAGGGTTACACTTGAATGATAAATGTGAATGTATGATGCACCAATGATGAAGAAGGGGATCTAGATCTGAATTGCTCTTGTATTTTCTAGATCTGATTATGGAAGGCTTAGATCTGTGATGAGGCGAGCATCTAGGCGAACATCTGTCTGAAGCAAAAGGGTAGATCTGAACTGAATATCTGATCTGATGAAGTATGCTGCTCTGTAATAATTGAAGATCTATACGCTACTTCGCCGCGGAGGAAGCGTGTATATACGCGGCTTCAGCGAAGAGAAAGCACGTATGCGCAATAAAATATACACTGAGGTATACGCTGGTTTGTGTGGACGGAAGCGCGTATATACGCGACATCAGTGAAGTAAAAGCGCGTATGCAACCAGGGCCTTTCGGGGCTGGGTGGCAGCGAAATATCCGATCCGTTCCGCCGTGTCGCTTATCTCGATCCGTAAGGTTAAGTATCCGCGTGGTGATGTATGTTTGTGCTTAAAAGTCCGAAAGGGTCCAGTTTGATATGATGAAATGTGGCTCAGAAGTATTGTTCTATTGAAGTGGTTGGATCCAACAGGAAAATTGGATGAAACGTGGTCCTGGAAATGAGAATGCTGTAAGCTCCCTACTGCAGAAGCAGAAGCTCCCTTCCCCAAGAGAGATTCAAAACCAGATTCAGTGGCTGTGAATCCTTCCAAGAGGACAAGTCAAACCCAGCTGCAAGTCTTATCCTCTGCAGAGAGGTCGGTAAACGAGCGCAGGTGGGTGCCTGCGTGCTGGTAGGAGTCTGCACCAGCACATATGTTGTAAGATGTTTTCTCTATAATAAAATATTGAAGGCTGAGCAACTGCAACGGTGGTTTTCTCCCGACTTGGGTTTCCACCTAAAAATCCTGGTGTTCATGTGTGATGCTTTGTGTGATGGTTTATTCTGTTCTTACTGCACATGTTTACTTCTTATTGAATATCTGATGAATAAATGATGGAATGGCTTAAGTGAAGTTTAATGACATTTCTATATCTCTGTGTATACGCGAGTTTCATAAAGGGGATCCGCGTATATACGCTAGTTTACTGAAGGAAAGTAGCGTATGGGTTTTAAGGAATGAAAAAGTAAAAAGATTTGATTATGCAGTAAATACTGATTCACCCCCCCCCTCACAGTATTTTTCCCAACAATTGGTATCAGAGCAGGTCCTTCTGCAGAAGCTTGATCGCTTGAAGGAGATTCGTCGCAATGGGAAGTATACATACAAAAGCCTTGCTGAATTTTGGTGCAAAATTATGGGCTCTCATGAAAGAGTGTGAAAAAGAAAAGGGTACCTTTGTGGATTCTCTAGAAGACAATAATCTTCTTGAAGAAAACATTCAACTCAAAGTAAGCCTAGAAGAAAAGAACATAATCATTGAGACTTTTAAAAATCAGCTTGAAGCAAGAGAAAAACACATGGAGGATCTAGAATGTGAAGTAGTAAGTCTAAGGAAGGATAATGAGAAATTGAATTCTCTCAATCTCAGATTTGCTAAAAGTTCAGAAACCTTGGATGAGATTATCAAGGTACAACGGTCTCCTTTTATAAAAACAGGTCTTGGATATACCGGGGAATCTTCTCAGACATCAGCACCAAATTCTCTAAAATCAGCCACTGCTGGTTCTCTACATTCAGCCACTCAGCAAGAGAACAAAGGATCTTTACAGGTAAAGCAAGATCACCTCAATTCAAGAAACACTAACAGGGAGATCTTTCAAAATGGCTACAACCAACAGGTAAAGTCTAATAGAAGATTTCATGATCACAAAAATTTCTACTTCAATGGTCAATGTTTCACATGTCACAACTTTGGTCATAAATCTATTCAGTGTGTTGCATATAAAACCATCATGACCAGAGAAGCAAGAAAGATAAGGATGAATGATGAACCAAAGAAGAACACCTATAACAATTTTTCTCCTCTTCAAAATGAAGTTGAATGTACTTATTGCAATAACTTTGGTCATGAAGAATTTGAATGCAGGAGCAAGGTCCAGCCAAAAGAGCATGTTCCCTCAAGCTCTAAAGTGTGGAAAAAGAAAGAATTACCGGTTGAAAATTGTGGGATAGCGTTATTTGCAGAGGGTGAAGAGAATCAATGGTATATTGATAGCGGGTGTTCAAGACACATGACAGGTGACAGAAGCAAACTGCATCCTTATAATGCTCTAGATAAGGAAAAGAAAGTTACTTTTGGAAATGATACTCCTGCTGTTATTAAGGGAAAAGGGTCAGTATTTCTAAAAGAAAAGGTGAAGGCTAAAGATGTCATGTATGTGGATGGATTAAGGCATAACCTATTGAGTGTTAGTCAAATGTGTGATCAAGGAGGAGAAGTGGTCTTCAGTTCCAAAGAATGTGTGGTTCGTGATCTTGATACAGGTAAAATCATTATAAAAGGGAAAATAAATCCAAGCAACCTGTATGTACTCAACGGCATAGAACAATGTTACTTAAGCAAATCTTCAGAAAATTGGCTATGGCATCGAAGACTGGGACATCTGAGTTTCTCTCAAATCAACAAAGCAAGCAAACTTCAAGCTGTTCGTGATCTTCCCAAGATCAATCTTCCAGAAAGTACGATATGCAAATCTTGTCAATTTGGTAAACAGACCAGAGTCCGATTTAATGCCAAAGAAGGTTCATCAAGTAAGCCTCTTGAACTCATTCATACTGACATCTGTGGACCTATGAGGAAAAATTCATTACGTGGGGAAGAATACTATGTCCTATTTATTGATGACTACTCCAGAATGTGTGAGATCGCGTTTATTAAACACAAAGATGAAGCCTTTGAAAAATTTCAGAAGTTCAAAGCACTGGTAGAAAATGAATTGGATTCAAAAATCAAGTGTCTTAGATCTGATCGAGGAGGAGAATATTCATCAAATCAATTCTTTGAATTTTGTGAACAACATGGCATTAAAAGACAGTTCTCTGTAGCAGGCACTCCACAACAAAATGGTGTAGCAGAAAGAATGAATAGAACAATTGTTCAAATGGCCAGAGCTATGCTTGCTGACTCTAATGTTCCTAACATGTTCTGGAGTGAAGCAGCACGTGCAGCAGTTAACATTCTCAACAAGGCTCATGTTTGGGTGAACAGTGATAAAACTCCATATGAACTCTGGTATGGCAAATCTCCCACTGTAAAGCATTTTAAAGTTTTTGGAAGTAGATGCTTTATCAAAAATAATGATGAAAAACTTGGCAAGTTTGACCCTAGATCAGATGAACGGATACTTCTTGGCTACTCATCTTCAAGCAAAGCATTCACATGTTACAATAAGAGGCTTCAAAAGGTTGTTGAATGTATTGATGTTGTTATTGACGAGTCTCCTGCAGCTCCTAAAGAAGAAAAACAAACAACAGAAGAAGATGATGATGACATATGGCCTTCTACATCAGATGGAAATAATATAGACAGTGAATCAAATGAAGAACCTGAAAATGATTTATCTGAAAAGGCTCCATCCAGATATGTCCAAAAGAATCATCCTGAATCTCAAATTTTGGGATACAAGGAATCAGGTGTACGAACAAGGAGAACTCTTGCGGGATCTTCTAGTAATTTGGCACTTCTATCCACAATTGAACCACACAATGTCAATGAAGCTAGAAAATATGAATGTTGGAATAATGCCATGGATGAAGAAATTGAGCAAATTGAAAAGAATGACACTTGGGATTTGGTACCAAGACCTCATGATAAAAATGTCATTGGAACTAAATGGATCTTCAAGAACAAGTTAAATGAGAATGGGGATGTTGTAAGAAACAAAGCTAGACTAGTTTGCAAAGGGTATACTCAACAAGAAGGTATAGACTTTGAAGAAACTTTTGCTCCTGTAGCTAGACTTGAAGCCATAAGAATGTTTCTTGCTTTCTCAAGCTATCAACGAATCAAAGTTTATCAAATGGATGTTAAATCTGCTTTTCTTAATGGTGATCTAGAAGAAGAAGTATATATAGAACAACCGGAAGGATTCATTTTGGGAAATGATGCAAATCTTGTTTGTAGACTTAAAAAAGGCTCTATATGGTCTCAAACAAGCTCCAAGAGCTTGGTATTATCGTCTTGACAAATATCTTCATCAACAAGGTTTTTCAAAAGGGTCTGCTGATAGTAACTTGTACACAAAAATTGAAAATGATAAACTATTGATTGTGGTTGTATATGTTGATGACATCATTTTTGGGAGCAACGAAGAATCTTTGAGTCAAAAATTTGCTTCTGTCATGCAACAAGAATTTGAAATGTCTTTACTTGGGGAACTAACATTCTTTCTTGGCTTGCAAGTGCATCAAACTGCAGATGGTATATTCCTATCACAAGCAAAATATCTTAAGCAAATTCTGAAGAAGTATGGCATGGAAGAATGCAAACCCGTAAGTACACCAATGATAACCGGATGCAATCTCAGTTCTCATGATGATTCTCCCACGGTGAATCAACCGGGTATCAATGGGGATCGATGATTGAAGTTCATTTTATCTCAATCGACTGGGGGATCAGACATTATGCATGTCAGTTGGGATTGTTGGACGATTCCAAGCTAATCCAAAAGAGTCCACCTTCAAAGCCGCTACGGTGATATTCAAATATCTACAAGGAACTCAAGACTTTGGTCTATGGTATCCAAAGGACGCTGATCTTACTCTTCATGCTTACACTGATGCAGATTGGGCTGGAAGTGTTGATGATCGGAAAAGCACTAGTGGTGGTGCATTTTACATGGGGCCCCGGTTAGTATCTTGGTTCAGCCAGAAGCAAAATTCTATTGCCTTATCAACAGCTGAAGCAGAGTATGTAGCTGCCGCATCTTGTTGCACTCAACTCCTATGGATGATGCAAACCTTGCAAGATTTTCAAATCAAATGTGCAACTCCTATCTCCATTATGTGTGATAATACAAGTGCCATCGGTATCTCAAAGAATCCTGTTATGCATTCGAAAACCAAGCACATTCCCATCAAATATCATTTCCTACGTGAACAAGTGCTTGAGCAAAAAGTGAAGTTGGAGTATGTTACCTCCAAAGAACAAGTTGCTGATATCTTTACCAAACCTCTGCCCAGGGAAGCGTTCGAGTATCTAAGACAGAAGCTGGGAGTGTTCTCTGCCAGTCAAAAGAAAAAATCTGCATAAATTTTAGAATATGGCTTGGGATACGCGGGTTTCCTGAAACACAGTCGCGTATGTACGCTAGTTTCTGCACATAAAACCGCGTATGTTTGGTTGCTGACAATTTTTGGTTGGTTCAGCGCTCTTCAGCACAGTTGCAGTGCTGTTTGGTATCTCTAATACTGATTGGTATCTCTGGTGGTGTTCCAGTTCTCATAATTCTGATGAAGATGCCTTGATGTTCTGTTGGTGGAAGTTTATAGGATGCACAAACTAAGGGGGAGCCTTAGTCATTTGGAAAGATTGCTTGGTTGCACAGATTCAGGGGGAGCATTAGCTTTGCTGAGTATAATGCAATGTTGGCATTATGATGATTCTGATTTATGTTCTCTTTCTTAAAGTCTTTCTGGTGTTGGTCTTAAATGGTCATCTTTGTATTTTGATGAAAAGGTCTGGCTGAGACCCATGATGTAAAATTGGAATATTCAGTCATGTAAGGACTTGTCAAATTTGTAAACCCACTTGGTTGGGTAGCTGAGTCAATTTTTGTAAACCCACTTGGTTGGGTAGCTGAGTTGAAATGTGTACTTGAGTCTTATATGTAAATCCACTTGGTTGGATGTTTGATGTAAGTATGAGTCTTTGGTGATAGGAAGTTCATAGAGTCATGTACTTCATTGACAAATATGTTTGAAAATTCAGCATGAACTCAGGGGGAGCTTGGCCACTTCAGCACATATCAGATCTGCAGAATGTTTCTTCCACATGAAGAGGAGAGTGTTGGTTTTTGATCCGCCCTTTGCCCTTGATGTCAAAGGGGGAGAGTGACATGGTGTTTGAATGAAGAGAAGATAATGATGTCACATATTTGGGAGAATGACATATTTGGGAGAGTAACATGGTACCTATCTGTTGTGGTAACCAAACACCATCGTGGTTGCCATCAAGTCCAAAGGGGGATATTGTTGGAAATATGATGCAGAGTGTTGTCCTTGATGGCAACCCACTGAATGGAGATGAAGACATGCGACTGTTGACATGTGTTGTCCTTGATGGCAATCCACCTGATGAAGTTATTCTTTACTTGATGGACTTGGTAAATGATGTAAATCTGATGTTTGTTGACAATATGATGCTGAGTGTTGTCCTTGAAAAGCAACCCACTTGATGAAGATGATGACAACTTACTTGATGAAGTTGTACTTGAGAGAATATGTTCCTGATGAAGAAAATATGATGTTTCTACAGTGTGTACAGACGGCAATGAAGAAAGGATTTCAGAATGTACTCAAAGTATGATGAAAAAGAGTATGTCTCTTGTTATACGCGGATTGGCCTAGGGGAAGTCGCGTATGCACGCGGAAAAGAACGTGCCAAGTCGCGTATGGGCTAAAGCGCTCAAAAAGTGCAAAACCAAGGGTAACCACCATGGTATTGAACCATGGTATTGGGTAATGATCCGCCTAATTGACCCCGTCCAGGTAGTTTTGGGCTCATGGTATTGTTTTGGCCCATGGTATTGAAAAAGGGGCTCATGGTATTGAAAAAGGATAAACCTATATAAGGAGAAGAAATTCATTGTGCAAATTATGAGTGTGGGTGCAAGATGTCTGAGCTTGAATGAATACTTCTCTCTGAAGTATATCTGAATGGAAAGGGTTACACTTGAATTATAAATCTGAATGTATGGTGCACCAATGATGAAGAAGGGGATCTAGATCTGAATTGATCTTGTATTTTCTAGATCTGATTATGGAAGGCTTAGATCTGTGATGAGGCGAGCATCTAGGCGAACATCTGTCTGAAGCAAAAGGGTAGATCTGAACTGAATATCTGATCCGATGAAGTATGCTGCTCTGTAATGATTGAAGATCTATACGCTACTTCGCCGCGGAGTAAGCGCGTATATACGCAGCTTCAGCGAAGAGAAAGCGCGTATGCGCAATAAAATATACACTGAGGTATACGCTGGTTTTTGTGGACGGAAGCGCGTATATACGCGACATCAGTGAAGTGAAAGCGCGTATGCAAACTAGGGTTTGCTGAAGCAAAGGGTATGAAATATCTGATCTGTTCTGCTGTGTTTCTGCTATCTGATCTGTGTTGTTAAGTATCTGTTGGTGATGTATGTTTGTGCTTAAAAGTCTGGAAAGGGTCCAGTTTGAAAATATGATGAAATGTGGCCTGCAAGTATTGTTCTATTGAAGTGGTTGGATCCAGTGTGAAAATTGATGAAACGTGGTCCAAGGTGGTGCTGAGGGTTGTAGCCTTCAGTCAGGGGGTTGTAGCTCCCTTCCAGGTGAGGCTGGTAAACGAGATCGGGGGGTCGTAGCTCCCTTCCAGGAGAGGCTGGTAAACGAGTCAGGGGGTTGGAGCTCCCTTCCAGGAGAGGCCGGTAAACGAGCGCAGGTGGGTGCCTGCGTGCTGGTCAAGTCTGCGCCAGCACATATGTTGTAAGATGTTTTCTCTATAATAAAATATTGAAGGCTGAGCAACTGCAGCGGTGGTTTTCTCCCGATTTGGGTTTCCACCTAAAAATCCCGGTGTTCATGTGTGATGCTTTGTGTGATGGTTTATTCTGTTCTTACTGCACATGTTTACTGCTTATTGAATATCTGATGAATAAATGATGGAATGGTTTAAGTGAAGTTTAATGACATATCTAGATCTCTGTGTATACGCGGGTTTCATAAAGGGGATCCGCGTATATACGCTAGTTTACTGAAGGAAAGTAGCGTATGGGTTTTAAGGAATGAAAAAGTAAAAAGATTTGATTATGCAGTAAATACTGATTCACCCCCCCCTCTCAGTATTTTTCCCAACACTCCCTACCTAATTTTGATGGATCACCTAAGAACTCAGCCAAGTCTTGGGTAAGGAAGCTTGACACATATTTCCAGCTGCATCAAGTTTTAGAATAAGAAGCCATGAGAGTAGCAACGTTGCATCTTCAAGGTAAGGCTTATGCCTGGTGGTTATTTGAGTCTTCTTCCTTGAAAAGTGTAAATATCTCTTCCTATGCAAAGTTCACTAGGAGACTAGTGAAAAGATTAGATTTAAGACATTCTAAAACTTATTGGGAAGACAAAATCAAGCCCAAGAAATCTGAATCTTTGAAATGTTTGGAAGATTCCATAAAGCCAATTCCATCTCTGAACATTATTGAGGGGGTTGAAGATCTGATGCATGATTCTCCAAAGGCAAAAGCCCCACTACAACAAGGTCTATCTTCTCAAGGAGAATACATGAGGGTTCCTTCTTCAAGAAGAGATCAAAGAAAAGGGTCTCTTAATGATGAGGCGTTCTCCAATGATGAGGAGAAGGGAGAGAAAGAGCAGAGAATATCCTCCGGTGTTGTGATAGAAAGAGGAGATCCATTTTTATTAGGAGATGGAGATGAAGCAATTGCTTCCACTAGGAGGGCTCTTGTATCTCTAAAAGAGGGCCCCAAGGATCTTACACATGAAGAGAATGAGAAATATGTGTCTATGATAATAGAAAATGAGGACTAACAAAGGAGGGATCATAGTGCTGACATAGCAGGAGATGACCCACTACTGCATGGAAAAAACAATGGAGAAAATGCTCCAATCAGAAGCAATCTTGCATCTTAAGAGTGATACCACATTTTCATGAGACTTCCACATAAAAAAAAGAGTTGAACTTGCACAGTGGAAGGAGGTATATGATGATCCCATCTGATAGGCATCTTAGGATGGACCATGAGACATCATTGTCTTGTGGTAAACCACCTGGGAGACCACGTGATTCAGATATGGTGAAAGATGTCTCACATCTAGATTCTCCATTCAAGGGTCTAGGAAGGAAGGGATCATTAGAAGACTACAACACAACACTGAGAGTGCTGGAGAAGCTCAAGGAGGAGGAAATATTTCCCCACTATCATCATTTTCCACTTTCTCATCTCATACTGCGCTAAGAATAGAGGCTACAAGATTGAAGGGTAGCACCATGATAGGGCAAGGAGAGAGATCCTTGGCTATGAAGCCTTAGAAGATAATCTCACATGGAGAGAGATCTTCCATACATGATAGAAGATGGTGGCCACACATGCATACTTTGGCAAGGCCAAGGAGGTTTTGGATAGATGATAGCCTCCCATGGAGGACTAACTTCCAAGAGCTTCCATATTCATTTGAGCATGTCGATGTGCAAAGAGGGAAACAAGGAAGGAATACCAACCTTCCATCATATAAATTTTGCATGGGGAATGTCAAGGAGGATAATAAGGGAAGGAGTGAACTTCCAACACACACCTTTGGCATGGGAGATGTCAAGGAGGAGAGCAGCAAAATGACGGAAATTTTTGTTGGTGCATCATCAGTGTTGTCATTGTTGGGTAGTTTAGATCTGTACTAGCAATCCCAACTATTGGTGGATTATTCCAAAGATCTAAATACTTGTGTTAGCTCCCCATAATTTTCTAGATTGATTGAGATACAAATGGACAGGGGTAACATCAAACCAAGATTTAGAATCCAAGGACCTAGCCTTCTTGGATTGAGAGAGGGATCTCTCTAGTAGGTGCAAAGATGAGAAATTGTTTTTTGATTAGGGTTGATTTTAGGCTAGATGTTAAGTGTAGGGTAATTTGATTGTTTTTGGTTGGGTATGATGCTCGGATAGATTAGAGAGAAAATAAGGAAGATTTTTAAGTCATTGGGAAATGGAGTCTAACAAGTGTTAGCCCCCCTATGAAATTTTTGACAAGCAAATAGGGGGCTAAATTGTTGTTGAGTCTTCAAGGAATGCATTTCTACTGAAAACACAGTCTCCTTGAAGCCTCCATGTGCCTTTTATCCTTTGATCAAATCCCCTCTGCTGATTCCCCTTTTAAAACCTCTCTGTTATGTGAAGAAATGCCCAAAGGCCTCCTTTCCCCTTTATTTTTTCCTCATTTAACCTCTTTTTCTTCCCCTTTTTCTCCCCTTCTATTTCCCCATTTACCCCTCAAGTCCCCCCAAGATCCCCTTTAAATTCTTCCCCTGCCCTTTGTTTTCCCTTTTCTCCCCTTTATTCCTCTATCGTTCCCCTTTAAACCCCTTAAAACCCATTAAAATGGGAAAAAAACCCATGTTCCGACCTTATTAAAAGGCCTAGCCCCTTTATCGCAAGCCCATTTCAAACCACTTCCCCACATGCCCCCGCGCTTAAGTCCCAGGCGCTTATCGCAATCGGAAGCCGGGCGGGTGAGAAATTCCTTTGTAATACTCTAAAACCCCGATGCGATTTAATTATAACGTAAACCCTCCACTCTGTTCTGCACCGTTGATCTGATCCCCAGATCGACGGCGGAACGCTAATCGCAAGCCCCCCGTCAATCGCAATCGCAACACCCAGGCTGTCACCCCCAATTGATCGCATCGCTCCCTGATCGCTTCATCCTCCAATTTAATCTCGCCCGTTTGTTCGATGCACGATCTAACGGCTGGGCGCTAATCGCAAGCCTTCTGCTCCTTCCCCCAATTGTGAACCTCCGATTACTTCCCCACCGTTGATCTGTCCCGCGATCCGATGGCCAGCGCTCAATTGCACCCCCGCCCGATCGCTGATCGCAAGTCCTTCTCCCGACGCTCCGATTCAATCCTGACCATCCATCCTTCCCGCGATCCGACGGCCAGCGCTCAATCGCATTTCCCCTCCGATCGCAGTTGCAAGTCCTTTCCTCCGTCCCCCGATTTAATCATAGCCGTCCGTCTCCCGGTCGATCCAACGGCTCTGCGCTGATTGCATCATCGCCCGTCGCCTCTCTCCATCTCCCTCTGATTAGATGTGGACCGTCGATCTGATCCCAAATCCGACGGTTGGTGTTTAATCGCAGCATCTCCCCAATCACAATCAGAACATTTGTGTTGTGCATTGCGATTGCTCCCCGCTCCAACCTCCGATTGCGATTTTTGCGATTTCATCTCCGCCGTCCGTCTACTCCCGGATCTAACGGCCCAGGTTTAATCGCCCCCCGCCACGGTCGGCCCCACTTCCACGGCTCCGCTCCATTGTTTTTCGTGTTTCCTTTATAATTCGCCCAAGAGATAACCCTGGGTCTTTTACACTAACAACAGTTCTTCCACCACTCTTCATCATTTCCGTCGCTCTCCACTCTTCCGCCACCATTCCTCCGCCTCTGCAGCATTTTTTCCATTGCCACTGCCCAGTTTGTAACAGGTCTATTCATTATGCAGATAGTACAGAGATGGCTAGTTCAGCATCGCCAGGGACCAGCAGAAGGAATTCAAAAGGGGGTTGGTGCCTGTTATTAATGAAATTAAATATTTCACCCTGTATTCAAAGGATCAAGGCACAGTTTGAAGACCAAGAACACACTATAAAGTCTTATCTGTGTTTATATATCAGCAGAAGTACTCTTCTCTAGAAGGACATCTTCCTACAACAATCTCCTTGCCTCCTCGAGCCCTTAAACAGATTAATGCACTAACGGAGCTTCATTAGAGACTGTCTGAGCAACAGTAATGGAGGTATGGAGAAATCGCAAACTTCCATCCATGTCATTTATTTCAGAGTGGCAGCGCAGAGCTCCAAACACCCGAAGGACTTCATGAAACACCAGAGGTCAAAATTTGACCTGACAGAGCCTCCAAACAAGTCTACAGAGTACGCACAACGTCATTAAGTAGAGTGGGCGTGGACACTTCCGCCGATTCTGTCCTAATAAAATAAATTAATTGTCTATCTACCTTTGTTTCTTCCCCTTCTCCTATATGTAATCCCTGAGAACGAATGAAAATGGTTGTTGTTGCCTTGCTGGGCATTTGCTGTTAGAGGGATTCAGTTTGACTGTTAGAACAGTCTTGGGAGGAAGTTGCAGAGTAGTTTGTATGTAATAGGCTGGGAGGAGAAGTCTGGACTGTAACAGCCATTGAGCCATATTGTACATGACTAGTTTTGCATCAATTAATCAAAGCACATTTCACAGGATCCTGGTCTATTACTATTGGTGATGTGTTTCTCACTCTGTTTATTACATTTTCACATTGTTTCATTATTCTTCTAGTAGGCATCAGAATAATGGTATAGGATTCACCCTTGTTAGGTGCCCTATGCTGTTTTCTCTCCCTACCTTTATGTTTTTTGCTGCATGTGCTATCTAAGAGTATATTCACGGGTTTAACCAGTGCATCGGATGTTATTGCCTGCTAGCTGATGTATGAACTTGGGGGTTTGCTTCTTAGATGTTTCTTTGTAATCTTATCTCTGTTTTTCCCTTGGAGTTGCTAAAGCAGATCTGGAGTTAAATGACCTCTGATCTGATCTATAAGCTGCCCCTTTGCCTCTTTGAGAGCTGCCTTTGAGTATGTCCAAGTAGGTCTGGAGTTAAATGACCTCTGACCTGATCTATAGACAGAAAATTGGTTGTCTTTCCTTCTTCCACTTTCTCTCCTTAATGTTCCATTCCACCATCTGCCTAAAATATCCTTTAGTGTAGATGACTTTCCCTTTGAAAGCCTTGGCTAGTGGATGCAAGTAATTTTCCTATCATGACTCCATAGCCCAATGGATGGCACGGTCTTGGCACATTCTCTCTGTTGAAACAGCCTGCTGTTTCATTCCTTTCCTCCCACTGCTTTCTCAGTCCACGATCTCGTGACCAACCCAGCAACCCTTCAACTAAATCATTTTAAAACCCCCCTTTGTGCTTATACATATCATTCTTTTCTCTATTGGAGAGATCCCTCTCCGGGTCCAGGAGGGCTAGATCCTAGGACCCCAAAGTGGTTTGATGTTGTCTCATCTTTTGGTATTGCCAAATCTGCCAAAACATGGGAACCCCAACAACAAGGTCAAGATAAGTTCATCAATGGTTTTAAGAGTATTTTCAGGGCAATTTTAACTTGGTTGGTGGATCTTTGAGGTTGTGAAGGATCATGAGATGGACATCGAGCTTGAGAACAAAAATCTAATAAAGGGCAGAATAGAATCCTTTATATACTTTTAAACTGAGGGATTTATAAGATTTATAAGCATAGCAAGAGAATCAAAGGCATAAGTAAAACCTAATCCATTTGATTTCAGACTGAAAACAGATAATCATCCAAGACAAACATTCAAATGAAATATAGAAAGCAAAGATACTTATTTGAATTTCATAGATTTCATCATCAAGAGCAGAAAATATTTAAGATGCATAAATAACTATAAGAATAGAAGGAGAGAAAACCCTAAAAATCTAAAGTTACAGCTATGAAGGTTCCTTGAAACAATTTTAGCTAAATAAAGGCAAAGAGCATGATTGAAACAGACTTCTTTGATAAACCTAAGAAAAGATGCTTCAAAGAAATGATTCCAAGAATAGAGTATTTAGTGGCAAAAAATATGCAGGGCTAGGCATGAATCACGTTGAAATCAACTAATCTAAACCATTCAAGAAATAGACAAGCATAAGAAATCCTTAGAGAGAAAAAATATGAATTCTCTAATATATCCTAGCAGAAGAAAACATTAAGGCAGTGAAGGAAACAAATAGACCTAAGGTACCATTAGCAAACAAGTCTTAGTATAAATTCTTTGTCCTATTGCAACATAGCAAGATGGAAACATAATGAAAACTAGAAAACATGAACAAAAGAGAAACACATCACCATAAACTAGGCTTATGGATCCTGCAGACAATCCTCCTCCATCAACAAACAAATTAGATCATGCATGAGCTCCAAGACGTCAAACTCTCATCAAAAACTCCAAGAGACTATGTATTGCTCCAAAATAAGTCATCAAAATCCAACTAATACATAAGAGCCCCATTCTCTATTTATGGAACAAAATGAGGAGGTGGAAACTCTAATTTAGCCATAAATGTCATAAATGTGCTTAATGACCATGCAAGGCCCAAGACACATAGTTGATAATAAAATAAATGAAAAACACCAAAACATAACTCCCCAATAAAATCAAGAGTGATTTTTCCAAGAAAATATTAAAAAACTTCTTTGCCATCAATCCGTGTGTTTTGTTGACTTTTTGGGCAAAAGGTTGCTCTTGTGCGTAACACCTTTTCAACAGAAAATAGGGTCTGTTGTAGTTGAGTTTTGGACCCCTTCCCGGTATCGGATTTCACCCCATGATGGCTCGTTGGAAAGCTTGATGAGTCTCAAATCTCAAAATTCTTGATTTTTGCTGAATGGATGCCATTTACCTTCTCAAAAATTAAATCTCCCAACACTGCTCTGTGTGTAACACTTGCTCTTAAAAAGAGGCAGAAAGGTCAAATTTGAGGTGTTTTTTGACCTTTTGAGGGGGAAAAAATGCTCCAATTGACCTGAAATGTTGTGGGTAGAATATTGGGGATGTGAAAAATCTAAAAATGTAAACTTCAGTAGCTAAGGATGCCCCAATTTTGTGCATAACACCTAGGGTGTTGCGCTCCTAGGGGTCAAAATTTGGAAAAAAACAAAAAGTTTCCGGATTTGCCTCAAAATTGGTGTGTAGAACCCTCAAGGGGTTTTAGGTTTTAGATACCTGATAAGAAGCATCAGCCAAGATCTTCAAGCTGCCATGCACTTTGGTCCTTTTTAGCTCTTTTAGCTCCAGGAGGGCTTGCTTTAGTTTGGAATTAGCAAGCATGCTTTTCCTTGCATAGTGTTTGACCATTTTCTTCTGTAAGGCAAGGCCCCTCTTTACCTATTTGAAATGTTTATGCTCCTATTTATAATATTATATGACCCTTTGTGCCCTCTCAAATTCCTTTTCCCATTCTTGAATTTGGGCATCCTTTTCTAAGAGGAGCAACTTAGTACTCATCCCTTGGTCCTCATTATCACTGTCTAGATCAACAAAAAGAGGCCCTTGAAATGTCTTTTTGATCCTTTTGCTCCTTCTTACTTGTACCTTCTGCTCAAAATTTTCCATTTTTTCTTTGCCCTTGTCCAATTTTTTGGGAATTATAGAAGAGGTGGCCCTTTGCCTTTTAGAGGCAGCAAACACATTTCTTCTCCTTCTGTGATATGTGCATGTGAGAGGGGTAACAATGGAAGTTTCAAAGGCAGTGCTATCATCATTTTGACTTTTAATTTGCTTGATATCTTCTACAATTGCCTCACTCTATTTTTATTTATCATCCATGAAATGATTTTTTTCAAGACATTCATGACCACTATCACGACTGTTGTTACTCTTTCCTTGACTGTCTGGTGTACTTTGATGGATGTCCTCTTCATCATGCTTCTCTTCCTCATCATCTGGCTACTCTTCCTCATCATCTGGTTGCTCTTTCTCATCATCTGTCTGCCCTTCTTCATCATTTTTCTCACTACTTTCATCTTGATTTTCCTCTTCATCAGGCTCACTACTTTCACTTTGTTGTTCTTGGCTATTGTTGCCTTCTTCTTGGCCATCGTTTCTTTCTTCTTATCCATCTCCCTCTTCTTCATTTTCTTCTTCATATTCATCATTTTTCTCTTTTCCATCACTGATTTCTTCATTTTCATCATCATCCTCTCCCTTAATGCTTTCCTCATGATCATCATTGCTTTCTTCATGATCATGGCTTCTTTCTTTAGGGCCACCACTGCTTTCTTCTTTTTCATCATCATCCTCTCCCTTAATTCTTTCCTCGTGATCATCATTGCTTTCTTCATGATCATGGTTTCTTTCTTCAAGGCCACCACTGCTTTCTTCATGGCTATCATTATCTGTCTCGAGTTCCTCTTGACTACTGCCCTCTATCTGTTCTTCACTAGGGCTACTGTTAGCCTCTCAGCTTGGTAGATTAGGGGAAGAAACAAGAGATGAATTTCCTTTTGGAGAAGGTACATGGGGAGATGATGGATGGGTGGAGGTAGATTGTTGTGAGGTGGAAGGCAAGTTCTGTTGGATGAAGGCCTGGGGGTCTATAAACACATCATGTGAGATGAAGGTTTTCAAAGGTATTCCTTGCTGCTCTAGCTGATATATGACAATCATTTTTATGAGGGAGTGGTGAAAAAGGCTCGGCATTTGGTGGTCACATCTTTTCATTTTGAAAAGTGAGTCCATTTTTTCGATGCTCCTTTCACAGGTGAAATACCTAATAATTTGTTTCATTAGTGTAGCATACCTTTCTAACAAGTGAGAGAAAGGGAAAACAACCTTGCAATTTTGTTGATAGCTAGGTTTCAGGTAGGGCTTATAATAAATCAACTGCTACTTATTTTGTTTGAACCATATTTCACCAATGTCTAGTATACCGGTTGCTTTTGAAATAATCTCAGCTAAGAGCTCAAATTTCACCCCTACTAGGTTAATTTGATTATTTTTTAAGTTAAAGGAAAACAACCTAGTCAAGTTTGGATGACTGCTAACTTGTTTGATCTTTTCACAAAATTGATAACACCCTACATCCTGAAAGCATGAAAGGATCATAGGAGAGGAGGTAATTTTGACTGTTTCTAAGGGTTCAAATCTATTTTCCCTCCCTCCTTTGTACTGAGGCTTGGTAGGTGTTTGAACCTCATCACTGCTAGTGTGGCTCTCTGCTTCAGACATAGTGGTTGATTCTCTTAGCACAGAAAAGGGCTCCTTTAAATCTGTTTGAGGGATTTTTGGGTTAAAAAGGTTATAATGAGTGAAGTGAGTGAAAATATGAGAAAATGAAGGCAAGATGGAAGTATCCAAGGGTGTACTCAGTGTTTTTAGAGGCTTGATATATTCCACTCACCCTCCTCTGGTATACATAACAATTTCCTCTTTCAAAATCTAAACCAAGATATTTTTCAAAAATTTATTGTAATGTAGCTTAGGATTTATTTCATTCCAGCCCTTAAATAAGATTTTTCCTAGAAAAATGGAGGTTTAGGAAGCCAATAAAATCACCAACCTTGCTCTTGTCCTTTGCTGAGGCCTTGAGGGTGAAGAAAAATCGAATTTTTGACCTCCTTGAGCAATTTCGGAGAGAATTTGTCTGTGTGTAATATTCAGGAGTGTAACAGGCAGAGTCGAGCGCCCATGAGCATAACAGGTGAGTCAGGCGCACATGAGCGTAACAGGTGAGTCAGGCACCCAGGAGCATAACAGGCAGAGTCGGGTGCCTAGGAGCGTAACAGTTGGGCTGGGCCTGCATGTAACACTGCCAGGTGTGTAACAAGAGCAGGCGCCCAGGTGTGTAACAGGTGGGCCGGTTGAGTGGGGTCTATGCATAACACTGCCAGGTGCGTAACAAGAGCGAGCGCCTAGGTGCGTAACACTGCCAACTTCCCTAGTTTGCTCAAAAAAAAAAAAATCTTCTCTCAATGGCTCTCTTTAATTTGGAGATGATAAATGGTGCGGGGGGAAGTGTGCTCAAAGCTTTTTATAACCTTTTTTGAAAAATAATTTAGAATTTGAAACCCATTTTGATGATGTTTTTGTTCATTTACCTTCTACTCACTATGCCCTTTTGACTGTTTGGTGTTGCAAGTGGCGGTTTTTCTTTGACCTTTATCATTTTATACAAACAACAAACTTATCCCTTTGTGCCATTTCTTACTTTCAAATTGATACCCTTTGTATGCCCTCTACTGTTAAGAATGAGGCTTTGTCATATTTAATTGACCTATCTTGCAAACTCTTCGGTTTTTAGGGATTTTTAGAAAGGACAAGGAGTGTTGCTAAGTTTCTCTGTAGCCTCTCAAAACTTCATTCATTAATTTGCAACAATCTTCAATATGCATTTTATGGTAGTTGAAGTGGCTTATGTCCTTGTGGCCTTCGTGATGGTTTCTTTCCTATCACCACTATTTTGTTCAAAAAAAAAAAAAAAACTCAGTTTCTCTTTTTACAAATAGGCCTGCTACCTTTGTGTTGTTTGTGGATGTCTCCTAGTGATTATTGCATCCAATTTCCTTAATTCTTCTTTTTTTTGATGCATAACTTAATCATTCATTGCAAAATATGAACAAGGGCAGTTGTCCCTTGTAGTATTTGTGCTCTAAGCTAGGAAGGCTTTTCTTGAATGACTGTTTTAACCAGTCCTGGACCAAATTACTTGATTTTATCCCTCTTTGAATACAATTTCCTCATGCAGGAAGGCATAGTTTGCAAGGCACCGAATCAATCTTATGACTGAGTGAGACCTTAGGTGACCTAATGGGGCTTTCTTGGATTTGAACTTTGGACTAAGATCTAGATTTAGGTTTTACAAGTGTAAGATAGGATCCATGTTCAATTTAGTGTATTGAAGACCAAAGATCCAACATAATTTACTATCCAAATGGCCTACAGATACAATCATTGTTTAAGAGTATTATGGAAGAGACATCAAATTTATTTGATTGGTAGGTTTAGGTGGTAGTGGGGAATTTTGTAGGTAAACAAAAAAGAGGATTTGGGCCAAAAGGCAACACATGGTGAAAAATGGGTGACAAGTTAGGGTTAAATAAATGGCTTGAGCCCATGATGGGTCTTCTGGGAGTGGTGGGCCAATCATGACTAGATAGGATGATAAAATAGTGAAAATTTTATCTTAGGATAATGAAGGCAATGAGATTTTTAGAACTCACAATGTTCATGAAATTTGTTTCTACAAATCTAGGACCAATACTTAGTCATCTTCAGATAGTGAAAATTATGGATGACTAAAAACTTCTATGATACTTGATGACCAGCTACAAAAAGAGGGCTATCTAGTCCATGAAGGAGTCATTTGTCATCATGGTAGAATCTTCTTGTCTAGAGCTTATAATCTTAAGGAGAAGTTACTACAAAGGGCCTACAAAGAGTTATGTTTCAGCCACATGTATTCCATGAGAATCTACAACATCATCATGAGGAGCTTTGATTGGGAAGGCTTGAAAGAGGAACTATATCAACATTTTCAAGAATGCATGTGCTATGTGGAGTTTGGGCAGCAATAATACTCTATGATAGAGTTATTTCAGCCATCTCTTCCTACCTTGGGAGGAGGAGAAAGATCCATACACCACTCCACTTGTATAAGGATAACTTTTGGTGAAGAACATACATATGTAAAACATGTTTCATTTTCTGTTTGTATGCATTATTTCACTATTTTTGTACAAGCCATGACTCCAAGAAGGGGTGATACATCTTTTAGGTCTCCTGGTAAACAATGGGCCACACAAATTTCTGAATTTGGCCACTCCCTTGATGAGAAAAGGGAGATTTTTCGTCATGATGGGTTCTTCCCCAAGGCACAAAACATATCTCTCACCTTTAGCAATAGTGAGATGAATTGGGCAGCAATTAAGTGGTGGGAAAACCACTTACCATGTCTTGATTTGAGGCAGGCAGGAGATTCACTACGTTGGTATCATATGTGGGATTATGACCCACCTCCTCATGCTCAAATTTCTATTTGTATGTACATAGTTTTGCTCCCATACAATGATGATATAATTGTACTTTTTATGGGGATGTATGGAGTGAGGATGGGAGCCATGTATTTACCACATGGGATGGAGACTCTCTATGTACCATATGCTACATGTTTCAGAGAGAGTATTGGTTCAACCTTGTTTGTTTCGTTTGATTTTTTGACTCCTTATGGGATGGGTCATTTACCTCTCATAAGAACATTGGAGAAAAAATTCATGGGAGGTTGGTTTGGTGAACACTCAGCTCATGGAGGAATATTATCACTTGAGTGTGTCACCAATGGAGGAGGAAAGGAGTTTCAGCACTCACCTTATTAGTTTCTAAAGGAAAAGCAACATTTTGGAGGGGAGGACTGTAATATTCCCAATTAGCCCAAGCTAATGGGAATATACAATTTTGTTTCATTTTCCTGTTTCATGAATAAAAATTGTAAAGGAGGATCAATAAAACTCCTAAATAGTAAAATAAATCAATGCCACATGTGAACAAAGACAAATCTCGACTATCTTAATAAAACACCCTTATGTGTGAAAGGGGTTGAGACATTTGACTGGGTCAAACATGACCAGATCAACAGTGTTGTCTAGAAGGGATGAACCTCATTAATGCACAACACAATCTTAGTTGGAGGTGGCACATGTGAAAGAATCTAAATCACTGAGATGGTTTAGGGTTTGGCAAGACTTCTATCTTATAAAAGGAAGAGGAGGGCAACAGAAGAAGGTTTTTGATATGATTATATTTCTGAATATATTTTCTCTTTAGACATATATCATTCTCTTGTTGTTTAGCTGAGAATAGTGTTGTTTAGCACTGGGTGTTCCTGATCGGGAATCCCACCTCTTTCCTTGAGAGGCATCTTGGAAAAGTCTTGTTCATCTTGTCCACTATCAAGCATTTGGTCAAGCTTCACCTTCCAACTACAACGCAGATCCTGTTGAGGGTTTGGTTGTCCTTGTAAGCTACAGCAAGTGGAGAAAATATCTACTCAGATCTATGCCAATCTAGTACCTCTTTTTAGTGGGAATATCTTCTATCCAATTGGAAAGAGTGTATTGGATCATTGGAGCTTTAGATCCACATCATGGCATTATGCCAAACTGATCCTGAACCCTACAACATAGTCCATCTTCCAGATCTACGTTTTTCTGTAGGTTCTGTTGAGAGGGCTTTTGGAATAACTTTCGAGGAGTGATCTCTAGTGCTGGGAATCTTCCCTTCACTATGGTGATCCATGGATTTTAGATCTAATGCATGATATATTCAGATATGATCTAGATTCTCTTGTATTTACTGCATATTTTCTGAATATTTCTGCAGATCTACAGGTTTAGATCTTAGATCTACTTCCTGTGCTTCATGTATTTCGGAAACCCCAAGGGGTATGTAAAGTAGAGACTCTATAGTGTATGGATCTGTCATAGATCTGACTGCTCATGCATTATTTTTCTCTAGATATAATTTTTAATCAACAATTGTTGCAGCATAATGAGAATAACGCTGTCAAGCCTTTGTGGTGAATATATGTGATTGCAACACCTCTTTATGAGGGATTTCTTCTATTTTAGTCTTCTATTTCCTGTTATACATTGTATGGGCCTCATTGTAAATCTAATTTGCTGATGTATATGTAAATTTTAGCCTCCATATTGGCCTCCTACTCTTACTTTTCTGAACTACATTATTTTCTGAAGCAGTATTGTTTAATATTTCTGCAGTCCCATTTTGGGATATTACACAGCCTTTTGCGCGCAAAAGACAAAAAGAGAAAATCCTCCCTTATTTCTATCTTTTCCTGCTTGTAAATTGCTTGGCAGCCCCTAATACACTTACCATCACTGGTTGTTGTACCCCGCAGCTTGTTAAAGCTCACTCTTAGCTGCATTTTGTAGGCTTAGTGTTAGTTTTATTTCAAACTAATTTTTACAAAGTTCACACATAGTTTAAGTAGGGGGGCAAAAAAACTTGCATTCCGAAAAAAAATTATGTTTTGTAAATTTTGGTACCAACAAACCTAGATAAATAGCCAATGTAAGTGGGGCCCAAGACCACACATGCATAGCTAGTTTCTTTTTTCTAGTGTAAAAGTTATTAGTTTAGTTCAATTTTTGCACTAGGATTTTCGGGACTAGGATTGAATTGTTTATAAAAGAGAAAGTAATATCTACTACCTTTGCACCCTCTAGTGATCCTACGTAAGCATATGAATGCTCCCTATTCACAACTCGCCATCTCCCTATAGTTGATCACATAGATTAACTAGGAAAAATAGAAAGCGGCCCATATCCGCACATGTTTTTCTTTTGGGCAAGGAACAATACAACATGGTTTAAATAGGGGATTTTGAAAAGGATCATCGAATATCTGCACATTCAAACTATGTGATTGTCCTATTTTTTCTCACACAAATTCACTCACTAAGCAAAGAAAAGACACCTAAAACTAACTTAACCAAACTCACTAAATTCTCCCCACTGGGGCCACAAAAGAATTTATAGCTTATGTTAGGATTAAGGAGGTACGCATCCAATAAGCCGCCTTGATAATTATTCATCTTGAAAATATATTTTAACTATTTAGGGAGCTTCAAATCCACCTACCAGCCCACAGAAAAGAAAACTTGAGCGCGACAGAGACCCGTTTCAGAGGGGGTTAGGCTTAGGCGCAGTTTGTGCAGTATCAGTTGGGGCTACCTGACCCGGCTGATACTCGGTACTGTTAGTTGAATTAAAAAGAAGCCCAAGACTTGAATTCTCACGTGGGAGGGTAGTACTTAGTGACAAAAACTAGGGCATCCTTTCCCTATAGGCGATGGTGCAGGAAAGTGCCAAACCCTATACCCTTACCTTGGTGGATTTTCTTTGACTGACTGGGGCCGTCACCATCTCTTACTAGATGTTGTGCCAGCACTCGCAAGATATATTCTCAAGGCTGATTTACATTTGAGTATGTGAGGACGAATAAGTCTTCTATATTTTTTAGTATCATACGCAAACAAAAAAAAACCACTTTTTTTATTGCTTGATCACATAGATTAATTTAAATGGAAATATTTTTTATTTTCTCTTTGTTTTATGTATGTGACTAGAATTTTTATTTGATCGTAGACTCTATCCTCTCAAATTTTTCCAAAACCAAACCTTGTCGACACCAGAATGGACCCAATGGGACCTCGTTGATCTAGGTGTCTTTCCCCCCCCATTACCGGGAGGGGTTCCAAGTCTTTCGTCGTTTAGGCATCAAAGACTGAACGCTGTCATCATTATTGGTTCATCCCTTATTGGGGAATCCTTACTTGGGAACCCTAGTCGGTCTCCCAACACCACACCATACACCACTCCTCCCACAACCCCTAGGGGTAGAGGAGTGCGTCCCATTTGGGAAGCCAGCCGAATACATAGTAGCGTATGTTGCAGACCAACCCTCTTCCTATCTAGAACTTTGTGTTTTCACACATTGCAATGGAATTAACCTCCCAGACACCTTTCTTATCTTCGTTGAATTTTCGCGATTTAACCAAGCTAGAAAATGACCCTATCGCACACAACCCTACATGGACTCCCATGCCCATGAAGCTCCCTTCAGATATTCCAAACTTTGAAGGAAATCAAGTGAAAGACCCAGGTAATCATGTCATGACCTTCCACCTATGGTGCTCATCGAATAGTATCATTGACGACACGATTCGATTGAGAGTATTTCAACACACTCTGACAGGAGTAGCCGCAAAGTGTTACGTGCAGCAACCCTTAGCTTCACATGGAACCTTTTGCGCCCTCGCCACCATGTTCCTAACATATTTTCAATTACCCATTCACCATGATTCCAGAATGGAATTACTGACACATTTTAGAAAAACCCCCGCTATCCATACCTCGGACCATCTCCATGAATGGAGGCAGCATTGTAGTTTATGCAAAGAAAAACTCAACAACTATGTTCTTTTAGATTTGTTCCAGAGAACTCTTATGGCAAAGATTTCAAAGGATGTGGCACAACAAAAGCCCATATCCGAAGAGGATGCCATCAGCAAATCCCGACAGCTTGAGCTGATTTATACGCAAACAGTATACATTTACAACATCCTGCCGAACACCCCGTGCCTGCAAACTTATCAAGAATTTCTAGGTGCGTCGAACTCTACAAAAGGACTAATTGGGTCATTGACCCAAGGTTACCTAGGCAGTAGCATTCAAAACCCTGGTTACATGTACAATTATACCCAGAACATATCTCAACTCGGTTATCAAAGTCATCATATGCCTCAACAAAATTTTACCAATAGGGTTCCATCGTATCACCAGGGATGACCTTATCCTCCAGCTCAGGGGACCCAATACGTAGAAAGAAACACTGACGAAAGAGCTCCCCTCCAACATCCATGTGCAAACCAGGGACCTTGTTATGCTTAGTCCCCAACACAAGACCCGCCTATGTAGACCAATGCATAGGTGAACTCTGTGCAGTCGTCCCAAAACCAACCACACCAATATAACCAAGAGAAATACCCTCCTAACGTGGTGAAAAAAAAAAATAGAAAACAAGCCAAAAGGGAATCTTGGACGGGGGGGGCAACAAGAAGCAACGCCCACCGCGATCCCAGGTTGGAGGCAACTCCAACTGGAATCTGACCCAGGAGCCAAGAAATGCCCAACGACAGAGAAAAATGCCACCTCTTTGAACAAACCATTCTTGTTCGATATTTGGTGAGTATGACCACTATACTCACCACTATCCTAATCTCCCTAAGCTGAAGAAGTTGGAGAGTAACCGAGGACAAGGAGGATCTTCCTAGCAACCAGTTGTGATGTAGGAACCTTTCCCCCATCAAGGGATGGTAAGCACTCAGCAGCAAAATAAAGACGACTCCAGGAAAAGAAGCCATGAAATCTACATGACTAGTGAATAGTTGTTTTTACAAACATGAAATTGCAATTATGACACCCCACCAGACACCAATGTGTCAGGGGCAAGTACTAGTGCACTGACTGCACCTTTGATGATTTCAAAGATGCTTATAGAACCATTTCCAAAAATGGCTAAGGGACCCAATATGCAAGCAGGAAACTAATCCAAAGCAGCCCAAAATTATAATATCATGGATGATTTAGCACAATCTCTCGCTGCCATGTCAGCTTTGGAAGTGTTGCAGTCATGCCCAAAACAAAAGAAAGCCCTACATTCTGCATTAGACGTTATCGACCCTGCCAATAAATGCCTAATGGATTTTGACTTGGAAAAAGCCACCCCTAGGCTTCCTTCCATGGTCTTCGTCTAGATATGAGTGTCAGTCTATAATATCACAATTCACTGATGTGTCATAGATGAGGGTGCAGCCATGTGCATCATGTCCAAAAATGTTTGGAAAAAGTTAGGGTCTCCCGAACTAAAACCATTAGGAATTACACTTAGAGCATATGATGGTTTTCCATCAACCCCTGTCGGCCTCTAACAAAATGTCCCAGTATACTTAGCCGGAAAGACGGTCCACATAAACATTGAAGTCTTGGATGCTCACTTGGACTACAATATACTCCTTAGGCAGAGTTATATGTACACCATGTCTGCCATAGCCTCCTGGAAAACAATGACGTAATTCTACCTTATGTAGATACATCCTTGGATGCTCTCTCACAGTACCAAGAATATGGCCTCAGTCAGTTCAAACCGTCATCCGTTCTAGGGTCATTCCTAGGAGATCCACCCTTAATCCCCAAGTCATCACTCGATGTCACAGGGGCTCTAGTGTGCATGATTTCCACATCAAGATCCAAAGCTAGTCAGGACAGTGACACAAGCAGTAATGGCACTGAGTCATCAGCCATGGTAGCCTCTCTAGCCTATGCCGCCTCCCAAACCCCTTTCCTCTACCCCCAGATGGTTTCATCTCCTAACAGGTTTTGAAAACACTAGTATTACCAAACATATCATTGGCAATTCCAGTTTGGTACCTCATGCCCCCTATTAGAATAGGATCCACCCCTGTCACTACCATAGGATTGAAGCCCCTCAGTCTTGAGGAGACCCCACCCATCTAAGAAATGGTCGAAACCACCCCTGCAAAGGAAATTCCCATTGCAAAACCGATGGTCACGGCTAAGAAAATTGAAAAAAGAGGAAAGAAGATGGTGACCCCCACCATACAATGAGAATCACCAGTTTGTGCCATATGTGATGTAATAGGACACCCTACCCATATTTTCCCAAAGCTGGATGAATTAAAACCACTCCTTGGCTCTAAGACAGACATCGCAACATTGCATTCCCATAAAAAGGAACCTACCACCAAAGGTAAAGGCAAAGCATTGTGTACCAATCACGCATGTGCTCTCTGTAGCAACTATGGGAATGATACCCATCATTTCCCAAAGTTCCCACGATATAGGGATGCCTTACATGCCATTGAGTGATCCTATCAAGAGGATCCCTCCACCGAGGCATCCAGAAATGAACGTTGTACCATACTGCACTTACAGGAAGAATGAAGGGCACAAGAAAGACCCCCAGTCATGCCCCCTCCTGTTATATGTTGCACACTATGTGATTAACGTGGTCACTTCCTCGAAGAATGCACAGTCCTATAACTCATCCACAGATGGTATCCTATATAATGAGTTTAATACGTTGGATTGTGAGCAACAAAATTCACGTCCCTTATGCGCCGATAATCACCTGCTAGAGAATTGTCACTATATCCCCCAATTCTAGCTAGCCCTCACTAGTTTATGCTCAGCCATAATCAGCCTCTCCCAAGAATATGACATGGATGCGGAGTCCACGGACAACTCCACAACCCAAGAATATGTGATGAGTAGATCCATCCTATTCTTATCAGTTAAAAAGTGACCAATCAGGGAACCACTCGTTACCCCCAACCGCTCTCTATAAAGAAGACCAACATGCATGATATGCAAGATGCCTAATCATGCGGTCACCACATGTCTTGATTTAATAACGTTACGACGCTGGTTCCCCGCCAGCCCTCAAAATGAGCACGACAGAACCCCCATATCAAGGATATTTTTCCTTATATGTTGAGGCAATCATTATGAGCGACATTGTACTTATGCCTCGAAACTTCATCCCACCATCGATATGATTCATACCATATAGAAGAAACAGGACGACCTTCATGAATGGTATAAAAGGTACACCACCTTCGGGTCAACGACCCCACCCCTACATGGGCTTGGTGGGAGAACTAGGATGACACACCTACCAAACATAACCCAGGATAAGCCAAGGATAACATGCAGAATATGTGACCTGAATGACCACCGATTCAACCAATGCAGAGAACTGAAGCCCCTTGCAAACAGTTTTTGCATAGTCTCTTCTCTCCCTTAGAAAATTCTCTCTAATCAAGAAAATATCATGCACACCTATTGCTGGATTTGTTCACACTTTCATGATACAATTAAATGTATACACATCCATAAGCTAAGAGTGGCAAGAGTAGCGTTGAGTCTCCACTCCCCCAAAGGGTTAGACTCACCCAAGCCAACCATAAGGAAATGGAAGCAGAATACAACCTCTTCTACAACAGATCCTTTCCAAGCATCCATATAAGGGACAATGAGTAGTGTTGATTCCCACACAATCTACTCTGTTGGCACAGTGATACCATGCACCATTTTCACTGGAAAAAATCACACACCAGAGGTATGCCCACTAATGGAAACATTTAGGAACCTCTGCGGCAGGCACAATTTCCACTCACATGAAATTGACCATCCTAGCAGGGAACCCAACTTCGGACTTACATAAAACCCTATCACAGAGATTATTCCCCCACTGAACATCGATGACACGATTCACGATATACGATTCATATCATTGCATACTAGAAAATGATTATAGCCACCCCCATATCCCAGGATTTCCACCTTATTCTTGTCACAAAATATCAAGGTACCTTGCGCTTTTGCATTGATTTCCACAAGATCCAAAATTTTCATGCTGCTATCGAACTCCCTTATGATACCCAACCTCTAGAATAGTGCCTATTACAACTAGAGCTCGTCGACGAAAGCTGATGACAGTCACTACAATACAATGAGGCCCACAAGAAAAGGGTAAAAGCATCATTCGACCGCCACATCAACCCTCACTCATTCACTGAGGGAGAACTAGTCCTTCGCTATGATGTCATGAAAGAAGCCCTAGGGCCATGAAAGTTTGAAACCTTATGGAAACGACCCTACATCATCAAACATTGCCTCCAATTGGGGGCATAAATCTTGACAGAATTAGATGGGACATGCCTCAACAACCCCATCAACGGCCTTTACCTCAAGAAATTTTATCCATATGGGCCAAGACGACCCTTCCCTAGAGTGAGCATACAAAAAATCCAACCACTGAAATTTTTTGACCAAAAGGCTTCTTAAACACGCTCAAAGTGTCGCCATGGATCACCAACCTGAACTTTATTTTGGATTTGCTCATGGAGCATCAAAATGGTCTTAATGTTTAGCCACAGCTGTCTGGGTCATTTATCGCCCTGACCGATCACCACTCTACAAAAATGGTGTGTGCATTAGTTCAACAATAAACAATTAGGCAGAATATGACGTCGTCATTGGAATTATGTGCGATGCCCTCCATCAAGGCATATTCCATATGCATGTCCATCTCGATTCCCAGTTAGTAGTATTGCAGTTAAACCAAACATTTGCGACAAGAGATACACATCTGTTTACAAAATATTTGTGTGCAAAAATATTAAGTAGACAATTGGACTATATCACATTTACACATGTAACAAGGAGTCAAAACCAAATAGTTGATCTCATAGCTAACAATATTCTAAACTGGAATGCATCTCGAATAAACCATCATACATAAAAACCAAAAATATAGGTATCCATCAGCATAACATCATCCATAAACCGAAACAGGTGACACAACATGTAGAGCTGCAAAAATATCTCTCACACACACACACACACACACACACACACATATATATATATCACAATGTATATGTCTGAGTACAAAAATAGTGTCGCTGACCCAATGGCCAGCCCAAAGATAGAAAAAGTCGTCAAAAATAGGGGAAGCATCCTCATAATGCGTGCTTTCCCCATGTACAAGTAAAATCTAGGGTGGTGCCCCCTCAGGAGGGGCACCTCGACCCACAACCGCTCCCAGTGCCACCACTGGAGCTGCCATCAAAACTGAGACTACCACCCGACGTAAAACAGGCTGATAGTCCCTCGCGCGGGCCATCATAGTCTCCAGCCAGACCCCCTCGAGCTCATCCATAAAACCATGAGCAGGTATCCCCTGGGTCAAGAAGTCCACTCGACCCCAGGCATCCTCTAGAACTGACACTCGAGTAGCCAGTTACGCAATAGGAGCCTCCGCCGTATCTGCACATGCTACCACTGCATCTACATGACCCCACTCAGCCACAACCTCTGCAGTGGCCGAGCTACTGCCCTCTCCTGAAGGGCCAACACCACCACTAGGTCCTCCAACAGCATCTCATCCCTCTCCTCTGAGATTTCCCCTAGGCCTCCGAAGAGGACCGTGGCCGACCAACTGAGCCATGGGACGACCCACCTTGCCAACATCTACAAAGAGTAACCTAAACTATGTCAGTGTCACTAGAAAAACACATAAGCACACACAAGTTAGCCACCTATAAAATTTGTTATACCAAAAGGTGGCTAAATAATTTTTAGAGCCTTAAAGGAACAATTTTTATTGCAAAAAAGTTTTGGCTCTTGAAGAATCTTGAAGGCCTCATGCCTCTGTCCAAATCTTCCCTGCTGTGCCCATTTTACACTCTGAAATTCTGTTGATTTCAAGACAAAATACTGCTGCAAACACCATTTTCCTCTTCCTTCCACTTCCAATACTAACCTCATTTTCTCTCCTCTTTTCCCCATAAAATCCCTCATATTCATGTTTTTCCCCTTTCCCCTTCATCAAAACCCCTTTAATAAGGTTTAAGACTCCTTCTTTGCCTTATCGAAACCATCAAAACCCTTGAAAAACATTGAAAACTTCATAAAAATACTTATGTTTGTTTAAGCCCCCTTGGGCTAAGTCCAAAACCCTTCCCCTCCATATTCCCTGGTGCTAGAACCAAGTGCTGAGCTATTTGTGTGCTTATCACATCGGAGGAAGCACAGCGTGCAAGTCTTTTCCCTTTATTGAAATCTCCAATGCTGATTAGCCCTGTGCATAAACCCCCCAGTCATATTATCTTCCACACATCCATGGCCCCGCAGTCGGGCACCTATCCACTTCGAATAAATATTCCACCCCCCTGACAAAAAACCTTTGTTTGTATTAAATCTTTGGGCTTTAAATGTTAATTGTCGTTATATTAAAAGAAAAACCGGGCGGTTTTCATCGCACCGCTTTTCAGAGGGAGGCGGTTTTTTCCGTTTGGCAGCGATTAGCGCCACCGGCCGACACATGGCCTTGAGCCACTTTTAAATACCGCCATCATCGCACATTAAAGGTTAGATATCGGCCCGGTGCAATACTGGCACGTGCCATTCGATCTAAGGCCAGCTCATCAGATGGTGATCGCGCTCTGAAGAAGCCCGTAAGATAAAAGTGGTACGACATGGTTATTAAAAGCATATTCGCCGTCGATCTGATCTACAGATCGACGGCCCAAAATCAGTCGCCCTGGTCCCCACAGCCACGACAGCAATTCCATAGAGCCGGTGGTCCCCAACACCACATCAGCGTCCACGCGACAGAATTTAATTGGGGTGGGTCTTCATTGTTTCCCCACACAGTCAGCAAGTCCAGACCTAGGGGATTTTATAAAGCGGATTTGATATAATTTTTGGGTCACACTTGGGCTGACAGCGATAGGCCCCAATCTGGACCCGATAAGATTTTTAGGGTGGATTTCATAAAAATTTCGGGTCACAAACGCCCCGACGTCAGCAAGCCTATTTTGTGACCCGAAATAATTATACAGTGTGGTTTAATTAAAGGTTTTGAAGTTTGGGGCATGTTTCTAAGGTTTTGTGGTACTCAATCTCCACCGTTGATCGTGTGGGCCGATCTCATCTGACAGCCCTCCTTCCTCCTGAACTCCCCACTCATTTTTCCACCATTTTTCACCGAAACAAAGGTTTTAAACCATTGTCTCTGCTTTTTATTTTATTTTTCCGAATAATGTGACCCCTTCATGTTATTTATTCACCTCCGCTCCCGACCGTCGATCTCTGCGTGATCGAGGGTTCCGTTTTGATTCTTCCTTCGCCTCTCCTTTGACCTCCTCTAATCAATCTCGGCCATTGGATGATGCCATCCAATGACCATGCTCTCTCCACATGCCTTCTGAAGCAGTAAACCTATATATGCAGGATTTTATAATGTTTTTCGTATTTTGCAGGGTTTAAATGGTTTTTCTGCTATCCTGAAGAAAATTTCAAAGGATGAGGGTGAAAATCCTCCCGCCTTTGATTCATCAAAGGGAATCATTCGTAGGATTCAGCTCCATGTTTCATCAATGATTCATGAAGCATTGATGCCACACGACCCCTGCACAGCCCTGCACACCAGCAAAACACAGTGAATCAAACACAGTCAGAGAGTATCAGTGTCGAAGATAGAATGCACCAACATCAAAGATTAAAGATAGATATATGGGGGATTATGGCTAAGAATGATTATCAAAAGCCTAATCTTCCCAACTAAGACACAGTGCAAAGAAAATCATACGTTTTTAATTGGATAGCAAGGCCTCCACCGCCATAGCTAAGACAAATTGATCCCTCCCAGCTACCATGATGCCACCTATGCCTCAAAGCATTCATATCAGAGGCTGAAGTTATTGATCAGGATCAGATGTTTTTCTCAAGCTCAGCCGGAGAGTAAATTCTGCAAACAAAATTAATGACAAAATATCAGTAGAGTTACTTTGACATCACACAGAGCCTCAAAAGTCAAAAAGAGCTCCCACCTAGCTTATATCTTAATGTAAATTATTTAATACAAAGGAAACCTATGTAAGCTTCTTCATCGAGCCCCCCAAATGCCGAGAAGCCATTAAGATTTTTTTAATTATCTTTGGAGATCTTTTATCAGATCTCACCTCCTCGTTCTTCTATGAATACTACTGGAGAAGATGAGAGAGGGGTTGGTTGATTTGGTTGCTAAAACTTTGAAATGTAATTGAGCTTGAGACTTCTACTTGTAAATAGTGTTCACTGGCCCTTGAAGCTCTGCTTGCGATAGATAAGTTAGTCTGGGAAGTGTAGATGATTGCTAAACTGAAGAAATTGACTTAAAGATGTAACTAGTTTGGAGTATCAATACATGCTGATTTATGGGATCCTGGTCTATGTTGACGGTGATGTTTTTCTCATTGTAACTTGGTGTTTTATTTCTATTTTCACTGTGTTCATCTTCTCTTATAAAGAACAACATGCATAGAGTTAGGACCTACTGTATATCGGTACCCTTCTCTGAATAAAAATTTTTATTTACATGTTTTCTTCTAAATTTGTGTTATTTAGGAATGATTTAATTTAGTTTAAGCATTAGGAATGTCGGCGTTCCCTCATCCTATTGCCTTAGCCAATTTTTATCCTTAAATGTTATGTTTAGTATTAGTTAAATAGAGATGAACTAAGGAAGATATGGTGTGCCCTGGTCCTAGTTTTATCCCCAAATACTGTCTGAATGTTTCCCTTAGAATGTATTAAAAGCTGGCTAGTTTAAAAGTACTTACCAGATCTTAGGCCATTCTGTGTTATCTTTGTGTTCCCCTATTTTTAAATGTCTTCTATTGAAAGTGTATCAAAGGCTAGCTAGTTTAAAATTACTTACCAGATCCTAGTTTACTTTCATGTCTTTCTTAAGTGTATGTTAAAAAATGGCTAGTTTAAAAGTACTTACTAGATCTTAGGCTACTCTTTGTTCTTCATCTGTTTAAATTCCCCTTCTTATTGTACCATTTCATTCCATAAATCAAACTTTAAAGAGATCCTTAGACATAGATGACTTTCCCCATGGATCACTCTTGCCTCTTGTTGTTTCAATCAAACCCTATTATGACTCCATAGCCCAATGGACTAAAACCTGCAATTATCTATCTTCCTGGCCAAAGCTTGTTCTATGTGCTTGCAACTTCTCACCTTTGAAACTATTTTCATTTAGAACTTTCCACCTCAAATAGTAATCGTGCTCAACCATCCAAAAAGAAAAACAAACCCTTGGCCTTCTGTTGTGACCAGCAAAAACCCCCCTTTTATTTAATATTAGTAATAATACTAAATAAATGGGGACCCTTAGTTAAAAAATCCAAAAAATCAATTAGGATTTGTTTTCCTTTTCAAATAAAACTTTCTACCATAAACTTAGAGAAATACCTTAGAAAGAACATTAAGAAACACTTAATTTTATGATAGATTACAATAAAATTGTTCTTTAAACAAAATAACGCATCCATCGCAAAATGGTATATATCTTTTATAAAACTGAAAATGTGATTCTGCACTTTTGCGATAATGGGATCCAAAAAAGCCTATACAATAAACATATTGGTCGCAGATCGCATAGCGCAGAAAACAGAAATGTTAAACGAATACCTTTTGCGCTATTTACAATTTTGCGCTTTTGCGAGATTTTCGATGTGCACTTTTGCGCTATTTCGCAATTTGCGCTTTTGCGCTATTTTTAAAAAATTGCGTTGGTTTCATTTTGCGATATTGTGATATTGCAACATTGCGATATTGCAATATTGCATAGCAAATCGCAGATCGCAATGTCGTAGATTCATAAAGGCGCGTTGTTCGAAGACAATATTCCCATATATCAATTTCTGTTATGCGCTTTAATGATTGGATTAAATGATTGGATTGACAATTAATGGTAAATGAGATTTTGTTTTTATTGAAAGTAATTTCACATTAAAATAATATATTTCATCCGAATTTGCATTTAAAACAGTCTCATCACCTTTCTCATGCCATTACTCTCATTTAACTCGTAAAACGTAGGCACGAAGGAGCAAACGTCTATACAAAGCTTTCACAGAACATTATGGGTAAGAAAGAGAAGAGCTCACATTCCAAAAACAGAGAAATTGCTTCACTATATGCAGACACTGCTTGCAATAAGGATGCCGGTATATCCACTTGGGAAGGAATGTATAATTTGCTGGAAGAAGAAAATCCTATGGTATTAAAAGTTACGGCTACAGCAGGTTCTAGTAATACATCTGAAGCAACCCTCAAAGAACTGGCTTGTTCATTTCTGCATAGGATAGCGGAAAGGCCAAGGATTCTCCCATATATGGACATGGTGAAATGGGTGCTGGACAGCACCGATATTTCAGACAGGCAATTTATAACTCCATCTCAAGAGCTAATTGGGTCGTTCACCACAGAAGATGTGAGACTGATATATAAGTTGCCGGAGCCTCAGGCGACTTATAATATGCAATTCATGGAAAATTCTGCCAGAGAAATTGTGAATTTGTCAGAATGCACACAGGAGTGGACCAAAAGGATGTTTCAGACGTTGTTCACAAGTTCAATATCCAAGTGCGCAATTTGACACAGTTTCTACCACAATATAGGGTATGTGAGTTTGCCAAAATTATCCTCTATAGAGCTTTTAGAAGTTACTGAAGAAGCTGTTGGAGGTCAGGAGTTCTCAGGGAAACATAAAGCGCTTCTTGAGAAAAGTCGGGAGTTGAAGAGACTTGAAATAACTGTAAGGAAAAATGAGGAAACACTGACCAAATTCAAGGCACTTAATGCTGAACAAGAAAAAGATGTGGAGCGTGTTCGGCACAGAGAAAAACTACTACGAAAGGTCAAATATATAAAAAATAAATTACTTTGGCTGAAGTATGACATGAGAAAATGGCGAAGCAAAATCGAGATGAAATTGCAAAATTAATAACAAAGCGAAAAGCTCCAATAAAGGAAAATGCACAAAGAGAAGACAGCAGAGGAAATGGCTACAGTGGCAAACACTCTTACTGATTGTGTAAATGATAATTTACAGAAAGCAAATTTGATTTCAGAAACTGTTCCAGGATATCTCCCACAGGCACATCAACTGCAAACAGAATGGAGGCAAAAGGCAGAAGAAAGAGAAAAATCAATCCAAGGGCTGACAAGATTAAATTGGGACTCATACTGGACGTACTTGGTGAAGCCACACAGTCAGCACAGTGCGCTTAATTGTATCATAAATTCTACAGAGAAGATTGCGCCTACACTTGTCGACTCTGTCTTTTCAGGACAGTTGAATTCTGAAGTCGGTCAACCACATCTTCTCAAAACTATGCTAGATGCCTGCAAGTTTAAAGATCAAGTTCATAGATAGTTAGATTTAGTTTTAATTTTACTGTATTTTAGCCTAGTAAAAGGATGGTCATTGAACCGAATCCTTAATTTTTGTAATAGACTATTTTTAGATTTAGCTAAGTAGTATTTAAACCCTTCTCATGCATTTAGAGAAGGGTCCTAGATCTTAATATTTTTTGACTTGGAGGTTACATTTTTGTACTCCACTGTCTTATATATTTTTAAAAGGATCACAACTGGTGATTTTTATGTGGAATTATCTTTGAAGTGTTGCATTTATGTACCTTGGAATTTGATTTTGCATCAGAGTTACTGGATTAGAGTATCAGATTTCATTTGAAAGTCTTCAAGATGAATAAGGTATTTCTATCTTTTCACTGTTGATTTCTTTTTCTTATGATATTCTCTTTAAAATTTGCTATCATTTATATATATTTGGTTTTCACAACGTTTCTTTTTATATATCATTTCTGAGTATAATTGAAACGTTATCTTTCATAAGTATATATAGATGGTATACAATGATGAATGAAATATGCTAATACAACTCTATTTAATTTCTTAAACAGAGTTATCTTTATTTGTTTCTGCACATTTCAATTTAAATAATAATACATTTTTATGGTTATTGTTAAATTGGAACAATCTTAATTTGTATTCACATATAATTACCCGGGTTAGTGTTAGAATTTCTTTATCAGTATTTAGTTTAAATTAAATAGTTTTATTTGAATTAATTTAGTCCCATTTTCAGCCATCCAAATCAACCCATCACCAACCCATTTAGTTATATGGAAACTGGTCCTTTAAATCCAGTCGGAGCCACCATACCAAATGAAAAAGGAGCTGTCCTAAGGTCCTGACCGGGTGGTTTTCCCCAATGTTTGAAGCAGAGATTTTCTAGGCTTCAAAATTTTTGGCGCTAGAAGGAGGGCATGAGCTATGAATGACAAGTAAATCTTTACCCACAAGCCATTCTGAGAGCAAAAAACCCTCATCAACTTCTTCAATTTCTTCTAAAATAAAAAATCCTATAGAAGAAATTGCGAAGAATATTCATACACCCACTACCAAAATCTCAAAACTTTCAGACAATAAAAATCTTGAGTCTCTTGAAGTTCAAGATTTATTTCATAAATTGAAAGGATTCTCATTATCTCTAGAAGAGTATGAAATATCTGAAGGTACTGTAACTTCAAAATTTGTTTCTTTGAAACCTCTTACTAGGCTTCAAAGTGAAAAACTTGGTATTTCTCCTGAAGAATTCCCTTTACCTAGTAGAGTCAAGACAAGAAAAACTCAATCGGAATTAGTAAGTGATATAAGTTCAACATCTAATATTCAAATACCTGTTTCCAAAATTCCAACTCAACAAAGTACAGTTGTTTCCACATCATCTCCTCAATCATCATCAATCTCAACATCATCTATTCCAACAACTTATATTCAAACACCACCAGTTTCTACTACTCCTCCAATAGTTGTTCCAATAATGTCTAGACCATGGGCTACTCCAGGGGCAGTCAACATGGCTGCACCTTTACATGATTTACCAGATAATCCTGGGAAATGGCTTCCAAAGTTTACCCAAGATCTTAACATTCAAGCTGAAGAACATATCAATAACTTTATGCTGGCTATAAATTTGAATGGAGTCACACATGAAGATGTTGTAGTTAGACTATTCCCTTATACTCTTCAAGGAGCAGCAGGATCATGGTACTTTTCATTACCTTCAGGATCCATAACAAGTTGGGCCATTTTTGCAGATCATTTTTTAACCAAATTTGGAGATGACAGATCAATAGCTACTTTAATCAATGATCTCTCAAATTTGAAAGCAGAACCCAAGGAACCCATTAAAGAATTCAACACTAGATTACCCTCAAACATAGCAATTTTTGTAGATAGAGCTGCAAAACCTACATTAGCCGAGAATATGAAAGAGGCTATTGCAGTAGAAAAACGAATTATTTCTCTATAAAAGAAAAATGCTATTGAGGAAAGGAAATCAAAGAAAGTCAGCTTCAAAGATGATTCAAATAAAAAGGCCAAAGAACCATACGACATGGAAGGTTTACAGAAAGTTTTCAAAACTATGTCAACTGAAATGGTTGAAATTAAAAAACAAGTAGCTGAGACTTCTACCAAAAAACCATTTCGAAATTTCAGAAGAAACCAAGTTGAATCTAAACCTCCTAATGCAATTTCTAATGCAGAATCAGAAGAAGAGGAAGAATAAGAAGATACATCTCTAGTATCAGATGAGGAAGATGAGAATGAAGAAATAACTGAATTGCATGGAATGTGGGATTTTATTCTCCCTAATTCTGATAGTGAGGTAGAACAAGAAGCTATGCCTGTAAGTACTAGGAGTAAATCTACATCAGATCCTGTACAAACAGCTCCTAAAAATAAAATTACAACTCCAAGTACCAAAGACAAATCCCCTGTAAAGAAAACTTCTCCATTACCTACTCAAAATCAGCCATCTTCTTCTAATCCTCCCACATCAACAACAAAGACTTTATTGGTGTCAGATCCTATGGAATAAAACAGTGTCGAAGACATGAAAAAGATCAAAGCCAACATTTCCTTACATGAACTCAGCAAACTAAAACACCATCAAAAGTTTCTATTGAAAGAATTAAACGCTACACCAATTGCTCCTTTACCAAGTGGTGTAGTTGCAAAAGCAGCTAGGGGAGCTGGTAAGCCACCAGATAAGGTAGATGCTACTGATACTGTGCTCATTGGAGAAAAGTCAAATTCTCAAACTCCTCCTTTTATTTTGACTTATGAGATGTACAATAAAAATCTGCATAATTGTTTGATTGATTCTGGAGCCTCCTCCAATATAATGCCTACTTTTGTCTGTGCCAAATTGAATATCGAACCACAGAAATCAGCAGTTCATATCGTTCAATTGGATCGCTCTAAAGTTCAAGTTGTAGGAGAAATCAATTCAGTTACTATCAGATTAGCTTCTGATCCTAGGATTGTCCAAAGAATTGATATTTTGATTGCTGATATTCCTGAATTCTATGGATTAATCTTAAGCAGGGACTAGTCTACGAAACTTAATGGTTATATCTCAACTGATTATTCACATATGTGGCTTCCCTATAGAGGGAAACCAAATCAAATCAAAATTGAACGAGAAAAACATATGACGCACACTGTCACTGAATTCGAACAACCTAATGAGCCTGTGGCATTCAACAACAATATTCTTGGAGGTTATTCTGCTGAATCATTTCTTGGAAACTTCGAAGCACCTCAATCACCTTTTTCTGTAAATACTTTTGTTTCTCAAATAGAAAATTTTTCACAATCTGATTCTTCCAGAATTGTAAATATTTCTGATGTAATTGTAGATAAGTCATTAGATAAGTCTTTATTTTGGTCATTATATTTTGATGGATCAAAGTCTAGCGATGGAACTGGAGTAGGATGCATCTTAATTGATCCATATGGAGAGAAAACCATGCTATCATGTAGGTTAGAATTTGAGTGTATTAACAATACCACAGAATATGAAGCCTTGGTTCAAGGACTTTATAAAGCTATAGGGTTAGATGTTAAATACTTGAAAGTCTTTGGTGATTCCGAAATTGTCATAAAACAAGTTAGGAATACTATTCATTGCCTTTCAGGACATCTTAAACACTATCAAACCCTAGTAAAAGATCTCACCACTCATTTTTTAGCATTCAATATTTCTCCTATTCCTAGGAATCAGAATACATCAGCTGACTTGTTAGCTAATGTTGCATCTAAACTCCTACTTGCTGAAGATTGCAGTCCTGATAGGTTTTCTGTAGAATTGATTTTTCGTCCATCTGTCCCAGATAATGTTACAAATTGGAGAGTATTCTATCATGATCAAGATATTTTAAATTTCATGACTTCAGAGAAATCTTATGATGAGAAAATTATTGATGAGAATGATCATGATTTACAAATTGCTTCAAAAGGTAATGAAAATCCCATTCCAAAATCTGTTGTTAAATTAGAGGATTTATATGACATTAAAGACAGATTCAAGAAAGTCACTAATACTAAACTTCAAAGTTCCACTTTGAAGTTTGAATTAGTAAATCTTGGTTCTGATTCTAAACCTCAAAACGTTAACTTAGGACTCAATTTAACACCAGAGGAAAGGAATGCGTTCATTAAACTTCTGAACAAGTATAAAAACGTTTTTGCTTGGAATTATGATGATTTAAAAAACGTATGATACTTCGATTATTCAACATAAAATTCCAATGCTTCCTGATATTAAACCTGTTCAACAGAAGTTGAGAAAGATCTATCCAAATCTCGAAAGTCAAATCAAATCAGAACTTAATAAACTTTTAAAAGCCAAAATCATTTTTCCGGTCAGACACTCCAATTGGGTTTCCAATATGGTACCTGTAAGGAAGAAGAATGGTGATATAAGAATCTGTATTGATTTCAGAAATTTAAACAAGGCATGTTTAAAAGACAATTTCCCGTTGCCAACCATGGAACAGATACTTCAAAAGGTAGCTGGTTCTGAACTTATGTCCTTTCTTGATGGATTTTCAGGCTATAATCAAGTCTTAGTTCATCCAGATGACAGATTGAAAACAACTTTCAGAACAAAATGGGGAACTTATGCTTATCGGAAAATGCCTTTTGGTCTAATAAATGCAGGAGCAACTTTCCAAAGAGCCATGGACATAGCATTTAAAGGTCTGATCAATAAATCAGTTGTTGTTTATCTTGATGACATAACAATATTTTCAAAAAAGAGAGCCAATCATCTACATGATTTAAAGCAAATATTTGAAAGATGTAGAAGGTTTGGTATTTCCATAAATCCAAAGAAATATTTCTTTGCTTTGGATGAAGGAAAAATATTAGGATTTGTTGTGTCAAAAGATGGTATATATATTGATCCAGATAGAGTGAAAGAAATTTCTGATATTTCTTTACCTCATAGCAAAAAATCCATGCAATCATTTCTTGGACAGATCAATTTTGTTAAAAGATTCATTCTTGATTTTTCTTTTATTGTTTTACCTATGCAAAATATGATCAAGAAGAATTCAGTATTCAAATGGGGGCATAAAGAGAAAGAAGCCTTTGAGGCAATCAAACAAGCGATCATTAATGCACCAGCATTGAATACCCCGTATTTTTCTAAATATTTTACTTTGTATACTCTGGCCACCGAAACATCCTATGCAGCTGTTTTAACACAGCTCAATGATCAGAAAATCGAGGCACCAATTTCTTTCTTTAGCTCAAATCTGCAAGGAGATGAGCTTAATTATTCCGATGTTGAAAAACAAGCCTTTGCTGTGTTGAAATAAATCAAACATTTCAGACCTTTTCTCTTGAAAACACATACAAAAATCATTGTCCCATTCTCTGCAGTGAGGCAATTATTAATTCAAAAAGAAGTAGGAGAAAAGAGAGCTAACTGGGTAACAACCTTGCAAGAATATGATATTGATATTAAAACAGCTAAGATTGTTAGAGGACAAGGCTTTTGCATATTATTGGCAGGAGCTCATAACATACCAGAAAATCAAGTTCCAAATCAAGATATTCAAGTAAGTCAGATAAGTGTTACAGATTATGAATCTTAGTATGCTGATCTTATCTATTACTTGAAAAATGGGTATGCTCCTTCTAATCTCAGCTATAAGAGTAAACACGCTTTAAGGTTAAAGGCTATTAAATATGAGATCATTGATAATGTGTTATTCAGGAAAAATTATGATTCAATCTTATTAAGATGTCTTGAAAAGACTGAAGATGAAAAGGTTTTGCAGAAATTGTATGATGGACCAGCAGGAGGTCATTTTGGAGGTGATACCACAACTCACAAAATAATTCGTGTTGGTTATTACTGGCCTACCCTTTTTAAAGATACGCATGATTACGTAAGGAAGTGCAGAATTTGTCAAACTGCAAGTGGAAGACAAAGGAAACCATCTTTTCCTTTGCAACCAATGACTATTGAGCAACCATTCGAACAATGGGGGCTTGACATTATTGGTGAGATAGTACCTCATTCTTCCAAACATCACAAGTACATCCTTACTGCAACTGATTACTTTACAAAGTGGGTGGAAGCAATCCCGTTGAAGGTAACCAATTCTGATGCAATTATTGATTTCATAGATCAATTCATCATAACTAGGTTTTGTGTACCTAACACTCTAGTCTTTGATAATGCATCTTACTTCTCTGGAAATAGTTTAATAGAATTTGCAGTCAAAAGAGGTTTTAAATTAAAATATTCAACAAATTATTATCCACAAGGTAATGGTTTGGCTGAATCCACTAACAAAAACCTTATCAAAATCATTAAAAGGACCATTGATCAAAATCAAAAGAATTGGCACAAGTCTTTAATATTTGCATTATGGGCTGATCGTATCACTGAAAAAGCTTCAATAGGGACTTCACCTTTCAATTTAGTTTATGGAAAAGAAGCTGTGATACCATCAAATTTAACTCTTCCATCATTAGCTCTAGTGTAATTTATTGAAGAAAATCCTTCTTCATCCATTCAATTGAGATATGATCAAATCCTTAAACTAGAAGAAGATAGAGATAAAGCAAAAATTATTCATGAAAAACATCAACAGCTTGTAAAATATTCTTTTGATGCAAGTTCTACTGGCCCAAAATTTTTGTCAATTGATGATCTTATTCTGAAATGGGATAAAGCACACGAAGAAAAAGGTAAACATATCAAGTTTCAGAAAATGTGGCTTGGACCATTTCAGATCGTTGAAAAGATAGGCTCAAATACATTCATACTCCAAGATCTAACAGGTAAGAGAGAATCTCTTCCTGTAAATGGGCTTATCTTGAAGAAATTTTTTTCATAAGGAGGTAACCCCTTCTTAAACTGTACATATTCCTTTCTGCAAAGTTTTTTGATTGTTTTTGCAAATAAAGGTTGTTAATAAGTCTATAATTGACTGTTTACTATTTAGGAAAATTTCTTAGGAAAAATATTATAAATATTTATTTTGTGTAAATAAGAATTTTTAAAGGAATGATCACAGTTTTTGGATAGTTTAAAATAAGATGTTAAACTTTGAAAGATTATTTCAATCATTTGCATGATCTTTTGAAAATTTGAAGGGAATGTAAATCATTATAAGTTTATTGAGCAGAGAAAGGTTATCTATAAAAGTAAAGATTTTTTCAAAGTTTTGGAACTCAAAAAACTCTGAAAATTGTCATCCATTGATTCTTAAGGATTAAACTATTTCACCCCATCCATTTAAGTTGTGATTTTTTAGAATGTAATTCTAAGAAATTATATGAAAATTTAAGAGATAAGAGGTGTCATTATGAGCCGACTTACCATGTTCATAAAGAGTAATAAAACTGACATTACCAATACTGCATACCAAAACAGGGTAATGGCTTATAAATATAAGACAAGGGGTCTCATCACGAGCTAGCTTGTTCAGTTTAATTATAACTAGTGAATGGCATTGTTATTAACTGGCTACCAAACCAGAACAATGGCTCTTAAAAATAAAATAAGTAAAAGACAAAAACATGAGATAATATGTCTTATGAATTTATCTTTTAAAAAGTCATAATTTTAGTTGGATGGGACAATGAATGGTTAATGGTTTAAAGGTAACTCTGTCGAGACTATGAACGTTTGTTGGCAGCAGAGGCAATACCTATGGCAATAGAGTATATTATAAAACCAAAACTTGGAGAAATCCACTTACTTCATTATTAACACCAATCAAAGCTTGAGATAACCCAAAAATGTTTTTTATTCTTAAGGAATTAGAAAGAAATTGTGAATGATTTTTATTTCTTTTTCATAGTTACATTTTATTTGAATTATCCTAAGATAGTTTTCATTGTCTTTAAAAATATTTACTTACTAAAGATAGAGTGTTCATTTTATTTTTCAGAGATAACTGTTTCTTTCAGTGAATCACCAATTGTTGTGACCAGCAACAACCCCCCTTTTTATTTAATATTAGTAATAATACTAAATAAATGGGGACCCTTAGTTAAAAAATCCAAAAAATCAATTAGGATTTGTTTTCTTTTTCAAATAAAACTTTCTATCATAAACTTAGAGAAATCCCTTAGAAAGAACATTAAGAAACACTTAAGTTTATGATAGATTACAATAAAATTGTTCTTTAAACAAAATAGCGCATCCATCGCAAAATGGTATATATCTTTTATAAAACTGAAAATGCGATTTTGTGCTTTTGCGATAATGCGATCCCAAAAAGCCTATACAATAAACATATTGGTCGCAGATCGCATAGCGCAGAAAACAGAAATGTTAAACGAATACCTTTTGCGCTATTTACAATTTTGCGCTTTTGCGAGATTTGCGATGTGCGCTTTTGCGCTATTTAACAATTTGCGCTTTTGCGCTATTTATAAAATTGCGATGGTTCCATTTTGCGATATTGCGATATTGCGCAGCAAATCGCAGATCGCAATGTCGCAGATTCACAAAGGCGCGTTGTTCAAAGACAATCTTCCCATATATCAATATCTGTTACGCGCTTTAATGATTGGATTGACAATTAATGGTAAATGAGATTTTGTTTTGATTGAAAGTCATTTCACGTTAAAATAATATATTTCATCTGCCTTTGCATTTAAAACAGTCTCATCACCTTTCTCATGCCATTACTCTCATTTAACTCGTAAAACGCAGGCACGAAGGAGCAAACGTCTATACAAAGCATTCACAAAACATTATGGGTAAGAAGGAGAAGAGCTCGAATTATGAAAACAGAGAAATGGCTTCACTATATGCAGACACCGCTTGCAATAAGGATGCCGGTATATCCACTTGGGAAGGAATGTATAATTTGCTGGAGGAAGAAAATCCTGTGGTATTAAAAGTTACGGCTACAGCAGGTTCTAGTAATACGTCTGAAGCAACCCTCAAAAAACTGGCTTGTTCATTTCTGCATAGGATAGCGGCAAGGCCAAGGATTCTCCCATATACGGACATGGTGAAATGGGTGCTGGACAGCACCGATATTTCAGACAGGAAATTTATAACTCCATCTCAAGATCTAATTGGGTTGTTCACCACAGAAGATGTGAGACTGATATATAAGTTGCCTAAGCCTCAGGCGACTTATAATAAGCAATTCATGGAAAATTCTGCCAGAGAAATTGCGAATTTGTCAGAATGCACACAGGAGTGGACCAAAAGAGATGAACCATTGAAGAAAAACAAACACGTATGGACAATACCAAAAAGGATGTTTCAAACGCTATTCACAAGTTCAATATCCAAGTGCGCAATTTGACACAGTTTCTACCACAAGATAGGGTATGTGAGTTTGCCAAAATTATCCTCTATAGAGCTTTTAGAAGTTACTGAAGAAGTTGTTGGAGGTCAGGAGTTCTCAGGGAAACATAAAGCACTTCTTGAGAAAAGTCGGGAGTTGAAGAGACTTGAAATAACTGTAAGGCAAAATGAGGAAACATTGACCAAATTCAAGGCACTTAATGTTGAGCAAGAAAAAGATGTGAAGCGTGTTCGGCACAGAGAAAAACTACTACGAAAGGTCAAATCTATAAAAAAGAAACTACTTTGGCTGAAGCATGATATGAGAAAATGGCGAAGCAAAATCGAGATGAAATTGCAAAATTAATAACAAAGAGAAAAGCTCCAATAAAGGAAAATGCACAAAGAGAAGACAGCAGAGGAAACAGCTACAGCGGCAAACACTCTTACTGATTGTGTAAATGATAATTTACACAAAGAAAATTTGATTTCAGAAACTGTTCCAGGATATCTCCCACAGGCACATCAACTGCAAACAGAATGGAGGCAAAAGGCAGAAGAAAGAGAAAAATCAATCCAAGGGCTGACAAGATTAAATTGGGACTCATACTGGACGTACTTGGTGAAGCCACACAGTCAGCACAATGCGCTTAATTGTATCATCAATTCTACAGAGAAGATTGCACCTACACTTGCCGACTCTGTCTTTTCAGGACAGTTGAATTCTGAAGTCGGTCAACCACATCTTCTCAAAACTATGCTAGAAGTCTGCAAGTTTAAAGATCAAGTTCATAGATAGTTAGATTTAGTTTTAATTTTACTGTATTTTAGCCTAGGAAAAGGACAGTCATTGAACCGAATCCTTAATTTTTGTAATAGACTATTTTTAGATTTAGCTAAGTAGTATTTAAACCCTTCTCATGCATTTAGAGAAGGGTCCTGGATCTTAATATTTTTTGACTTGGAGATTACATTTATGTACTCCATTGTATTATATATTTTTAAAAAGGATCACATCTGGTGATTTTTATGCGGAATTATCTTTGAAGTGTTGCATTTCTGTACCTTGGAATTTGATTTTACATCAGAGTTACTGGATTAGAGTATCAGATTTCATTTGAAAGTCTTCAAGATGAATGAGGTATTTCTATCTGTTCACTATTGATTTCTTTTGTCTTATGATATTCGCTTTAAAATTTGCTATCATTTATATATATTTGTTTTCACAACGCTTCTTTTTATATATCATTTCTGAGTATAATTGAAACGTTATCTTTCATAAGTATATATAGATGGTATACAATGATGAATGCAATATGCTAATACAACTCTGTTTAATTTCTTAAACAGAGTTATCTTTATTTGTTTCTGCACATTTCAATTTATGTAATAATACATTTTTATGGTTATTGTTAAATTGGAACAATCTTAAGTTGTATTCACATATAATTACCTGGCTTAGTGTTAGAATTTCTTTATCAGTATTTAGTTTAAATTAAATAGTTTTATTTCAGTTAATTTAGTCCCATTTTCACCCATCCAAATCAACCCATCACCAACCCATTTAGTTATAAGGAAATTGGTCCTTTAAATCCAGTCGGAGCCACCATACCAAACGGAAAAGGAGTTGTCCTAAGGTCCCGACTGGGTGGTTTTACCCAATGTTTGAAGCAGATATTTTCTAGGCTTCAACACCTTCATAACTAGCCTAATATCATTACCCAAAACTTCAAATACAAATCCATCTTTGCACTTATTGGGGAGATCCCTCTCCGGATTCAGGAGGGCTAGATCCTAGAATCCCAAAGTGGTTGAAACGATGTTTCTCCCTGCAGTCGGAATTTGCCAATCTTGCTGATTACATGGAGCTAACATTTCTGGTGATTCCACTGGGGATCAAACCCATAATCATTTTCATTTTAAGGTAATAATAGGATATCAGAGATTTTTTTCAAAGAACATTTGCTATATTAACCAGTTGAGCAACTAGCAACTAACATTTCTGGCGACTCCATTGGGGAAAATCTAATTTTAATCTCTGGTTTCCCATAAACACCTCATAAAACCTTGTGAGTACAAGCAGCCTTTTCAAGCACTACCAAGAAATGGTAATCATGGTAAAATTTGTTTGAATCAGTGACAAACTAGGCAAAACCTAGGATTCTCATAAGGCTTTATCTAACATTGAAAAATCAGCTGGCTTAGCCATAAGAGTAGACTTTATTTGTCTCATAACAATAGCTAAGTTCTGAAATAGAGTTAGGACACTCTTAAAAACCACCCAACGGAAAAATAACTTAGAAAACCTAAAAATGTTTTAGATTGGTAATCCAATAAACATGGTGGTGGAGCATAAAACCTTTTACCTCTGAAAAGAGCTAAAAACTTCCACTTGGTGACTCCACAATCTGAACAGACCTTAAGACTCCACTGGGAAGAACCCTTATCATTTTAATTTCATTCAAACTCAGTTAGAGGATTGTAGGATTAGAAATTGAGTAAACAAATTAGTTGACCTCTTAAAGATTGTCATATCTGGTTGAACTTTTCTTGTTTAGTTGGGTCTAAAAACACAACATAGTGGCTCCTATAAAGATTCATACTGGAGCCTATCCTAACCCTAATCCACTTGAGATATTTGACAAGCCAGAAAGTGTCCTTAGGAAGTCTCCTAAGATAAAATTATCAATTGTTTTCAGATCACCCGTGAGAGCTAATTCAGTTCCTAAAAATATTTCAGCTCTACAACAATCACAAGTTGACTCAGTAAATCCCTTTAGAACTAGGTCTCTTGATAATTTAGGTCAGTTAGATTCTGATTCTTCGCTTTCATCTCCTGAAACAAGTGAACATCCTAGTAGCAGAGAAACAACACCTCCTAATTTACATTTCCTTCACAATTTAGGTGTCTATCATCCAAGATCAGCTCAGCAATCTACTCCTGGTCCATCCACTTCTGCTCACCCTACATCCACTGTCCAAACCACTCCATTCCAGCCCACTTTTTCTTTGGTTAATCCTCCTCTTGTGAATCCACCCCCATCACATATCATGGCAGCATGGTATGCTCTATTAGTCCTTCCTGTACCATTAGTCAATATTCCACAGGAATATCAGTCCAAAATTCCATTGGATGATGCTAGTAATGCTACAAATGCATCACAACATGTGGATAAGATGAATGACTACTTTGATAGAAATGAAATTGATGATGATTCTATTAAGATTAGATTGTTTTCTCAAAGTATGGGGGGAGAAGTAAGAAAATGGTTTAAAGGCTTAACCCCCTATAGTATCAATGATCTCCAAGCCTTCCATCAAACATTCTTAAACAGATGGGAAGTGAAGAAGAACCCTCTTCAAGTCCTTTCTGATTACAAGAACCTCCATAGAAACACTGGGGAAATTGTGCAAGCTTACTGCACTAGATTTAACAATGTGTACAATGCACTTGCCCCAGATCTAAAGCCTCCACAAGGCTCAGCATTAAACAAGTTTCCTGAAGGGTTTGACCCTAATATTGCCTATCAACTGAGAGAAAGAGATCCTGCAACTCTCGAAGAGATGCAAAAGGGAGCTCTTGCTGTGGAAGTAAACTTAATGGAGAAGAGAGCAAGAATTAAAAATGAGAAGAGAGTGTCTTTTAGAGAGGAAAACACACCTTCTACTTCCAACTCAAAGATGGAGAGAATGATGGAGGAGATGATGAAGAAAATGAGCATGCTTGAGAGAGCACAAGCCACTCAAAACCAAACTACTCCTCAGAATAGAAATCAGAACCAGAATCAGAATTTTAGAAGGAACCAACCTCCAAACAGACCTAGGGAATATGATCAAAAAATCACTCCTCCCTTTCATCAAAACTATGTAAGTGAGGTTGAGGAAACAGACGAGATAACAGAGGAAGATGATATCAACATGCTGGGAGTAGATAATGATGACTTTGAGATTCATTATGATAGAAAACAAGGTCTATACATGCCTTATGATGACAAAAGAGATGATGATGAAAATTATTATGAAGACATGGAAAATGTCATGATAGAGTCTCAAAGAGAATACGACCTTAGAAGTAAAACCAGTCAACAAACTCCCAACAACAAAACCTCTGACAAATCTTCACATAACAACACTACAACCAAGCCTAAATTTGTCAAACAAAAGGAAAAAACAGTGGCTATAAATTCTGATAAAGGTAGAGAGAGAGGCACTCAAAACAATGAAAAACAGAGTGCAGACCTTAGTAGTACTAACACTTCAACTAGTACTCCTGTTAAAACCATTTTTTCAAATGTAAACAGGCCAAATCAGCAATCTAATGTTGCTGATAGAGTGGCAGCTAGCAAGGCTGAGACAAGTTCTTCAAAGAAACAAATTCCTTTCAACCTATTGCAGGCAACTCCCAAGATTAAAATCTCTATTCCCTTGACTGAGTTAGCTGCCAAAAATGTATGTAGGACCCAAATTTTGAAGGCTTTAAACATTGAGGATGATAATGATACAGTCAATACTAACGATGTCCAACCAGAGCTTATTTTTGGTCCTAAGATTGAAGGTAATTATCAAGAGGGACCTGTTCCTCCCTTTTATGTGAGTTTAAACGTTCATGACAAAAATTTTCACAATGCTATGCATGACTCAGGAGCTTCTCATCATTTAATGCCTAAAGCTGTGATGGAGAGCCTCGGTCTAGAAATCACCAGACCTTATAAAGACCTTTACTCCTTTGACTCGAGCAGAGTAAAATGTCTAGGATTAATCAAGGACCTCTGTGTTAACTTAGCCTAGATTCCAGCCAAATTCCTAGTCATGGATATTGTTGTGGTTGATGTGCCCCCAAAGTATGTAATGTTGTTATCAAGATCGTGGGGGGCTAAGTTACAAGGGACTATGCAGATAGACATGACTTATGCGACTATCCCTATTTTCAATCAGACTAGAAGACTTTATAGGGAGTCCCATATGCAATAGAGAGTTACAAGTCAAGACCGACCACAAAATTCTCCTCTGTATTATGTAAACACTAACCTAGATTCTTTTATCTTGTTCAATGATGAAATTTTCAGTGAACTAGTGACCTTGTCTAATTTAATGATAGATAGAGAAGAAGAAGAACACAATGCAGGAGTGTCGAAACAGTTTGCTACATTGGAAAATGTTAGCAAACCTAACAAACGTCTTGAGCTACAAGTCATGTATCCATTACTCTTAAACCTTGACAGTCCAGAAAACAACCCTCAACACAGAGAAAATCTTGGGGAATCAAAACAATTAAAACTGAGTGCTGATATTCCACGACAACCAAAAAGCACGTTAGTTGAAGAGGACAGTAACCAAGACGAAACCGAAAACTATCCTCTGTGGAGTATGTTTTTTGATGGATCCTGCACAAGGAACAATGTTGGTGCAGGTGTCTAGGTTTCCAACACTGAAAACAACCACACAAAAAGCATTTCCTGCAAATTAAACTTTCAGTGTTCAAACAACATAGCGGAATATGAATCCCTTCTCTTAGGCTTACATCTATTGAAAAAGTTACGAGCCAAAAAAATCAATGTGTTTGGGGATTCAGAGTTAGTCATTAGGCAAGTCAATGGGGAATATAACGCAAATCATCCCAGACTTAGGGCCTACCGGAATGATGTCATGGACCTTGTAAAAACTTTTGAGGAGTACCAAATTATTTTTGTCCCGAGAAAAAGAAATATTGCCACCCACAATTTGGCCTTTGCAGCTAGAACATGCTTAGCGCCATATGAAACCAAAGACTGTACAACTCAAATAAAATTCAGACCAGTCGTGCTTGATAATGAAAAGTATTGGAAGGTGTTTGACGGGGACAAAAAAATAGAATACTTCATGCAATTCAGAAATGAATTTGAACTAAATAGTTCGAGCCCAGATTATGATGTAGACTACAGTGAAGAAAATTTTCTTGGTGAAGAAGAGTCGTCTCCTGAGCTTGTCAATATTAATCTTATGACTAGCAAACTTAAAACCAAAACATAACTGATTGCAGAGTTAGAGACAGAGGAGTTAGAAACTCTACACTCTAAAGATGAAAGTTTTCCAACTGGTCTGGCACCTTTAGAAGAGTTGTTCGATTTTAACGATGTGGAAAATAAACCAAAACTGGAACCTGTAGAGACTGAAGTGGAAGAGTGCAATATAGGCAGTGAGGAAAAACTGAAAATGATTAAACTATCTAAAAATTTACCAGCTCATATTAAACTCAAATACATAGAGCTGTTTAAATAATTTTCTGATGTTTTTGCGTGGAGTTACGAAGATCTGAAATCCTATAACACTAAAATAATACAGCACAAAATTCCCCTCAAAGAAAACCAAAAACCATTCAAACAGAAACTGCACAGAATAAACCTTGTTCAGTTACCTCTGGTTGAGAAGGAAATCAGCAAAATGTATGATGCTAGTATTATTGTCCCTATTAGATATTCTGAGTGGGTGTCTAATCTGGTGTTAGTTAGGAAGAAAACTAGAGAAATCAAGCTTTGTATAGAATTTAGATACTTAAACAAAGCTTCATTAAAAGACAACTACCCTTTACCTAAGATGGATCATATTTTACAAAGGGTGGTAGGGTCTAGAAGAATTTCTTTGCTTGATGGCTACTCAGCGTATAATCAGATCTTAGTTCACCCTGCTGATCAATTAAAGACAACCTTTACTACACCATGGGGCACTTTCATGTATGTGAAAATTCCCTTTGGTCTAATGAATGCTAGAGCAACTTTTCAGAGAGCCATGGACATAGTATTCTCAGAAGAATTGGGCTTCTTAATCATTATATACCTTTATGATGTCAGTGTGTTTTCAAAAATAGATGAAGAGCACTTAGAACACTTAAGAAACGTTTTCGAGAAATGTAGAAAGTTTGGAATATCTTTAAACCCTAAGAAGACACTATTTGGGCTCCAAGAAGGTAAACTTCTTGGGTACATTATTTTAGAAGAGAGTATTAAGATAGATCCCAAAAGGATTGAGGCCATATTGAAAATCTCTCATCCTCGAAATATCAAGGAGTTGCAATCTTTCATTGGAAAGATTAAATTTTTGAGAAGGTTCATCCCCAGCTTGGCTGAGCTCCTTAGAAATATCACAAACATGTTGAATATGGAGCAAGGGGTAAAATGGACCTTGGAAGCAAAGAAGTCCTTTGAGTTGGTGAAACAAGTGTTAACCAAAACACTGGTTCTAATAAGTCCTGATTTTTCAAAAGATTTTTATATTTTCTCATTTGCATCAGAACATACCATAGCTGCTGTCCTTTTACAGAAAAATCCACAAGGACAAGAGAAGCCTATTGCATTCTTTAGCAAGGCTTTGAGTGATGCTCCTTTGAAGTATAACATTATGGAAAAGCAAGATTTTGCTTTGGTTAAAGCTTTGAAAGACTTCAGAGTATACATCCTTCACTCACACATCATTGCCTTTGTCCCAAACTCATTTGTTAAAGACATTCTAACATAGGACCCAGATTGTAAGAGAGGCAAGTGGATTGTTGTCATTCTTGAATATGATTTAGAGATAAAGCCCACTAAAATCATCAAAGGCCAAGGTCTAGCTAGATTAATGGCTGAATCCAATTTTGAAGTTCTTGATATTAATATGATTAATTCTTTGGACCAACAAGAGGAAATCTCAACTCCCATTGTTGAAGATCATTTTATGAATTCCTTTTGCTATGCTGATATTGTTTATGTTTTGCTGAATTCAAATACACCTCCTAGTTTGACACAAACAAAGGCAAGGTTTTTGAAATTGAAATTTGTAAACTATTGCGTTATAGATAGATGTCTCTATTGGAAAAATGCAAGTGGTGTATTGCTTAAATGTTTTTCTGAGTTTGATGCAAAAAAGGTTAAGCACGAGTTCCATGAAGGAGAGTGTGGAGGTCATTTGTACTGGAAGAAAACAACCAACAAAATTTTGAGGGCTGGTTTCTATTGGCCTACTCTTTTTCATGATGTGCAAAAGATGATTATTGCCTGTCATAAATGTCAACTTTTTGAATGTAAAAGAAAACTGCTACCCCTACCTCTGCATCCAATTACTGTTGAACTCCATTTCAATAGTGGGGACTTGAATTCATAGGTGAAATCCATCCACCATCTTCTGCACAGCATGGATGGATCCTCACTGCCACAGACTATTTCACTAAGTGGATAGAAGCCATACCTTGTAGGCAAGTCAATGATTCAGTTATTATAAAATTCTTGGAGACTAACATTCTCTCCTGATTTAGTTGTCTTACCAAGATCATCACTGATAATGCAGCAGCATTTGGATCAAATAAGATGGTTGAATTCTGTCACAGATATCAGATAACATTGGGGCATTCCACAGCCTATTACTCTCAAGGTAATGGACTTGCAGAATCCTCAAACAAAATTTTAGTGAACATAATCAAGAAACTGTTGGAGGACAACAAAAAGTCTTGGCACACAAAGCTAGTTCATGCACTTTGGGCTGATAGATTGAATTTGAAGAAATATATTGGCATGTCACCTTTCCAGCTTGTGTATGGTACTGAGGCAATTTTTCCAAACAACCTTGGTGTACCAATGATGAAGTTGAATCAAGAGTTGCAAACCAAAAACAATGACATGATCAGAAGAATAAATCAAACCATTCATCTTCAACAAACTAGAGATGAGGTTTAGAACAAAGCATTGCAAAAGCAGGACAGCATTAAAAATATTTTTAAGAGAAGAACAAAGAAATTTCAATATTGGGGACAAAGTTTTGAAGTGGGACTCAAGGAGGGAAGACAAGGGCAAGCACAAAAAATTTGACAACTTATGGCTTGACCCTTACTCTATCCATTCAGCTGCTAGTAACAATGCATTTTTCTTGCAGGAGTTGAATGGAGCAGAATTGTTTGGGGGTCCTGTCAATGGAAGGATGCTTAAGCATTACTTCTCTTGATCCATGTTATGTTCCGAAAGCCTTTTTATCTTTTTTCTCATTATAAATACTCCACCCATCATTGCATTCAAAGTTATAAAAAATAAAAATACAAAAACAAAGAAAAGAAATAAAAGAGGGAAGATTGTGAAAAAAAGAAAGGTATAGCCCCATACCAAAAAATAGAAACAAATCTAAAAGTGTGCAAGCTCAAAAGCCACTCCTAAAGAACACACTTCTAGTTAGTCAAACATCTTAATCTTGACTAAACTAGTTTTAAATTTTCTACTGATAGGATAGTGAATTCGATTTGCCAAACTGTTTAATCTTGGCTTATCAGTAGATAGATTAGGATATAAATTAAAGGTTCAAACATGCTCAAAATCTGAACCTAAGTTTCCAAATAGAATGACTCAAATCTGTTTCAAATTATGAGTCAAAAAATATGTAAATCTGGTTCTAATCAGCCCAAAATCTGAACCAGTCAGACAAAGAAGGAACAACTCAAACGAAAGTCAAAACAGAGCTGTAAAAAGATGAAGGAAATGCTTTGAAATTTCACATCTTAAGCCTTCCATTTTTTATTTAATTTTCTGAAAAATAATATCTATGTGCAGCTTGTTTTCTATGCCATAGATCAACATCAAGTTAGACTGTTCAATCCTAACTTGTATGCTTTTGAATTTTTGTCTTAGCAATTACTGAATAAAATCTGTTGGACAGTTTAATCCCAATAGATGGTAGATTAGGTAGGGAATCATATGGGGTCAACTGTTCAATCTAAGTCCATGGAGAAATAAGGAGTAGAAATAGATTAGATTTCCTGCTTTCAAAAGAATAAAATGTTGTGAAAGAGTTTTCCAATCCAAGTGCACTCTAAAGAACAAAAAATGTTAGATCAGTAGGATTGGGTAGGTAGAAATATTGTATTGATGAAGTTCCATTGTTAATCCGTGAATGCTAATATGTTTCAGAGCAAAAGAAGATCATCCACAAAAATAAAAGCAGCCTAATGGATGAGGCACTGATCAACCTCCCAGAGAATGCAGGTCTGAAGTTCTTGATGCCTTCAAGAAGGCACCATCCCCAAGTGGAGCCACTGTTAGCCACCTATAAAATTTGTTATGCCAAAAGGTGGCTAAATCATTTTTGGAGCCTTCAAGGAACAAATTTTATTGCAAAAAAGTGTTGGCTCTTGAAGACTCTTGAAGGCCTCATGCCTCTGTCCAAATCTTCACTGATGTGACCATTTTACACTTTGAAATTCTGCTGATTTCAGGACAAAATACTACTACAAACACCATTTTCCCCTTCGTTCCACTTCCAAGACTAACCTCATTTTCTCTCCTCTTTTCCCCATAAAATCCCTCATTTTCATGTTTTTCCCCTTTCCACTTCATCAAAACCCCTTTGATAAGGTTTAAGACTCCTTCTTTGCCTTATCGAAACCCTCAAAACCCTTGAAAAACATTGAAAAATTCATAAAAATACATATGTTTGTTTAAGCCCCCTTAGGCTCAGTCCAAAACCTTTCCCCTCCACACGCCCTGGAGCTGGAACCAAGCGCTGAGCTATTTGGGTGCTTATCGCATCGGAGGAAGCACAACGTGCAAGTCTTTTCCCTTTATTGAAATCTCTAATGTCGATTAGCCCTGTGCATAAACCCTCTGGTCATATTATCTTCCATACATACATGGCCCTGCAGTCGGGTGCCTATCCACTTCGAATAAATATTCCACCCCCCCCCCCCCCCAAACCTTTGTTCGTATTAAATATTTGGGTTTTAAATGTTTTTTTTTGTTATATTAAAAGAAAAACCGGGCGGTTTTCATCACACCACTTTTGAGAGGGAGGTGGTCTTTCCATTTGGCAGCGATTAGTGCCACCGGCCGACACATGGCCTTGAGCTATTTTGAAATACTGCCCTCATCACGCATTAAAGGTCGGATATCGGCCCGGTGCGATATTAGCATGTGCCGTCTGATCTGAGGCCAGCTCATCGAACGGTGATCGCACTCTGAAGAAGCCTGTAAGATAAAAGTGGTACGGCGTGGTTATTAAAAGCATCTCCACCGTCGATCTGATCTGTAGATCGATGGCCCAAAATCAGTCACCCTGGTCCCCACAGCCACGACAGTAATTCCGCAGAGCCGGTGATCCCCAACGCCACATCAGCGTCCATGCGGCAGAATTTAATTGTGGCGAGTCTTCATTATTTCCCCGCACAGTCAGCAAGTCCAGACCCGGGGGATTTTATAAAGCGGATTTGATATAATTTTCGGGTCACACTTGGGCTGACAGCGACAGGCCCCAATCTGGACCCGATAAGCCTTTTAGGGTGGATTTCATAAACATTTCTAGTCACAAATGCCCCGACGTTAGCAAGCCTATTTTGTGACTCGAAATAATTATACAGTGTGGTTTAATTAAAGGTTTTGAAGTCTGAGGCATGTTTCTAAGGTTTTGTGGTACCCGATCTCCACCGTTGATCACGTGGGCTGATCTCATCTGACGGCCCCCATTCGTCCCGAACTCCCTACTCATTTTTCCACCATTTTTCGCCGAAACAAAGGTTTTAAACCTTTGTCTCCACTTTTTATTTTATTTTTCCGAATAATGTGACCCCTTCACGTTATTTATTCACCTCCGCTCCCGACCGTCGATCTCTATGTGATCGACGGTTCTAATTTTATTCTTCCTCTGCCTCTCCTTTGACCACCTCTAATCAATCTCGACCATTGGATGATGCCATCCAACAGCCATGCTCTCTCCACGTGCCTTCTGAAGTAGTAAACCTATATATGAAGGATTTTATAATGTTGTTCGTATTTTGTAGAGAAAATTTCAAAGGCTGAGGGTGACAATCCTCCCGCCTTTGATTCATCAAAGGGAATCATTCGCAGGATTCAACTCCACGTTTTGTCAATGATTCATGAAGCATTGATGCCACACGACCCCTGCGCAGCCCTGCACACTAGCAAAACACAATGAATCAAACACAGTCAGAGAGTATTAGTGTCGAAGACAGAACGCGCTAGCATCGAAGATTAAAGACAGATCTGTGGGGGATTATGGCTAAGAATGATTATCAAAATCCTAATCCTCCCAACTAAGACACAGTGCAAAGAAAATCATACGTGTTTAATTGGACAACAAGGCCTCCACCGCCATAGTTGAGACAAATTGATCCCTCCCAGCTACCACGATGCCACTTGTGCCTCAAAGCATTCATATCAGAGGCCGAAGTTATTGATCAGGTTCAGATGTTTATCTCAAGATCAACTAGAGAGTAAATTCTGCAAAGAAACTTAATGACAAAATATCAGCAGAGTTTCTTTGACATCACATAGAGCCTCAAAAGTCAAAAAGAGCTCCCACCAAGCTTAAATATTAATGTAAATTATTTAATACAGAGGACACCTATGTAAGCTTCTTCATCGAGCCCCCCAAAGGCCGAGAAGCCATTAAGACTGTATTAATTATCTTTGGATATCTTTTATCAGATCTCACCTCCTCATTCTTCTATAAATACTACTGGAGAAGATGAGAGAGGGGTTGGTTGATTTAGTTGCTTAAACTTTGAAATGTAATTGAGCTTGAGACTTCTACCTGTAAATAGTGTTCATTGGCCCTTGAAGCTCTGCTTGTGATAGATAAGTTATTCTGGGAAGTGTAGATGATTGCTAAACTAAAGTATTAGACTTAAATCTATAACTGGTTTGGAGCATCAATACAAGCTGATTTATGGGATCCTGGTCTATGTTGACGGTGATGCTTTTCTCATTGTAACTTGGTGTTTATTTCTTTTTTTCTATGTTCATCTTCTCTTATAAAGAACAACATGCATAGAGTTAGGACCTACTATATATCAGTACCCTTCTCTAACTGAAAATCTTTATTTACATGTTTTCTTCCAAATCTGTGTTATTTAGGAATGATTTAATTTAGTTTAAGCATTAGGAATGTTGGCGTTCCCTCATCCTATTGCCTTAGCTTATTGTTATTCTTAAATGTTATGTTCAGTATTAGTTAAGTAGAGATGAACTAAGGAAGATATGGTGTGCCCTGGTCCTAGTTTTATCCCCAAAGACTGTCTGAATGTTTCCCTTAGAATGTATTAAAAGTTGTCTAGTTTAAAATTACTTACCAGATCTTAGGCCATTCTGTGTTACCTTTGCGTTCCCTTGTTTTTAAATGTCTTCTATTGAAAGTGTATCAAAGGTTGGCTAGTTTAAAAGTACTTACCAGATCCTAGTTTACTTTCATGTCTTTCTTTAGTGTATGTCAAAAACTGGCTAGTTTAAAAGTACTTACTAGATCTTAGGCTGCTCTTTGTTCTTCATCTATTTAAATTCCCCTTCTTATTCTACCATTTCATTCCATAAATCAAACTTTAAAGAGATCCTTAGACATAGATGACTTGCCCCATGGATCACTCTTGCCTCTTGTTGTTTCAATTAAACCCTATTATGACTCCATAGCCCAATGGACTAAAACCTGCAATTATCTATCTTCCTGGCCAAAGCTTGTTCTATTTGCTTACAAATTCTCACCTTTGAAACTCTTTGCATTTAGAACTTTCCACCTCAAATAGTAATCATGCTCAACCATCCAAAAAACGAAACAAACCCTTGGCCTTCATAACTAGCCTAATAACATTACCCAAAACTTCAAAGAAAAATCCATCTTTGCACTTATCGGAGAGATCCCTCTCTGGATTCAGGAGGGCTAGATCCTAGAATCCCAAAGTGGTTGAAACGATATTTCTCCCTGCGTTCGGAATTTTCCAAACTTGTTGATTATAGGGAACTAACAACACATAGTCAAATAAATGCAGAAAACACAAAAAACGTACTTGTTGGCCCCCAAGCATAACCAGGAGGGAGACCCATATCCAGATCCTCCCGAAAGTCCATCCCCACATATGGGAATGGCAGGAACATCTGTGGCTTCACCTTGAACCAGGCCTCTGTCATGGTTTTCCAATAATGCCCCACAATGCCACCACCTCCTTGCAACATCATCGGAGCTCACCTCCTCATACGAGGCTCTCGTGGCCCCGCAGGAGGCACCGCCAGCACTACCCTCAGTGGCACTACCCTCTCGTACATAATTTTGCAAAAAATGTTGGCATACGCAAACAAATTTGATCCACTATGGACCTTGTTGAGTTGGGCCACCATCTCGTCATAGAAAAAATGGGAAAAGTCATAAAATTTCCCAGACCTCAACAGATACAATACTCCAACTTGCAGGCCTGATGCTCGATGAAAAGTTGATGACCCTACATGTCACACAATCACTGCCAGAGCACATCACTCTTCTAAATCTATAACTGATGCAATGCTGATGCACCCCTCTGTAAGAAGCGCCCCACCACAGCGACGTCTTCAAAACCTCTCTAGATCCACTCTCTTGAAAGGGAGTGGATACCTCAGTGCCTCACCATGAGGCAGTAACCCAGTCACAAAACACATATCCATCTCAGGATGGATTACCAGGTTCATCCCACAAAGCACAAACATGTTTTGCCTCCTGCGCTAATGTCATATCAAGTAGCATAGTAATTGGTCCTGCGATCGAAGAAGCTCGTTGTTAGTATGAATCTTTCGTCATAAAAGACCATTTTAGCTACACATAACAAATAGCCCTAACATCTATTATGGCTGCCAAATATCTTTAAATCTGCATTTACGTGATCCAAATAATGTTGCACAAATCCAGATCTAAGCATAAAAGACATTAAGCAGATAAATTAAAATGTGGCTCCATGCATCCAATATGTTAGGGTACCGTGATTTAGCTGATTAGCAAGCCAAATGACATTGTAACATCAAACCAATATTTGGAGCCCAAGGACCTAGCCTTCCTGGACCGAGAGAGGGCTCTCTCTATATGTGTAAGGGATATCTGTGTGTTTGCTTATTGTGTTTTGATTTTAGGCTATTTATAAAGTAGGTTTTTTGGTTTTGGTTTTTAGGTTGTGAGGGATGAAACTGATCAAAGATACAAGATAGGTAAAAAGATGTCAGATCAACTAGGCTATGGGGTCGAAAAGTTCTAGAAAGCGATCAGACGGTGATACAAAGTTGTTGAAGGGCTGATTTGATTCGAGGTAGAAAGTATCTTTGGGCAAAATGAAATAAAATGGACATCAAGTTTGGGAACAACAAAGGATTTAAAGCATAACTAGTTTAATAGCTGACATAAACATGGTAGGGAAAACCATTAGTCATGAGAAATGTAACTATAAGCTAATCAATACATAGAAATAAACATTCAAGCCATGCATAGAGATATATAACTCTCTAACTTTGGGAAATGACTATTAGAATTTGGGGAAAAACACATAAGAGAGACAAACAACTCAAATTACTATGCTAGAATGCCTAAACACAATACTTCAAGCTATTGGGCATTTTGAAAACAAGATTGCATAGTCTTAGGCAAAGGGTGAGATCAAAACAAGACCTTCTTGGTTTAACAAATGACAATCTAATCAGTCAAAGAGAAATTTCATGGATGGAGATATGGATAGCCATGAGTAAGAAGGGTGTACCATAAATCATACTTAGCATGCATAAAACCATGAATGAAATAAGCAACAATATCCTTAAGTTATTAAAGAGAAATCAAGAATTCTTTAATGTGACTAAGGAAGAAGAAAACATGGAAGCTATGAAGAAACAAGAAATTTGAGGTGCCTCCAAGGGCATGTCTCAAATTTGTTATCTACTGATATATAGCAAGCAAGAAACATGGATTCATGAATGAAAACTAGAAAACAAAACAAAGAAAGAGACACTATACCATTCTACCAAGTCATGGAATCCAACAACAATCCTCTTTCATCATCCAAGAACATCCAAGAGACTATCCAAGAGGCATGAGACAAGTATTTCTTCCAAAGCTTATATGACCATATATTGCTTCTATCATCAAGTTTAGCATTGTTTACAATGAAAGCCTTTGTAATATATAGGCTCAAGTGAGGAAAACCTCTTGGTTCAATTTGCACTCTCATTGGCCTATTCAAAATATCTAAACTTTTCCTTGAGGCTTTGCAAAACCCAAGGCACAAAATATCTCATAAAATATCTAAAAAATGATAAAAGAGGGAAATAAATTGACTTTTCATAACTTCTAATTTTCAAAAATAGCTAAACGCACATGAGGAAAAAGCAGTTTTTAAAGGTTCAAATTTTACAAAAATACTCAAAAATTACATCAGCAAAAGGTCCCCTGACTTGTCGGCAACTTTTGGCAGCCTTCCCGATGTCGAAGTGAGGCTCATGATAGCTCGTTGGAAATATCTAAGTGTCTACCTTCTGGAGAAACTATAATTTTCTCAATATGATGCTTATAAGTCCTCCAAAAATAGGCATGTGTGTAAAAAACAAAAAAATAAGGTTTGCTGATAGATCGGGCAGAGTGTAGAAAAAGAGGGCATTTTTTGCCATTTCGGGGGAGAAAATGATCTTTGAATATCCTGAAAATCGCTGAGTGTGTGCTCTTGAAATTATGGCATCCAATGATACCATTCTCCTCCTTTTTTGATCCACCAAACTGAAATGGTGAAGCTTATGAGTTTTGACCCAAAAACCCAAAATGCCAAAAAACCAAAATATGTCGAAAAACGCCCAAAATGGGTTCTTAGCAACATGTTGTGAAGTAGAGGCCAAAACCTGAAGTCCTGATATGTCTTTCCTCACTTTTTGTGTTGGGTGCTTCCCTTTGCTTTGGGTGGCTATTCTAGTGCTCTTCCTCCTGGGCAAATCAATCATGGGCTTCTTTGGCAATTTCCCTTTACTGCGGAGGGCCCTTGTCACATTTGGAGTGACAACCTTAGGCACTCTCTTCTTTTTGTTGTCTAGGGCTTGGCACTTTCTAGGAGAAGAGGGCATGGCCCCTTTACCTTTTTCGCCTCACTCTTTTTCTTCTTGAAGTTGTTGTTCCTCATGCTGTGGCTGATGTGTGACATGCTGTGGCTACCCCTATTTATAACTCTCATGCTGTTCAGTCTCCTTTGGCTGCCGTTGTTGCTCTGTTTCAGCCTCATCATAAGTTTGATGTATATCATCAAATGTCTGCTCACCTTCATCATGAGCCTACTGTTCTTCCTGCCTTTGTATTCCAAACAACCAATATTTATAATGACAAGGGCACAGTCAAACAAAATGCATGCATAGTCAAGTGATCTCTGTGTTAGTGTAAGGTTATCAAGATCATTGTGTTTTGGTGTGAGCACAAAACAAACCTTGTAGCAGACAAACACTCTTCTAATCAAAACAATGCTCTTTTATTCAAAACTCCTCACCCACAGTGTAGACAGAAAAACCTCCAAACTGAAAAAGATAACTTCACTCACTAAATTTGCTTCATGGACCAAAGGAGAAAACACTGTTTTTTGCCTTTTACCACACTGAGGAAATTGTTTTGAAATGAGGAAACACTCAACAATGATCACTGTTATCTGAAAATAGGCCCACTGTTTTCACTTTTCAAACTCTGTTTTTCTTCCTTTAAAACTGCTTCCACCTTCTAACATTGTTTTTTAGGACAGTTTATCAGGCTTTTGTCATCAATAAAAAAGTCACCATTCTCACCATGTTCACCTTGAACAAACATAAACCACAACAAAACTCGAGTTTTAAACAAAACTATCAACCCTCATAAGAAATTTTTTCTCCACTACAAATGCTGACAGAGATTTACTTTGCCTTATCACAGTTAGGGTACTTTCATCAATTTGCCAAACCTCTACTGTTGTGTATGTCTTGACTTGCTGGTTTGTGTTTGTAGCACTATATTGAGGGCAGTTTAAGGCCCTTTAACATCATCATAAACCCACCACTTTTTCTTGTTCACCTTGAGCAATCCTAAACCACAGCAAATTTTGAGTTTTGAACCAAAAGATCAAACCTTCCTTTAAACACTGCCTCCACCTTTCAACTTGTTTTGAGGGTAGTTTGTTAGGTATTTTGACAACAATAAAAGTCCACTACTTCTAATATGTCAATCTTGGGCAATCAAAACCACAACAATTTCGAGCTTCAAACAGAAAAAACAACTCTCCTTACCACTATTTTTCCTCACTACATAAGGCTGACAGAGTTTATTGTTTATGCTAAAGCAGTAGGATACTCTTAATTCTTGACAAAACCATTGAAACAGTGTTTGTTTTTTCTTGCAGGTAATGTGATGTCTAACACTGTTTTTTAGGGCAGTCTTAGGTTATTTGAAGCTAAGATAAACCCTCCATCAGTCTCCCACTATAACAACTTTCTTTTAAAAATTTCAACACATCACTTTGATTTACACCATGACCCTCTCTATTCGATCACCAATTAGCTTTGGAAACATGGCAAAGATTTCTCACTTAGCAACTTGACCATACCAAGAAAATAAATAGAAATACCTAAAAAATGGATAGCAGCCCTTGTTTGAATGGTTGAGAATCTCTAGAAATATTTTTTGAAGGTTTTTAGGTGAGTTTGTGACTGGTGCTACAGGCGCCGTGCATCAATAGGAATCCTTTATACTTTCTCTCCCAAATGTGCCGCGCAACTTTGCATCCCATTTTGGAGGCCTTACCGGTGTCCGAATTGGGTACGAGATGGCTCGTTGGAAATCTGTGGAGGTCTAATTTCTAGAACCACTTTAATGTTTTCATTTTGTGTCCATTTGGTTCTTCAAAAATTGATTCTCCCAACACTGGTCAAAACTGGTGACTCTTGGTGCAGAAATGCATAGAGCTGTTTGTAGGCCACTTTTGAATGCCTTCGTGGTGTCGGAATTGGGCCTGAGATGGCTTTTTGGAAATCTATGGAAGTCTAATTTCCAAATATTCTTGATTTGTTTCATTTGGTGTCCATTTGAGTGTTCAAAAATTTACTGTCCCAACACTGGTCAAAAATGGTGAATGCTGGTGTAGAAAAACATAGTGTTGATTGCAGGCTACTTTTGGATGCCTTCCTGTTGTCAGAATTTGGCCCAAGATGGCTCGTAGAAAAGCTATGGAAGTATAATTTCCAGAAAATCTTGAACTTTTTCATTTGGATTCCATTTTGTTGTTCAAAATCTGACTGTCCCAACACCGGTCAAAATGGTAAATTCTGGTGCAGAACTTCTCTCGTGACATCTGTATTTTTCACATTTCTCACAAACCATGATAACTGTGTAGAAAATGAAGGATAATTTTCTTCCTAAACCTATGAGGAACAAAAACCACTCTCACTTTTGTAAATTTCATCTCTGTTTGGTCAGAAACACATTTTTAAACAAAATGCTCGGGCGCTCCTTAACCTCTGTCATTTGCATTGTTCATTTGTTGTCACTGTAGAAAGACACATTGTGTTATGTGAGGTTTTCTTTAAAATTTGAAGGAGGTAGCTTCACCCTTTTCAAACTTGAACTGATAGTGTCTGCTCCTTATGATTATATCTGCTTGTGAGAGGGAAAAATGCTAAAATCCATATAGGAATTGTAGATGTATTCTCCAAATGATGTTTCTCTTTGACTGTGGGTGAGGGCTATTTGTATTCACCTAGGCTTTATCATCCTCTATCCATAAAAAGGGAACTTCTTTCAAAAATATTTCCTTTACTCAAAATGCAACAGCCAGGAATCTTTGACCTCTTTTATAGGAGCAAGCCTTCATTTGCAGCAGTGGCATGCATTATTGGCTTTGAAGTTTGTTCCAGAACTTGAAACTCATGCCTTCCCTTTGTTTTTGATATGATTGCTCTATTCAGAAGCTTTCAACTATCTCCTACTGCTCTTACCATTTGTCTTTCAATTAGTGAAAACCCTAAAGTCAACCACTGCACTGGCCCTCTACTTATGGATGAAGGAGGCCTATTTTGACAAGTCTCTGGTTTCCTTTCAAACTCTGTTTCAACAAATTCTAGAATGTTTGATGAATCATACTGATATTGGTTTCCCTTATACATGATGGCAAAAGCTAGTTAGAGACTAGGACTGTTGGATTCTCCATTGATGATCAACTCATTAGCTTTATATTGTAACTCAATAATAATGGAGCTTATGCAAACAATTTTTGAAAAACGCCACTGCTTTACCTCTGACTTTAATCATCATTTTCATGCAGAGACCTTCAGTTTTTGTCTCACTATAAACAAAGTTTGTCTTTCTAGTTAGTGAAAAACTTAAAAACAGTTTTTACCTTGGGCCCTCTGCTTATAGATGAAGGAGGCGCTTTCAGTCTTCAAACCCTCTGCTTATAAAATGAAGGAGGTTCTTCAGTCTTAAAACCCTCTGCTTATAGATGAAGGAGGTTTTTTGGTCATGTCATATCATCAGCCTTTTGACAGTGTTATTTTTCCTTACACTATCCTTCATATCATCAGCCTTAAAACTCTCTACTTTGTAGCTGCATCCCAGGCTCAAGATCACATTGAGAAGCAGTTGTCTTCTCATGTGGAGCCAAAAATTTTCTTCTGGGATGCTGATATGCTTCTGTCCTTGAAAGATCCATTAAAACACAGTAAAAACACGTAAAATAAGTTTGACCTATGGGACAAGTCCTGCTGAAACTTGAGGGTTTATTAGTGGCGCGACCTAGGGTTATAACCAACTTTATTTGCAGAATGGGAAGGTTTGTTATGGCTGGGTTGTAGTAGATAGAGGTTATTTGGCTTTACAGTGGTTTTCCAAGGGAGGAATGCCTAAAGCGCCACTACCTAACTTAGGGGAAACTTCTTTGGACAGATTTGGATTGTTTCTTTGGAGCTGATGGGAAAACTAGTATGGCTGAGGCTAGATAGGGCTTGATAATGAGGTTCATCTCATCATGGGCGGATTGAAAAGGTAGGAGGGAAAAAAATGTATATGGGTGTTTTCCAGCAGGAAAATTTGACAAATTTTTAGATCAGCTGCTAGAAAACTTGGCTGTTATAACTAGTCATCACCAACAAGTGAAAAATACTGATGACTAACACAATAGACAAGACAAGAACAATGTATTTGAAAGAATTTTTATATTATATTAAAAATGGGGCACCTGAGAGGAAAACAAGAAAGGTTTTTTTTTGTTCTCCTCAATGGGATGGGTTCTTGAAAGTCCTCAACGTTTCAGATCTAAAATTCCTCTCTCTTGCTGTTGTAGAAAACCTAGACAAACATAGAACTCAATGGGATCTCACAAGGCAAAAATGGAGAATATGACCTAGTATAGATCTAGAGTGATCTAATGCAATGGAGGTGGCTAATGAATGGGGAAAACCCTTCTATTTATAACAAAATATTAGGGCGGTCTAGAACTCGGTGCATAAATAAAATATTATTAATCGAATTCTAGAACCACCTTTTAGGAATATTTTATTATATTTGTTGGAGGGAAAAGGATTTTTGACTTGGGTCAATTCCTTTATTTATAAATAATAAATAAATAAATGATTTATTTATCATTTTAGGGAAATGATGGGAATAGAATTAAATAAATAATGGTTTATTTAATTATTTATGGATGATTTAGTCAAATTTAACTAAGAATATTATTTAAATAATGATTTAAATAACTTATTCTTAGGAAATAATTAAATAAATAAGGATTTATTTAATTAATTTCCTTGTTTTGAGTTAAATATGACTGGGAAATATAAACAAATAAGTTATTTCACATGGTGAAAGAAATTTTACTTAGGGAAAAATTGGTCTTACATGGTGTACTTGGGTTCATCTAATAAGAATAGGTTAGATGACCAAAAAATGGTGTAACAGATTGCCCCCCAACGTACGAGTGTTAGGAGAAAATCATATGACCGAAGTACGTTGTAAGAACTCAATCACTAGACATCAAGAGGGAAGTGAGAGAGAGAAATGTAAGGTAGTCTAATGTGCTAAAGGACTAGACCCTAAGGAGACGAGACTTACAGGTGCAACAAGTCTCTAGTTTATGAAGTGGTACCTATGCTAAAGGTGGCAGGGGAGGCATACTTATGCCTGCAAAGACAAAGTACAAGGAATATGAAGTCTAGTAAACAAGGAAATGAACCATGAAGAATATGCTGGCATAAATAAGAGCCAGAAAAATAGAATGATGGATCCCACATACATGTTATGCCTGGAATAGCCGTCAGGACTTATATAATAATATTTTAGTACATCAGATACAAATATGCCCAAATGCCCCCTACACATGGGGAAGGGCTCGTAAAATCTGACTGATACATGCAAATCGAAGAGGCGTTGTAAGCGGCTGAGGCAAATATCATCAAATGGGGGGAGCTGCATCAAGGACTAAAATGAAGAAGTCATTCGAGCATGTGGGGGGCTACCTGCAGGGCCACCCCCTCATGAGGGTTGAGACATCTCACACACACCCGGGAATCACCAATAGTTGTTGCTACATCACTAGATCATCAAGTGTATAGATCACGATCATGCTGAAAAGAGCTCAAACCAAGGTACACTGCCCCCTAGACCTGGCTTCTGGAGTAAATGAGCTGATTTTGACAGAAGTAGGTCTGCCATAGGTGAGGCAATAAGGGAACCCCAACTAAGGCATGGGAGAAAATAGGAGAGCAACTAACAGACGGACACTAATGATGATAATAAAATGAGGGACACTGAGTAGTGGATGGACGACTTCCCTTGTTAGGGCATAAGGGGCATGAATGGCTTGGCGGCAACTGACACAATATCAGGGAGGATAGGTGAAAATGGTACTGAAGGCCATAATGTGCAACATGAGAGAGGGACCAAGCGATGAAGGATGGAGGACTATAGTGGGATATAAATGGCCGCGAGATAGACTCCATGACGGATGATGACTCAACTCGGATGCTCTAAACAAGGGTGACTCGATGGTGCTGCCACACAGAAAAAGGTCCAATGGGGGACCATAAAAACATGAGTACAATATGGTATCTCATGTCGAAAATCTACATGAACAAAGCTAGGTAAAGAGGTAAAGTGGTGCCCCAAGTACAATCATTCTAAGTGAAGAATTTTGATTGGAAGGAGAGATGAAGGGACCCTTCGTGGACAAAATGTGTCCTGTTGAAGTATCCAAACATGAAAAACTAACAGATGCCCATTTGAGTGTTCGGTGAGAGCTTTCCAATGGTGCAGACGGTGTGTCAAACGGGGCTACGGTTTGGTTGCAGTGGGCAAAAGAAAAAACATGGGTTTTTCTTCTAATAAGGCATTTTCCCTCCAAAATAATTCATTTGCTTGTGTAGCCGTGGTGAATATGGAGAGGAGAGAAGGCCCTAAATCTTGCGGAGATCGTAGCGGAAAAATCGACCGTTGGAATCGCGATCCGTCAGTTGCAGGTAAGAGGCCTAATCCTACTCTTTGTTTTTGATGAATTCAAAGTTCAGATTAGGGTTTTAAATCTAATTAACTGCTCCTACTTCATCATTACAGCTGGTTCGCAATTTTTGGGGCAAAAACTGCGACCTGGGACGCAGGTTTTGGCCTGAAAAGTGCGACCTAGCCCAAGATTTGCCCAAAAAGTGCAACCTGTTAGATGGGTGTGGTTTCATTGCTGTTATGGGCTGAGATTCAGTTTTGGTGTAAGGAAATACAGTTTTGTTTATCTGTAGACTGAAAAAGATGATGGTTTTGTGCAGACATGGCAGATATACAGATCAAGTGGAGAGAGAGAGACTTAGGTGCATTACGGATGGAAATCCAAGCGAATCAGGGTGTCCGTCGTGCATTGGCTAGGTTTGAGGTTCTGAAATTTGTGGAGAACCCTTTGATGAGGGCTGGTGAGCCTTTATTGGCTCGGATTATCAGTTACTGGGATCCAAACCATGAGGTGTTTATAGTGCAGGGGCACAGGATTAAGTTGACAATCCAAGTTCTGTATTTCTTGACTGATCTCCCGCCATTAGGGATGGTGGGAAATACACAGCCAGTGTTACCACGAGGGCGTAACATCATGGAGTTTGTTGAGTGACATTGTCGACCAGGTGTCCGAGTCAAAGGGACTCAGATATCGATTGGGGATCTAGAGAGGCTGGAGACCCGGGCAGTGGTAGTAGCAGTGTTGCGGATCTTGGGTAGCCAGGTGTTCCATCACATCACTGGAGGGCAGATGATGATTGTAGAGAGTTTTTTGGGTGGGACCTACTATGGGTGGGCCCAGATGATGTTGGTGTCAGTGAAACGACAGCTTTCGCTATGTAAGCGACAAGTGAATCATGATTGTGCCTATGGGACGGTATTTTGTTCTTTCTTCTTTGAGAAGATCCCGACCTTACGACCTCGTATACAGTTACCTGATGGGGGTCCGAGAGAGCCCCGGATGCATCGATGGGGATGACTACTGTGTAGAGGAGGGGGAGGGGCAATTGGACGGGTGTTCTGACGAGAGTTCTTCACCCATTGGGATCAAATGCCATTGTACATAAACAACTATCCCTATAGTGGGATGAGTTATTGGGGAGATTTGGACTTGCCTCTTCCGCCTGGTCGAGTATGGGGGCCTGATGGTAAGTGAAAAGAAACTAATATGTTATGTGCATGTTAGAGTTTGTGACTAGTAGTCATGGTACTAATCCTTATATTTTTTGGAATGCAGATATAGCTCCTGTAAAAACGGCCGGATATATGGGACGACCTGTAGCAGCAGGAGCTACAGGTGCAAGTGGATCAAGGACAGCACAGAATGAGGATATGGCCGCTCTATTGGAGGACATCCGTCGTAGATGTGAGGGGCTTCTGACTGGTGTGTTGGAGCGTGGTTAGCAGGATTTAGACGACCACTACAGAGAGTTATGTATTTGGCTACCCTCGGAATGGTGAGGTATCATGTGACGCATGGCGATGGCCGGTCAGACTGTGCATGATCTACGAGCTGCGGGAGCAGAGCTGTTGGCTCAGGATCCTCCAGAGGGTGATTAGATATAGGGCAGGTAGTGCCCCCTAGTGTCGATGTAGGGGCAAGTGGTGCCCCCCATTTTTGTAGTTTTGTTTTTTGTAACATGCTATGGGCATGTCATATGTTTCAGAGTAGATGGACTCTAAAAACACATGTTATATGATATATATGATTTATATTCATTTTGTTGATGCTGTTAAATGTTATTGTCTTGTGTGTGATAAATTCCAATCTAGAACATGATTTTCGATTTGATCTACGTAGTGATTTTGAATTATAGGGATATGGTTGAAAGTAATGAATCTAAATTCACATATCAAAAGTTTCACGTGTAAATATTGTCTAAACAGGATAGGGTTATGCACATGATAGACACCATTAAGTTGTAAGACAATAAGCAGGGAATCTAAATGAACATGCAGATGAAGGATGTGATGAGAGAGGGCATCGGCTAAGAGACCACGTACTGCATCATATTCGGCCTGATTATTGGTGGCATTACCAATGCAGACCCCATTTGCAAGAACCAGGGTATGCAAGGGGGTAAAGATGGCCCATGCTACCGAGGCGAGATTCTGGGAATAATGACATGCCCCATCAGCATAGCCAAGATAATGTGTGGACGAGAGGGCCGGTGGAATAGTGTCACAAGACAAGAAATGGGAGGGAGGAGAATAAGGATGGTAGCGTGAGTAGAGGGTAGACATCCATTGACAACTATGGGAGGGAGCAGTCCGGGTATGAATTCTAGGACTCATAGATCGACTAGAGGGAGATGAGTGAGAACTATGGGATGAAGATCGAGAACTCATGCTGCGAAGAACATCATAGATACGGATGGTATGATCGTGATTATGGGAGGAAATGGAAAGGTCAAGGAACCCACATGATGCTGCAAAGCTACCTAAATCATCAGTATGGGAAGAGAGGTGCATATACGAGTCATCACAGGGAATGACAGAAGAACAGGTAAAAAGATGGTCAAAGCATGAAGAGCCCGAGAATGTTGCTGAAGGAGAATCAAGAAAAACAGGTGGTGTGGATTTAGAGAGAATGTACTCTGAGGGTTGTACAGATGATGATAGGTATAAGAGGGGGGCAGCAGGTTCCGACATCTCAACATCAAGGGGAGGAATGTCAATGGTACCAGGGGGATCCTTGAGTAGACCGGACACATATTGAGCAAGGATGGGAGAGGCAGATTGATTTTGTTCAACTTCGTACTCATGAATGACCTCTAAAGAGGCTCGGTAATGCATGAGGTGAGGACAATGGTGAGAATAATGGCCATGGACACCACACAGAGCACAGGGTTTGTTGGTGCGAAGAGTCTTTGGGTTCTTGGCTACGAAGGAGGAATATTCAGAGGTTGCGGGGACTGTAGATTCAGGGAACGCGACTTTAACCATGGGTTGGATACGAGGCAACGCAGGGAAAGTATGGGTGGGATGACCAATACCATCACACAAGGCACAAGGCTTGGCGGGTAGGGGAGGGGTAGGGTCGGGTGTGGTGACCTTGTCCTTGGATGCCCCCTTGTGAGTTTTTCTTTTCTTGCCTGTAGCTGTCACAGCATGAGGAGGGTCCTGCGGAGGGGCTAGGGGCACTGTAGAAGTGGAAGGAGCAAAGGGAATCGGTTGCACTGGTGTCACAGCAATGTATGGTTTGGGGTGTTCCTGTGGGGTCTCATTTGGAGGAGTAAGATACCATATTGGGATTCCCAAGGTTAAATTAGGGAGGGAAAGGGTGGCCATGATGAGAACCGAATAGACGCCGGGGGGGACCAAGGAAAGGTATCTGACCGGCGGGGTAATGGCCAGGAGGGATGGCTCCCAGATGGTTAAGATTTGGGGTGACTGACCCAGGAGGGTAGAGAGGCTCATGGGTACCATTTGTAGGGGAAGGGCCAGCAGGAGGAGGTCCAGGTGGTAATGGCGAAGGGCTAGGAGCAGGTTGGGGTGGGTGAGGTTGAGGTTGATGACTAGCCAAAGTGGGTTGTGTAAGGTTAGCCCGAGATGATTGCATTATGAAAACGTTCGCCAAGCTAGGATCAGAGACTGGGGGAGGGGGATGACCTGGGAAGGTACCAAGCAAGGATGAGTCTTTGTAGATGCCAGGGGAAACACTGGTCAAGGAATCAACTATTTAATTATTGGTGACAACAAAAATGGTGGACTTAGGGGAGGTTTGAGATTTTGGTTCATGGTAGGTCAATTGGTCAATAGTGACAATCTTGCCATTATGAGGGAAAAACATCTTGCAATGGACTTCAGATGGGACGGAAGACATGGAATAGGTGTAACTACGCCCCAAAATAATGTTGTAGTTAAGAGGGGCATCGATAACTTCAACGTCGACACAAACAATCTTACCTGCAAGGGTAATAGGACAGTTACAGAAAAAGCCGATGGGCTGGGAGGCATGGCCATCCCATGCACGAAGGGTGATTGTGGAAGGGGCTAGCTCAGGAGAACCAAGTTGTTTCCAAACCAAAGCAAACATCACACAGGTAGATGCCCCCTCGTCAATAATAATCCGAGCGATGTTGGCATTTCAGATTTTGACTGGGATTTGGAAAGCAACATAGCAGGAAGAGGGGGATGGTCTGACTGGCAGGCTTCGAAAATAATCAATTGGTCATCAGCAGGATCTACAGCACCCACGACAGATAGTAGAGCCTTCTTTTGAGAATGACACGACTGGAGGAGTTCCAGTGTTGAAATCGTAGCAGGAGATTGTGCCAGATCATCTACTATGCTGTATGAATGGGCAGCCCGACTAGAGGCAACATTTCGGTGTAATGGGCCCTTAGGAGTCTTGGTATGAACCTCAGCTTTGGGTGGAGGGATTTTCAAGGGACCATTGGGTGTCGACAAAGGCTCTACAGGACCTGAATATGGGGACTCGGAGATAGACAAAACGAGAGGCATGGAATACTGACGGGACTGAGTTTGAAGGTTGAGGTCGACAGTGAGGGGTTGGTCAGAGGCCATCATGAGAATCTGGTAATTAGAGGAACCAGAAGGGGAAAGTTGAGTGGTTACCAGGGCATGAGGTGGTTGAGTGGCCATGAATCCTTGTCGAGGGAAAGGATCGATAAACACAATAGGTTGAGAAGTAGCTGGATTGGGAGGGACAGTAGGGGAGGAGTGTTGTCCCCACACGGTGGCCTGATACTCCCACATCTGACGCATTTGTGGTAATAAGGGACAATCGTGAGTGTAATGACCATAAACACCGCAACACAAATAGGGTTTATTGGTGCAAAGCGGCCTGTTCGGCTTGGACTGAGAGCCCTGTGGCTGGTTGGAAGTGGTAGAGTCAATACTTGAAGGATTGGATCCACGATTACCAGAAGCAGATTGATTGCCTTTCCTCTTTCTTTGAGAAGGAAGAATATTACTTTCCCCCTGCTGCATAAATACTTGCCCTGGAGGGGGTAGTAAGTGTGGTTGCGGGGGTGGAGAAGGCAAGGGAGTTGGAGGTCCAAATGCTAGAGGAGCTGGGATGCCAGGCTGTGGGTAAGGATAAAGGTTAGGATGGGCAACATTATGTTAAGCAGGAGTAGGGGCAAAAGGAGGAGGCATGACGTATCCTGGATGCGTGCTACCTGGAGGGGGAAAAGTGCTGGAGGTGCTGGCCCCTCCTAGAGGGAAACCATAGCTCATTATAGGCTGAGAAGAGGTATGTGAAAGAGCTCCAACGATACCATCGGTAGAGGGAGATGCCCCCGGGGCATTGGCGCCGCCGGGCTTGGGGAGGTCAGGAAGGACGGTATAAACATAACCAGATTGAGCATAAATAAGGTCATATTTCAAGGCTATTTGGAGGGTAGCTTCTTCGGTTTGAGGGAAATAGGATGTGACATCTTTGCCAATGGGAGGTAAGAGAGAACGAAGGAACCAGTCCATATAAACTCGATCTTCAAAGGGAGGAGCTCGACATAAGCTTCTTCTTCGCTGCCATTCCTGGACATGGGTGGAACGGCGGGTCGAAGAGGATTGATGGAAAGAAGTTAAAAGCTCAGTACCAATGTCGTATAAGAGAGGGAGCTGGAAATAAGATAAAAAGGCATGGACAATGGTCGCAGAAGTGGTATGGGAGGAGGTGGCCTGTTCAACATACCATTTAGAAGCTTCGTCGGTAAGCATGCGTTGGAACAATCTAAGACGAATGGAGTCATTAGTAATGGAATTGGAGGAACACCATATGTGGAAAGATCAGATATGGTTGGAGGGATCTTCACTAGCAATGCCTTTGAACTTGGGAATGTCGGAGGGGAGTTTGGTTGGCATAGAAGGCCAACTAACATCGTGGTAGATAGGATCATTAATCAGCTGATTGAAGTCGTGGAGACTGAGGCCGAACATATAAGGGAGCAAAGGGGTAGTCGAGGTAGGTCCTGTAGTGGTTCCACTGGAAACAGACCCAACAGTAGAACTGGGGTTGCTGTTGGTAGTAGGCCTTGAAGTAGGCATGGTGAAAGTAATAGGGGGAGAACCAAAAGTAGTGGGAGAACCCAAACAATCAGAATAAGAGTCGGAGTGTGAACTCGGGGGAGGACTTACTCGATGACGATGGGAAGGAGGAAGTTGACCAACTGGAAACTGAGGGTGAAGGCTAAGAAGTCTCCAGGACATACGCCTTGGGGGCGCAATGATGACGGGAAGAAGAAAAACCGACAAGGGCAGGGAGAGGCAAAATCAAGTGAGGTCAATGTCGAAACAAGGGCAGAGAGGTGCAGTGTCAATTGATTTTAAAGGCTTTGCCAGGCGATGTTAACCAGGCTCTTCTTCACTTAGGGTCAGTGTGTGGTGTGTGTTAATTTTAATTTGCTTAAACCCAGATGTTTTGAGAGTAAAATAAAAAGTGTTCTGCATAACTGAAAATAAATCTGCAGTAAATAAGACTAAAAGAACATAAAATTAACAGCTAACAATGCATCAATCTAACCCAAGAAGACGGGTCTCTCAAAAATAGTCTATAAGAGGGAAAAAACAAAGCAAATCACGTGAAAAGGAGGCCAATAGAGCTAAGGTCGGGAGGGACGGGGATCTAACGGAGAAATCTACTGAAAAGAGGTGCTGATAACAGCAAAGAGGAAGAGGCAAGGTTGTTGTTAAAAAGGAGGAGATCAGCTAAAAATAGAAGGGACAAGGAGGTGGCCCTAGAAATGAACCCAAACAAAACTATATGAGGTGATTTGAAAGGGATAAGAGCTTATCTAAAGGGATCTAAAAATGAGGTATCAGATTTGAAAGAAATAAGGCTGAAACTCTGTAAATTCAGACTTCTGAAACAACAAAAACTCTCCCACAAAAAGTGGAGGGTACTAGAGCCCTAAGGGGAAATATTCCCACTTAGGTGAGTGAAACAGATCAGAAAAAGGTCTAAACGGGCAGAGACAGAGGTTGGAAAACCCTGACAGAAGCTTCAGAAAAACCCAGAAAAAGAGCCGGAAAATTGCAGAAAAAAGTGCAGGTCGCAGGTTCTAACCTGTTTTCAGTCCAGGTCGCAGATTTGGGGTAGAAAAGTGCGACCTCAAGGCCAGGTCACAGTTTTTGGGCCGATAAGTGTGACCTACAGATCCGGGTCTCTCGGTAGCAGATTTCAGAGAAAGTTGTCGTCTCAGCTACAGCTGATTTCTGTCACCTACGCAATAGGGATAGAAACACACGGAAGTTAAAAATTTTGATATTTGAGGGTTTTAGAGGTGGAAAGAACCATAAGAATAGGAACAACAAAAAATGGAAGAGAAACCCTAGGGTCTGAAATAGCTGGATATGCAGGAATATATAAAATGACAGCGGTCGCAAAAGAAAACCCGTGTGGAGTCACCAATTGTTAGTATGAATCTTTCGTTGTAAAATACCATTTTAGCTACGCATAAAAAATAGCCCTAACATCGATTATGGCTGCCAAATATCTTTAAATCTGCAATTAGGTTATCCAAATACTGCTGCACAAATCCAGATCTAAGCATAAAAGACATTAAGCAGATAAAGTAAAATGTGGCTCCATGCATCCAATAGACAAGACAAGAACAATGTATTTGAAAGTAATTTTTATATTATATTAAAAATGGGGCACCTGAGAGGAAAAAAAGAAAGGTGTTTTCTGGTTCTCCTCAATGGGATGGGTTCTTGAAAGTCCTTAGCGTTTCAGATCTAAAATTCCTCTCTCTTGTTGTTGTAGAAAACCCAGACAAAAATAGAACTCAATGGGAGCTCACAAGGCAAAAATGGAGAATATGACCTAGTATAGATCTAGAGTGATCTAATGCAATGGAGGTGACTAATGAATGGGGAAACCCCTTCTATTTATAACAAAATATTAGGGCGGTCTAGAACTCGGTGCATGAATAAAATATTATTAATCGAATTCTAGAACCACCCTTTAGGAATATTTTATTATATTTGTTGGAGGGAAAAGGATATTTGACCTGGGTCAATTCCTTTATTTATAAATAATAAATAAATAAATTATTTATTTATCATTTTAGGGAAATTATGGGAATATAATTAAATAAATAATGGTTTATTTAATTATTTATGGATGATTTAGTCAAATTTAACTAAGAATATTATTTAAATAATGATTTAAATAACTTATTCTTAGGAAATAATTAAATAAATAAGGATTTATTTAATTATTTTCCTTGTTTTGGGTTAAATATGACCGGGAAATATAAACAAATAAGTTATTTCACATGGTGAAAGAAATTTTACTTAGGGTAAAATTGGTCTTACATGGTGTACTTGGGTTCATCTAATAATAATAGGTTAGATGACCAAAAAATGGTGTAACACACGTTCTCCACAAACTCTAGGAGCCCCCATTGTGCTAGTTGACAGTGCGCCCCAGCATCAACAACCAGTGCAGTACAGAGCTCGAGCCAATCCCGCTCCCTCCACAACAACCTGTCATCAAAACAGGTACCCATCAGTAATAGAAAAAACATAAAAAATGGGCAAAATCCAAAAAACAAATCACCTCGGCTTTGCATGCCTATCCATCTGATATGCGTGCTTAAAGTGCGCCTGTATTTTCCACATGCACGCTTAAGGCGCATGAAAGAAGGGGAATAGAGTGCTTTTAGTGCACTTATCCCCAGAAAATGTGCACAAAGGGCGTGCCTTTTCACTCATCGCCTGCGCAATCTAGGGCAAAAAACACTCATAATCTGTTCAAAACAAGTTTGTACGAACCGCGACACCATCAAACTAAAAAAAATAAAGTGTAGGACATCACAGAGGTTACTTGGGCATGATCTCGCTAATCCCTGGTGCTTAGGCTAACCAAAACAGAAAGAACCACTACGTAGAAGCCTCCTACCTCTAGAAAATTCGGCAAGTACAAATTAATTGAATTAGGGCCATATTCACCCATATATTTCCCGTTTCAAAAACTTGGGAGGACCATAACGAGAGATCAGAAGGTTCGTTCTCTAAACCATAAGCTGCATTGTGATCAGCACTCCATAACGAACAAAGGTGATGCCACATAATCGCACTCCCAAAAAATTAATTGTTCGACACCGACAGGTATGCCCTCTCCCATGTTCTTTTAAAGCTCATGACTTTCAATAATATTTGATAAAGAATATGCTTTCACTTGAGGTAGTTGTTTTTCCAGGAAATGCTCACAAACCATCCACAGTTATCCTCCTACCCCCAGCATGATATATTCCCATAAAATCTGCATATCCTAACATAATTTCTCCATCAGAAATCAACCATAGGGTCCTCATATCCATCTGTGTTTATCATCACCTCACCATGCACATGATAAACATCCTCGTTGGTTAGTAGAGCCTCCCATCCATGATGCTCGTCATCCACAGTAGACTATATATCACAAAAAAAGTGATGCCATGGCCATACCAGTTTAGTCCGGGAAGCACCTCATGCCCATCTATTCACCATGCATAAGGTCAAGTTTATCATACAAGCTAAAACCCCCTTCCCAGACAACTAGGTTGTACAAGCAAATCAAAAGTGCACCACCACACCTCGCATTTGGCCCACCATACCTCCACTAGCATAATCCCGTATGTGATACTTTTTCATCCGCTTCATCAACCCCACACATGAGACCAACCAATGGGACCCCCACCCTCAGCAAAACAACTTCCTCACAACATCAGTGACCGAACACTTTCATGTTTTGGGGTACCCGTCTCTGTGTTTTGTACAAACCAAACCCATTATTTTATTCTTTTGGTAAGTGTAAAAATACCACAAACAGTGCACTACATCCCCTCACCCTCTCATCCATCATTTTTTCCCATGGCAATAGTCCCTGAACACTCTTGGTTGGAGTATTACACCCACATGAAAAAGCCACCTTGACATTCGTAGCCACTTTATACCCACCTTGGAAGTCCTAACGACTCCTAGGATTTCCACATCATAAATAACTATAACTGCTGCCAAGATGCTTATTATACTCCGACCGTGGGCCACTGAACCCCCATCATACATTTTCAGTCAACCCTTGCCAACATGCCTATGTTAAACCCATCATATCCAGGTCCGTGACCCCTCACATCGGCAACCCCTCGTTCAGTTGAGGCTTCCTTTTTGTCGACCTCAACACCTATTTTCCAAAAAGGAAGCGGTACCTTGGATTACCACTCTCCATAAAACCGACATCCTCGGGTGGCACTATGGGAGACATCATTTCCCATAGATGTCATTGATCCTCCTGACATTCAACTACAACAAAATCTTTCATGTCAAGATGGTATCGTACCTTACAACCATTTCACTTTGATCAAATTCGTAGAAGATCCGTGCCTCCATAACTGTCTTTTAGCAATGCTTACATGGGAAGGTCCCAACCAACGCCTATGTGTACAATGTGCAGCTATATTCCATACCAAGTTTATGCATATGGGTACCATATTCCACCTATTGTCAAAGAAAAAATGCCTCGGAGGGCGTCAGCAGTCGTCGTCAGCAACCACCATATCACTACCATATTAGTGATACAGACATAACATATATTTTTCAAATAGATTTGTTTAACTAGCCACAACATCACGAGCATGGGACATGCCTGCCTTGTAGAAAATTTGTATATGTATTGTATTATATTTGCTTAAAGAGGTCCCTTAGGACATGGTCATTCTTGGAACAGGTGCAGGGTGTTTCCAACTCCAAGCTTCACACATGTCTCTCTCTCTCTAGGCACAATATACAGAAAAGGAACTATAATGTATTTCGGCTATACAATTCTTCCTAGACCTCACACATTAGGGGGAAATTGTTAACACTGGAAAATCATATAAGCACAATATGACATTATTTGATGTCAAGAAAAAGGATTTACAGGGCTAGAAGACATTACAGAATCTGGAAATTATTTAAAAATCTCTAAGGTCTGAGGAAAAATCAAATTTTAACAAGTCATAAATGCTTTTTCACGCATAATCCTTTGTGAAGAGCACCTTTGCGTGCTTTTTGACCTAATAAATATGCAATCCTAGGAGTGGCGAAATGCCACTTTTCGGGACCACACAAAGCACAGTCCAAGACAGTGATTCCTCACTTGAAGCCACCTAAGGACAAACACCAAAGCCTCCTTAAACATCAAGTGAGAACAAAATGTAATATTTGTGGCACACAATGGAATCATCCCCCTCTCTTGGGTCACCATCCACAATGTACCAAGAGAGGGAAGGAGGATTTGAATTCTCCTATATAAGGCCACCATGAGATGAAGACCTTATGAACACATTGTTATGCTGGCAAAAATTTCCCAAGAAATACCAGCAGTGTGTGATCCGGAGCTAAAGATAGAGGGGACTCAATTGTTGGCCATCCAACAAGTTTAGTCCGTCACAGTAGAGAGAGAGGGAGACCTTGCACTAGGGAAATATTGATGTAATAACATCCTTGCATCAAGACTTAGAACCCATGTTCTAGGGGCCCTTTGGCAAGAGAGTAAAGTTTCATCCTTGTTTCCTACAAGCATTCAATAAGAGGAGCTGAAGAGCCATCATTCATATTATTGTAGATGTTTGACTCTTTTAAGAGCTCGTGTTTATTTTTCTAGTTTTAGTTTAGTTTTAGTTTATATATGCATGCTATTTCTCTATTTAGTATGCTCATGATTCTAGCTTGTTCTTCTAACTTTCTTGACTCCACTTATTTTTCTGCCTATTACCAATAACTTAAGTGGGTAGACCACAACCCTTAAGTTGGTGTGATTTCGTACATACGTGCACCAAACACACTTCAACAGTGTTCTTCATATTTGTATGCTTGGACGTATCCTTTGAAATATATGTGAGCCTTTTTACATAATAATTCCTAGGCATTAGTTTATAATTGATGACAAATAAGGAAGGCAATCCCTTTGGTTCAGTGCCTCAATCCTATTGAAAAATTTGTTGACTCCAATCTCCAGCTGATGACATCTTAATTATAGCTGTGTAACTAGAATATTCTTGTTCAACACCTTTTTTACCTCAAATATGGTGGTTGTTATGTCTGCTACTTGCAATTGTTCCAATTCATGACTGCTTTTATAATTCAGGAATCCGATGATATTATTAGCAGTTCGGGGCTTATCTCCAAGTTCATCATTTTCTTTTTTGATGGTAACTTTCACTGATTCAATTAAATCCCTCTGTTCAAAAATTATTTGAATTGATGGCCATATATCATTCATAGATTCAACTATATCAAACCAAATAATTTGTTTAACTCTTCCTAGCATGCTTCCAATTGAGGACTCCTTAAAGGATTTCTGCAAGCCTTCATTTAACCTTTTGCTAATCTGCAACTCTGTTGCATGTGCCAAATATTTACTTTTAATATGATCTTGTAGGTCACTAACTTGATCTTGTAGCTTTTTAATTTATGTTGTCTGTAAGGAAATGTTCTCCATAGCTTTAGCTAACTGCTCAGTGCCTTCACCTGGCATACCTGTTATTGATGTAGATGCTGGAATAACTTTAAAAGGGACTTCCTGTAGTTGAATCATGGCCTTGGCTGCTTATTTTTTTGCTTCTTTCACTGCATCTCTAATTTCTTTTTGTCTGTCTTTTATAATTTTATCCATCTCATTCTCCATTTTCTTAATTTTTTCAGCTTGTTCATTGATTATCTTCATCATTTCTGACTTATATGTCTCATTTTCTCCTATCTCCTTGGCCATAGGATCTTCTGTCACTGGAATATTGACTTGTCTCTTCAAAGAAGCTATGTCTACATTCTTGTTCCTCACAAGTGCTTCTTTCACTGCTAAATTTGATGGATTGAACCTAATTTTCACCACTAAATCCACCAGAAACCTAATCCTTGAGTCTTTCACAATGAAGGAGATCCTTTCCATCTTCAATTGTGAATGTGTGTTGGATAATGTAACCTGAAACTTTGAGAGACTCATAGATGTACTAGTTAAAGTGGAGGAGATCATTTCTCCTGTCTGCTTATGCATCTCCATTTGGTCAATTGGATGAATGATCTTTATATCAAACTCAAAAGAGGTATTCTTGTAGTCTGTTGCACCTTTGGTCTGAGGAATTTGTGCTTCCAATAATGTCATCTTCATTCTTCCCTTCTCAGAGTCAAATGTTGATAGAAGTCTACTCAGTGAGCTGCTTGTTTATTTCCAAAACTGATTGTCTGTGTTGGTATTAAGAACCTCATTCCTTATTTTTATTTCTTTGAATGTATCATATATATCATCCTCTTTTTTCCCTGTAGTGGTAATAGATGTTGGAGTTTGTACATCCTGTTCTTGGAAAGGCATAGTGGCAGAGGATGTTGAGAAAATTGTTGGGACACCTGCTGGACATAAGCTTGGAAAATATCTAATTGTGATAACTATCTACTAATATTTATCACTGCCCTAGTTTTTGTTCATCTGGACTCTGGCCCTCTTCCTGTATTTGATTTTGAATTATATAGTGGAGGCATCAATATCCATGTCTGTTTGATCTTCCCTAGTCCTCTTGCTTCCTACTTCCTTTTTTGGTTCCTTTCCTTTGGCATCTTATGCTCTTGCAGCTTGTATTTCTTATGGAGTTGGTGTTTGAATTCCTGAAGTAGAGATGACCATCTCTTTTTCCTCCTGGAGAGTGTTAGCTTTCCATTATTCTTTATTCATATACTTCTCTATCTCCAATATGTGGGTATGAATGTAGGGTATGGTCTTATTCTCCACCCTCTTCTTGGAGATGATCCCCATTGAATCATAGGACCAAGTGAAACTATGAGTGAACTTCATCTCCTTCAACATTCTATCTGCCTCATCCCCTACTTCTCTCTTGTTTCATATGAATGGACCAATCTGTGATTTTATCCTCAATTGTGATTTCCTCTCGATAGATACAAAATGCACCTCATTTGCATTTATCATTTGTCTGATATATTTAAGTGCAAATATTCTCATAGATAGGTACTTGGGTAGTTTATAGGGGGGAATTTCACTGCCATAGACCCTGATATTTATTTAGTTTTGGTAGAGGTACCAATTTGTTGTTTTTATTTGCTCTATCAACTACATCAACTTCTTTATTTCCTTACTAATCCATGGCTTTGTAGTATTGATGAGTCCATTGATTGCTAGATGAATAAACAAGTCTACAAAGCTTTTGTAGGAGTAATTCTTCTGCTCCTTCATTAATAGAGTAGTCCATAAAATCACTGATTAGGGATGAGAATCATCATTTAGCTTCATCATGTCAAACTGAAACCTACTAGATTGGAAATAAACAAACACGTATACCAACAGAGAGGTGTATTTGCAAACTTCTTCTGTTTGAAACTTTAGGAACTGTTCATGAATGGCATCTACAAGCAAATGTGCATAGTTGAACATGATTTTGGGTTGAGCATATGAGGAAAGAATAGATAAGAAACCAATTATCAGTTCATCTACCCACCAATCATTGTGATACCCCAATAAGTAAGATAAAAAAGAGATGATGTGTTGGGTCCTATTAGGGAAAATGGATGATGGATATGGGGGATTTTTGGTAGGCATTGGGGCATTTGTGGCCAAGAATAATTCTAAGGTTTTGGCCCTGTTAGCAAAGTCTATTTGTTGGTATAATTCTCTCAGGGATTTGTATGAAAAGGGAATAGTATTCTCAACAATGGGGGCTTGCATCATCTCTTGAATGGACTGGGCATTAAAGGAAAATAATATTTCTCCTACAGGGTTCACTATGGCTCTTTGGTTTATACATAACATGATTAGAATTTTCTGATCATCTCAGGGAAGTTATGGGCTTTGGGAAAAATGTAAAAAGGAAATTTGGTCTCCCAAAGGCCTATATCATCTACTTCTTCAAGGAATTTATCCTCGAGCCAATAGTATACATCGAGCAAGTCGAAGTTTGACTACGTCTCATGGATTTTGTAGTCTCTATCTTCCAGGGGTATATGATCTAAATATACCTGAGGGCAGACCATGGGATTAAAAGGTTGTTGTTCTGCCTTTGGAGGCATCTTATGTCTTCTGTAAATCAGTTCTCTATTTTCAATGAAGAATGGGATGTAATAAAAAGGGACCAAAGAAGGGAAAATGATATAGATCATCACTAGGGAAAGGGGATAATAGAAAGGGAAGTGTGTTTCACTCTGCAGAGCACTGTGAATTATTCTAATGCTCAATTGGAGGCTTTTTGCACTGGTGCTCACTATAAATTCTCTGCAAATCTCTATAAATCCCTGAAAATCCAATACATGTAATTTAAAAAAAAATATAACCAAGGTAAACTCTGCATCGGGCATGAATTCGGGTTTTAAAGGATGATAGGTCGACTGTTGAGGTGGTGTGGGTCTGTTGGGTAACGACCTGGCCATTTATGGCATAATGGCCATGTTGGTGAGGGGTGATGTGTTTCAATGGAAGGGATAGGTGGGAGCGGATGTGGTGCCAATGGTGTAGATAATGATCAACAAGCACAGCGGTATTGTTAAACAACAAAACTGTTTTCGGAGGGGGGAGATGGCATTGAGTGGTAATGGAGCAAGGGTAGGGGTGCGAAATACTATGGGCACACCACTTAGTAGAGTAGGTGGTAATGGACACTACCCATTTCAGGCCCCACCCCCCCTGTGGCTAAACTTTGGAGGTTGAGGGGGGATCGAAAGGCTATGTAAACCGTCAAATGTGTGGAGATGTGCGAGGGTGTCGGGAAAGTGAGGGGAGTTTAGAATGTGATGTGATTTATGATGTGATGGTGGGTTAGGGGAATGAATGAGTTATGTGGGGTAGTTAGGACTTAGGATAAATGAAAATATGTGGGTTTGGTGGTTTTTTAGGAATAAAGAGAATTGATAGCTTCGAGACTTAAGATAACATTTTGACATAAGGTATGCCCAAATGACTTCGAAGTCCAAAATTTTAAAACATTACCCCTTTTCCATATTTTGAGTGTAAAAACCCTATATTTTTATCCTCTTCCACCATAAGAAAAAATGGGATTTAGATGTTGCACTGGGTGGAACAAATTTCACCTTTTCCTTTTGTTGTTTCTACTTGACCTCTCTACTTACCCAAGCTAATCATCTAAAAAATTTTATTCTTTTTTCAGGGTTCATTTGGACTAGAAAACCCTTAAATCATTTTTTCTTTTGAATTTCTAACCTAACGCCTATCGTTATTTCAACCATTGGCTTAGTTTAACTGTTGAGCCAATTTCATTTTCTATCTATCTACTGATAAGCCAAGATTAAACAGTTTGGCATATCTTTATTTTCTAACCTATAATAAAAAATAAAAAAATTTCCAATCATGATTAAAATGTATGACTAGACAAATCTATTTAATGAGTAGTGGCATTTAAACTTACAACACTTTCAATGTTATTTATTTTGGGGTTTTTCTTTCTTTTTTCCTTTTTTTTTCTCTTTTCCTTTTTCTCTTTTCTTTCTTTTTCATATTTTTCTATTTGAAAATATTTAAATTTTTAAAAGCCTTTCAATAATGAAAAATTTGCAAGAAATATGAAGTATCCAGTCACCTTGAGATCCTATGAACTATAGAGTACTAACAGTGGCTCCAGGTGGGGATGGTACTTCTTGAAAAGAAGTGTCAAGAACTTGGGACTAGTAGCCTTGAATGATCCTTTTTCTGCAACACCTTCAACTGATTTCTTTTTTTTTTAATCCTCTCATTGAACTAGGCTTAGGGCCATCACTCCGGGCTTCAACCTTGTCCAATGAATTATTGAAAACTGTAAGACTGTGGTATTTACAATGATTAAAATTCAACCTGACTTTTAAAAGAAATAATGTTTCAGCATCCTTCCATTGATAGGACCTCCATATACTTATATAACATCCACCTCTTTGAGAAAATAAGCATTTTCTACCCTGAAAGCATCAACGATGTATGGCCCTACCAAAGGTTATCAAAATTTCCATGCTTTCCTTTATCTTCTCTTATGGAATCCCATTTCAGAACTTTATCTCCTAAGTTGAAATCATTGGCCTTTGTTATCTTATCAAAGATATTTTTTATATTCTCTTGAATTACTTGTGTTCTATTGTACACTTCCTCTCTGGACTGCTGCAACTGGATGGTGTCATTGATCCTCCTTTGAATTTCATTTGGTTCAGCTTGAATGTGTTGGATTATCTTCATTACTAGAACTCCCAAGGAAGAAGGGAATACTACATCCATTCCATAAACCAGTTGGTATGGATACATTCCAATTGATTTCTTTGTGGTAAGCCTGTCAGCCCAAAGAGCATTGATCAATTTTTTGTGCCATGATTTCTTATTCTCCTCCAGAATCTTTTTGATGATGTTCACTAGGATTTTATTTGAAGATTCGGCCAATCCATTACCTTGAGGGTAATAGGCTGTTGAATTCCCCAATGTTATATGATACATGTGACAGAAATAAACCAAATTTTTGGACTTGAAGGTAGCAGCATTGTCTGTAATGATTTTTCTAGGACAACCAAAATTAGAAAGGATGTTGGTTTCTAGGAATTTTATTATGACAAAGTCAGTGGAATTTCTAGAAGGGGTGGCCTCTATCCATTTGGTGAAATAATCTATAGTAGCGAGGATCCATTTATGTTGGGTAGAGGATGGGGGCTGAATTTCTCCTATGAAGTCTAATCCCCATTGCTGGAAAGGGATTTCTACAAAAATAGGTTTCAGGGGTAATGGTAGTAACTTTCTCTTTCCTTCAAAGATTCGACATTTATGACAAGTAGTGACCATCTTATGGACATCAGGAAAAAGGGTGGGCAATCAAAACTAGCTCTAATGATCTTGTTAACAGTGGTTTTCCAATAAATATGGCCACCATAGTCACCTCCATGTAACTCCTGCATTACTCGATCAACATCATCCTTCAATAAAAATTTAAGAAAAATACCTTCAATATCTTTCCAATACAAAACATTGTCCAAAATGCAGAATTTAATAGCTCTAAGTTTTAGAAATCTAGCCTTTGTCTTTGACAAACCAAGAAGAGCATTCAAATTTGAGAATACATACAAAATATCAACATACCATGGATAATTCAGGAATGCTTCATCAATCGGTAGAGTCGCCAGTTCCTCTTGATCATCTAATGAATACACCATGTTGATGTCTAGTGCATGAAATTTGTATTCTCCCATCAATTTAGCTAGTCCTTGGACTTTAATAAACTTGGTTGGCTTGATTTCCAAATCATATTCTAAGATCATTGCAATCCATTTTACTCTTTTTCCATCAAGACCGTTTTGTGTTAGGATATCTTTGAAAACTGCATTTGGAACATAAGCAATCATATGTGAATGTATAATGTAAAATCTAAAATCCTTCAATGCTTTACCCAAAGAAAAAGTGTGTTTTCCATGATATTATATTTCAGTGATGCATCTCTTAATGCATTTCTCAAAAACGCTATTGGCTTCTCATGTCCTTCATTTTTTTTCTATAAAAAAACAAAAGCAATAGTTTGTTCAGAAGAAAAAGAAAAAACCATGAAATATTTAGTAAAATATGGACTGATTAGTACTGGGGATTTTGTCAATGCTAGCTTGACTAAATAAAAATATTGGTTTGCATCTATGGTCCATTTTATTTATGATTCTTTCTTGAGCATATTGGTAATGTTCCTTAAAATTTCTTCTAAGTTTGGTATAAATCTCCTTAGGAAGTTGAATTTACCAATGAATGATTGGAGTTATTTAAGTTTTCTCGAATGGCTGATTTTTAATATTCCTTCAATTCTACTAGGGTCAATTCTGATTCCATCCTGAGAGATAATATGACCTAACAATTTTCCTTCTTCTAATCCAAATAATTTTTTCTTAGGATTCAAGGAAATTCCAAATTTTATGCATTTTTCAAGAAACATTCTCAAGTGTGCTAAATGTTCTTCATCAGTTTTAGAAAAAAAAGTGATGTCATCCAAATAAATCACAATAAAGTGGCCAATGTCATCAGAAAATGCAATGTCCATGGCCCTCTGAAAGGTGGCTCCGACATTCATTGATCCAAAAGGCATTTTCACATACATGAAAGTCCCCCAAGGAGTTGTAAAAGTTGTCTTATCTTCATCATTAGGGTCTACTAACACTTGATTGTAACCAAAAAAACCATGTAACAAAGATATCCTACTGGAACCCACTACCCTTTGCAATATGTGATCCATTTTCGGTAAAGGGTAATTATCCTTAAGAGATATTTTATTAAGATTTATAAAGTCAATACAGAGTCTGATTTCACATGTTTTCTTTCTAGTTGGGACAATATTGGATACCAATTTGGAGTATCTGAGTGGTACAATGATTTTTGACATATTTTTAATTTCTTTCTCAACTAAAGGCATCAAAACAGGATTTATTCTTCGCAATTTCTGCCTGAATGGTTTTTTATTTTATTTAATTGGAATTTTATGTTGAATGATGCGTGTATCATAAGACTTCACATCCTCATAGCTCCATGCAAATACATCAATGAATTGTTTTAACATGGCTATATATCTTCTTTTTGTAATAATAGGTAGAGATTTAGTCAGTTTGATGATTTTGGGGTTATGTTCGGTGCCTATATTACATTCCTCGATGTTTGTTCTAGATGGTTCCATTTTGGGTTTCTTTGCCACATCATTAAATTCAAACAATTCCTCTAAACGGACCAACCCTCTTGGCATATTATTGTCTTTGAGTTGGAGTATTTCAAATTCTTATTTTTCCAGGACCTTTTTATTTTCTCTGTTATGTACAATTTCGTTGGCTGGAATATTTACATCAGTATTTACATCTAAAACAACAGTTTCTAGAACAACAATTTTTTTTTCCTCAGTACTTTGTCCATCAGTAAGATTGTCTTCCTTACAATCCATGTCTATATTTCTCTTCAAATTCATCTTTAGATTGAAGGAAGCTTTCGATTTGTTTATCACTACCAAAAACCTGCCAGTATCTCACATTATCTGTCATAGAAGGATGACGTTTGACCTCAATTGTATGTTTTTTGTTTGGGTGAGGTAGTTTTAAGGAACTTGCTAAAAAAGCTAGGCCATTTGCAAGGAAGTTCTTAATTCTGGGAATTACTACTAAATATTATTCATCAAAAGTTCTCAAGAAATCAAGTACAACATTTCTATAAGCCCTTAATCTAGGATGTTTTGCTGCATACAGTCCTTTAACTTGTTGTATGACCAACTCAAAGTCACCATGTACATAGATCCTTTTTGCTCCTAGTTTTTTCAACATTTGTAATCCCAAAAGCAAAAATTCATATTCTGCAATGTTGTTCGTGCATTGAAAATTAAATTTGTATGAATTACCATGTGCACTATTGTTTCCTTCATTGTACACCCAAATTCCTACCCCTGAGCCAACTTTTCCACATGAGATATCAAAGCTCATGTTCCAAAGAGGTTCATTTGTTGGATCTAGTTTTTTTGTTTGTATTTGACTGTCATTATTTTCTCTAGAATAATTTTCTATATGGAAAACTTGTGAATCTATGATTCCATCATTATACAAAATGAAGGAATCAAGGTCAGTGTGAACAGAGTACAGAGAGTAATTATGAGGTTGCTCTTGGCTACTTACCATATACTTCATTAATTTTTCCCTATATAGTCTTCTTGATTGATCAAACACAAGAATTGTTGTGTATGTCATGTATAGTTGTAGTGTCCCTTTAATTTTCTCCCCATGAGTGAGATAAAAGAATTCCATATTTAGGGGGAATGTCGGCTACAATAATTTCCATCACTAAACTCTTTGCAGGTATCTGAGCTAGAGTGACACAAAGATTTTTAATCAATCCTAAGCACCAACTTTACTAGAGTCAAAAGAGTATAAATCTTTATAAGGTCTAGTGATTTCAAGGCCAAGATTCTCCATGAGAACCTTTGGCATAAGGTTGTGTGATGCACCCGAATCCAACATGGAATTATGACGAATCTTGTCATGAACATTTAAGCTGACATAAAATGGAGGGACACCTCCTTCCTAGGGTTTTCCATCAACCTCTAGTCCAAACAAAAGTTCAGGTTGATCATCACTTAAATTGACAGTATCAATTGTCTCCCCTATATTTAACACTTTTAGGACCTGATATATAAAGACATTTTTGTTGATTAATTAAGTAAGATGGATAGATATATTCACTTTTGCAAATTCACTCTCAATAATAAATGGTGTTTGAGTTTTCAGTGGGTTTGAAAAATCAATTATTTCAACCACTATCCCTTGGGTAATTTCAGTCTGTTTGATTGTACTAGAAATGTTTGTATCAGCATTTTTGGCAAGAATATCTACTTCTTTCTTGGTACTCTTTTCTGTGTTTTTATTTTCTGAGTTATTTACATTTTTATTTGTGTTTTCTATTGTTTTCTCGACTTCAAATTCAGATACCTTCTTGGTAGAATTTTCTGAATTATTTTTATTAGAATTATCTAAATTTTTCTTACTTCTTAAGTTGTATTGTATGTGGACTTCCATAATTCCATTCTCAAAACCCAGTTTGTAATCATTAGATTCTTCAAATTTGAGATCTGTTTGGGTTATTGAAAACAAGTCTTGCTATTCTTCAGTGAGAAAAATAGAATCATATTCATTGATCCCCATCAAATTAATCTGATTTTCCTCACCTTCCTCCACTATTCCATCATCTTCATCAGCATAGTTTTCTTGAAAAGGAGGCCTAATCTGCTGATCAGGACCTCTTTTCTCTCTCTGTCTAACCTATGGAGGGTTTCTTCTTGGGTTTTGATTTTTGGTTTGGGGTATTGGTTGATTTTCTCTAGGTATTTCTCTTTCATTCAGACTAATTCTCTCCATTATCCTTTCCATAGTCCTTACTAAATTGTCGATTTTGGCATCATATGTAGAGGCTACAATTACTTCTCTTATTGTGACTCTCCTATCAATCCTCATCCTAGCCCTTTTTGCTAATAAATTAACTTCTACACTCACAACAGATTTTTACATTTCCTCTAAAGTTGATGAGTCTCTTTCCCTAAGCCGATAGGCCATGTCTGGGTCAAATCCATCTAAGAATTTAAGAAAAACTATCCCTTGGGGTGGTTTCATATTAGCAGGGAGTGCATTGTATATGTTGTTAAATCTAGTATAGTAGTCTTGCACACTCTGTCCTGAAGATCTCTTAATATTTTCATATTCTGACAAAATATGCAGTGGATTTTTCTTAAGTTCCCATCTATTTATAAATTTTTGGTGAAAGGCAAGGATATCATGAATAATGTTATAAATTAAACCTTTAAACCATTTTCTGAATTCACCACCTAAACTGTGAGCAAACATTCTCAATTTGACACTGTCATCATCAATTTCTTGCAAGTCAAAAAAATCATTCATTTTATCTATGTGCTGTTGGGAATTTTCAGGACCAGTGCTATCAAACTGTGGAATCTTAGATTAGTAATCCTAGGAAATGGGAGGTAAAGGTGTTGTCAGCACCAAAGGGGCATATCTGGTTGCCATGATTGGTGGAGGTGGTGGAGGGAGATGAACAGTGAATGAATTTGGATGGGTGGATTGAATTTGGGAGTAGGCTGGACTTTGATGAAATATGGATGGATCAAAAAATGTATGGTCAGTCCAGTTCTTAAACCATATGGAAAATACTAACAAGAATTCTTAAACCATACATCAGAAGAAAACCTTAAAATTGTAAAGACAGTAAGAATTAAGGTACTCTGAATAGTAAATCTTAATATAACTTTCTTTTTTTACAGTTAGAATTTTAAAATGGTGCACATGAAAATATTACTGCGGGAAAACATTAAACATGAATAAGAAAAAACATCACCAAGATAACACAACACATGAATATTGCATACTGATCTCTTTATTGATGCTCCAACTTGAAAATTACAAATACTTTCAATGAAAATCGCTTACAAACCAATGTCCAACCCCTAATACTGAATAAAATGATATATTTAAACTATTTCCAATTGATTGCCTTTATCAAAATGGAAATTGGTTCGCTTATTACAAAGTAACTGAAATTTGAATTGTGTGTCTCATGCATGGAAATGTTGTAATGAATTTTTTAACAGATTTCTAAAGTCATTATAAATTCATTATTCAGTGTTGTAGCGGTATGCTGTGCTAGCAAATTTGATACTACTAAGTTTTTATTATACACTGGATCTACTGATGTAGATAATTTGCTGAGATGCCTATTTTTTCTTCATGCTGAGTTGGCATCCTCCCTGGAGTCCACATAAATTTTCTCATTCCTTTTGAGTCGGAATCTTAGTTATGTTAAAATTTTTGTATACTTCATTAGTCTCGGTGTACTTCACAAATGTTGGCCTTAACTGAAAAATGTGCCTAATCACATGATGTATGAAGACATCATTGTTGATAACTTCATAAAATTCTTTTTCTCTCATAGTGTTCTTCATATTTTTATCCTCTAAAATTTCTATGAGACTTTTTACATAATATTTTCTAGGCATCACTTTATCATTGATAAAAAATAAGGAAGGAAATCCATTTTTTTAGTGGCTCAATCCTATTGAAAAATCTCCTTACTCCAATCGCCAGCTGATGATATCTTTCTTCTAGTTGTGTAACTAGACTCTTCTTGCTCAATACCTTTTTTTACCTAAATTATAGTGGTTGGTTTGTCTGCTACTTGCAATTGTTCCAATTCATGACTGCTTTTAGAATTCAAAAATCTAATGATATTGTTAGCAGTTTGGGGCTTATCTCCGAGTTCATCATTTTCTTTTTCCATGGAAACTTTCACTGATTCGATTAAATCCCTCTGTTCAAAAATTGTTTGAATTGATGGCCATATATCATTCATAGATTCAATTATTTCCAACCAAATAATTTGATTAACTCTTCCTACCATGCTTCCAATTGAGGACTCCTTAAGGGATTTGTGCAAGCCTTCATTTAAACTTTTGCTGATCTGCAACTCTGTTGCATGTGCTAAATCTTTCCTTTTAATCTAATCTTGTAGGTCACTAACTTTATCTTGTAGCTTTTTAATTTCTGCTATCTGTAAGGAATTGTTCTCCATAGCTTTAGCTAACTTCCCAGTGGCTTCACCTGGTGTACATGTTGTTGATGTAGATGTTGGAATCACTGTAAGATGGATTGCATGTAGTGGAATCGTGGCCTTGGTTTCTTCTTTTGTTTCTTCCTTCACTACATCTCTAATTTCTTTATGTATGTCTTTTATAATTTTATCCATCTCATTCTCCATTTTCTTAATTTTTTCAGCTTGTTCAATGATTATCTGCATCATTTCTGACTTCTGTGTCTCATTTGCTTCTATCTCCTTGGCGATAGGATCTTCTATCACTGACATCTTGATTTGTCTCTCCAAAAAAGATATGTTGGTATTATTCTTCCTCACAAGTGCTTCTTCCACTGCTAAATTTGATGGATTGTACCCAATTTTCACCACTAAATCCTCTAGGGATCTGATCCTTGAGTCTTTCGCAATGGAGGAGATCCTTTCCATATTCAATTGTGATTGTGTGTTGGATAATGTAGCCTACAAATTTGAGAGACTCATAGTTGTACTAGTTAAAGTGGAGGAGATAATTTCTCATGTCTGCTTATGCATCTCCATTTAGTCATGTTGGGGTCCTTGTTTTGAAATTAAAAAAAAAAAATTTAGTTGCGGATAATAGGTGGCAGAACGCAACCACAGTAGACAGAGAGCTTTTACAGTTGTGAAGAAGTGAAGAGCAGGTGGTGCGGCTATTGCTGGAACAAATACATATGGGAGAAGGAAGCAACAGAGAAAAAGTAGTGGAATGCCCAATGACCAGGGAGGTGCAGTAAACAGCAGAGCGGAAAGGAAGGGAGAACTGTCAGTCGCATTGGCAAAGGAAAAAACAGGCAGCTGGCCAGTGGAGAGAGGAGGTTGGCATAGTAGGGATCAAAGGACAGGATCCGTAGGAGAGCTCTGTTCATTATGTTTGTTCTATTCTCTCTCTCTCTTTTAATTATGTTCTATCATAAGTAACACTATTGTAATCAGTTCTAACAAGATCATTCTAAGGAGCAATGTAACTATCTCTTGTTGTTAATGAAAAACATTATGTTCTGGGTTTGATGTTCTGAGTTCAGTATTGTGTTTCTGATTTAAGTTGAATGTATAGGTTACTTTAAATTTTGTTTTTCCGTCCTGAATATGTTGATGAGTATTTTCATTTATAGAGTATTTACACTTATTTGGAGCACCTAGTCTTGTGGGTTTAGGATATATGTTATTGTTAATCGATACCTGATCTGATACTAATCTTAGTAAGGTCATGACACACCTCTACAACTGGTTGAGGAGACTACAGACCGAGATAGTTCAAAGAAGCTCATGGAAGGTCTATCGCAAGTGGTTGCATGTAGATCTGGTAGCACTCCATTGGTTAGATAATGATTTGACCCAAGTGGTAGATTTCTGGGTGCAATATACCTTGGAGGGATACATAGTGGATTTTGCAGCTGAGTGTTACCAATCTTTCTCAAAAGTGGAGGACATATTTAGGTGAGGGTTGCATGGAGAGCTTTTGAAGGAGATCCCTCTATGGATCAAAGCTTTAATGGTGGACGAAGGATTAATGGAGTTCAAAAAATCTGAGATGGAGACCTAAACCTCCAGTACTGGGGGAAGGTGCTGAGGGAGAGATGCTACAAGTACGTTGGAAAGGAGAATAGGGATATCGATGATGAGACCTCCAATAGGTTGAGGGAACGACAAGCACATCGGAGGGTGAAAATCGCTGAGAAGTGGCAAGAAAGGGTGATGAAGGAGTTGGAGAAACAGGAAAGGAATAGAAAAAACAAAGAGAAGGTGCCTCAGATGAAAAAGGAGATGGAAGGTTAGGTGGGTTCCCAAAATATAGGAGAGACCATCAAGGAAGTGTGGCAGGTGTATAGGAGCCCAGCCCAAATAGAGAAGGGAAAGGAGTACAACATAGATGACACACACCCTGAGGAAATGTGGAGTACGATGGAGCATCTATTCCGAGAGGGGTTGGCACACATAACCCCAGGTAACTCCATTCCCTAAAGTTCAAGTAGCTCTAATCCTGAACTTCCCCAGGTACTCTATTAGCCACTAGGTGAAATGTTTTGTTAAGTTACAGGAATTGAGTAACTTGAATAGTGTTCAGTCTACAACAGTAATACACACTAGCAATAGTGCTAGTAATACCATTTCACAACCGAGAGTCAGGGGGTTTTTTCTAGTAACCCCCAAACAAGAAATCATGGCGGGATCATTTAATGATACCCAAAGTTCTCTGGGAGGGGTAATGATGACGTGGAACAACACTGGTACCTCTATGAGGCCATATCGAGGGCTCGACAGACACTAGAGGTAGGTAAGTTGATATAATTTCAAACTAATCTCAGGGAGAGAGCTCTACGCTGGTTTATAAAGTGGTTTGAGGCTCATCAGAACCCAATGATAGATGATATAAAGAGATATTTCATTAAGGAATTCAAATTACCCCAAACAGATCAGTAGGCTTTGTCAGAGATGTGGGAGATCAAGCAGCGAGAGGGGGAAACTGCATGGGATCTAATGAGGATATTCAAGGATGTTGTTAGTCATTAGTAATTTTTTTCCTTGTTGATGACTAAATAACTATCCCAATATTTCTAGAAACAGGGTTCGTAAACATTGTGAGTTCTAGAAATATCACTGGCTTCATTATCCTCAAGATACTTTTTCACTATCTCATCATTCCATAATGTCTAGCTTTTCTTACTAGTCCCAGAAAACCCATTAGAGGCTTGTATAACCCATTATGTGCATATATATTCACCTTTGGCCCAATTCCTCTATTTTTTTTTGCCTAAAAATTCCCCACTATCACCTAATCCTACCAATCAAACAACTTTGTTGTGTCTCTCATGATACTCCCAAACACTAATGATCTCAAATTGTCCCTGTAGACCCTTTGGATAAATCAAGTATATTGGATTTTGGATCTTCAATACACTAAGATTATCATGGATCATATATTACACTTCGTGATACCTAAGTCTAAATCTCAGTCTAAAATCCAAGTCCAAGTCCAAGAAAGCCCCATTAGGTCACGTAAGGTGTCAGAAAGTCATAAGATGGATTTGGTGCCCTACAAACTATGTCTTCCTGTATGAAGAGATTGTATTCAAATAGGAATAAGGTCCAGTAATTTTATCAAACACTGATCAACAGTCATTCAAGAAAGACTCCCTTGGCTTAGAGCATAAATACTACAAGGGACAATTGCCCTTGTTCACAATTTTGTAAGAAATGATCAAGTTTTCCATCAGCAATAAGAAGAGGTAAGGTAATAGGATGAAATCATCACCAGGAGACATCCACAAACAAGAGAAAGGAAGTAGGTCTGTGTTTAAAGAAAATCAAGGTTTTTGTGATTCGTTAAAAAAACAGTGGTGACAAGAAAGATACCATCACAAAGGCTACAAGGACAAAAGCCACCTCAAATCCATCAAGTGCACATTGAAGATTTTTTTAACAAATTATAAACAAGTTTTGAAAGGATATAGAGAACTTAGAAGGCACATTCCTTATTTTTCTCTAACAGCCCTAAAACCTAAGAGTTTGGACAGATTGGCAAGACAAATATAAGAGAGTATCAGTTTAAGAGGCTAATGTTTTCAAGTGCAGTCAAAGGGCCTATAAAATAATCAAAGGGAAAGACAAGCATATAGTTAAATATTAAAGAGAGAAACAAGGTAAATCATAAGGTTATTGTTCAGAAAATGATATTTCAACTTCAAAAGCTCACTAAGGGATCAAGGGAAAATGAAATATAGGCACCCACACAAAATAAGAAGTGGCCAAATGAAACCCATGATATAATATGATTTATTTGAAAATTTTGGCAAAATAGACCTCTTATTGCCTTAAAAACATAAGAAAGGTGAAAAGGCATTCTTCGAGTCACTGACAATAAAAAAGGCCCAAAAGAATAAGAACAATGTATTCAGTTTTTCAAAGTGCATGCCAAAGATAGTTTGGACAATGTCCCTACTTTCAAGGAAAAGAGGGTAAAAGGAGCATCAGCGTCAGCCAACCATCAAAACAAGAGAAGAAGGCAAGAAACCTTGAGAAAACCTTCAAAACCCTACAAAAACATAAAAAATATATAAGTCAAGCGACAAAAGATTTGAAACATAAGAAAAGTGGGTTCTTGAATTTAATTTTTCTCTCGCAAAAGGATGTAAAGGTGTTTAAATTTCATTTTTGGTTCATTTTGTGCTTGCAAAGAAGAAAAGGAATTTAGAGGAGAAGAACTGGCATTTTAGACTGTTTCTAGGCAGAGTTCTGTTGGCGCTATGCATATCATAAGCACTACGCAAAATAGAGGCCGCGCTACGGAAACAACCGTTTTTCCCATTCAAAATTGCAAGGCGCTGCTTAAAAAACTCCCAGCGCTGTGCTAACCTGGAGCGTTGCACAAACTCAGGCCTGAATTTCCCAAGACGCACAGACCAACCATTTCACCCGACTTTCCTGCACGAAGCACCTAGGCGTTGCGCAAACCAACCACCAAACCCGCCCACGCGACATGCAGAAGCTACCAACCCAGCGGACTTTGTGTAAACTCACGTGCAGAGGCTTCCCTTTCTGTCCACGCTACGCAAACTCATGTGCAAAGGTTGCCTTTTTGCTAACGCTGCACAAACTCCTACGTAGACCCTACCCGGCGCTATGAAAACGGCCTCACCCGATAGCATAGACAGAGGCATTGTGCAAATGTCTGGGAAGTGCCAAGATCAAAAGCCTTTACCCTAAATCAAATTTTCACTCTCCAAGCTACCTCTAGAGTTTGTGAAAAAGCCAAAATTGGTAAGTGATGCCCTTTCCTTGTCTCCAATCAAGTTTTTAAATTGATTTTGGTCTCTATGGCTCTAAATGTTAAAACCCTAGGTATGTAAACCATAGGCCTTAAATGAAAATGAACCTATGTGCTTAAAATGTCATCTTGCAATCAGTCTGATATCATGCAAGGGTGGGTGAGTTGAGGTGCCTACAAACTCAGTGAAGAAGGGCCTCCTTAAAATCTCCAAATCCACTAAAACACTAACCTCCATACCCATTATCCACTAGATCTTGACTCCACCCTTTTTCACCTTGTTTCATCAAGCCCCAATTTTGCAAACCAGTGTCTCCCATCACCATGTCAAGGACTAAAAACAACAGCGGTAGTGAAGGTAGTCAAAGGCCTTTAAAACCAAAGCACAAGGGGGGAAAGGTAAATAGGTAGGTACCTCAAAGCACTGTGGCCATTACTTCCTCTCCTAGGATCTTATCATGCTTCTAGAATACAAGATGCTTTCAATTTTGTGAGAAGGTCAAATAGGTGAAGAGCCACCCTGAGCTTACATGGCTCCTCATTTCAACCTGCATAACAAACACTCAAACCTTGAAGGAGTGAAATTTGAGATTAAAGAAAGTGCATCTTTGAGGCTACAGGTATCCCAGTTGTGGGAGAAAAATGGTTTAAGAAGGGAAAACTAGACAAGGACTTTTTAGATCCATTTATCAAACCAAGGTATAGAGGAGGCAGCAAGACTGTTTTCCCATTGATGTTGGTTATCATGAAGTACTTCACCTGTGAAGGGAGGTGTTAGCCACCTATGAAATTTTGTCAAAGCAAACAGGTGGCTAAATTGCTTTAGGAGCCTTCAAGAGATACATTTCCCATGAAAATCTCTCATCCTTGAAACCTCTGTGCATCCATTGCCTTTAAAAATATCTTCACTGTTGTTCTGATCCAAAAGGTCTCATTGTTTGGAAAAAAATTGTGCTTTGAAAGGCCTTCATTTGCCCCTTGTATCCTTGCAAAATTTCTGATATTAACCTTTTATCCCATTTTTTAAATTTCCCCTTTGGACTCCCAAAAACCCTCCTAATTCTTCCAAAACACCCATTTCATCCTTAGAACCAAGTGAAAATCCATCATTTGATTTTAAATCCCTCTCTTACCTCTACCGAAAGCCTCCTTTTAGCCTTAAAACGTTGTCCCTAAGGCTAAAAAACCCATTTTTCTTTATAACAAGCTAGCCCCCTTTGGCCCAGCCCCAAAACCACTTCCCCACATGACCCAAGTGCGAAGACTAGGCGCCAAAGCATAAGGCACTTATCACAATCAGAGAAATGGTCAAGAGCTCATTCCTATGTTGAAACAAAAAACTCCAATGCGATGGCGTTTTGATCTATGAGTCTCGGGAGTGATATCCACCGTCGATCTTATTAAGATCTGACGGCCAACACCAATCGCAATCGCAACTCTTAAACCATGCCACCCGCTACACTCCCCAATTTTGATCCCCCGATTGTTATCCCCACTGTCGATTCACTTTAAATCCGACGGCCCTCGCATCACCGCTCCGATCGTAGTCGCAAATTTCAAATGGAGCCACCTTCTGTTCCTCCCAGTTGCTAACCTCCGACGTGATCCCAGCCGTTGATCTCACATAAGATCTAACGGTCATAAGCCAATCACGCCATCAATCATCGGAAGTGTTGACCCTCCCATCACTCCCCTCCAATTAGATCGCAGTCATCGATCTCCTCCTGAGATTCGACAATCCTGAATGAATCGCCCTCCACCCATGGCCAGGTCCCAACATTCAAACTCACTCCATATGTTTTTCATCGCATTTTCATGCATTTTCTATGTATTGCATTCCAAGGTCCGAAACCTATGTTTTGCATTAAACATTAGATCATTCCGCCCTAACATTTAAATTTTAATGTTTTCATTAAATATCATTTCATTTCACCCAACCTTTATGAGTCATGTCGTTAGTCAATATCCACCATCGATCATCACCTCCAGTTATGATCAGACGATCCATTTTCCATTCGCATTCACCGTTCTCATCATGTTGCGCTACCATTCTCATAGTCCTCCACAGCATCCGACTCCCCTGCATGGATTTCTTAACAGACTTGTGCGTTTCGCAGGTGTATAGGCGGTGAACACCGCCATTGCTCATATTCACTGTTATAGTGGCGCAGAGCGTAGATGAAGTTTTTTCTTTCAGAGCTTGAAAGTACAGAGAAGAACCTGGGAGGGTGTTAGAGTGTAATTTTCATTAAAAGTACAGGGTTTAACTATGCGAAACCTTCCTAGCGCCATCAAAGCTTAGATCTCATAGGCAGAGATAGTCATGAGGCAACAGAGAGTATCAGTACAGAGTTAAGGAGTTCTAATGCACATTATTGAAGATGTTAGGCCTTAATTCAGTGTTTTAAAGGAAAAATACCAGATTGAAGACCTCATGACTCAAACGGAAGGCCTAATAAGGCCCAATGCGCAAAAAACAATACCATCAAGGTTTCACATCAGCTGAATGTCTCCTCCCAAGAAAGGACACAATACTCATATTGTTTTAATCTACATTATGTCCATGAGAAGATTTCCTCCCTGACAACAATCCTAATGCTACCAGAGCATTGGTTACGCGGTATGGCAGACCTCACAGTCACTTATCTACCTTTTTGTTTATTCACCAGAGTACTACAGAGGTACTACAACAAGGTACATCAAGAACATACCTGGAGTAAATTTCAGCCTGTCGAAGACCACTCTTTCTCCCAAAAGAGTACCGAAAATTAATGCTCTGATATAAAAAAAAAATGGGTTTCGGCCCACTTCTTCTACTCTATTTTAAATGTTTCATTTAGTGATTCATCTACCTCCTCTGCCTCTCTTTCAGCTATAAAACTCATGAAGAAACTCATAGTAAAGCTGGTTGATCGGTTATCTGTGAATTGTAAGTTGTTTCTCTCGAGACATAGTTCTCTGTGTAAAGTTGTAAGATAGGCTGAGGAAGATGTTTTCAGATTGAATATCAAGTTGTTGGAAATGTTGTACATGACTGGTGTTGCTCTTTAATATGACAAGCACATTTCTTTGGATCCTGATTTAAAGCAGCGGTGATGTTTTTCTATCTTTGTCCTCATTTTCCTTTGTAGTTCATCACATTTCATTTCTTCTGGCACGCATCAGAAATCTGGCATAGGACTTACCCTTGCTTGGTACCCTATGTTTCTACTCTCCCTGCCTTCAATGTTTTCTATTGTATGTGTTATTTTAGGATTGATTCAAGCTAATTTAACCAGTGTAGTAGCTAATATTTACTGCTAGATGATGTATGAATTAATGAATCTGTTCTTAGATGTTCTTGTTAGGCTTTAATTGAATGAATTGGGATACTGGGAGTCTAGAAAATCGTCTCTGTCTCACTAGGGTCCTTTCAATCATTTGAACCTTTCTTAAGTTCCCTTAAGTTGGATGCTGAAGCATTGAGAGTTCAAAGTATCTCTCTGATCTCAGGTTTTCACCTTTGTGTTTAAAGTTTTAATGTTTCCTTGTGTGGAGAGTTAACCTTTTAGGTTTTGGATCACAAGTTGTCCAATGGCATGTCTTGTTCCTGGATCTGATTCCTGAAAGGTCACTTTGGAGGTTTCCTTGCCTTTCACCTTCTTTCTTACCATTTCAAGCAAGCCACACTACCATCTTTAAGATCCAACGCTTTAGATGACTAGCCCAACTGAAAGCATGCATATTGAATAGCAAGTAAACCCTTTCCTGACTCCATTGCCCAATGGTATTGAGTGTTCCATGAAATCATCCCTCCTTTGTCTATAATCCTCTTTATTCAGCCTTGTCTCATATTGAACCCTTCTTTCCTGTTTCCTAACAACCAAACAAACAATCAAACCAATAACCATGCGCCCATAACTAGCCTAACATCTTAACTTTCAAAATTCAAAGACTCATACCATTTGTTGATTTAGAGATACCCCTCTCTAGGCCCAAGAGGGCTAGATCCTGAGGCCTGAAAGTGGTTCTGATGTTGTCTCATTTTTTGGTATTGCCAAACTTGCCAAAACATGGGAACCCCAACATAATGGCGACTCCACTGGGGACTTTCGAGTGTTTTCCATCTCATTGCATCACTACAACCTCAGAAAACCAAAATATCTAGTTAGTTTGGTGGTTAATAACTGTGGTGGAAAGTATACCTTCTTGAAACATTCTAAACCTTCCACCTGGCGACTCCATAGTTCTTCAATGGTTAAAATACTCCACCGGTGATTAGTAGGCCTGCTGATTATCTTGGTTCAAATAAGACTCCACTGGGAGACCAGCCCCCATAACAACATCAGTCATATTAGAAGTAACAAGTAGGGTTAAGTTGCTTTGTTTGAAGGCAGAATTCTAGCTTCAAGAGCCGTTCACACAAGAGCTTATCCCGACTCAAACCCACCTGAAATAGTTGAAAACCCCGAGAGCATTCTCAGGAAATCTCCTACACCTAGAAGACCAACTATTTCTAGACACATCCATAGAGCTAACTCTGCACCTGAAGGCTTCACCACTATCAGACATTCATTTTGACCTAGAACTACCAAGAAGTTTACCGAGAACTAGGTCATTCAGTGCTCTAGACCAGCCAGACCTTGAGCTTCCTGGTTCACCGTCTCAGAGTGGTCAGCACATTAGGGATAGAGAGACTCCCCCATATAAACCTCCGGATATTCATTTCATTCAAAAATTGGGGCTCTGCCATCCTAAATTTTCTCAACAGACTTCTGTTGGTCCTAATATCCCTGTCATTCACATACCTTCTTCTCAAGCCAACCCTTTACCTCCTCAGAACATCATCATGGAAGCCTGGTATGCACCTCTGTGTTACCTCAGCCTCTAGTGCCCTTACCTAATGATTATCAATCAAAGATCCCACATTTCACTGCAAAGGAGTCTACAACAACGCAACACCATGTAGATAGGATGGAAGATTCGTTTGACTATATGGAAATAGATGATGAGACAGTCAAGATGAGAATCTGTGCACAGAGTCTAGGAGGCGATGTGAAGAAATGGTTTAAAGGCCTGCCTCCTAATACCATCCATGATATTCCCTCCTCATATCAGACCTTCATAAATAAATGGGAAGTTAAGGCCAACCCTCTCCAAATATTAGCAGAATACAAGAACCTAAAAAGGAATGTAGGAGAGAGTGTCCATGAATACTCTACAAGGTTTAATAGTGTTTATAATGCTCTTCCTCCACACATTAAACCTCCCCAAGGTTTGGCCCTAGTGAAATACCCTGAAGGCTTTGATGCTGACATGGCCTACTAGCTTAGGGAGAGAGATTACAACACATTGAAAGACATGCAAAAAGGACCAGTGAGTGTAGAGGCTAACCTTATTGAGAAGAAAGCTAGAATGAGGGCTGAGAAAAGGGTAACATATAGAGATGACACTGTAGCTTCCACATCTGACTCCAATTATGACCGACTATCTAAAAAAGTGGAAAAACTACAACAAATGATGGAAAAAATGGTTGTCACAGTCAGTAAACAGAACAGAAACCAAAATCATAACCAGAACCAGAACTTTAGGAGAAATAATACCATTCCCAACAGACAAAGGGACTCAGACTAGCAAGTCATACCCCCATTTCAAGAGAACTTCCTTGATGAGGATGAGGGGATTATAGAAGAGTCTAAGGAAAACACAATAAATATGTTTGAGCTGGATAATTCAATCCACAACTACTCCACATAAGAAGATAAACCCTCACCCTCATATTGGAATGAGGAAATATTAGAATCTGAGGATTACAAGCTTGGATTTGAAAGTGCCATCATGCAGGTCAAAGAACAGTATGAACTGAGAAGAAAAAAGAGGCTAGACACTTCCAAACCAAAGGCTTCTATGGCTATGATCAAGAAAGGGCCTGAGAAAACTTCTAAATCAGCAGCTGAAAGTAGTAAATCAACAACTGAAAGTTCTGGGAAGGACAATGGAAAAGACAGCCAAAATACTGATAAACAAAGTTAAGCAAATAGCAGCACTAGAACTGCAGTTAGTGCTCTTGATAAAACAACTCCTAATCCTGTACATAGCGAGAATTAGCACACTAAGCCTGCCACTAAGGTGGTGGCTAACAAAACAAATTTGAGTGTTACAAAGAGTCAATCCCTCTTCAATTTGGAGAGTGAGCTTGAAAAAATTAAAATCCCTATCCCACTGTCTGAGCTGGCCACTCAGGATGTATATAAAGGCCAAATCTTGAAAGCTTTAAATCTAGGTGAAAACAGCGACACTGTCAATCTGAGTAATGATCAACCCGCCCTTCTATTTGGTCCAAATATAGAAGGGAAGTTTCAAGAGGGGGTAGTACCTCCTTTTTATATCAGTCTCAATATCCATGACAAGATCCTTCACAACGCAATGCATGATTCTGGGGCATCACACAACCTAATGCCTAAGGTAGTTATGGAGAGGTTAGGCCTAGAGATAACCCGAACCTACAAATATTTATATTCATTTGACTCTAGCAAAGTAAAATGCCTTGGCCTAATCAAAGACCTGTGTGTGAACTTAACCCAGATTCCAGCTAAATGTATGGTCATGGATGTTCTAGTGGTAGATGTGCCACCTAAGTATGGCATGTTATTATCGAGGTCATGGGGAGCCAAGCTATAAGGTACGATGCATATGGATGGCTCATATGCCACAATTACTGTCTTTAGCCAGCTTAGGAGACTATATAGAGAGGCACAAATGAAATTCATTTTCAGCAGCCTTGAAAAGCCTGAAAATTATCCTCTGTACTCTGTACACACAGATTTGGACTCCTTTATCCTTTGAAATGATGAATCCTTAAGAGAGCCTGAAACAGAAAACAGAGATACGAACAATGAGATAGTGCCCATAGGTTTCAACATAATGGCCACTCTAAACTTAGAAGAAAATGAGGATGAAACCCGTGAACAACACACTGAAAACGAAACTCCGAGTAAACAAGAAACAAAATGCAAACAGCTAAATAGTTAGCCCTCTGAACTCCATACGCATCATGAATAAAAAAACCCTCCACACCATGAAACAGACCCTCCATTGCAGCATAACAATGAAACTAATGCTGATAAAGAAATCAATGATAAACTTGAGCAAGAAACTTTGTGGGAAATGAATTTCGGTGGGTCCTATACTAGAAAAACCTCAGGGGCAGGAGTGTGTTTCATAACACAGAGACTGACTATGCCGAGAGTCATGCCTTCAATTTGAACTTCAAATTTACAAACAATATTGTGGAGTATGAAGCTCTCATCCTTGGCTTGAACCTATTGAAAAAACTAGGAGCTCGTAGGATAGCTGTACATGGGGACTCGGAGTTAATCATAAAACAAGTGAACGGAGAGTATACAGTGAAACACCCTAGGCTGAGAGCATATAGGAATGACACTATGGATTTATTGAAAACCTTTGTAGAATATGAACTGGTGTTTGTTCCTAGGAGTCAGAACGTAATTTCAAATGGATTGGCCTGCATAGCTACTTCATACCATAAGACTCTTAGCGACAAACAAATCATCATTCATACCAAATTCAGACCTGCAGTGCCGGATAACGAAAAGTATTGGCAGGTCTTTGAGGGTGATAAGCAGATTGAGGACTTCTTGGTTGGTAGGAATGAGTTTGAATTCTATGATTCAGACTCAAAATCCGATGATAGCTGCCCAAGTGAAGAGCCCTCCGATGAAGAAGAATCACTCCGTAACATAGAAATAAACACTTTAATTGAAAATTTTGGAAATTCAATCGAAGAATATGAGAACGCAGATAAAGAGGAAGTAGAGGTGCTGCAGGCGAAAGATAAGAACATACCTCAAGGTCTGGAACCTTTAGAGGACCTTTTCAATTTTGACGATGTAGCGAAAAAGCCCACTATGGAACACTCAGACTCTGATGTCGAGGAATGCAACATAGGCACCATAGATAAGCCCAAGATGATTAAACTGGCTAAGTCCTTGCCCGCAGACATGAAAAAGAAATATATTGACCTGTTCAAAGAATTCATCGATGTGTTTGCCTGGAGCTACGAGGACTTAAAGGCCTATGACACGGACATTATACAGCACAAAATACCTTTGAAAGAGAATCAAAAACCCTTCAGACAGAAACTTCACAGAATTAACCCAAGACAATTGCCTGCAGTAGAAAAGGAAATAAAAAATATGTACGAGCCAGGAATAATAGTACCTGTGAGGTTCTCCGATTGGGTTTCAAACCTTGTAGCTGTGAGAAAGAAAACAGGTGAGATCAGACTATGCGTTGATTTCAGGAACCTCTACAAAGCCTCACTTAAGGACAACTACCCATTACCGAAGATGCAACATATCCTACAGAGGGTAGTTGGCTCGAAGCGGATCTCCCTGTTAGACGGATTTTCAGGATATAACCAAGCGTTAGTACTCCTAGAAGACCAACTCAAGACCGCTTTCACCACTCCATGGGGCACCTTTATGTACGTAAAAATTCCTTTTGGACTAATGAACGCTGGTGCGACCTTCCAACGAACGATGGACATAGCCTTTTGAGACGAAATAGGGCACTTCATTGTCATCTATCTGGATGACATAACATTCTATTCCAAGACTGACGAGGAGCATCTAAAACATCTGAGAAAGGTTTTTGAAAAATGTAGGAAGTTCAGTCTGTCATTAAATCCTAAAAATACTGTATTCGAGCTACAGGAAGGAAAGCTTCTTGGCCATACCATATCTGAGAGGGGAATTAAGATAGACCCACAAAGAGTTGAGGGAATACTACAAATCACACACCTGAGAAACATTAAAGAGTTACAGTCCTTTATTGGGAAAATTAACTTCTTAAGGAGGTTTATTCCCAACTTAGCTGAACATCTCTTGAATATGACTAACATGCTGAAGAAAGGTGTAGGGGTCAAGTGGACTGTTGAGGCTAAAAAATATTTTGAATCGGTTAAACTTTCACTCACCTAGGCTCCTGTCCTAATCAACCCAGATTTCTCAAAATATTTCCTGATATTTTCATTTGCCTCCAAGCATACAGTGGCTACAGTTCTGTTGCAAAAAAATCCCAAGGGAATGGAACAACCCATTGCTTTCTTTAGCAAAGCTCTAAGGGATGCACCCTTAAAATATAAAATAATGGAAAAATAGGCCTATGATTTGGTAAAGTCCTTGAAAGACTTCCAGGTGTATCTACTGCATTCTCACACCATAGCCTACGTGCCTAACATAGTGGTTAAAGAAATTTTTTCCCAAGATCCTGATGGAAAGAGGGGCAAATGGATTGTTGTAATATTGGAGTATGACCTAGAAATAAAACCCACAAAACTAATCAAAGTTCAGGGCTTAGCTCAATTAATGGCTGAATCAAATCTACAAGCCCTTGAAATCAACATGGTAGATGCCTTGGACGAGCAAGAAGGATTGACTAATCCTACAGCTGAGGAACAATTTCAAAACTCTCCTTGGTATTCTGATATCCTATATGTGCTCACAAACCTCAATGCCCCTCTTGAATTATCAAAAACTAAGGCCAGATTCCTAAAGCTAAAAGCTAGAAACTATTGCATACTGAATGAATGTTTATACTGGAAAAATGCAAATGGTCTATTGCTTAAATGTTTGCCTGAAACTGAAGCAGAGAAGATTAAACAGGAGTTCCATGCAGGAGATTGTGGAGGCCACTTGAACTGGAAATCCACTGCTAACAAAATACTCAGAGCCAGCTATTATTGGCCTACACTTTTCAATGACATCCATAAAATCATAATGGCCTACCATAAATACTAGATTTTCGAGGGAAAAAGAAAGCTCCTTCCATTACCTTTACAACCCATTTCTGTTGAGGGTCCCTTTTTGCAATGGGGCCAAGATTTCATTGGGGAAATACACCCTGCTTCTTCTGCTCAACAAAAGTGGATCCTTACAGCCATAGACTACTTCACAAAATGAATAGAGGCCATACTTTCTAGGAATGCCACAGATTCTGTCATCATTAGGTTCCTAGAAGATCACATCCTCTCTCGATTTGGCTACCCAAGAAAAATAATCACTGATAACGTTGCTGCTTTTGGATCCAAGAAAATGATTGATTTTTGTCACAGGTATCATATAGCACTCAGTCATTCAATTGCTTATTACCCACAAGGTAATGGGTTAGCTGAATCATCAAACAAGAGCTTGGTGACCATCATCAAAAAACTGCTTGAAGAGAATAATAAGTAATGGCATAACAAGTTAGTGCATGCTTTGTGGGCTGTCAGGCTTACAACAAAGAAATCCATTGGCATGTCACCATATCAGCATGTCTATGGAACAGAGGCAGTGTTTCCTACCAGCCTTAGGGTACCGGTGATTAAACTAGTCCAAGAGATTCAGACAGAAGAAGATAGTATGGTAAGGAGGATAAATAAAATGATTTATCTCCTACAAACAAGGGAAGAGGTCTATAACAGAGCTTTGAAAGTTCAGGAAAATATGAAAAAAAAAATTGACAAGAGAACCAAGGCTTCTGACTTCAAAAATGGAGATAAAGTTCTGAAGTGGGACTCAAGGAGAGAAGACAAAGGAAAGCATGGAAATTTTGACAGTTTCTGGCAGGGTCCTTACATCATCCAGGCCACTGTTGGTCCAAATGCCTTTTTTCTACAAGAGCTAAATGGTACAGAGCTATTTGGGCGTCCTGTCAATGGCAGGATGCTCAAACACTAGTATTGCTGATTTCCAATTTCCAGTTTTCATTCCCATTGTAAATACCATTGTTGTGTTATTTTTTCAAGAAAAAGAGAAAATGTTTCAAAAAATAGAGAGAAAGGAAGGTTCAAACATGCTTAAAACATGAAACTCTGAAGTGAAAATATTGGCTCTAACACGATCCAAATCTGAGCCAAAGGAAGTGAAGACATCCAATTCTAACATGCCCAAAATCTGAACCAGCAAAGAAGAAAGAAGAATCAGCTCTAACAAGCCCAAAACTAGAGCTGAAATGAAGAAGAAGGTGACTCTAACAAGCTCAAAACTTGAGTCACTAAGAAAAGAAGGATGCTTCAAAGTTTCAGATTTCAAGCCTTCAAGATTTTGTTTTCAGTTTTCCACAATTTCAGTCCATGTGCAACTGTATTTATGCCTTGGATCCACAGCAAACTAGACTCTCTAATCCTAGTTTGACTGTTTTGAATTTTTGTCGTAGAATGTAGAGAATAAATCTACTGGACAGTTTAATCCTAGTAGATATTAGATTAGGCAGAGAAACATGTGAGGCCAACAATTTAATTTTGTCTCATGGAGTGATAAGGGTAGAATTATATTAGTGTGTTTTTTTTTTTGAATAAAAAATGATGAAGAAGGTCTGCAAATTCAAATGCACCTTGAAGAAAAAATGTTAGGACTGTAGGATGGGTAGGTAGATTGTTTGGGGAATTCTTTCTGCTGATTAATATACCTCATGTTTGCAACAACTGAAATCAAAGAAGAGAATATGGTTCAAATATCAGGCATCTGGCCTACTCCAAAGATCTATTTTATGAATTCTTGACTCCTTCAAGGAGAAGCCATCCCCATGTGGAGCCACTGTTAGGCACCTATGAAATGTTGTCAAAGCAAACCGGTGGCTAAATTTCTTTAGGAGCCTTCAAGAGATCCATTACCCATGAAAATATCTCATCCTTGAAGCCTCTGTGTGTCCATTTCCTTTAAAAAGATCTTCATTGTTGTTCTGATCCAAAAGGTCTCATTGTCTGGAAAAAAATTGTGCTTTGAAAGGCCTTCATTTGCCCCTTGTATCCCTACAAAATTTCCTATATTAACCTTTTATCCCATTTTTTAAATTTCCCCTTTGGACTCCAAAAATCCCTACTAAGTCTTCCAAAACACCCATTTCATCCTTAGAACCAAGTGAAAATCCTTCATTTGATTTTAAATCCCTCTCTTACCTCTACCGAAAGCCTCCTTTTAGCCTTAAAACGTTGTCCCTAAGGTTAAAAAACCCATTTTTCTTTATAATAGGCTAGCCCCCTTCGGCCCAGCCCCAAAACCACTTCCCCACATGACCCAAGTGCTAAGGCTAGGCACCAAAGCATAAGGTGCTTATTGCAATCGGAGAAATGGTCAGGAGCGCATTCCTATGTTAAAACAAAAAAATCTGATGCGATGGTGTTTTGATCTATGAGTCTCAGGAGTGATATCCATTGTCGATCTTATTAAAATATGATGGCCAGTGCTGATCGCAATCACAACTCTTAAACCGTGCCACCCACTACACTCCCTAATTGCGATCCCCCGATTGTGATCCCCACCATCGATTCACTTTAAATCCGACGGCCCTCGCATCCCCACTCCGATCGCAGTCACAAATTTCAAATGGAGCCACCTTCCATTCCTCCCGATTGCTACCCTATGACACAATCCTGGCCATTGATCTCACATAATATCTAACGGTCATAAGCTAATTGCACCATCGCTCATTGGAAGTGTTGACCCTCCCATTGCTCCCCTCCGATTAGATCGCAGTTGTTGATCTCCTCCTGAGATCCGACGATCCTAATTGAATCGCCCTCCACCCATGGCCGGGTCCCACCATTCAAACTAATTCCATATGTTTTTCATCGCATTTTCATGCATTTTTTGTGGATTTCATTCCAAGGTCCGAAACCTATATTTTGCATTAAACATTAGATCATTCCGCCCTAACATTTAAATTTTAATGCTTTTCGTTAAAGATCATTTCATTTCGCCCAACCTTTATGATTCATGTCATTAGTCAATATCCACCGTCGATCATCACCTCCAATTATGATCGGACAATCCATTTTCCATTCACATTCACCATTCTCATCATGTTGCGCTACCATTCTGACAGTCCTCCATAGCATCCGACTCCCCTGCATGGATATCTTAACAGACTTGTGCGTTTTGCAGGTGTACAGGCGGTGAACACCGCCATTGCTCATAGTCACTATTATAGTGGCACAGAGCGCAGATGAATTTTTTTCTTTTAGAGCCTAAAAGTACAGAGAAGAGCCTGGGAGGGTGTTAGAGCGTAATTTTCATTAAAAGTATAGGGTTTAACTGTGCGAAACCTTCCCAGCGCCATCAAATATCAGATCTCACAGGTAGAGACAGTCATGAAGCAGCAGAGAGTATCAGTACAGAGTTAAGGAGTTCTAATGCACATTATTGAAGTTGTTAGTCCTTAATTCAGTGTTTTAAAGGCAAAATACCAGATTGAAGACCTCATGACTCACACAAAAGGCCTAATAAGGCCCAATGCATAGAAAACAATATCATCAGGGTTTCACATCAGCAGAATGTCTCCTCTCGAGAAAGGACACAATACTCATACTATTTTAATCTACATTGTGTCCATAAGAAGATTTCCTCCCTGACAACAGTCCTAATGCTACCAGAGCATTGATTACGCAGCATGGCAGACCTCATAGTCACTTATCTTCCTTTTTTTTTATTCACCAGAGTACTGCAGAGGTACTACAACAAAGTACATCAAGAACATACTTGGAGTAAATTTCAGCCTGTCGAAGACCACTCTTTCTCCCAAAAGAGTACTGAAAATTAATGCTCTGATATTAAAACAAAATGGGTTTTGGCCCACTTCTTCTACTCTATTTTTAATGTTTCATTTAGTGATTCAACTACCTCCTCTAGCTCTCTTTCAACTATAGAACTCATGAAGAAACTCATAGTAAAGGTGGTTGATTGGATATCTATGAGTTGTAAGTTGTTTCTCTCGAGACATAGTTCTCTGTGTAAAGTTGTAAGATAGGCTGAGGAAGATGTTTTCAAACTGAATATCAAGTTGTTGGAAATGTTGTACATGACTGGTGTTTCTCTTTAATATGACAAGCACACTTCTTTGGTTCTTGATTTAAAGTAGCTGTTATGTTTTTCTATCTTTGTCCTTGTTTTCCTTTGTAGTTCATCACATTTCATTTCTTCTGGCACGCATCAGAAATCTGGCATAGGACTTACCCTTGCTTGGTACCCTATGTTTATGCTCTCCTTGCCTTCAATGTTTTCTGCTGTATGTGTTATCTGAGGATTGATTCAAGCTAATTTAACCAGCATAGTAGCTAATATTTACTACTAGCTGATGTATGAATTAATGAATCTGTTCTTAGATGTTTTTGTTAGGCTTTAATTAAATGAATTGGGATACTGGGAGTCTAGAAAATTGTCTCATTCTCACTAGGGTCCTTTCAATCATTTGAACCTTTCTTAAGTTCCCTTAAGTTGGATGTCGAAGCATTGAGAGTTCAAAGTCTCTCTCTGATATCAGGTTTTCACCTTTGTGTTTAACTTTTTAATGTTTCCTTGTCTGAAGAGTTAACCTTTTAGGTTTTGGATCACAGGTTGTCCAATGGCATGTATTGTCCCTAGATTTTATTCCTGAAAGGCCACTTTGGAGGTTTCCTTGCCTTTCACCTTCTTTCTTACCATTTAAAGCCACACTACCATCTTTAAGATCCAATGCTTTGGATGACTAGCCCAACTAAAAGCTTGCATATTGAATAATAAGTAAACCCTTTCCTGACTCCATTTCCCAATGGTCTTGAGTTTTCCCTAAAATCATCCCTCCTTTGTCTATAATCCTCTTTATTTATCCTTGTCTCATATTGAACCCTTCTTTCCTGTTTCCCAACAACCAAACAAACAATCAAACCAATAACCCTGCGCCCATAACTAGCCTAATATCTTAACTTTCGAACTTCAAAGACTCATACCATTTGCTGATTTAGAGAGATCCCTCTCTAGGCCCAGGAGGGCTAGATCCTGAGGTCTGAAAGTGGTTTTTATGCTGTCTCATCTTTTGGTATTGCCAAACTTGCCAAAACATGGGAACCCCAACAGGAGGTATTCTAGACTCTATGCTTATCATGTTAGACTCCTCATACACTTCACAGGGGTCAAGGAGCTCAACTTACCTCACTATCTCTATAAAATCATTAAGAAAATGTCTTTTGTTTCCCAGAGGAGGAATTACCCACAAAAAATGAATAGCTTGTTCCACCATTCCTTGATCAAGATGGTGGTATTGCATCAGCTAGAGCAGAAAGGTATACCTTGGGAGGTTTTTATAGCCCATGAAGCCTTTACAAACCCATAGCCTCCTCCTTAGCCAAATTTTCCTTCCTCATCTACACAAGTACCCTCACCCTAAGAAAATATCCCTTCTTCCCCTTCTATTGATGCATCAAATGAAGAAGGTGACAGTGGAAATAATGAGCAAGATGATTACAGTAAGGGTGATGAAATCAGTGAGGCAGGGGAAAGAATAATGATGATGAAGAGGAATGAGATGATTATGAAGAGAAGTAAGATGAACATAACAGTGAGGGTAGTGATGCAAATTAACTAGCAAGTAATGAAGAAGAAGGATAAGGGAATGAATAAAGTGAAGAATAAGTAGCAACAAAGGAAGAAGAAAGGACAGATGATGAGGAATACAGTAAAGGACCAAGAAGCCAAGAAGAAAGAGGTAATGACAGTCATGAAAATGACTAACCCATCAGTGAGCAAGAGGGTGATGACATGGAAGAAAATAAAGATGATCCTAGCCAGGCCAAAGAAACCAGTGACACAAATATCACACCTCTTGCATGTATATACCAAAGAGGCCCAAGGCAAGTGTTTGTTGCCTCCAAAAGGCAAGGGACCTTTCTAGCTGCATCAATTCCAAGGCTTGAAAGGAAAAACATGCACCTAGGACAACCTTGGAGTTTTGGCTGAGGCTTCTCGGCAGTTGGCCAAGACCCCTTAGGGAAGATCTCCACCAAATTTGAGAGCATTTGGAGCAAATTTTGTTTTTTTGAAATTTGTTGGTCACATTTGCGCAGCGCCACTGGCGCTACAAAAACACATGGAGAATCCCCAGGAGAAAAACTTTGCATTTTTGGATTTCTCTAAGCCTACACATCATTCTCACCAAATTTTATATGTTTTGGAGTAGGTTTGATGCCTCAAAAGGTCAAAAAACTCACTTTTTTTTTACCTCTCTGCCTCTGTTTTGGGACTGGTGATGCGCAAGTGACCAGTCTTGATATTTTGACATTTTTACCAACCTATAGGGGCTGGATCAGGAAGCCACAAATATTTTTCAAAAGTAGACTCTTCAGGCTTTCCCACGAGCCATCACGGAGCCAAATCCGAAATCGGGAGGGGGTCCAAAACTTGGTCACAAAGGACCTTATTTTATGTTAACGGTGGCGCTACGCAAATGTGATGAATAGTGTGTTTTGGACCAAAAGTCAAAAAAACACACTCATTTATGGAAAAATGATATTTTTGAGTTTCTTGAGGCTATAAAATCTAGAAATAGGTGAAAATATTTATTATGGCATTTATTTCATAAGATATTATGTGCCTTGGGCCCTACATGGTCTCTTGGCCATAAATGACATTTATGAGTTTTTCAGGGTTTCTAGAAGCCTCTTATGGTTTCCACCTCCTCATTTTCTAAGTTAAATAGAGCATGAGTACTTGTTTGTAAATTTTTGCATTTCATGAGTTTCATGAGTAATATATGTTTTTCATGAGCCTGGAGAAGAAATTGGTTTTGCGAAGTGGATGAATAACTTGTTTTCTTGGATGATGGAGAAGCTTGTTTGCAGGATCCCATAGCTTGGGGAATGGTGATGTTTTCCTATCTGTATATTGTTTTCTTAGTTATCATTATGTTTCATGCTTCTTAGCTACTATTAAACAGAAAGGTATACGTTGAGGCATGTTCATTGAAGCACCTCAGTCCTCCTGTTTGTTATAGCCTTTATGTTTTCCTTTGATTGGGTCATAACTAAGGAATTATTCACTACTCCTTACGTTCCCCTAAACTTGTTTTTGTTTCATGCATGCTTATTATGTTAGCTTAAAAGTAAGATTTATGGTATGCCCTACTTATTTGAAGTTCTCAAAACCCTATCTTGAAGCCTTTCTGTGGAATATTGATTAATTAAGGTTAAGTCAAGGAGGTATCATTTGATCTTTCCCTTTTTCCATGCTTTTCAACTTGTTTCAGAGTTCCCAATAGCTTAAAATATGATTTCTAGGAGTTCCCTCTTCATAAATTAAGTTATTTGTTTAAATCTTGTATGTTTTCCCAAAGTCTGTAGGTGAATTTCCAAAGTTAGGAGTTCTAATGCTTCTATGTTTCACTAGAATGTTCATTTTATATGTTTATCATTTTGAGTATTGTTCAATGAGATCTATGGTTTTCCATACCTCATGATTTATGCTTCAGATTATATATGTATAACATCTGTTAGTATTTTCCCCAACTTAATGTTCATTACACCACCATACATCACCTTAAGGATTCATTGACCTTGCTAAATCAGCCCTGGAACACACTTTGCTTCATCATTTAGACATTCTTGACTTTCATTTGTCTCCGTAGCCAAATGGATTTGACATCCTCTTACTCCTCTTATTACATTTGACCATCTTACCCATCCAAAACAATCAACAAACCCTACACCTAATAACTAGCCTAAAATCAAAACCCTAAAGAAAAAAATTTACATCATTAGTACCCACCAGAGATAGCCCTCTTTGAGTCTAGTAAGCCTAGGTCCTAGGACTCCAAAGTCTGGTTTGATGTTACCCCTGTCCATTTGTATTTTTTATCAATCTAGCAAATTATGGGGAGCTAACATAATGGCGATCACGATGGGACCTTCTGAGTCAGTGACAATCTAAGTATCCCTTAAGACTTCATAAACCTTTCATTAAATCATAGATAAATTAACTAATAGCCAAGAGTAGATTTTGTTTGTTTCAACATCTTAGAAAAATGATGATTCAGCCACAGGAAACTTATACAAACCTTAGGGCTACCTAAGCAACTCAGAAAACCCCAAAACATCCCTAGATTGGTTTTTATCAGTTATTTGTGGTGGACCATAACCATATATCCTTAAAACAACAAAAAAATATCCACCTGGCGACTCCACTAGCCCCAGTAGGCCAATTAACTCTACCAATTCCAATTAGACTCCCTGAGATTGTGTCAAATCAGCCTTGAGAAGTCTATAAAACTTGGTTATACATTGTGTGAGTTTACCAAGCGCTAAAAGAGGAAAACCTTCCAAAAAATGGTCCTAAACTTTCAACCTCTCAATCATTTTGAATGTGAAATCTGGCTTCTCACAGAATTAACACCAGATCTGACCTGGACCCAAACCCTCCCCCCATAGTTGATGACCTAGAAAAGCTTTTGTGGAAAACTTCTAAATCTGAACATCCAAATACTAAGAGGACCATTCAAAGAGAAAGCTCTGCCCCGGAACATATTATAGCCTTGAAGGACACTCAGTTTGACTCACACTATACAAGAAGCCTTTTCAAGACTAAGTCACAAACTTATATTGACCAAAATGACCTTGAGCCCATAGATTTGCAGCAGAGTTCAAGTAGAGAAGTTTCTCCTTCCACTCCTCCTGACTTTCAACTTCTCCATCACTTTAGCTCTTTCCATACCAAATTTGCTCATGGTCATCCTGTTGGTCCAAGCACTTCCACCACACCCATCCATACCTCCATTGTTCAAACCACTTCACTTCATTCCCCTCCACCTATCACAAACCCTCCCATTGGAAATATACCTTATAACCCATTAGCGCCCATCATGGCAGCTTGGTATTCCCCCTTGGTTTTACCACAACCTCTAGTGCTTCTACCAAATGACTACCAATATAAGATTCCTCATTTCACAGGGGTTGAATCCATCACTGCCCAACAACATGTAGATAGGACCAGTGATGCCTATGATTACATGGACATAGAAGAAGAAACCATTAAAATGAGGATCTTTGCACAAAGCTTAGGAGGTGAAGCCAAAAAAAATTTCAAAGCATTAACGCCTAACACCATTCATGATCTACCTTCCATCTACAAAACTTTCATAAACAAGTGGGAAGTCAAGAAAAATCCCCTCCAAATCCTTTCTTAATATAAAAATATTAAGAGGAATTTAGGAGAGAGTGTGAAATATTATTGCACAAGGTTTAACAATGTCTACAATGCCCTCCCACCTCACATGAAACCCCCCCAAGGCCTAGCACTAGTGAAATTTCCCGAAGGCTTTGATACTGACATGAATTACCAATTAAGAGAAAGAGACTACATAATCTTAGAATACATGAAAAAGGGAGCTATGAATGTAGAGGCCAATGTCATTGAGAAAAGGGCTAAAATGAGGTCAGAGAAAAGGGTGACTTACAAGGATGAAATCATGCCTTCTACTTCCTCATCCGATGCTAAACTAGACAACCTAACTAGAACCATAGAAAGAATGATGGAAAGGATAAACTTGAGTGAAAGGAATCCTCCTAGGGAAAGCCAAGGAAACCTCCAAAATAGAAATAGAACTCCAAACTTCAGAAGAGATGCTCCTCAAATCAAACCAAGGAAGAATGACCAAAAAATTAGACCTCCTTTTCAACAAAACTATGTAGATGAATAAGAAGGAAAAATCATAGACTTAGAAAAGGAGCATGTAAATATAGTAGGCTCCGATAATGAAGAGGAAGTCTTTCTCACACAAGAAGAACAAGATTTATTTTCCCCAGATCAAACTGAAACTAAATATGAGGAATCTGAAGATTACCAGTTGGGATTTTAGAATTCCATAATGGAAGTCCATAGGCAATATGACCTTAGGAGCAAAAAGAACCAAGACGCCGCCAAGAGAAACCAAATACACACTTATGTTAGGAAGACACTAGAACATGCTCCTAAAAATACAATAGACAGTACTAGCACCATGGCTAAGAAGACTGAACTAAACATAGTCAAAACCAACCAACCAAGTGGTGATGGAAGTTTCTCTAGTACCTCTACTAGTGGCACTGAGAAAACTATCCTATCTAGAACCCCAAATCAGAATCAACAAATAAAAAATATAGAAAGATTCATGGCTGATAAAACAAATGTAAATATTACCAAAACAAAAATACCTTTCATATTTGAAGGGGAGATTGCTAAAATCAAGATAACCATGCCTCTCACTGAATTGGTTACCCAGGAAGTGTATAGGTCTCAAGTGTTAAAATTCCTAAACATAGGAAATGATACCAATACATTGAACTTGGTAGATGACAAACCAAAGCTGTTGTTTGGTCCCGAAATCAATGGAAAATACCAAGAAGGAGTCATTCCCCCTTTTTATGTCAGCCTCAACATACACGAAAAAATCTTACATAATGCCATGATAGATTCTGGTGCCTCCCACAACCTCATGCCAAAAGCAGTGATGGAGAAATTAGGCTTATAAATAACCAAGCCCTTCAAAGATTTATATTCCTTTGATTCAAGCTGGGTTAAGTGTTTGGGCCTAATCAAAGATTTATGTGTCAATCTGACACAAATCCCGGCCAAGAGCCTAGTCATGGACATAGTAGTAGCTGACATTCCTCCTAAGTATGGCATGCTTTTGTCTCGATCTTTGGGAGTGAAAATTTTGGGAAACCTCCAACTTGACATGTCTTATGCTACCATCCCTATTTTTAACCAGACCAGGAGACTATACCGAGAGTCTCACATGAAGTACATGGTGATTAGCCTTGAAATACTAAACAACACCCCTATCTATTCCATTCATTCAGATTTGGATTCATTCATCTTGTATAATGAAAATGACTTTTGTGAACAAGTGGACGCAAATGAAAAAGATCTAGGCACACTACAATAGTCAAACCCACCTCTTATAAATCTTCCATTTACTCCCAACATGGCAATATGGTTTAATCCATTACTACTACCCCAACCTCTGGTTCCTCTACGAGATAATTGTCAGTCTAGAATTCCCTACTTCCCTGGAACCAAATCTACCACTACCCAACAGCATGTAGACAAAATGCTCGAAGCCTTTGACATCATGGAATTTGAAGAAGAGACCATACAAATGAGGATCTTTGCCCGAAGATTAGTAGGAGAAGCCAGAAAATGGTTTAGAAGCTTAAATCTTGGTAGCATACATAATCTCCCTTCTCTGTACCATACATTCATGAAAAAGTGTGAAAGTAAGGAAAAACCTCCCCAACCCTCTCAAAACTAAAACAGCCACGAGAAACTTCATGAAAATAAAACTGAACTTGATTTTCTGCAAAATAAAAATAAAATTTCAGGAAAAAAAGTCAGACTAGAATACAAATTAGGTAGCTCAAATAAAGGACAAACATCAAGAACACAACTATCTCGTTTTTCCAATGCCAACGTTCTGAAATCTCCTCACTTAATAGAAAACTTTGGGAATCTGAATCCAAATATTCTGATGTTCTTGCCTTATATGGATACCTCACCATCAGAAATTTATGTCTCTCCGAAGAAGTTGTTGACTCTCACTGATATTGCCATAAATCCTAAAGGGATGTTTGTTGAAACTGATATAGAGGGATACAATATAGGAAGCCTAAGAAGATCTAAGGTAATCAACTTATCCAAAGCATTTCCATTACACACAAAGATCAAATATTTTAGGTTATGAAAAATATTTCAAGATGCCCTTGTATATAGAAGCAAAATTTCAAAGCCTGATGACATAGACATTGTTCAAGACAGGCCTTTTTCCAAGAAAAACTATGAAACCTTTGGGAAAATTCTATTACTAACAAAAAAAACCAAAAGATACGAGCTATGCATAGACTATAGACACTTAGGCAAAGCCTCCATGGAGTCCCAAGACCCTTTTCCCAAGATAAATCACCCTATGCCAAAAATGGGAATTTATAACAAGGTGGCATTGATTGGTAGTGTTTCAAGTTTTCATGAGAGGGTACCACTACAAATCAGTTGACATAAAGGCATTGACCAAGCCCCTTGGGATGACTACAAGCTTGACCAAATTCTTCCTAGAATGAGGAATGTCGAAGACACCTTGCAAGAGGCCATGACACCTATTTTCAACATTTTTACTATGATATACATGGATGACATTATCAATTTTTTGGGAGCTGATGAAGAATACCTTCTTCACCTAGATAGTTTCTTTCACAAAAGCAAGGTTTGGCAACAAAACTCAAAAGGGATATGTAAAGGAGAATATGGCAGGTTTGAATATTTTTGGTAGAAATATTGTACAAAGCCCTCAAGAATAGATAGCCATGCTCTTTATTTCCAAAAGCTGAATGAAAAATGGTGGGTAGATGATCCTGTAGATGACAGGATAATCAAATACCATAGCCATTTAGATTCCTAGTTTGTTTTTCTCATTCATTGTACATACCACTGTTTGATGAAAAGAGAAATTACAAAAACAAAAAAACAAAGAAAAAAAAATAGAAAAGAGGCAGATTTGAAAAGAGGTAAAGCCCCATGCCCAAAAACTAGAACTACTAAAAGTGTGCAAGCTTAAATGCCACTACTTGTTCCAAAAAATCTTGTTTAGTCATCTACCCTAATCATGGTTGGTCATGTTTCAATTGATTGTTGATAATTTAGTGGAAAAATAATAGGTAAAAATTTTCAAACCTGACTTGTCAAAAGATAGATTAGGGAAGAAAGATATTGGTTCCACATGCCTAAAATAGAACCAAAGAGGAAAACAAGGATGAGTAGCAAAAAATATATCTTAGCCCTGATTTTTCTAGTTTTTTTTTGTACAAAAATAACATTTGTGTGCAGCTTGTTTTCATGCCACAAACCCATGGTAAGTTAGATTGCCTAATCCTGATTTAGCCATGTTTTCAATTTTATGTTTATAGCTTAGTCAATAAATCTTGTCAAACAGTTTAACCTTGACAGTTGAATAGCATAGGTAGAGAATCAAAGGAGTTCATCAGCATAAACTGAGCTCCGGGAAGAGATAAGGTAGAAGTAGATAGTTTATTTTTCTTTCAAAAAACAATAAGATGTCAAGATTGCTAGTCCAAATGCACCTAAAGAAGAAAAAATGTTAGGCAAGTAGGTTGGGTAGGTAGAGATGGATTTGTACTGACCATGTATTTCATAAAATTGAGACCATAGCTTCAAATCAAACAACATCAAATGAAAGAGGTAAAATCTGCCCAATGGATGAGGCACAGGTCTCCATAAAGCCAAAAATTTGAAATTTTGGACACTTCTAGAAAAGGAGCTGCCCTACCCAAGTGGAGCCACTGTTAGTCATCAGTAATTTTTTGCCTTGATTATGACTAAATAAGTATCCCAAGATTTATAGAAACAAGGTTCATAAACATTGTGAGTTCTAGAAATCTCACTGCCTTCATTATCCTCAAGATAATTTTTCACTGTCTCACCACTCCATAATGTCTACCTTTGCTTACCAGTCCCAGAAAACCCATCAGAGGCTTGTATAACCCATTCTATGCATATGTATTCACCTTTGGCCCAAATATTCTGTTTTGTTTTGCCTAAAAATTCCCTACTATCACCTAAGCCTACCAATCAAACTCATGTGTAGAGGTTGCCTTTTTGTCAGCGCTGCGCAAACTCCTGTGCAGACCCTGCCCAACGCTATGAAAATGGCCTCACACAACAACACTAGAAGAGGCACTGCGCAAATGCTTGGGAAGTGAACTTTGTTGTGTCTCTCATGATACTCCCAAACACTAATGGTCTCAAATTGTCCTTGTAGACCCTTTGGATAAATCAAGTATATTGGATTTTTGATCTTCAATACACTAAGCTCATCATGGATCCTATCTTACACTTGGTGATCCATAATTCTAAGTCTCAGTCCAAAAGCCAAGTCCAAGAAAGCCCCATTAGGTCACCTAAGGTCTCACAAAGTCATAGGATGGATTTGGTGCAATACAAACTATGTCTTCCTGTATGAAAAGATTGTATTCAAAGAGGAATAAAGTCAAGCAATTTGATCCAAGACTGATCAACAGTCATTCAAGAAAGACCTCCTTGGCTTAGAGCATAAATAGTACAAGGGATAGCTGCCCTTTTTCACATTTTTGCAAGAAATGATCAGGGTTGTCATCAGCAATAAGAAGAGGTAAGGTAATAGGATGAAATCATCACCAGGAGACATCCACAAACAAGAGAAAGGAAACAGGCCTGTGTTTAAAGAGAATCAAGGTTTTTGTGATTGGTTAACAAAACAATGGTGAAAAGCAAGAGACCATCACAAAGGCTACAAGGACAGAAGCCACCTCAAATCCATCAAGTGCACATTGAAGAATTTTTTTTTTTTTACAAATGATAAACAAGTTTTGAAAGGCTATAGAGAACTTAGGAGGAAACAATCCTTATTTCTCTCTAACAGCCCTAAAACCTAAGAGTTTGGAAAAATTGGCAAGACAAGTCAATTGAAGATCACAAGACCTCCTTCTTAAAAGCAGAGGGCATGCAAAGAGTATCATTTTAAGAAGCTAATGTTTTCAAGTGCAGTCAAAGGGCCTATAAAATAATCAAAGGGAAAGGAAAGCATAGAGTTAAATATCAAAGAGAGAAAACAAGGTAAATCATAAGGTTACTGTTTAGAAAATGATATTTCAACTTCAAAAGGGCACTAAGGGATCAAGAGAAAATTAAATGTAGGCACCTGCACAAAATCAGAAGTGGCCAAATGAAACCCATGACATAATATGATTTATTTGAAACTTTTGGAAAAATAGACCTGTTATTGCCTTAAATACAGAAGAAAGGTGAAAAGGCATTGTTTAGGTCTCTGATAATAAAAAAGGCCCAAAAGAATAAGAACAATGTATTTAGTTTGTCAAAGTGCATGCCAAAGATAGTTTGGACAATGTCCCTACTTTCAAGGAAAAGAGGGTAAAAGGAGCATCAACATCAGCTAGCCATAAAAACAGGAGAAGAAGGCAAGACACCTTGAGAAAACCTTCAGAACCCCTGCAAAAACATAAAAAATATATCAGTCAAGTGAAAAAGGATTCAAACATAAGGAAAGCGGGTTTTTAAAAAATTTGATTTATCCCTCTCAAGAGGCTATAAAAATTTGGCAAATTCATTTTTAGCTCATTTAGCATTTTGCAAGGAAGAAAGAAGTTTCAAAGGAGAAAAAACAGAGGTTTCGGACTGTTTATGGGCAGAGTTTTGTTGGCACTACGCAAATTAGGAGCGCTACGCAACTAGGAGGCTGTGCTACGCAAACAAGCTTGTTCTCCATTCAAATTTGCAAGGCGCTACGTAAAAAACTCCTGGCGTTGTGCTAACCGCGGGTGCTGCGAAAACTCAGGCCCAACTTTCCCAGGATGCACAAACCAACCATTTCACCTGGATTTCCTACACGAAGCACCCGGACGGTGTACAAACTCACGTGCAGAGGCTGTCGTTTCTGTCGGCGCTGCGCAAACTCCTGTGCAGACCCTGCCAGGCACTACGCAAACGGCCTCACCCAACAGTAGAGGTAGAGGCATTGCGCAAATGCTTGGGAAGTGCAAAGGCAAAACACCCTTGCCCTAAACCAAATTTTCACTCTTCAAGCTGCCTCCATAGTTTGTAAAAAAAGCCAAAACTGGTAAGTGGTGCCCTCTCCATGTCTCCAATCAATCTTTTCAAAATTAATTTTGGTTTTTAGGTGGTTTTTGAATGATAAAACCCTAGGTATGTAAACCCTAGGCCTTAAATGAAAATGAACCTATGTGCTTAAAAGACCTCTTGCAAACAGTTTGATATCATATAACGGTGGGTGAGTTGAAGTGCCTACAAACTTAGTTGAGAGAAGGGCCTCCTTAAAAGCTCCAAAGCCACTAAAAACCTAACCTCCATACCCATTATCCACCGAAGCTTGACTCCACCCTTTTTCACCTTGTTTCATCAAGCCCCAATTTGCAAACCAGTGTCTCCCATCACCATGTCAGGGAATGAAAACAATAGTGGTAGTGAAGGTAGTCAAAGGCCTTTAAAATCAAAGCAAAAGGGAGGAAAGGTAAATAGCTTGGAGCCTCAAAGCACTGTGGCCATTACTTCCTCTCCTAGGATCTTGTCATGCTTCCAGAATACAATATTCTTTCAATTTGGTGAGAAGGTCAAACATGTGAAGAACCACCCTGAGCTTACAAGGCTCCTCATTCTCAGCCTGCAAACAAGCACTCAAACCTTGAAGAAGTGAATTTTGAGATTTTGGCAAGTGCCATCTTTGAGGCTATATGTATCCCAGCTGTGGGAGAAAAATGGTTTAAGAAGGGAAAATTGGACAAGGACTTTTTAGAGCCATTTATCAAACCAAGCTATAGAGGAGGCAGCAAGATTGTTTTCCCATTTTCACACCTCAGGAACAGGTTCAAAGCATTGATGTTAGTTATCATGAAGTACTTCACCTATGAGGGGAGTTATTCCAGACTCTATGCTTATCATGTTAGACTCCTCATGCCCTTCACAGGGGTCAAGGAGCTAAAATTACCTCACTATCTCTATAAAAGCATTGAGAAAATGTCTTCTGTTTCTCAGAGGAGGAATTAACCACAACAAATGAATAGCTTGTTCCACCATTCCTTGATCAAGATGGTGGTATTGCATCAGCTAGAGAAGCAGGGTATACCTTGGGAGGTTTTTATAGCCCCTGAAACTTTTACACACCCACAGCCTCCTCCTCAGCCAAATTTTCCTTCCTCATCTGCACAAGTACCATCACCCCAAGAAAATATCCCTTCTTCCCATTCTATTGATGCATCAAATGAAGGTGACAGTGGCGATAATGAGAAAGATGATGATAGTAAGGGTGATGAAATTAGTGAGGCAGGGGCAGGAATAAATGATTATGAAGAGGAAGGAGATGATGATGAAGAGAAGGAAAATGAACATAACAGTGAGGGTAATGATGCAAATGAACTAGCAAGTAATGAAGAAGAAGGAGAAGGGAATGAAGAAAGTGAAGAAGAAGTAGCAGCAGAGGAAGAAGAAAGGATAGATGATGAGGAAGACAGTAAAGGACCAAGCAACCAAGAAGAAAGAGCTCATGACAGTCATGAAAATGACCAGCCCATTAGTGAAAAAGAGGGTGATGACATGGCAGAAAATAAATATCATCCCATCCAGGCCAAAGAAACTAGTGACACAAATATCACACCTCTTGCATGTATATACCAAAGAGGCCCAAGGAAGGTGTTTGTTGCCTCCAAAAGGCAAGGGACCTTACCAGCTGCATCAACTCCAAGGCTTGAAAGGACAGACATGCACCTAGAGGCCAAGCTAAATAAGGAAAATTAAAGCCTAGAGCTGCAAAGAAGGATGGCCAAGCATTATGCTAGGAAACACAAGCTTGTTTCTACCAAACTGAAGAAGGCCCTCTTTGAAATCCAAACTCTAAAAAAGGAAAAAAATCTTGACAACCTTGGAGTTTTGGTTGGGGCTTCTCAGCAGTTGGCCAAGACCCATTAGGGAAGATCTCCACCAAATTTGAGAGCATTTGGAGAAAATTTTATTTTTTTGAAATTTTTTGGTCTCATTTGCGCAGTGCCACTAGTGCTACACAAACACATGGAGCATCCCCAGGAGAAACAAATTTCATTTTTGGATTCCTCTCAGCCTGCACATCATGCTCACCAAATTTCAGAAGTTTGGGAGAAGGTTTGAACCCTCAAAAGGTCAAAAAACCTCACTTTTCTTTTTTCCTTTCTACCTCTGTTTTGGGACTGGTGCTGCAAAAAAAACCAATCTTGATATTTTGACATTTTTACCAAGCTATAGTGGCTGGATCAGGAAACCACAAGTATTTTTGGAAATTAGGCTCTTCAGGCTCTCCAACGAGCCATCACAGAGCCAAATTTGACATCGCGAACGGGTCCAAAACTCGATCACAAAAGACCCTATTTTCTGCTGAAGGTGGCACTACGCAAATGTGACGAATAGTGTGTTTTAGACCAAAAATCAACAAAGCACACTCATTTATGGAAAAATGAAATTTTTGAGTTTCTTGAGGCTAGAAAATCTAGAAATAGGTGCAAATATTTATTATGGATTTTATTTCATAAGATATTATTTGCCTTGGGCCTTGCATGGTCTCTTGGCCATAAATGACACTTATGAGTTTTTTAGGGTTTCTAGAAGCCTCTTATGGTTTCCACCTGCTCATTTGCTAAGTTAAATATATCATGAGGACTTGTTTGTAAATGTTGGCATTTCATGAGTTTCATGAGTGATATATGATTTTCATGAGCTTGGAGAAGAAATTGGTTTTGTGAAGTGGATGAATAGCTTGTTTGCTTGGATGATGGAGAAGCTTGTTTGCAGGATCCCATAGCTTGGTGAATGGTGATGTTTTCCTATCTATCTATTGTTTTCTTAGTTATCATTATGTTTCATTCTTCTTAGCTACTATTAAACAGAAAGGTATAGGTTGAGACATGTTCATTGAAGCACCTTAGTCCTCCTATTTGTTATAGCCTTTATGTTTTCCTCTGGTTGGGTCATAACTAAGGAATTCTTCACTACTCCTTAGGCTCCCATAAAATAGTTTTTTTTTCATGCATGGTTAGTATGTTAGCTTACAAGTAATATTTATGGTATTCCCTGCTTATTTGAAGTTCTCAAAACCCTATCTTGAAGCCTTTCTGTGGAATATTGATTGATTAAGGTTAAGTCAAAGAGGTCTCGTTCGATCTTTCCCTTTCTCCATGATTGTCAACTTGTTTCAGAGTTCCAAATAGCTTGAAATATGATGTTTATAAGTTCCCTCTTCATAAATTAAGTTATTTTTTTAAACCTTGTATGTTTTCCCAAAGTCTGAAGGTGAATTTCCAAAGTTAGGAGTTCTAATGCTTCTATGTTTCACTGGACTATTCATTTTATATGTTTATCATTTTGAGTATTGTTCAATGAGATCTATGGTTTTCCCTACCTCATAATTTATTCTTCATAATATATATGTATAAGATCTCTTAGTCTTTTCCCCAACTTAATGTTCATTACACCACCATACATCACCTTAAGGATCCATTGACCTTGCTAAATCAGTCTTGTAACACACTCTGCTTCATCATTTAGACATTCTTGACTTTCATTTGACTCCATAGGCCAATGGATTTAACATCCTCTTACTCCTCTTATTAGATTTGACCATCTTAGCCATCCAAAACAATCAACAAATCCTACACCTAATAACTAGCCTAAAATCAAAACCCTAGAGCAACAAGTTTACATCATTAGTACCCAACAGAGAGAGCCCTCTCTGAGTCCATGAAGGCTAGGTCCTAGGACTCCAAATTTTGGTTTGATTTTACCCCTATCCATTTTTATCACAATCAATCTAGAAAATTATAGGGAGCTAACATAATGGTGATCACAGTGGGACCTTCTGAGTCAGTGACAATCTAAGTATCCCTTAGGACTTCAGAAACCTTTTATTAAATCATTGACAACTTAACTAATAGCCAAGAGTAGATTCTGTTTGTTTCAACATCTTATCAAAATGATGATTCAGCCACAGGACACTTATACAAACCTATAAGGGCTACCTAAGTAACTTAGAAAACCCCAAAACATCCCTAGATTGGTTTTTATCAGTTATTGATGGTGGAACATAACCATACATCCTTAAAATAGCAAAAACATATCCACCTGGTGACTCCACTAGCCCCAATAGGCCTATTAACTCTACCAGTTCCAATTTGACTCCCTGAGATTGTGTCAAATCAGCCTTGAGAAGTATAAAAATCCTGGTTATACATTATGTGAGTTTACCAAGAGCTAAGAGCGGACAGCCTTCCCAAAAACAGTCCTAAACTTTCAGCCTCTCAATCATTTGGAATGTGAAATCTAGCTTCTCAGAGAATTAACACCAGATCTCACCCGGACCCAAACCCTCCCCCCATAGTTCATGACCCAGAAAATAATTTGTGGAAAACTTCTAAATCTGAACATCCAACTACTAAGAGGACCATTCAATGAGGACGCTTTTCCCCGGAACATCTTATAGCCTTGCAGGACACTCAATTTGACTCACACTATACAAGAATCCTTTCTAAGACCAAGTCACAAACTAATATTGACCAAACTGACCTTGAGCCCACAGATTTATAGCAGAGTTCAAGTAGAGAGGTTTCTCCTTCCACTCCCCCTGACTTTGAAATTCTCCATCACTTTATCTCTTTCCATACCAAATTTTCTCATAGTCAGCCTGTTGGTCCAAGCACTTCGACCACACCCATCCATACCTCCGTTGTTCAAAACACTTCACTGCATTCCCCTCCACCTATCACAAACCATCCCCTTATAAATATACCTTATAACCCATTAGCTCCCATCATGGTAGCTTGGTATGCCCCCTTGGTTTTACCACAACCTCTAGTGCCTCTACCAAATGATTACCGATCTAAGATTCCTCATTTCATAGGGGCTAAATCCATCACTTCCCAACAACATGTAGATAGGATTAGTGATGTCTATGATTACATGGAAATAGAATAAGAACCCATTAAAATAAGGATGTTTTCACAAATATTAGGAGGTAAAGCCAAAAAATGGTTCAAAGCATTAACTCCTAACACCGTTCATGATCTACCTTCCCTCTACCAAACTTTCATAAACAAGTGGGAAGTCAAGAAAAATCCCCTCCAAATCCTTTCTGAATATAAAAATCTCAAGAGGAATGTAGGACAGAGTGTGCAATATTATTGCACAAGGTTTAACAGTGTCTACAATGCCCTCCCACCTCACATGAAACCCCCCCAAGGCCTAGCACTAGTGAAATTTCCCAAAGGCTTTGATACTGACATGACTTAACAATTAAGAGAAAGAGACTAAATAACCTTAGAATACATGCAAAAGGGAGCTATGAGTGTAGAGGCCAATCTCATTGAGAAAATGGCTAAAATGAGGTTAGAGAAAAGGTTCACTTACAAGGATGAAATCATGCCTTCTACTTCCTCATCTGATGCTAGACTAGACAGCCTAACTAGAACCATATAAAGAATGATGGAAAGGATAAACTTGAGTGAAAGGACTCCTCCTAGGGAAAGCCAAGCCAACCTCCAAAATATAAATAGAACTCCAAACTTCAGAAGAGGCACTCCTAAAATCAAACCAAGGGAGAATTGCCAACAAATTAGACCTCCCTTTCAACAAAACTGTGTAGATGAAGAAGAAGGAAAAATCATAGAATTAGAAGAGGAGCATGTAAATAGAGTAGGCTCTGATAATGAAGAGGAAGTCTTTCTCACACAAGAAGAACAAGAGTTATTTTCCCCAGATAAAACTGAAACTAAATATGAGGAATCTAAAGATTACAGGTTGGGATTTGAGAATGCCATAATGGAAGTCCATTGGGAATATGACCTTAGGAGCAGAAAAACAGCGCCCAGAAAGCCAAATAGATCTTGCTATTAGGAAGGCAGATAGTACTAGCACCATGGCTAAGAAGACTGAACCAAACATAGTCAAAACCAACCAGCCAAGTGTTGATGCAAGCTACCCTCGTACCTCCACTAGTGCCCCTAAGAAAACTATCCTATCTAGAACCCCAAATCACAATCAACAAATCAAAAATATAGAAAGATTCATGGATGATAAAACTGATGTAAATATTCGTAAAACACAAATACCTTTCAACTTTGAAGGGGAGATTTCTAAAATCAAGATAACCATGCCTCTCACTGAATTGGTTACCCCTGAAGCATATAGGTCTCAAGTGTTAAAAGTCCTAAACAAAGGAAATGATACCAATACATTGAACTTGGTAGATGACAAAGCAGAGCTGTTGTTTGGGCTCGAAATAGATGTAAAATACCAAGAAGGAGCCATTACCCCTTTTTATGTTAGCCTCAACATACATGAAAAAATCTTACATAATGCCATGATAGATTCTGGTGCCTCCCACAACCTCATGTAAAAAGCAGTGATGGAGAAATTAGGCTTAGAAATAACCAGGCCCTACAAAGATTTATATTCCTTCAATTCAAGCTAGGTTAAGTTCTTGGGCCTAATCAAATATTTATGTGTCAATCTAACACAAATCTTGGCCAAGAGCCTAGTCATGGACATAGTAGTAGTTGACATTCCTCCTAAGTATGGCATGCTTTTTTCGCGATCTTGGAGAGCCAAAATTTTGGGAAACCTCCAACTTAACATGTCTTATTCTACCATCCCTATTTTTAACCAGACTAGGAGACTATATCGAAAGTCTCACATGAAGTACATGGTGAGTAGCCTTGGAAGACCAAACAACACCCTTATTTATTCCATTCATTCATATTTGGATTCAATCATCTTGTATAATGAAAATGGCTTCTGTGAAAAAGTGGATGAAAATGACAAATATCTGGGCACACTACAACAGTCAAACCCACCTCTTATAAGTCTCCCATTTACTCCCAGCATGGCAATATGGTTTGCTCCCTAACTACTACCCCAATCTATGGTTCCTCTACCATATAATTGTCAGTCTAGAATTCCCTACTTCACTGGAACCAAATCTACCACTTCCCAACAGCATGTAGACAAAATGCTCGAATCCTTTGACATCATGGAATGTCAAGAAGAGACCATACAAATGAGGATCTTTGCCCGAAGCTTAGTAGGAGAAGCCATAAAATGGTTTAGAAGCTTAACTCCTGGTAGCATACATAATCTCCCTTCTCTGACTAGCCATTCATGAAAAAGTGGGGAAATAAGGAAAAACCTTCCCAACCCTCTCAAAACTACAACGGCCCTAAGAAACTTCATGAAAATAAAACTAAACTTGATTTTCTGCAAAATAAAAATAAAATTTTAGGAACAAAATTCAGTTTAGAATACAAATTAGGTAGCTCAAATAAAGGACAAACATAGAGAACACAACTATCTCCTTTTTCCAACCCCAAGAATCTGAAATCTCCTCACTTAATAGAAAAATTTTGGAATCTCAGTCTAAAGAGTCTGATTTTATTGCCTCATATGGATACCTCACCATCAGAAATTTTTGTGTCTCCAAAAAAGTTGTTGACTCTCATTGATATTGCCATAAATCCTAAAGGGATGTCTGTTGAAATTGATATAGAGGGATACAATATAGGTAGCCTAAGAAGACCTAAGGTAATCAACTCACCCAAAGCCTTGCCATTACACACAAAGATCAAATATTTGAGGTTATGCAAAATATTTCAAGATGCCCTTGTATATAGAAGCAAAATTTTGAAGCCTGATGACATAGAAATTGTTCAAGACAGACCTTTTTCCAAGAAAAACTATGAAACCTTTGGGAAAAATCTATTAATAATAAATAAAAACAAAATATACAGACTATGTATAGACTATAGACACTTAGGCAAATCCTCCATGGAGTCCCAAGACCCTTTTCCCAAGATAAATCACCCTAGGCCAAAAATAGGAATTTCTAACATGGTGGCATTGATTGGTAGTGTTTTAGGTTTTCATGAGAGGGTACCACTACAAATAAGTCAACATAAAGACATTGACCAAGCCCCTTGGGATGACTAAAAGCTTGACCAAATTCTTCCTAGAATGAGGAATGCCAAAGACACCTTTCAAGAGGCCATGACACCTATTTTCAACTTTTTTACTATGATATACATGGATGAAATTATCAATTTTTTGGTAGTTGATGAAGAACACCTTCTTCACCTAGACAGTTTCTTTCACAAAATCAAGGTTTGGCAACAAAACTCAAAAGGGAGATGTAAAGGAGAATCTGGTAGGTTTGAAGATTTTTGGAAGAAATATTGTACAAAGCCCTCAAGAATAGATATCCATGCTCTTTATTTCAAAAATTTGAATGAAAAAGGGTGGGTAGATGATCCTGTAGATGACAGGATAATAAAATACCATAGCAATTGAGATTCCTAGTTTGTTTTTCTTATTCATTGTACATACCACTGTTTGATGAAAATAAAAATCACAAAAACAAAAAAATGGAGAAAAAAAAAATAGAAAAGAGGCCATATTTGTAAAGAGGTAAATTCCCATGCTCAAAAAATAGAAAGACTAAAAGTGTGCAAGCTTAAATGCCACTACTTGTTCCAAAAAATCTTGTTCAGTCATCTACCCTAATCATGGCTGATCATGTTTCAATTGATTGTTGATAAGTTAGTGGAAAAATAGTAGGTCGAAATTTTCAAACTTGACTTGTCAAAAGATAGATTAGGGAAGAAAGATACTAGTTCCACATGTTTAAAACAAAACCAAAGAGGAAACCAGGGATGAATAGCAAACAATATATCTTAACCCTGATTTTTCTAGTTTTTTTTTTGTACAAAAATAACATTAGTGTGCAGCTTGTTTTCATGCCACAAACCCATGGTAAGTCAGATTGCCTAATCCTAATTTAGCCATGTTTTCAATTTTATGTTTATAGCTTAGTGCATAAATCCTGTCAAATAGTTTAACCTTGACAGTTGAACAGCATAGGTAGAGAATCAAAGGAGTTCATCAGCATAAACTGAGCTCCGGGAAGAGATAAGGTAGAAGTAGATAGTTTATTTTTCTTTCAAAAAAGAAGAATATGTCAAGATTGCTAATCCAAATGCACCTAAAGAAGAAAAAATGTTAGGCAAGTAGGTTGGGTAGGTAGAGATGGATTTGTGATGACCATGTCTTTTAGAATACTGAGACCATAGCCTCAAAGCAAACATCAACAAATTAAAGAGGTAAAATATGCCCAATGGATGAGGCACAGGTCTCCATAAAGCCAAAAATATGAAGTTTTGGACACCTCCCGAAAAGGTGCTGCCCTCCACAAGTGGAGCCACTGTTAGTCATTAGTAATTTTTTTCCTTGAAGATGACTAAATAAATATCCCAATATTTCTAGAAACAAGGTTCGTAAACATTGTGAGTTCTAAAAATCTCACTGCCTTCATTATTCTTAAGATAATTTTTCACTATCTCATCACTCCATAATGTCTAGCTTTGCTTACCAGTCCCAGAAAACACATTAGAGGCTTGTATAACCCATTCTATGCATATGTATTCACCTTTGGCCCAAATCCTCTGTTTTTTTTTTGCCTAACAATTCCCCACTATCACCTAAGCCTACCAATCAAACAGCATTGTTGTGTCTCTCATGATACTCCCAAACACTAATGGTCTCATATTTTCCCTATAGACCCTTTGGATAAATCAAGTATATTGGATTTTGGATCTTCAATACACTAAGAATATCATGGATCATATCTTACACTTTGTTATCCCTAAGTCTAAGTCTCAGTCCAAAAGCCAAGTCCAAGAAACCCCGATTAGGTAACCTAAGGTATCACAAAGTCATAGGATGGATTTGGTGCCCTACAAACTATGTCTTCTTGTATGAAGAGATTGTATTCAAATAGGAATAAATTCAAGCAATTTGATCCAAGACTAATCAACAATAAATCAAGAAAGACATCCTTGGCTTAGAGCATAAATACTACAAAGGACAGTTGCCCTTGTTCACATTTTTGCAAGAAATGATCAAGGTTTCCATCAACAATAAGAAGAGGTAAGGTAATAGGATTAAATAATTACCAAGATACATCCACAAACAAGAGAAAGGCAGTAGGCATGTGTTTAAAGAGAATCAAGGTTTTTGTGATTGGTTAAAAAAATAGTGGTGACAAGCAAGAGACCATCACAAAGGCTACAAGGACAGAAGCCACCTCAAATCCATCAAATGCACATTGAATATTTTTTTTTAAAATGATAAACAAGTTTTGAAAGGCTATAGTGAACTTAGAAGGCAACACTCCTTATTTTTCTCTAACGACCCTAAGACCTAAGAGTTTGGATAGATTGGCAAGATGGGTCAATTGAAGATGACAAGGCCTCCTTCTTAAAATTAGAGGGCATGCAAAGAGTATCACTTTAAGAGGCTAATGTTTTCAAGTGTAGTCAAAGGGCCTATAAAATAATCAAAGGGAAGGGCAAGCATGGAGTTAAATATAAAAGAGAGAAAAAAAGGTAAATCATAAGGTTAGTGTTCAGAAAATAAGATTTCAACTTCAAAAGGGCACTAAGGGATCGATGGAAAATAAAATATAGGCACCTGCACAAAATCAGAAGTGGCCAAATGAAACCCATGACATAAGATGTTTTATTTGAAACTTTTGGAAAAATAGACCTGTTATTGCATTCTTCAGGTCACTGAAAATAAAAAAGGCCCAAAAGAATAAGAACGGTGTATTCAGTTTGTCAAAGTGCATGCCAAAGATAGTTTGTAAAATGTCCCTACTTTCAAGGAAACGAGGGTAAAAAACTATCTCCAAAGCCACTAAAACCCTAACCTCCATACCCATTATCCACCAAAGCTTGACTCCACCATTTTTCACCTTGTTTCATCAAGCCCCAATTTGAAAACTAGTGTCTCCCATCACCATGTCAGGGACTGAAAACAACAGTGGTAGTGAAGGTATTCAAATGCCTTTAAAACCAAAGCACAAGGGATGAAAGGTAAATAGGTTGGAGCCTCAAAGCACTGTGGCCATTACTTCTTCTCCTAGGATCTTGTCATGCTTCTAGAATACAAGATGGTTTCAATTTTTTGAGAAGGTCAAACAGGTGAAGAGACACCCTGAGCTTACAAGGCTCCTCATTCTCAACATGCATAACAAGCACTAAAACCTTGCAGGAGTGAGTTTTGAGATTTCAGCAAGTGTCATCTTTGAGGCTACAGGTATCCCAGCTGTGGGAGAAAAATGGTTTAAGAAGGGAAAATTGGACAAGGAATTTTTAGAGCCATTTATCAGACCAAGGTATAGAGGAGGCAGCAAGACTGTTTTCCCATTTTCACACCTCAGGCACAGGTGCAAAGCATTGATATTGATTATCATGAAGTACTTCACCTGTGAGGGGAGGTATTCCAAACTCTATTATTATCATGTTAGACTCCTCATGCACTTCACAGGGGTCAAGGAGCTCAAATTACCTCACTATCTCTATAAAATCATTGAGAAAATGTCTTTTGTTGCCCGGAGGAGGAATTACCCAGAACAAATGAATAGCTTGTTCCACCATTCCTTGATCAAGATGGTGGTATTGCATCAACTAGAGCAGCAAGGTATACCTTGGGAGGTTTTTATAGCCCATGAAGCCTTTACAAACCCACAGCCCCTCCTTAGCCAAATTTTCCTTCCTCATCTACACAAGTACCCTCACCCCAAGAAAATATCCCTTCTTCCCTTTCTATTGATGCATCAAATAAAGAAGGTGACAGTGGCAATAATGAGCAAGATGATCACAGTAAGGGTGATGAAATCAATGAGGCAGGGGCAGAAATAAATGATGATGAAGAGGAAGGAGACGATGATGAAGAGAAGGAAAATGAACATAATAGTGAGGGTAGTAATGCAAATGAACTAGCAAGTAATGAAGAAGAAGGAGAAGGGAATGAAGAAAGTGAAGAAGAAGCAGCAGCAGAGGAAGAAGAAAGGATAGATGCTGAGAAAGGCAATAAAGGACCAAGCAAACAAGAAGAAAGAGGTCATGACAGTCATGAAAATGACCAACCCATCAGTGAGCAAGAGGGTGATGACATGGCAGAAAATAAAGATGATCCCAGCCAGGCCAAAGAAACCAGTGACACAAATATCACACCTCTTGCATGTATATACCAAAGAGGCCCAAGGCAAGTGTTTGATGCCTCCAAAAGGAAAGGGACCTTACCAGCTGCATCAAATCCAAGGCTTGAAAGGATAGAAATGCACGTAGAGGCCAAGCTAAAGAGGCAAATGAAAGCCTAGAGCTACAAAGAAGGATGGCCAAGCATTATGCCAGGAAACACAAGCTTGTTTCTACCAAACTGAAGAAGGCCCTCTTTGAAATCCAAAATCTAAAAAGGAAAAAAATCTTGATAGCCTTGGAGTTTTGGCTGAGGCTTCTTAGCAGTTGGCTAAGACCCCTTAGGGAATATCTCCACCAAATTTGAGAGCATTTGGAGAAAATTTTGTTTTTTTGAAATTTTTTGGTCTCATTTGCGCATCGCCACTAGCACTACGCAAACACATGGAGCATCCCCAGGAGAAAAAAATCTCATTTTTGGATTTCTCTCAGCGTTAACATCATTCTCACCAAATTTCAGAAGTTTGGGAGCAGGTTTGACCCCTCAAAAGGTCAAAAAACCTCACCTTTTTTACCTTTTTTCCTTTGTTTTGGCACTGATGCTGTGCAATTGACCAGTATTGATATTTTGACATTTTTACCAAGCTACAGTAGCTAGATCAGGACACCAAAAGTATTTTTGGAAAGTAGACTCTTCAGGATTTCCATTGAGCCATCACGGAGCCAAATTTGACATCGCAAAGGGGTCCAAAACTCAGTCACAAAAGACCCTATTTTCTGCTGAAGGTGGCGCTACGCAAATGTGATGAATAGTGTGTTTTGGACCAAAAGTCAACAAAAAACACTCATTTATGGAAAAATGATATTTTTGAGTTTCTTGAGGCTAGACAATCTATAAATAGGTGCAAATAGTTATTATGGCATTTATTTTGTAAGATATTATGTGTCTTGGGCCTTGCATGGTCTCTTCGCCATAAATGACATTTATGAGTTTTTTAGGGTTTCTATAAGCCTCTTATGGTTTCCACCTCCTCATTTTCTAAGTTAAATAGAGTATGCGGACTTTTTTGTAAATTTTGGCATTTGATGAGTTTCATGAATAATATATGATTTTCATGAGCCTGGAGAAGAAATTCGTTTTGTGAAGTGGATGAATAGCTTGTTTTCTTGGATAATGGAGAAGCTTGTTTGCAGGATCCCATAGCTTGGTGAATGGTGATGTTTTCCTATTTGTCTATTGTTTTCTTAGTTATCATTATGTTTCATGCTTCTTAGCTACTATTAAACAGAAAGGTATAGGTTGATACATGTTCATTGAGGCACCTCAGTCCTCCTATTTGTTATAGCCTTTATGTTTTCCTTTGATTGGGTCATAACTAAGGAATTATTCACTGCTCCTTAGGCTCCCCTAAACTTGTTTTTGTTTCATGCACGATTAGCATGTTAGATTACAAGTAAGATTTATGGTATGCCCTGCTTATTTGAAGTTCTCAAAACCCTATCTTGAAGCCTTTCTGTGGAATATTGATTGATTAAGGTTAAGTCAAAGAGGCCTCGTTCGATATTGCCCTTTTTCCATCCTTGTAAACTTGTTTCAGAGTTCCCAATAGCTTGAAATATGATTTTTAGGAGTTCCTTCTTCATAAATTAAGTTATTTTTTTAAATCTTGTATGTTTTCCCAAAGTTTGAAGGCGAATTTCCAAAGTTAGGAGTTCTAATGCTTCTATGTTTCACTGGAATGTTCATTTTATATGTTTATCATTTTGAGTATTGTTCAATGATATCTATGGTTTTCCCTACCTCATGAGTTATGCTTCATATTATATATGTATAAGATCTCTTAGTCTTTTCCCCAACTTAATGTTCATTACACCACCATAGATTACCTTAAGAATCCATTGACCTTGCTAAATGGGCCCTGCAACACACTCTACTTCATCATTTAGACATTCTTGACTTTCATTTGACTCCATAGCCCAATGGCGTTGACATTCTCTTACTCCTCTTATTACATTTGACCATCTTACCCTTCCAAAACAATCAACAAACCCTACACCTAATAACTAACCTAAAATTAAAACCCTATAGCAACAAGTTTACATCATTAGTACCCAACAAAGAGAGTCCTCTCCAAGTCCAGTAAGGCTAGGTCTTAGGACTCCAAAGTCTGGTTTGATGTTACCCATATCCATTTGTATCTCAATAAATCTAGCAAATTATGGGGATCTAACATATGTGATTTGAAAAATCAGCTATCCAATCGATCCTAACCATCAGAGAGATTGGTTCATGAAGGCCCTGTTAGTCATCAATATTTTTGCATGTTGTGATGACTATATGCCTTGCATAGGTTTTCTAGAAGCCAATTTCAAACAGTCAATTTGTCCTCCAGAAACCCCTGAGAGAAATTTTTATCTTTTTCCTCTCTTAAAGATTGTGTTAGAGGTGGTCATCAAGTTCTCAATCTTGATAAAACTCCCTTGTCCATAACTGTCATAAGCCTTGAATATCTGATATCCAAAATCCTCTATTTTCACATGGCTCTTTTTCAAAGCATAAGACAAGTTGTGTTTTTTCCCTCTCACTGTTTGAATGTCCATTTGATAACCTGACTATGTCTAAGGAACCCTTTAGAAGTTAGGATAAAGTGTCTAGGTTTAGGTGATGGTGTTTAGAATAGGTATCTTGAGAAAATGTATTTAGTCAAAAACTTGGTTTTAAATATCAGTCAGCCATCCTATGTCTTATCTGGAAAAAAAAAAATTGTTTACCCTTAGGTCATACACCATCAAAATGATCAATGTATTTTGTCTTAGCAAAGCTTGTAAGTTTCAAATTCAGGAAGAAACTAAGTAAGAAGGTCCTATGTCAAAAGAAAGTAATCAAGTGAAATTTTCAAGTTTTATCATCATGATACCTCAGGAAAGGTCTCCAATGGTCAAAGATATTTTATCCATGTATCTATGCAGGGGTGCTATGGATAGATGGCAATAAGCAGTTATGAAACAAAGGGACACTTCAAGGAAATTTTTCAAAGCTGGAACAGTTGACTGTTGGGAAATAAAAGAAATGCAGATTTCAAAGATAAAGGAAACCTATATGATTCACACCTACAAAATCAAAGCACCAAGAAAGTCAAAAAATCATCCATCATGGAAAAATGAGTACAAAGGTCAGGATTTTTCTGCATCTAGCACTTCATATCAACTAACAATGGCATTTTCACATTCCTCCCGAACATATGGGCACAGCTCTGAAAAACAGACTTATGAGACTAGGTGTATTAGTTCTCTCACAAAATATTTCTAGCATTTTTAGGCATCAAAGTAAAATAATATAAAATGGGAACAACTGCCTTTTTTATATCCCTATGGCCTAGACTCTAAAACCAGCAAAGACACTATCATTACAGAGGAAGCTAAAGCTATTGCAAAAATAAATTTAACCTAAGAGACACAAGCAGATATGTTGGAGTTTGAAATACCTTACCTGCTCACTATCTTCACTGTAAATTTCTACAAAGAGGTCTGTCTCATATAGATTGATAAAGGTTAAAGCATTTGAATCTCCTCCTTCATAAAAAGAAAATGGAAATTACTTGTTTTTATGAGGCAACCCCTTCAATGCTAATAAGCAGAGGGCACAAGGTTTAGTTTTCAAAGAGAGGTTGCATTCAAATCATGAGCAGAGGGCCTAAATAGCTTATGTCTAACAAGCCTCATTCAAGGATGATGAGAAAAGGGCATGACACAAACAATTTGTGTAGGAGGCTAAAGGCTTCATTTGGAAAAAATAGAGACCAGGCCAAAAAATGGTTTAAATGCATCCTTCAAATATAAGCAGAGGGAAAAAAAATGGTTTAAAGGACCTTCAGTATTATAAGCAGAGGGAAAACTACAATTGGCAAAAGATATTTTTCATAAAAAGTACCGGGGAATTTTTTTTTTACAAACAAAATGAAAAACTATTGTGATGTTTGCAGAACACTTTTTCGAAATTGTTTTATGGAAATAGGACAAATAGGAAAAAAGGCAGGGGTTTAATAAAACCATTTTGAAAAAGGTAAAAAGGAAGGTTGCGTTTTTTAAAAAGCATTGTACAAGGCACAAAATGCCTCAAAGGACATTTTTCATTTGCATATTCCTAATTGGGAAAAAAGAAAGGGTTTCTATGGTTCCTCGACAAGCCCCGTGCAAATTTTCTTGGCCACGACGCGCCTATAGTAGCTCACCGCAGGATTTTTCAAAGGACGCGATGCGCACGTGCACTGGCACGATGCGTTTCACAACCCAACCTCTATTCAGTCTCCCCTCGATGCCCACAACTACCCGGACCCTCGTTCAGCCTCCGCCCAGTGTTCAAACTCCATTCAAAAACGTGTTTTTTTGAACTAGCTTAGTGCTTTTTCTTCATGCAGCCTCCGTTCAATCTCCGCCCGGTGCCCACAACCACCAAGACCCTCGTTCAGCCTCCGCCTGGACCCTTGTTCAGCCTCTGCCCAACCCTCATTTAGCCTTCGCCTGGCGTTCATACTCCGTTCAAAAACAATTTTTTTTGAACTGGCTCAGTGCTTTTTCTTCATTCAAACTCCATTCAGACGCTACGTGCCTGGGTGTAAAGGCATAGCACCTGCTCATTTCTTTCAAAGGGCCAAATTTTCCAATGTCACTCAAAGGTCAGTGTTCATCACTGCAAAATCATTTTTGAGGTATTTATCACTATTTTTACCCCTCAAATTGCTCCTAAAACATAAGGGATATTTCGAAAAGCTGAATTAAAGGAAAAAGAAGTGTTCAAGGAAGAAAAAGACTGTTTTTTATTTTAAGGGTTGTCTATTTGATTTTGGAGAAGAACAGAAAGGTAAAAATTCCTCCAAGGAAAAGGGTTAGAAAGGGAGGTCAACAAAACAGATTTGAGCCCACCACTATTCAAGAAATCACTGCCTCTCCCTCAATCTTGTCCTATTTTCAAGAGGTAGGTTATTTTGACTTTTGCAGAAAAACACCAGAGGTCACTAGCCACCCTCATATAACAGAATTATTTTCCCTGAGGTTGAATGGAAAGAAATTCCACATAGCAGGTTTAGATTTTAAACTCACTCCTAGAGTTGTTTCTAAGGCAACCAAAATCCCTAACATAGGAGAAGACTGGTTCAAACAATCATACCTTGACCTTAGCCACTATCAGCCTTTTCTCAAGCCAAATCATCAAGATACATGCAACTCCATTTTCCCTTTCTCACACTTGTTGAATGACTATGTAGCCCTCATGAAAATATTCATGAAGTTTTTCACGTGTGAAGGTAGATACTCCCAAGTATATCACTGTCACATCATACTCCTTATGCATTTCACAAAAACTAAATTTCTAAACCTACCTTTCTTCTTGTGCAAGAGTATAGACAAGATGTCTTCCATTGTTAGAAAAAAGCCTCCAGCCCAATAGAAAGCAATTTTATTTCATCACTCACTCATTAAGATCATTTTCCTTCACCAGCTGAAACAAAAGGGCATCCCTTGGGAAACTTTCATCTCTCACCCTAATTTCACTTCTGCATCTTCTATGCCACTATAGATCAGGCCAATTGCATCCCAAAGCCCTCCTCATGCTCATTCCTTGCCCTCCACACCTTATCTTTCCTCTTCTTCTCATGAGTCTACTCCCCAAAAAAAATCATCCTCCACAGATAGCAGTGAGAAAGAATAGTGCAGTGAAAGTAAAGAGCAAGGAAGTGATAGTAAAAGCAAAGATAAAGGAAGTCATGATGACAAATAACAAGGAAGGGATGGTGAAAAAAAAATTACATTGATGAAAGCAGCAGTAGAGGGAAAAGAAATCATGATGAAGCTGTCAGCCCACAAGGAGAGAATGAAAGCAGTAATCATGAGGTAGGAAGCCCACAAGGAGAAAATGAAGACAGTGATGAAGAAACAGGCAACCCACAGTAGGAAAGTGAAAACAATGATCATGATGAAGGCAATCCACATTAGGAAAATGTTGAAAATAGTAATAAAAACAATCATGACAATAAGAAGATAGATGAAGGAAGAGATAGTTTAGAAAAGGAAAAAACAGTAGACCTAGACATCTCCCACCAAACAAAAAAGGGGCATGATATTTCTGAGTTTACTCCTGGTGATGTGTTCATTAAAAGTATCAAAATTAATTAACAAAGAAATTACCCATAGCAAAGTAACCAAGAATTGCAAGTAGAGAATGTTTTTGGAGAAGAGGACAGCCCTGAGGCTGCAGGAGAACAAACTAAACAAGCCCAGGTATCAACTCCTCCTCTCGCTCATCATCAGCAAGTTCAAGAGCATGTTTTTACTTCCTCTCCAAGGCAAGGGGCCATGCTTCCTTCATCAAAAGTAGAAAGGGCTAAAAACACCAAAACATCAAGGAAGAAAACCACTCAAATAGTGACTAGCAATGTCACTAGGGCACTAAGAAGCAGAGGTAAATTTCCAAAAGAGAGCAAGGTTGAATTGCCTAAGAAAACCAGAGGAAAGAAGCCCATCAAAGGCAAGGGTAAGGAGAATATTAAAGAACAAGAAAGTATCCATGAGCATGAAAGGGAGTTTGAGCTAATACAGCTAGATAGTGATGCTGAAGAAGATGAGGCCAGGATTCTTAGATCCCTCTTGCAATATCGGGATGACCAAGTTAAAGACTTGGAAAATGACCTAGAAAGGACAAAAGACCTTATCCACATTTTGCGTATGCAAAACAGATAGATGAGTGGACATATGGCTATTTATGAAGCCCGGGCAATCAGATATAAAAGAGAAGCACATAAGTCATAAGAAAAACTTGAGGAATATATGGGTGAGTATGCAGATGATGAAGAAGAAGGACCAACAAGGAAGAGACCTAGGACCATGGGTCTTAGAAAATCATTACAAAAGAAGAAAGGAGAAGAATCATCTCATGAACAACAGTACCCTCTTACGAAGCTCCTTGCCAAAGAAATTGAGAATAATAGAGAGCCTTGGCTTGAGAGTGAAAATCATCATTTAGAAGCCAAATTGGAGAAAGCTAACAAGGATTTGGGCCTACAAAGAAGAATGACTGAGCACTACAAAAAGTTAAATCAAATTTCTCAAAGCAAGCTCAAATATGCCCAAAGGAGGTGCTCGGCGCAAAAACATGGAAAAGACCTATCCCGGCTTGGAATTATTGCTCAAGCTTCATTTCATGTTTCTAAAAACCCTTAAGGGGTTTACTCACCAAAATTGGGCATTTTTGGACACATTCTTGTATTTTGTGAATTTTAGGCCTAAAAGCATAAAACCACAGGTGCCTTAACCTCTTCTCGGAGCATTCTCAGCTGAAGAAAAATATAATTTTGGATTTCTTGACATCAAAGGAACATTCACAAAAAATTTCAGATTAAATGAAGCTGTTTTGGTCTCTCAAAAAGGCCAAAAACAACCATTTTTCACCTTTCTTCCCCTAATATCAGTAGGTGCTACACTCCTAGTTTTTTTCACTGTTTCTACCTTTTGGCTAACTTCTAGGCATTATATTAAAAAAAATAAAGTATTTTTGGAAAGTAGACATCCGTATCTTTCCAATGAGCCATCATGAGACTCATTTCAACATCGGGAGGTCAGCCAAAACTTCACTGCAAGATAGACCTTTTTCTGGCGGTACGTTCCTGTAGATTTTGCTGAAAACCAGTTTTCTGAGTGGCGACTGGGCCAAATGTGCGTTAAGAAAGTTTATCTTGTGTGTCAAGCCTTTAAAGTGATCATTTTTTTCTATTTTGGTCTGAAAAGATATTTTTGAAAGATATTTTGTGACTTGGACTTTGTTAAGCTTGAAGGACAGTTTTAGATATTTGTTTTTGGCCAATGGCCTTCTAGTTGCTCTAGGTGGTTTTCCTCCTCTTTGGCTTATATAACCAAGAGGATTCATTGTAACAAAGAGGAAAAACTTGATATATTGAGAGCAATACATATCATTATGAGCTTGGAAGAAATACTTGTTTTATGAAGTGGATGATGTCTTGCTTGGCTTGATGGTGGAGGAGCATTGTGTGCAGGATTCCATAGCTTGGTAAATGGTGATGTTTCTCTGATTTTGTTTATGTTTCCTTATTTTAATTAATGTTCCATATTTCTCATTTGCTATAGATCATAAAAGTATATGTTGAGACATGCTCATGGAAGCACCTCAATCATCCTGCATGTTACAGCTTTGATGTTTTCCTCTTCTTGATCATTTCTAAAGGATTCTTAACTGCCCTTTAGGTCCATCAAGAAATTTTTATCTGTTTCATTTATGGTCAGTATGTTTTTCTATCTTGTATGATTTAAGGTATTACCTGCTTACTTATAGCTTCTCAAAAACTCCATTTCTGAAATCTTTCTATGAAATATTGGTTGTTTTAGTTAAGTCAAAGAGGTCTCGTTCGATCTTTCCCTTTGTCCATGCTTGCAAACTTATTTCAAAGTTCCCGATAGCTCAAGATATGTTGTTTAGGTGTTCCCTCTTAATAGATTGATTTTTTTGTTTATCTTATTTGTTTTCCCCAACAACTGAAGGTGATTTTCCAAAGTTAGAGGTTCTTATGCTTCTATGTATCGCTGGATTGTTTATCTTTCATACGTATGAGTTTGAGTTATATTTGTTAGCCACCTATAAAATTTGTCATATCAAATGGTGGCTAAATCATTTTTTGAAGCCTTCAAGAAACAATTTTATTGCCAAAATTGTTGGTTCTTCAAGTCTTATGAATATGACTTATCCTTGAGTTAATCTTCACTGTTGTTTCCCTCTCAATTCTGAAAAATCTGTTGTTTTCCCTAAACATAAAGACTGCTGAAAACCCATTTTTTCCCTTTCATTTTTCCCCTCTTTTCAGTCATTATTAACCTTCATTTTTATCCCCTTTTTCTTCACAAAATTCTTCTATTTTTCCTCATTTCCCTTCTTCCCTTCATAAAAACCCCTTTGATAAGGTTTAAAACTCCTTTTTTACCTTATCAAAAGCTTTCGAAATCCTTTGAAATACTTGAAAAATCATAAAAAACAACCTTTTTTGTGCTAAGTCCTTAAGCCTTTTTTGGCCCTAGCCCCCAGCCCCTTTATCTCCACATAAAACTAACATTAAAAACCAAGAGTTGGGGCCTGATCACACAATCGAAATCGGGCATTCCATTATGTTTTGTTACCTCTCGCTTTCAAAAATCCCCTATTGCGATTGAGCCTTTGTATATAAAACCCTTCCCGACAGTGAACTTTCCTTTGTATTTTATTAAAAACCCACTTTTTCCTATGTTTTGATAAGTCCCGACGGTTCATTGGTTGGGCGAATTCCAACCGTTGATTTAAACCAATCAACGATCTTTGGGATCTCGCATCGCGAATATTCATTGGGCGCATTTGAAAGGCCCTTTCATTTTTTTTGATTCCAATGAGCCCCTTTTGGTTAAAACCCCCAAACCACTTCCCCACCATATAACCCGTGCCCAGGACCAAGCGATTAAGTCTCGAGTGCTAATCACATCGGAGTTTTTTCATTGAACATATTTTAACAATTATTGACCCCCTTCGTTGTATTCTTTTCGTTTCTCGAAATTAAATCTGGACCGTCCATTCTTCTAATCCAACGGTCCAGATTCAACCCAATAGGACCAGCTCCTTTCGGTCCTACCTTTCCCCAGATCAAATCTTCGTTGTCCATGTTTCTGATCTGACGGTCCAGATTAAAACTGCCTTGACCCTGCCTTGCCTCTTTCTGCCCTTGCATCTTATCGCCATCGTGCTCTCCTCACAACCGTCTGATCTAAGTTCCCATATTTGACGGCCAGTGCCCAGTTTCACGTGATTTTATGCCCGAAGGTTAACGTTTTAAAATCACGTAACATAGGTGGTTTTAAAAGGCCACGTGTCAGTCGTTAACACATATCGCATTCAAAAAGGAAATAACACCTTCCCTCCTTTTCATCACGTGAAACTAGTGGTTTCTATGGCTGAAACTGCTTAGCCCCATTCACGTTACATCCCCTCAGTTTTAATGTCCACCGTTGATCTCTGAGATCTAACAGTCCGAGTTTAATCTCACCCTCAGTTCATCGTCCTCTCCCCTTTGCTCCATAGAACTTCATCGATCAACCTCTGCCGTTGATCTCTATGGACTAATCCAATCCAACGGCCCAGGATCGTTCGGAAACCCCAAATATCATTTGACCCCATTTCACCTCTGATAAAGTTTTTTCCCTATTTTTCTTATATTTTCCGCCATTTCACTATGACATTTCCCTTCCACCTTATAAGATATTTGGTTAATCTCATCCGTTTATCAACATGCATCGACGACTCGGACTTAATCTATCATTGACTCCCCCCGACCACCTCTCCATTATCCTCAACATTAAATCCTCGTCGTTGGATGCTTTCATCCAATGGCTGTGATCTAACCTCAACCTCTAAAGCAGTCTATACCCAACTACGCAGGATTTTCTTAACTTTTCTTGTTTTTTGCAAGTTTTCAACGTTTCTCAACTATTTTAAAAAGAAAAGCAAAATTCAGGGATGATGATCCCCCAAGCCTTTATTCATCAATAATATCATTATACATGGTTCCAAATTATGTTTTATCTACCTCATGAGCACTGACGCCATTATAAAACCTTTGTAACGCCTGCACATCAGCAAGACACAGCAAAATTTAAATCAAACAAAGAGTATTAGTGTTAAAGGATCTAGTCACAGAAGAGATGAAGAATTGAAGATTGTTTATGCATTTTTGAGGGATTTCAACCAAAATTGATTATCTAAAGCCTCAAGGCAGCTGAACAGTTATTCTGAATCAAAGAAACTAATTTAAACTGTCAGCAGAGTTATTACAAAGATGAGAAAGAGTTATAAAGTCAATAAACTCTGCTAAGAAGATCAAACACTTAGTACAAACCCATTAATACAGAGGAAATATCTAAAATCTTCTTCATTCAGCCCCTCAAAGGCCGAGAAGCATTAAAATGCATTAATTGAGCTTATAGATCTTTTCTCTCATCCCACCTCCTCATTTTTTCTTATAAAATCCCTGGAGGAGCACATTGTAAAGGGTTGGTTGCTGAACTTTGATATAATACTTGTGCTCAAAACTTTCTACATGTAAATAGTTTTTAGAGGCTTTGAAGCTCTGTTTGTGATCAAATAAGTTAGGCTGATAAGAAAAGATGATTTCCGAACTGAAACATTGGACTTGAAGAATGTAACTGGATGGACATCAATATACAAGTTGATTCTTGGGATCCTGGTCTATATCATTGGTGAAGTACTTCTTACTGTTATTTGTTTTCCTTTCATGTATGCCATTTTGTCCACTTATTATCTGATAAAGAACAGAAAATATAGAGCTAGGATTTACAGTCAAAAGTACCCTACTCTCACTGATAAGCTTTATCTCAATGTTTTCCTCTCAATTATGTGTTTAAGAATGACTTAAGTTAAGTGTAAACATTATCGAGGAATGTTGGTTTGCCCTTGTCTTGATGTGAAAAGCTTGAAAAGAAGTTCTTGAATGATATTTTCTTTATATACTCAATAAAGTTAGACTAGAAAAGTTTATGGTTTGCCCTGTCTTCTAGTTTCTTTCTCCAAAGGTAGTTCTGAAAGTTTCCCTAAGAGTATGCTAAAAGCAGTTTAGATTTAAAAGTATCTTATCTGATCTTAGGCTGCACTTTGTTTTCTTATCTGTTTTCATCCCTTATGAAAGTAATTATGTGGATTAATGGATTGTTTGTCTGATAAGTTAGCTTTAATACAAGCTTCTCCAAAGAAGTCTATGGTTAGCCCTGTCCTTTGGTTGGTTTTAAACAGTTACTTAAAAGGCTTTTCTTGTTTGGAAAGACTGACAAATCCTAGTTGAAATTATTGTCCTTTTCCACCCCTTCAACACTTTTATTGTTCCATTCCATCATTTAATCTAAAAGATCTTTTCATATAGATGACTTTCCCCTTGGACCACCCTTGAAATTGTTGCACAATTAAAACCTTTTATGAATCCATAGCCCAATGGACTAAAAACTAGCATCATATCTATCCTATTAGTCAAATCTTGTTCTGTTTGTTTATACCTTCACCCCTTTTAAACTCTTTCATTTTAGGACTTTCTACTCAACTAAAAATCATGATCAACCATCCAAAACCAAACAAGAAACCTTGTTCTTAATAACTAGCCTAATATCATACCCAAAAGCCTTAAAGATAAATCAATCTTTGCATTTATAGAGAGATCCCTCTCTGGATTCAGGAGGGCTAGATCCTAGAATCCCAAAGTGGTTCCAATGTCCTCTCCACAATTTTAGTCTCACCAATCTGCTGAAATTACGGGGAGATAACATTTTTGGCAACTCCACTGGGGGGTTCTAAGTAAAATTACACCTATAAATTCTTAAGGACCTCATGAAAACACTTGATTCAAGAATATTCGGTATATTAGCCAGGTGAGCCACCAGGCATAACATTTCTGGCGACTCCACTGTGGATTTTGGGTTGAAATCCTTAAAACAAGACACTCAACGTTCAGTGAGTAAAAGTAGCCCTCTTCAAGCACTACCAAGCAAATGGTAATCATCATAGAAATTATTTGAACCAGTGAAGAACTAAGCAAACCTTAGGATTCTTATAGTGCTTTATCAAACCTTGAAGGAAACAACTATCTTAGCCATAAGAGTAAACTTTCTCTGTCTCGTCACCATAGCTAAGTGTTGAAACATATTTAGGACACTCTTCGAACCCATAGGACTGAAATAACTCAGAAAACCCAAAAATATTTCAGATTGGTATTCAATAAACATGGTGGTGGACCATAAAATCTTTTACCTCCAAAAGAGCTAGAAATTTCCACCTGGTGACTCCACAATCCTAAACAGACCTTAAGGCTCCACTGGGAAGACCCATTATCATCATAACATCATATAAACTCAGTTATAGGACTTTAGGATTAAATTTTTCTTGTTTAAAATATCAGTTAGCCTCTTAAAGATTGTCATATTTGGTTAAAATTTTCTTGTTTAGTAGGGTCTGAAAAAAACAACATAGTGGCTCCTAGAAAGATTTATACTAGAGCCTATCCTGACCCAAACCCTCCTGAGATAATTGATAACCCTGAAATAATCCTTAGGAAGTCTCCTAAGGTTAAATCTTCAACTGTTTTTAGATCACCCCTTAGAGCTAATTCTGTTCTTAAAAACCTTGCAGCTCTACAAGAATCACAAGTTGACTTGAGAAATCCATTTAGAACTAGGTCACTTGATGATATAGATTAGCTAGATTCAGAGTCTTCACTTTAATCCCCCAATAGAAGTGAACATCCTAAAAGTAGAGAAACTACACCACCTTATTTATATTTCCTTCACAATTTAGGTGTCTCTCATCCAAGATTAGCTCAAAAATCTATTGCTGGTCCATCCACATCTGTTCTTCATACATCCACTGTCCAAACCACTCCATTCCAACCCATTTTACCTCTTGTCAATCCACCACTTGTAAACCCCCCACTTTTTCCACAACCTCCTATCACGGCAACATGGTATGCTCCCTTAGTCCTTCCTTTACCTTTAATCAATCTTCCACAGGACTATCAGTCCAAGATACCATTTTATGATGCCAATAATGCTACTACTGCTTCACAACATGTGGATAAGATGAATGAATACTTTGACAGAAATGATATTGATGATGAAACTATCAAACTTATATTATTTGCTCAAATTTTAGGGGAAAAGTAAGAAAATGGTTCAAAGGCTTAACCCCTCACAATATTAATGATCTCCAAGCCTTCCATCAGTTATTCTTAAACAAATGGGAAGTGAGGAAAAACGCTCTCCAAATACTTTCGGACTACAAGAATCTCCACAGAAACACTGGAGAAAGTGTACAAGCTTATTGCACTAGGTTTAACGGTGTTTATAATGCCCTTCCCCCAGATTTAAAACCCCCACAAGGCTCAGCTTTAAACAAGTTTCCTGAAGGATTTGATCTTGAAATGGCTTATCCACTTAGAGAAAGAGACCCTCTAACTCTATAAGATATGCAAAAAGGAGATTTTGTTGTGGAAATTAATTTAATGGAGAAAAGAGCAAGAATGAGGAATGCGAAGAAAGTGTCCTTCAGAGAGGAATCTACACCTTCCACATCTAGCTTAAAGATAGAAAGAATGATGGAGGAGATGATGAAAAATATGAGCATATTGGAGAGAGCACAAGCAAGTCAAAACCAAACAGCTCCTCAAAACAGAAATCAAAACTAAAATCATAATTTTAGGATAAACCAACCTCAAAACAGACCAAAGGAGGATGATCAACATATCACTCCTCCTTTTCATCAAAACTATGTAAGTGAGGTTGAAAAAAAAAGTGAGCAAACAGAGGAAGATGACATCAACATGTTGGGAGTAGAAAATGATGTTTTTGAAGTTCATTACAATAGAAAACAAGGTCTATACACACCCTATGATGACAAAAGAGCAGAAGATGAATTTTATTATCAAGAAATGGAAAATGTCATCATAGAAACCACAAAGGAATATGACCTTAGGAGTAAAATCAATCAGGAAAATCCCAAGACTAAAACCTCTAAAAATTATGCCAAAAATAGCCCTATAAATAAACCCAAAATTACAAAACAGAAAGACAAAATAGTGGTTGTAAATTCTGATAAAAACAAAGAGAAAAGCACTCAAAACAATGAAAAACAGAGTGCAGATCTTAGCAGCACTAGTACCTCAGCTAGTGCTCCTGTTAAAACAATTCTAACCAATGTAAATAGAGAAAATCAACAAGCTGATCTTGCTGATAAAATGGTGGTTAACAAAGCTGAAACAATTCTTGTAAGAAGTCAGCTACCTTTCAGTTTGGAGCAGGAAATTGCCAAGATAAAGATCTCTGTTCCCCTTACTGAATTAACCACCCAAAGTGTGTATAGATCCCAAATTTTGAAGGCTTTTAACATAGAAGAGAATAATGACACTGTCAATCTTAATGATGACCAACTGGTTCCTCCTTTTTATGTAAGTTTACAGATTCATGAAAATATTTTTCACAACCCTATGCATGATTTAGGGGCCTCTCACAATTTAATGCCCAAAGCTGTAATGGAGAGTCTCAGCCTTGAAATCACTAGACCTTACAATGATCTTTACTCCTTTGACTCAAGCAGAGTGAAATGTTTAGGCTTAATCAAAGACCTTTGTGTAAACTTAGCACAAATTCCAGCCAAATGTTTAGTAATGGATATTTTTGTGGCTGATGTACACCCAAAATATGGTATGTTGTTCTCAAGATCTTGGGGAGCTAAGTTACAAGGAACTATGCAGATGGATATGAAATATGCAACTATCCTTGTTTTTAGTTAAAGTAGAAGACTTTACAGGGAGTCTCATATGCAATACGTGGTTACTAGCCAAGAGAGACCACAAAACTCTCCCCTTTATTCTGTAAATATAGGCCTTGACTCATTTATCCTTTTCAATGATGAAACATTTAGTGAAAAAGTGACCTTAAATGAATTAATGGCATATAGAGAGGAGGAGGAAGACGAGATAGAAGTGTCAAAACAGTTTGCTAAACCCGAAAACTACAGCAAACAAAACATAGGTCTAGAGCTACAAATCATTCATCCTTTGCTTTTAAACCTTGAGATTCAAGAAAGAAGTCCTCAACGCAATGAAAAACCTGAGGAATTAAAACAAATTCAACGAAGTACTGATCTTCAAGAACAATCCGAAAGCACGCTAATTGAAGAGGATAGTAACCAAACTGATGAACCCGAAACTAGTCCTCTTTGGAGTATGAACTTTGATGGGTCTTGCACCAAGACCAACATAGGTGCAGGCATCTAGATACATAACACTGAGAACAACCACACAGAAGGCCATTCCTATAGATTAAATTTTTAGTGTTCTAATAACATAGCTGAGTATGAATCCCTTCTTTTAGGTTTACACTTGTTGAAGAATTTAGGAACCAAAAGAATAAAAGTTCATGGGGATTCAAAGTTAATCATTAGGCAAGTAAATGGGGAATACAGTGCCAAACATCCCAGACTTAGAGCCTACAGGAACGACGTCATGGATTTGTTGAAAACTTTCAAGGAATCCCAACTTATTTTTGTCCCAAGTGAAAATAATATCCTCGCCCATAGTTTAGCTTTTGCTGCTAGAACATGTTTAACACCATTTGAAACCAAACAATGCACAACTCAAATCAAATTTCAACCAGCTGTTCCTGATAATGAGAAATATTGGCAAGTGCTTGATGGAGACAAACAAATAGAGGACTTCCTGCAGTCCAGAAATGAATTTGAACTACCAAGTTCGGATTCAGACTATGAAACAGACTGTCCTAGTGAAGAAAATTTACTTGATGAAGAAGAAGAGTCTCCAGATATGATTGATGTAAATATATTGTCTAACAAACTCGAAAACACAACAGAAATTGTTGTAGAGTTAGAAAAAGAAGACTTAGAAACTCTGCAGTCTAACAATCAAAGTTTGCCAAAAGGTCTGGTCCCTTTAGAAGAGTCGTTTGATTTCAATGATGTGGCCAAGAAACCCAAACTGGAACCCATTGAGACTGAGGTTGAAGAGTGTAATATAGGCAATGAACTAAAACCAAAGATGATCAAACTATCTAAAACTTTACCAGCTCACATCAAACTCAAATACATAGAGCTATTTAAAGAGTTTTCTGATGTTTTCGCATCGATTTATGAGGATCTAAAATCCTATGACACTGAAATAATTTAGCACAAGATACCTCTCAAGGAAAACCAAAAGCCATTTAAACAAAAACTATGCAGAATAAACCCTATTCAATTACCTTTGGTTGAGAAGGAAATCAAGAAAATGTATGAATCTGGTGTTATTGTTCCTATTATATATTCAGAATGGGTTTCTAGCTTAGTGTCAGTGAGGAAAAAGACAGGAGAAATAAGGCTTTGTATAGACTTTAGAAACTTAAAAAAAGCCTCATTGAAAGACAACTACCCTTTATCCAAGATGGACCATATTTTACAAAGGGTAGTAGGGACTAAAAGAATTTCTTTGCTTGATGGCTTCTCAGGGTACAATCAGCGTTTAGTACATTCTGATGATCAATTAAAGATAGCCTTTACTACACCTTGGGGCACTTTCATGTATGTGAAAATGCCTTTTGGTCTAATGAATTCTGGTGCTACATTCCAGAGAGCCATGGATATTGCATTCTCGGAAGAATTGGGCTACTTCATCATTATTTACCTTGATGATGCCACTGTTTTTTCCAAGACAGATGAAGAGCACTTAGAACACTTCAGAAAGGTATTCGAGAAATTCAGGAAGTATGGGATATCTTTAAATCTAAAGAAAACATTGTTTGGTCTCCAAGAAGGTAAACTTATTGGGCACATAATATCAGAAGAGGGGATAAAGATAGACCCAAAGAGGATTGAGGCTATATTGAAAATCACTCATCCTAGAAACATCAAGGAACTTCAATCTTTCATTGGAAAGATTAAATTCTTGAGAAGGTTCATAACCAACTTAGCTGAGCTCCTTAGAAACATTACAAACATGCTGAAAAAGGAACAAGGGGTTAAGTGGACTTTAGACGCAAAGAAATCTTTTGAACTGGTAAAACAAGCATTAACCAAAACACCAGTTCTTATGAGTCCTAACTTTTTAAAATATTTTTTCATTTTTTCATTTGCATCAGAACATACAATAGCTGTTGTCCTATTACAGAAAAATTCAAAGGGACAAGAGCAGCCAATTGCATTCTTTAGTAAGGCCCTGAGAGATGCACCCCTGAAGTACAAAATCATGGAAAAGCAAGCCTTTTCTTTAGTCAAAGCTTTAAAAGACTTTAGAGTTTACATTCTACACTCCCTTGTAATTGCATTTGTGCCTAACGCAGTTGTAAAAGACATCCTAACACGGGACCTAGATGGTAAGAGAGGTAAGTGGATAGCTGTGATACTTGAATATGATTTAGAAATCAAGCCCACTAAACTCTTTAAAGGCTAAGGACTAGCTAGATTAATTGCTAAATCAAATTTTGAAGCTCTTGATATAAATATGATAAATGCTTTAGATGAACAGGAGGAACTCTCAACTCCCATTATTAAAGACCATTTTATGAATTCCTCTTGGTATGCTGATATTATATATGTTTTTCTTAATTTGAATACCCCTCTTGGTTTATCAAAAACAAAGGCAAGGTTTTTAAAGTTAAAAGATGTAAACTACTGCATTATAGATAAATGTCTTTATTGGAAAAATGCAAGTGAGTTATTGCTTAAATGTTTGCCTAAGAATGATGCAGAGAAGGTTAAGCACGAATTCCATGAAGGAGAATGTGGAGGCCACCTTTACTGGAAGACAACAGCCAAAAAAATACTTAGAGCTGGTTACTATTGGCCCACCCTCTTTCTAGATGTACACAAGATGATAATTTCTCGTCATAAATGCCAACTTTTTGAAGGCAAAATAAAATTGCTTCCCTTACCTCTGCATCCAATCACTGTTGAAGCCCCTTTTCAACAGTGGGGACTTGACTTCATAGGAGAAATCCATCCACCCTCATCTGCCCAACATAGATGGATTCTCACTACAATAGACTACTTCACCAAATGGATAGAATACATCCCTTCTAGGCAAGCCAATGACTCTGTCATCATAAAATTCATTAAGACTCGTATCCTCTCTAGATTTGGCTGTCCTAGGAAGATCATCATTGATAATGCAGCTACATTTGGATGCAAGAATATGTTTCAATTCTATCATAAATATCAAATAAAATTGGGTCATTCTACTGCTTATTACCCTCAAGGTAATGGGTTGGCAGAATCCTCAGAAATTTTTTTGGTAAACATAATCAAGAAGTTGCTGGAGGACAACAAGAAGTCTTGGCACACAAAGCTAGTACATTCACTATGGGCTGACAGATTAACACTTAAGAAATCTATTAGAATGTCACCCTACCAGCTTGTGTATGGAATAGATGCAATTTTTCCAAACAACCTAGGTGTACCAGTTATGAATTTGATTCAAGAAGTGCAGTCTGAGGAAAATGAGATGATCAGAATAATTAATCAGACTATACATCTTCAGCAAACCAGAGAGGAATTTTACAGCAAAGCATTACAAAAGCAAGAGAGCATCAAGAAGCTTTTTGATAGAAGGACAAAAGCCAGTAATTTTAACATTGGTGTTAAAGTGTTAAAGTGGGATTCAAGGAGAGAAGACAAGGGCAAGCATGGGAAATTTGATAACTTATGGCTTGGCCCTTATCTCATTCATTCTACTACTGGTAACAATGCTTATTTCTTGCAGGAATTGAGTGGAGTTGAACTGTTTGGGGGTCCTTTCAATGGCAGAATGCTCAAACATTATTTCTCTTGACCCTATCATGTTTGGAAGCATTTTTATCTTTTTCTCATTATAAATATTTCATCCATCATTGCATTCAAAGTTAGAAAATACAAAAATACAAAAACAGTAAAACATAGAAAAGAGGGCAGATTGTAAAAACAAGAAAGGTATAGCCCCATAAAAAAAAAAGAGAAACAAAATCTGAAAGTGTGCAAGCTCAAAAGCCACTCCTAAAAAACACACTCCTAGTTAGTCATACAGCCTAATCACGACTAATTAGTTTTAAATTTACTGCTGATAGGTTAGTAAAATAGATCTGCCAAACAGTTTAATCTTGGCTTATCAGTTAGGTAAATTAGGATAGAAAAATAAAGGTTCAAACAAACTCAAAATCTGAACCTATGAGTTTTCAAAAGGAGAATGACTCTAAAATGTTTAAATTTTGAGTCAAAGACAAAAGTAAACTGGTTCTAATAAGCCCAAAACTTGAACCAGATAACAAAGAAAAAATAGCTCAAACAAGCCTAAAAACAGAGCTGAAGAAAAGAGAAGGATGTGTTTAAAACTTTCAGATCTTAAACCTTCACCATTTTTTATTTAATTTTCTGCAAATAATAATCTATGTGCAGCTTGTTTTTATGCCATAGATCAGCAACAAGTGGACGGCTCAATCTGATCAAAGGCTAAATTCCCTTGTCTTTAGTTAGACATTTGAAAATCAAGACAGTCTAATCCTAACAAATAGTAGATAGGTAGCGAAGCTTATAAACTCAACCGCTTAATCTGAGTTCATGGAGAAATAAGAAGTAGACTTAGATTAGTTTTTGCTTTCAAAATAATAAAATGTTTGTAAAAAGAGTTTGCCAATCCAAATGCACTCTAAAAGAAGAAAAAATGTTAGATCACTAGGATTGGGTAGGTAGAAATTTTGTTTTGATAGAGTTCCATTGTTTTTCATGGCTGCTAACATTGTCAGAGCAAAAGAAGGCCATCAAAGTAAAGCAAATTGCAGCGTTATGGATGAGGCATTGATCAGCTCCCAGAGAATACAATTCTAAAGTTCTTGACACCTTCAAGAAGGTGCCATCCCCATGTGGAGCCACTATTAGCCACCCATGTGCACCTATTGCTATCAATGGTGGCGAAACTCATTTTTGAAGCATAAGAAAAACTTTATCACAAAATTGTTGGTTCTTGAAGTTCATGAAGCATGACTTATCCTAGTTAACTTTTCACCCTCTTTCTCTCAATTATAAAAAATATGTTATTTTCCCTAATGTTAATTACTCAAACCAATTTTTTCCCTTTCATTTTTCCCTCTTTCGTTCATGAATATAACCTTCAGCCTACCCTTTTCCATAAAATTCTTCTATTTTTCCTCATTTCCCTTCTTCCCTTCATAAAAACCCCTTTGATAAGGTTTACAACTCCTTTTTTACCTTATCAGAAGCTTTCGAAATCCTTTGAAATACTTGAAAAATCATAAAAAATAGCCTTTTTTGTGCTAAGGCCTTAAGCCCTTTTTGGCCCTAGCCCCCAGCCCCTTTATCTCCGCATAAAATTGGTGTTAAAAAACAAGAGTTGGGGCCTGATCATGCAATCGCAATCGAGTGTTCCAAAATGTTTTGTTACCTCTCACTTTCAAAAATCCCCGATTGTGATTGAGCCTTTGTATATAAATCCCTTCCCAACAATGAACTTTCCTTTATATTTTATTAAAAACCCACTTTTTCCTATGTTTTGATAAGTCCCGATGGTTCATTGGTTGGGAAAATTCCAACCGTTGATTTAAACCAATCAATGATCTTCGAGATCTCGCATCGCGAATATTCATTGGGTGCATTTGAAAGGCCCTTTCCTTATTTTCCATTCCGATGAGCCCCTTTTGGTTAAAACCCCCAAACCACTTCCCCACCATATAACCTACGCCCAGGACCAAGCGATTAAGTCCCGAGCACTAATCGAATCGAAGTTTTTTCATTAAAAATATTTTAATAGTTATTGACCCCCTGCCTTGTATTCTTTTCGTTTCCCGAAATTAAATCTGGACCGTCCATTCTTCTAATCCAACGGTCCAGATTCAACCTGATAGGCCCAACTCCTTTGGGTCCTACCTTTCCCCAGATCAAATTTCCACCGTCCATGTCTCTGATCTGATGGTCCAGATTAAAACTGCCTTGACCCTACCACACCTCTTTCCACCCTTCTATCTTATTGCCATCGCGCTCTCCTCACAACCGTCCGATCTAAGTCCCCAAATCTGATGGCCAGCGTGCGGTTTCACGTGAATTTATGCCCGAAGGTTAACGTTTTAAAATCACGCGACATAGGTGGTTTTAAAAGGCCACATGTTAGTTGTTAATGCATATCGCATTAAAAAAGGAAATACCACCTTCCCTCCATTTCATCACGTGAAACCAGTGGTTTATATGGCTGAAACCACCTAGCCCCATTCACATTACATCCCCTCAGTTTTAATCTCCACCATTGATCTCTGAGATCTAATGGTCCTAGTTTAATCTCACCCTCAGTTCATCGCCCTCTCCCCTTTGCTCCATAGAACTTCATCGATCAACCTCCGTCGTTGATCTCTGTGGACTAATCCAATCCAACGGCCCAGGATCGTTCGGAAACCCCAAATATCATTTGACCCCATTTCACCTCTGATAAAGTTTTTTTCGTATTTTTCTTATATTTTCCGCCATTTCACTATGACATTTCCCTTCCACCTTATAAGATCTTGGGTTAATCTCATCCATTGATCAACATGAATCGATGGCTTGGACTTAATCTGTCATTGACTCCCCCCGACTGCCTCTCCATTATCCTCGTCGTTAGATTCTTTCATCCAACGGCTATGATCTAACCTCAACCTTTGAAGCAGTCTATACCCAACTACACAGGATTTTCTTAACTTTTCTTATTTTTCGCAGGTTTTCAAGGTTTCTCAACTGTTTTAAAAAGAAAAGAAAAAGTCAGGGATGACGATCCCCCGGGCATTTATTCATCAAGAATATCATTCTAAAGGGTTCCAAATTATGTTTTATCAATGCCTCATGAGCACTGACGCCATTATAAAACCTCTGTAATGCCTGCACATCAACAAGACATAGCAAAACTTAAATCAAACAAAGAGTATCAGTGTTAAAGGATCTAGTCACAGAAGAGATGAAGAATTGAAGATTGTTTATGCAGTTTTGAGGGATTTCGACCAAAATCGATTATCTAAAGCCTAATCCATTCAATTAAACACAGTTTGAAGAACAAAAGACATAAATTAGGCATAATTATGCCTAACACATAGATCAAAAGAAAATTATCTGTGTTTTAGGTCAAAACACTAATATCTATCAGTCCGAGAAGCCTCCACTACCACATCAGAGGCTAATTGAATCCTCTCAGCTACCAAAAGCCACCTATAGCCTCAAAACATTCAAAAAATGACTAGTTATTTCCAGAACAGAAGATATTTGCCTCAAGGAAGCTGAACAGTTATTCTGAATCAAAGAAACTAATTTAAACTGTCAGCAGAGTTATTACAAAGATGAGAAAGAGTTCTAAAGTCAAAAAACTCTGCTAAGAAGATCAAACACATAATACAAACCCATTAATATAGAGGAAATATCTAAAATCTTCTCCATTGAGCCCCTCAAAGGCCGAGAATCATTAAACTGTATTAATTGAGTTTATAGATCTTTTCTCTCATCCCACCTCCTCATTTTTTATTATAAAATCCCTTGAGGAGCACATTGTAAATGGTTGGTTGCTAAACTTTGATATAATACTTATGCTCGAAACCCTCTACATGTAAATAGTGTTCAGAGGCTCTTGAAGCTCTGCTTGTGATCAAATAAGTTAGGCTGAGAAGAGAAGATGATCACTGAACTAAAACATTGGACTTGAAGAATGTAACTGGATTGACATCAATATACAAGCTGATTCTTGGGATCCTGGTCTATATCACTGGTGAAGTGCTTCTTTCTGTGTTATTGTTTTCCTTTCATGTATGCCATTTTTTCCACTTATTCTCTGATAAATAACAACAAGCATGGAGTTAGGATTTATTTTTTACATTACCCTTCTTTGATTGATAAGCTTTATCTCAATGTTTTCCTCCCAATTGTGTGTTTAAGAATGACTTAAGTTAAGTGTAAACATTATCAAGGAATGTTGGTTTGCCCTTGTCTTGATGTGCAAAGCTTGAAAAGAAGTTCTTGAATGATATTTTCTCTATATACTCAATAAAGTTAGACTAGAAAAGTTTATGGTTTGCCCTGTCTTCTAGTTTCTTTCTCCAAAGGTAGTTCTAAAAATTTCCCTAAGAGTATGCTAAAAGCATTTTAGATTTAAAAGTATCTTATGTAATCTTAGGATGCACTTTGTTTTCTTATCTGTTTTCATCCCTTCTCAAAGTAATTATGTGGATTACTGGATTATTTTTCTGATAAGTTAGCTTTAATACAAGCTTCTCCAAAGAAGTCTATGGTTAGCCCTGTCCTTTGGTTGGTTTTAAACAGTTACTTAAAAGGCTTTTCTTTTTTGGAAAGACTAATAAATCCTAGTTGAAATTATTGTCTTTTTCCACCCCTTCAACACTTTTATTGTTCCATTCCATCATTTAATCTAAAATATCTTTTGATATAGATGACTTTCCCCTTGGAACACTCTTGAAATTGCTACGAAATGAAAACCTTTTATGACTCCATAGCCCAATGGACTAAAAACCAGCATCATATCTATTCTATCAGCCAAATCTTGTTCTGTTTGCTTATACCTTCACCCCTTTGAAACTCTTTCATTTTAGGACTTTCCACTCAACTAAAAATCATGCTCAACGATCCAAAACCAAACAAAAACCCTTGTTCTTAATAACTAGCCTAATATCATACCCAAAAGCCTTAAAGATAAATCAATCTTTGTATTTATAGAGAGATCCTTGGATTCAGGAGAGCTAGATCCTAGAATCCTGCAAAGTGGTTCCAATGTCCTCTCCGAGCTTTAGTCTCATTTCCATCCGCAAAATACGGGGAGACAACAATATTCAGATAGAGATTGATGGTTTTCCTTACCTGATGAATACCCGCTTAAAACTATATATGTAGATCTTACAGCCACACCAACCAAAATTTTGGGTATATTTAAAATTTCTGGTTCCCCCTCTGCTCGCTTAGGCGTTAAAGTCTTTCACCCGACCTGCAGTTAGTGACATCCCACCGACCTATCCCCAACCCCTCATGAGCTTTCTCACCATCATAGTCAGATGCTATCACTGCAATCACGCCTTATGTGGGAAAGATCATCCAGCATACGCTCGAACATTCTTACCGCAGTCGCGCCATGTGTAATGAGATTTCATGCATAATTAATGGAAAACCTTTGGGGTATTTGGGCGATTAAACTGTCAATATCACCGTGGGTCACTAAGCATGTTGACTAAATACGTATTTTAAGCTCGTTAATCTCATATGTTTTATCTGGAGACACCATTATCAAAGAGTAATTGTGATGTCGTAATGCTCCACACAGGTCGACCCCACGAGTGACAAACCCCTCAGTCATGTCACGACATCAAGGGAAATAAAATTGAGCTCAATGATAAGGCCAAAGTTGTGAGACAGGGGAGGATGAGAAGCAAGTGACCAGTACTATTAAAAGGAGGATGGTGTGATACATGTTGAGCAGAGAAGGAGCCTTTTATGTCATTGTTGCAAAAGGTTTTCTTCACTAGTGCATACCAGGTACTTATAAATGCCCCGTTTGGAAATGTTCGTACCAGATGCCATCTCGCATAAACCAGAAGCGTTTGCTATGATCTAAGCTTATGTGAGGACTGGATGGAGTATTTTCCAAAGAAGTTTTAAGATCCTGCACAATGTAAAATCTTTTTCGATGTCTGCACACAAAGAAATATATTTCACCATTTCGACATGTCTAGCCTGAAGTATAGCCTGGTGAACAAAGTGGACTCAGAAGATTTCCCTAGAGAACGAAGATCTCATTCAAGGCTTTTCCGTGCCGAGATGCGGTGCAAAAGCACACATGCTAAGGGTGGAAAGACAATTGCATAGCTAAAATGGTTTTTCTATTCTCCACAGTTGAATGAAATGGTTCACAAGTTCAAAATGTGTCATGATAAGTATGTGAAGGGTCATCACTGTCAATTTGGTGATTAAGTTTGGATTTGCTTCTTTTAGTGCCTCATCATCCATCAAAGTACAGAGGTAGGTTTTTTGGTGAGATTTAGGCTTGATTTTTCAGGCAATTGGTGCATTAATAGTGTTGGCACAATTTCGAATATCTAAATGCACCTTTGAGAAGAAATTTTTGTTAAACCCAAACTACACGGTGGGTGAAAAATTTATGGTTTTATATAATTAAACCAAGGAAAAAATCATATGGTTTCAAAGCCATAAGATATCGTTGAGCAAAACTATGTGAAGACATTATAAGTTGGCGCATGTTCCATGGACCAAGGGTACGTTGCATTGCTAAGACAAGGCACAAACAATGTAGTTTCCAAACCATATAAAACAAGCGGTCCAACTTTATGATTAAGACATGGATCGTGAACCATATGAAGACACATTTCAAATGGGCTTAAAGATTTCTTGGCAGGTTTTCAACCTACGGTAAATGCTTGGAGCAGATATATATTATGAAGCGGTCAAATTTTTCAACCAAAACATGGAAAAGAACTACACCAACACGTGCCAATGGACGTAGGCATTTAGATGGTGGAGTTTCGAATGATGGTGAAATGTTTAATGATGGTCAAAGTTATGTTTAAAACATGCAGTTGGTTCAACGTTCTTGTCAGCACTAATCGTGCTCTTAACCAGCTGTTTCCTACCCTTCACCTGTTTTCCAGTATGGAACGGCTCGTTGATGCCTCTCCGCCACGTGTGAAAGAATATTGTTTGCCACCTCATGGAGGAAAGTTTCCAAGGCCCAACGTTGCGTTCAGCGCCTCCCAGGAATGCGTTAATAAGATTTAGTAACCTCTCCATGCATGACACCACATGGACAGTGTCACTAAAGTAGTGTTTCGATGGAGGCAGGCACCATTTTCTATCATCCAACGTGAATGAGATAATAATAATGGCAACATAATCCCGTCCAGACTGCATGCGCATGGATTTAGCTGTGTCAGCTCTGTCATTGTTGTAGGATGCACCAGGAAAAAGCGAAACGCTCAGTTGAACCAGTGCAGTAACATCTATGGAGCGTTATTTCCAGAATGACAGGTCCCTCGATATGGTAGATGAGAAATATTCTGTTATAAGATAAAAGTTACACCTTCAAAATTATATCAAAGATGCTGACTCGAGGAGGCTTGGCATTCAGTGTTAAATCATTATATGGAAAAGGCCGCAAGTTAAAATGAATTTCGTTGACATGACCGAAACAAGTTTCATATATGTGCTTCCACAGAGGGTGTAAAATGACTAACTCAAATCTAAACGCGCATCCAGCAGATTTACGTATTAGATTTTTGTTGGAAGATTAGTTTTGTTGACATCGTGTAAATATAGCGTGGAAATGGTGTTTGTCTGCTCACAATCTGACTTACCACCGTGGAGATAGAAGGTATTCGTTATTAATTTTGATGCATAGTTAAAATTATTGATCCATTGATGAATCACCGTGAGAAGGGCAAGGGATTTGTTGGAGTGCATTCCTTCCTGCAGCTACAGCCAGATCACGCGATCGAGTGACTCCTCCATACGTAAAATTCACTCCCTTTGTTGAATGAAATCAAGATTCAATGCAGGAGAAGACATTGTGCCTAAGCTGAACGATGATTGCACGATGAAGACAGCCATGCTTTAAGGTCACAGTTCAACCCAGGTCACTGGGTCGCAAACCTGTGAGGCTAGTGAAGATTGCGACTTGATGATATTTGCAACCCTGCGACCTTTTTGAGATTGCGACCCATGTAGAGATCAAATCGCGCGACCCCTTCAGGTCGCTGAGTCGCGATGCACGCTGCTGGACGAAAAATGCGACCATGCAATTGTGCGACCCCTCCAAGGTCGCAAGGTTGCAGAATGATATGTCCACTAGAGGCTGCGACCCATGAAATCTCCGACCATGCGACCCTGCTTCGGAATGGCCTCTTTTCTCAAAGCATATATCGCCTACAGAACAGGACTACACAAGGGTCCAAGATAATCATTAAAATCCCTTGATGTTATCTGTCAATATGCTCCTTATGCATCTGCATTTTCTTTTATTGTATCTTTATTTTTTTTTCAACATGCATAAACATATTTATGTGGGTGAGGCTAATGGCTAATCTAATACGCTTACACGCAGGTAACATGAGGAGATTATGATGACGACCCAGATAAGGAAGTTTTTCTCTTACCTTGGGAATGTTGGTTCATGTGGCGGGAGCCAAGACTATCTCAACAGGAGAAAGGTAGAAGGGATAGAATCGCAGGTCGCAAATTTTCCAAGGTCACAAGTCGCGGATTGCTGAAGTTCGCAATTCGCAAAATCCAAGAAGGTCATACGTCGCACATTTGCCGACGTCGCAGGTCGCAGATTTCTTCAGGTCGCCAGGTCGCGGATTCGTGTTCCATGCCAAATGCCTGACAACGCGACCTAGCAACCCAGCGACTGGGTCGTAGGTCGCAGGGTGCAGATGGCCCAAGACTAGGTCGCAAGGAAACCCAATGGTTAGGAAGATGAAAATTCAAGGAAGCCCAAGGGACAGGTTTTGTATTATAAATACTCCTTCAGGAGCTTGTAAAAATATCTTTTGTTTGGGACTCGAGCTGAGTACACTGTAATATCTGGATTATACATGTGAGCATTAATACAAGCATTTTGAAAAATCCCTTTATGGATCTGGTGTTGTTTTATGTGTGAGCACTATCAAGTATTATGTTTTCAGTTTCTGAATGTCTTTAGATTAAGGGAACTGTATCTTTAATTCATATCACGATTGCATAACAGTTTGCTGAGTATGTTAATGGTGGTTGAGTTTATTTCACTTTCTTAACAAATGTTGATGGCTTTGTTTATTGGCATTTGTGTTATCATTTAAACTTTTAGGAAGTGAAAGGTGTTCTTTCCATGAGGAATTATTTCCTTTGTGGTCAGAATAGTTTACAAGCGTGACCCTAATGAAGTGTTGTTAACAACACTTCCTTCGGTCTTCATGCTTTATTATTTCCTCTTGCTACTCATAGTGTCGGATGTACATTTAATGCATCAATCATATGTCTTGTATCAGTTGATTAGGTGTGTATCCACTGTTTTATAGAGTTTAAGTGAGGCCCAAAGCAAAGGAGAAATCAGTGGTAGCCAGACCCACACCCCTGACGGGATCCCTATTCCAAACGGTTCAAGGTCTAATTGGGACCTTTTACCGGGGAGATCCCCTGCTGTTGGCTAGACAGATTTTCCCGTCAACAGATCTCTTTGTCTTTCACAAATTTAATGTTCATTTCACTTCATTTTCACCCAAAGAATCCATTTACCTTGACTAAATCGGCCCTGCAGTAATACCTTGTCAACCATTTAGACAGTCCTAAATTTATCTGACCCCATAGCCCTGTTGATCCATGAACTCTCTTTATATTTGTCCTTTTTGATCACTTTACCTCAAAAACCCAAAAAAACAAACCAAAATATACTTAACAACTAGCCTAAAATCAAACATACAAAGTGAAAAATTTCACATCCTTCGCATAATAGAGAGAGCCCTCTCTGAGTCCAGGAAGACTAGGTCCTAGGACTCCAAAGTTGGTCTGATGTCGCCCTGTTATTTGGTTTACCAATCTGCTAAATCACGAGACTCCAACATAATGGCGATCACGGTGGGACCTCTGAGTACATAGTTGCTTGAATACCTCATACAAGGTTAGTTAGGCTTAGAAATACCGGTGAATCTACCTCCTCATCGCCACACTGACCATACTGGAAATTGTGGTAGAAACACTAAGTACATAAACAACCTAACAAGCCTCAGGAGACTCTTTAGTCCTATATTAAAATCAAGCAAACAACCTATAATTTCCATTTAGAGTAAACTCTTTTTGTTTCCGCACCTTAGCTAAGTGAAGAATCAAATATAGCACACTCTTACGGAATAGGCTATATATAAACTCTGTAAAAACCCTCACAAAAACATCCCTAGATTGGTTTCTATCAGTCATTGGCGGTGGACCATAAAACTTTGTCTTTACAAGACAATAGTATTCACCTTGCGACTCCACTAGCCTCTAGTAGGCCTAATACTCCATTTAAAAAACCAAAAATTTCCATAAGCATGCTATCCTGTTAACTTACCTTCCCAATAACAAAGATCATGATGCAGCCTCTGAAATCAGTGACAAACTAAGTACTACTTAGGAATTCAAAAATTTTCATCAAACATAGAAAAACAACATAATAGCCTAAAAACAGAGCTATAACTTTCTCAACATCCTAGAAAACTGTTGATCTAATTTTTAGAACACTCTTATAAGTTTTTGCATAAAAAAATTTCTGAAAAATATTTTCCCTAAAAACACCTTTGTCAATATTGGTGGTGGACGATAAACTTCAAAGCATCCACCTGGCAACTCCACTAGCCTTCATTTAGTTTTAAAAATTTACTAGCATCCATAAGACTATTAGGGAGGAAAAACATCCAAAGACAGTCACAAACTATCATCCTCTCTAAATTTTGAATTCGAAATCTAGCTTCACGAAGAATTAATACCAGATCTCACCTAGACCCAAATCCTCCTATCATAGTTGATGACCCAGAAAAGATTTTGTGGCAAACTTCTAAAACTGGTAACTTAGCTACTGATAGGACCATTCACAAAGCAAGCTCTGTACCCGAACATCTTACATCCTTGCAAGATCCCCAATTTGACTTGTGTTCAGTAAAAAGCCCTTTTAGAAGCAAGTCACAAAGTAGAATCAACCTTGCTGATCTTGAGCCCTTAGATTTGTAGCAGAGTCCTAGCATAGAAGCCTCACCCACTACACCACTCGATTTCCAGCTTCTCCACCACTTCGGCTCTTTTCACCCCAAATCTGCTCAAAATCATTCTGCAAGTCCAAGTACTTCCATCCCACCCATTCAAAACACCATTGTGCAAATCACCTCATCCCATACTGAAAATCCTCCTATTTTGAATCTACCAACCGCTCCCATCATGGCAGCCTCGTATGCACCCGTAGTACTACCATAGCCTTTGGTACCTTTCCAAAATGATTACCAATCTAGAATCCCACACTTTACCGGGACTAAGTCTACTACTACCCAACATCATGTAGATAGAATCAGTGATGCTTTTGACTACATGGAACTAGAAGATGAAACCATAAAGATGATAATGTTTTCCCAAAGCCTTGGCAGAGAAGCCAAGAAATAGTTTAAAAAATTGGCTCCTAACAGTCTACATGATCTCCCATCACTCTACCAAACTTTTATAAAAAAATGCGAAGTCAGGACAAACCCCATTCAAATCCTTTCCGAATACAACAATCTTAAAAGGAATATGGGGGAAAGTGTTCAAGACTATTGCACCAAGTTCAACAGTGTCTATAATGCCCTTCCACCTCACATGAAACCTCCACTTGGCTTAGCACTAGCAAAATTTCTCGAAGGTTTCGATCCTGATATGACATACCAATTAAGAGAAAGAGGCCCCAAAACCTTCGAAGAAATGAAAAAGGTAGCTATTAGTGCTGAAGCCAACCTAGCCGAAAAGAGAGCTAGGCTGAGATCAGAAAAGAAAGTCACTTATCGAGATGAGACCATACCTTCCACTTCCTCTTCAGATTCCAAAATAGACAACCTGGCTAGAACTATGGAGAGAATGCTGGAAAGAATAAATCTAAGTGAAAGGGCACCTCCAAGGGACAACTATCCAAATCCTCAAAACAGAAACCAGAATCAAAACCTGAGAAGGGACCCACCCCAAATCAAACCAAGGGAAAATGACCAACAGATCAGGCCACCTTTCCAAGAAAATTATGTTGATGAGGTAGAAAGAGATATGGAACCACTTGATGAAAATCACTTAAAATTGATAGGTTCTGATAGCGAGGGTGAGGTTTTCCTCATAGAAGAAGAACAAGTTTTCTTCTCCTCAAACCAAAATGAAACAAATTATGAGGACCCCGAAGATCCTGAAATAGGATTACAAAACGCCATAATGGAAGTTCATAGGCAATATGATCTTAGGAGTAAGAAAAACCAAGACAACTCTAGGAAAGGTAGCCTAGACACCGTTGTTACAAAAACCCCCAATACTATTCTTAAAAGAACAATAGATAGTAACAAAACTATGGCTAAGAAGACTGATAAAAAAAAATACAAAACTACCCAGGCAAACCCTGATCCTAACCATCCTAGTACCTCTACTAAGATCCCCGAAACAGTTGTATTGAACAAAACCCCAAATCAAAATTAGCAAATTAAGAATATAGAAAGAATCATGGCTGAGAAAACTAAAGCGAATATAGCTAAAATACAAGTACATTTGAGTTTTGAAGGGGAAATTTCCAAAATTAAGATCACCATGCCTCTCACTGAACTTATTGCCCAAAGCTCATACAAATCTCAAGTGCTAAAGGTCCTAAACATAGGAAATGATGCAGATAATTTACACCTAGCTGATGATACCCCTGAGGTGTTGTTTGGACCAAAAATAGAAGGAAAATATCAAGAGGGAACCACTCTTCCTTTTTAAATTAGTCTGAATATACATGACCAAATCCTACATAATGCCATGCTAGATTCCGGGGCCTCTCACAATATCATGCCAAAATTGGTAATGGAAAGATTAGGCCTAGAAATAACGAAACCTTATAAAGACTTATATTTGTTTGATTCAAGCAGAGTCAAGTGTTTAGGCCTGATAAAGGACCTTTGTGTCAGTTTGGTGCAAGTACCTGCTAAACACCTGGTCATGGACATAGTGGCAGCAAACATTCCTCCCAAGTACGGAATGCTTTTATCTAGATCTTGGGGGGCTAATCTCCAAGGAAATATTCAACTAGATATGTCCTACACCACCATTCCTATTCTTAACCAGACAATAATATTGTACTGAGGATCAAACATGAAATATATGGTTAGCAATCAAGAAAGATTAGAAAACGTACCTCTTTATTCTGTACATTCGGACCTTAATTATTTCATTTTACATACTGATGAGGACATTGATAAACATACAGGTAAAGTTGAAGAAAATCTAGGCCCACTGCATCAACCACACCAGCTTCTCTATGATGAGCTATACACTCAAAACTATCACGACCCAGAACAATTGTATCCCGATGAAAAAGAATTTGATTTTCTAGACATAGAAAATAAAACCTCAAAAATAGAAAACATTTTACACTCTCAAGCAAGTTTCTCAAACCAAGTACAAACATCAATAATACAATTAGAACCTTTTCCCAATATAGAGGCACTAAAGAACTTGCATAGAACAAAAATATTTGGAAATCAAGGCCAAGAAAGCCTTATGTTCTTACCATATCTAAATACCTGGCCATCCCAACACTTTACCCCTCCAAATAAAACTTTAACTATTGCAGATACTTTTGTAGATCTAGGGAAAATGTCTGATAAAGAAAATATGGGGGAATGTGATAAAAGCAGTCTTGAAGAACCTGAGCTAATTAAACTAGCTAAAATTTTGTCATTACACCAGAAATTGAGAAGTGCCAGGATACAGAATATTCTTTAGGATACTAGTACATGTCGAGAAAATAGCTCAAAACACCATGACACGGCCATCATTTCCAAAATTCATCCTTACAAAAGAGAACACAAAAATATTGATCAGGCATTAACACTTAAGAAGAAAATAGCTGGTTACAGGATATGTGTAGATTTTAGAAACACAGATGAACATTCCCTAAACAACACTCATATCCTTCCGAAAATAGGTCATACCACACAGAAGCTAGGAATTTCTAACCATGTGTCCTGGCATGATAATATTTCCTCCGGATATCATCAACTGATTCCTCTTCAAAGAAAATAGCTCAAAGATTTTTTCAAATACACCGGAAGCAGTTTCAAGTTCAAACCCAGTTTTCCAAAACTACAAGACACCAGGGATATGTTTCAGAGAACTATGTTTCTAGTGCTCAACTTCTTTACTATAATGTACCTTGATGATGTCATCATCTATTTTAAGAATGAAAAATAATATATGTATTACCTAAAAAAGATGTACAACAAAGGCAGGAGTGGAAATCAAAGTTATAAGGAAAAACAGCAAGCAGACACAGGGTTTCTTAGAGATTCTTGCAAGAACCCTTATGTTGTGCTTACAAGAGAAAATTTTCTTGATTTTTCTTTTCAAGAACTAAGTGGACCAAGAGCATCAAGGGATCCTTTTGAAGATAATATGCTCAAAGTCCACCATTATCAAGAGTTCTAGTCGTGAGATTTGTTACTCATTGTACATATTTTGTTTGAAAAAATAAATCAGAAAACAAAAAATACAAAAACAACAGAAAAATAGAAAAGAGGGTAGTCTTGAAGTAGCGGTAAAGCCCTATGTTAAAAAAATAGTCATGTTGAAAGTGCGCAAGTCTAAATTCCACTATTAGTGCTCAAAGGATGTCTTGTTCAGTTATCTAGCCTAATCATAACTAAGCATGTTTTAAATTGATTGCTGATAAGTTAGTCAAAAAGAATGATAGTCAAAATATCCAAGCTTGAATTATCAAAGAAAGTAGATTAGGAAGCAAAGATGCTGGTTCAACACGCTCAAAACAGAACCAAAGAGGAAAATAGGGATGAAATGTAAACTATGTATCCTAGCCCTGATTTTTCTAATCTCATTTTGTACAAAAATAACATTTGTGAGCAGCTTGCCTTTATGCCATAAACACATGACAAATCAGACTGTCTAATCCTGATTTGATCATGTTTTCAATTTCATGTTCTAGTCTAGCGAATGAAATCCTGTCAAACAGCTTAATCTTGATGGTTGATCTAGCATAGTTAGAAAAATGAAGGAGTTAATTAGTTTAATCTGAACTCCAGGAAGATATAAGTGTAGAAGTAGATAGTGTTTTCACTTTCAAAAATTTCATGTCAAGGGTTTTCTAGTCCAAGTGCACCCTGAAGAAGAAAAAAAAATGTTAGGCAGATTAGCTGGGTAAGTAGAGATGAGGTTGATTCTAATCATGATGTCAGTTTGTCATAAAGCATCATTTTCAGGAAAAGCATCAAGAAAAGGAGAAATATGTGCCAATGGAGGAGGCACTAGTCTTCATAAGCTAGAGATTTGCAATTCTGGACACCTCCCAAAAAGGAGCTTCCCCCCCCCCAAATGGAGCCACTGTTAGTCATCAGTATTTTTGCCTGTTGTGATGACTATATGCCTTGCCTAGGTTTTCTAGAAACCAATTTCAAATAGTCAATTTGTCCTCCAGAAAACGCTTCAGAGAAATTTTTATCTTTTTCCTCTCTTAAAGACTATGTTATATGTGGTCATCAAGTTCTTAGTCTTGATAAAACTCCCTTGTCCATAACTGTCATAAGGCTTGAATATCTGATATCCAAAATCCTTTATTTTCACACAGCTCTCTGTCAAAGCATAAGACAAGTTGTCTTTTTCCCCTCTCATTGTTTGAATGTCCATTTGATAACTTGACTATGTCTAAGGAACCCTTCAGAAGTTATGACAAAGTGTCTAGGTTGAGGTGATGGTGTTTAGAATAGGTATCTTCAGAAAATTTCTTTAGTCAAAAACCTAGTTTTAAATATCAGTCAGCCATCCTCTATATTATCTGGAAAAACAAACTTTGCTTACCCCTAGGTTATACACCATCAAAATTATCACTATATTTTGTCTTATCAAAGCTTGTAAGTTTCAAATTCAGGAACAAACAGAGTAAGAAGGTCCTATTTTAGTGTTATTCATCAGTATTTTTCACTTGTTGGTGATGACTAGTTGGTACAG
>CM076571.1:320181734-320367069 GCA_034641835.2 Pinus albicaulis
ACTAGTATAGTCCCTTATTATTGTTAGTGTAAACCCCTTATTGTTATTATTGTACCCTTGTAACCCCCATTTTGTTATTATTGTGCCCTTCAATTATTATTGTTAGGTCGGCTAGGATTACATTGTGGCCCACTAGGATTACATTATGGCCCCATGGACTCCTATATATAGAAAAGAGGTTTTGTAAATTGTATCATCCAAGAATTGTTCATTTATGTAATGTATTGGAGGTTTCCCCCTCGAAGTGGCTTATTTCTAAGGCGTTGATATATTTTTATTCTATTTTTGGAGCTGGTTACACAACATTTGGTATCAGAGGTTTGGATTCTAGGGTTTCGCTGCTCCAAACAGGTCATCGTGGAATTTTCGCTATAAAGTTTTTTCTACGAAGTTTCAGAAGCTGAAATTTTTAGGGTACGAATCCGAAATCCTCTTGGAAGATTGCCTAAAAATTGCAATGCTTGGTGCATAAAATTTTCGGATGATACAATTTACGTCACTTGGTGCATAATTAGGTCATTGTGGGAGATTGGATATAACTTTGTCTTGGAGAATCCAAATCAAGTCAGACTTGTGGCATTCAAAAGAGAATTAAGAGGGCTACTTCAGTGCTGAATTTTAGATATTGAAGAGCTGCAATCACAGAGATAATACAATTTCAATATCGAGCTCCTCAAAAGCAATTAAAAGGTGTGTATTTTTTTTCCGAATTGCATAAGTCTTGTTTGAAGAATCAAGTTGAATTGATTGCAAGGGCATATTGTAGAATAGATATCAGTATTGGATTATAAAATGGCCCCTAAAAAGAATTCAACACCCATTAAGCCTTTGGAAATCTCTACTATGACTCATGAAGACGAAGAATGGAAACATGACATATCAAAATTACAAGAGCAAGTGCAACAAATTTCGCTCTCGCAAAGAGCAACAAAAAATGACATGGAAGTTTTGAAGAAAGGCGTGGAATCTAAGATAGATGGAATGGAATCTAAGATTGATGGCATGGAGGTTGGCATGGAATCTACGATGGATGACATGGAAGCTAAGATCGATGAGAAAATGGAAAACATGAAGAATGTTCTAAAAGTAGACATGGAAGGTTTGACAAAGTTGATACAAGAAATGTTTCCTAATGGTGAAAAGATAGTAGAAGAACCTCATGATGAGAACAAAATAAATGTTAATCGTGATTTCATAAACTCTAATGTTGGTAGGAAGAACCACCATATTCCAAAAATGGATATGAGGAAGTTTGATGGAAAGGATCCTGTAACATGGATACTACAGATGGAGCAATATTTTGATCTCCATAATGTGCAAAACACACAAAAGGTACGCATTGCAACTTTAAATTTAGAACAAAATACATTTGTATGGTATCGATGGCTTTTCTCCCGTAAAAGAATTGTCACTTGGTCAATTTTTACGGAGGAAATGATAGCACATTATGAGGATACAAAGAGCAACACCTTCTTTAGCCAATTGATAAATCTCAAACAAAAGGGTTTAGTGGGGCAGCACATTGAGGACTTCCAAAAAATGAATATAAGGGTAACTGATATTCCAGAGGAACACAGGATTGATCTCTTCATAGGCACTCTAAAGGATAACATCCAACATGAAGTTCGTGTTTTGGAACTTGATTCATTGGAGAAGGCATTCAGGTTGGCAAGAAAAGTTGAATGTAAAATTATGGCGACAAGGAAGCCTACCACTCAATTATATAAAGAAGGAAGTGTTGCTACACCTAGATTTCCACAACCTACAAGGTTGACACCACAAAAATTGGAAGAAAAAAGAGAAAAAGGGCTTTGCTACAGTTGTGATAGCAAATACACTAAAGGTCATAAGTGTGTTGAAAAGAAATTATTTTACATAGATTGTGAAGAAGAAGAAGAAAATGAACAAGAAGAGGATATACACAAGGAACCGGCCCTAGAAGAGGAAGAAATGAATCCGACCATATCATGTAATGCACTGGCAGGAATTACCACTCCTCAAACTCTCAAGATAGAAGGACGGATCAAGAAGAAAAAGGTAATAGTGTTGATTGATTCAGGTAGCACCCATAATTTTATTCATTGTAAGGTAGCCAAGGAATTAAATTGTTTCCTATACCCAGCACCAGAATGTCAAGTGATGGTTGCAAATGGGGGAACTATAAATTGCTCTGGAAAATGCCATAATATCAAGCTAACCATGGGGGAATATGTATTGACTAGTCCAATGCTTGCCATTCCTATGGGAGGTGCGGATGTTGTACTAGGAGTACAATGGTTACAATCTTTGGGGACGGTAGCTTTTAATTTTCAAGAACTTTTCTTGAAAATTTTTTCAGAAGGAAAGGAAGTCGAATTACGGGGTATTGAAGGGAAGCCATGAAGGATAATAAGCTCTAATGTCATGAAAAAGCTTCTAAAGAAAGAAAAACGAGACGTAATTGCACAATTATGCTCACTAGAAGTTCCGACATCAAAATCATCTATTTCTGCAGATCTCCAACAAGTCTTGGACAATCATTCCAAGGTGTTTGAAACTCCCAAAGGACTCCCACCTATTCATGATCATGATCATGCTATTCATTTGATTCCGGGAAGTGTTCCTCCAAACATCGGGCCTTATAGATATCCTTATGTCCAAAAGAGCGAAATTGAACGTATGATTGCAGAAATGTTAGAGGCGGGTATAATTCAACCTAGTCAAAGTTCTTTCTCTGCTCCTATAGTATTGGTACACAAGAAGGATGGATCATGGCGAATGTGTCCGGATTATAGGGAGATCAATAAGCTCACCATTAAAGACAAATTTCCCATTCCTGTGATTGATGAATTATTGGATGAATTACATGGAGCAATTTATTTTACCAAGTTGGATCTTCGTTCGGGATATCATCAAATTAGAATGAAGACTGAAGATATTCCAAAAACAACATTTCGAAATCATGAGGGTCATTATGAATTTTTGTTCATGCCTTTTGGCCTTACCGATCCACCTTCTACATTTCAAGGGTTGATGAATTCCATTTTCAAACCCTTCCGTAGAAAATTTGTGCTAGTATTTTTTGATGATTTACTAATCTACAGCAGGTCTTGGAAGGACCATGTTGAACATGTTGACAGGGTGCTCAAACTATTGCAGGAGAAACAATTATATGTAAAAAAATCCAAATTTTTCTTTGGAGTACAAGAGGTGGAATATCTGGGTCATATTGTATCTCACTAGGGTGTTAAAGTAGACCCTAACAAAATTAAAGCCATTAAGGAATGGAAAGTCCCCACAACCATAAAGCAGTTGCGAGGATTTCTCGGGTTAACAGGGTATTATCGCAAGTTTGTTAAGAATTATGGGAGAATAGCAGCACCTCTAACAACATTATTGAAGAAAGATGCATTTTGATGGACTCCTGAAGCAACTAAGGCCTTTGAACATCTTAAAGAGGCAATGTGCCTAGCACCGGTCTTAGCTACGCCAGACTTCACAAAAACCTTTATTGTGGAATGTGATGTCTCAGGAAATGGAATTGGTGCTGTTTTAATGCAGGAAGGAAGACCCATTGCTTTTGAAAGTCATCCAATCAAAGGAAAGTATTTATAGAAACCTATTTATGAGAAGGAAATGTTAGCAATACTGCATGCACTAAAGAAATGGCAAACTTACCTAATGGGAAGACACTTCAAGGTAAAAAGCGATCATGATAGTCTTAAACACTTTTTCGAACAAAGACTATCTTCAGAAGAGCAGCAAAAATGGGTCACAAAGATGTTGGGGTATGAATTTGAAATAATCTACAAAAAAGGAAAGCTTAATGTTGTTGCAGATGCACTCTCAAGAAAGAATGAAGAGGTGGAAGCATTGCTTTGTGCCATTTCTATTATCCAACCAGATTGGATAACCGAAGCAAGAGATGAATGGAAGAAAGAAAAAGATGTATGGACACTCATTCAAAAGTTGCAGCAAGATCCTAGTACATCTGATACATTTAGTTGGAAAAATGATTCCTTATGGTACAAAGATCGCTTATATCTTTGTAAGAATTCCCAACTAAAACAAAAGTTTCTTTTGTAATTGAACACTTCTCCTTTAGGAGGACACTCAGGATTTTTAAAAACTTACCACAGGGTGAAGAAAGATTTTTTTTGGGATGGCCTTAAATCTGATATTCAAAAGTTTGTGGCGGAATGTTTAGTTTGCCAGCAGAATAAAGTGGAGACAATTAAGACCCCGGGACTTCTACAACCTTTATCCATTCCAAGTCAACGTTGGGAGAAGATTTCAATGGATTTTATCACAGGTTTACCTAAGTCCGAAGGAAATAATGTCATCATGGTGGTAGTTGATAGACTTACCAAGTATGCACACTTTTGTGCATTATCTCATCCATTTAAAGCAAGTACAGTTGCTACTACATTTATGGATAGAATTCCAAAGCTACATGGAAGCCCAAGGGTTATTGTGAGCAACAGAGATCCCATTTTTACTGGAAATTTTTGGACGGAGTTATTTTCTTGTTTGGGTACTCAATTAGCTCATAGCTCATCTTATCATCCTCAATCTGATGGTCAAACTGAGATAGTAAATAAATTTTTGGAAGGATATCTTCGTTGTTTTGTATGTGATAAACAAACACAATGGGTCAAGTGGTTACCTCTTGCTGAATGGTGGTATAACACTTCCTTCCATACTGCAGCAAAAATGACCCCATTTATGGCACTTTATGGATATCATCCACCATCCAACACATCATATTTAAGGGAAAATTCGAAGGTTCAAGCAGTGGAAGATCACATCGAGCATCAGCAAGAAGTTCTCCAACTCTTAAAGGATAACCTGAATTTGGCACAAAATCGAATGAAACAACAGGCAGATCAACATCGCAGCGAGAGAAGTTTTGATGTAGGAGATTGGGTATTTTACGGCTACAACCATACAAACAAATGTCTCTCAAGCAAGCTAAGAAGAATAATAAATTATCGCCAAAGTACTATGGTCCTTACAAGGTGTTGCAAAATATTGGTACTATGGCATACAAATTGGAGCTCCCTGCTTCTTCACGAGTGCATCCAATTTTCCATGTTTCATGCTTAAAGAAGGTTATAGGTGAAAATCTTCCAGTTCAAACAATATTGCCCGAACTTGATGAGGAAGGAAAAATCATATTGTAACCTGAAGCGGTCACGGAAACAAGAACTCGACAACTACGAAATCGATCAATTTCGGAGTATCTCATCAAGTGGAAGAACTTACCCACTGAAGATTCTACATGGGAGGATGAGAATTTTATACAGAAGCACCCAGAGCTACTCAAGCATTGAGGACAACACTTTTTTGAAGGAGGGGCATGTTAGGTCCCTATATTACTAGTATAGTCCCTTATTGTTGTTAGTGTAACCCCCTTATTGTTATTATTGTACCCTTGTAACCCCCATTTTGTTATTATTGTGCCCTTAAATTATTATTGTTAGGTCGGCTAGGATTCCATTGTGGCCCACTAGGATTACATTATGGCCCCATGGACTCCTATATATAGAAAGGAGGTTTTGTAAATTGTATCATCCAAGAATTGTTCATTTATGTAATGTATTGGAGGTTGCCCCTCGAAGTGGCTTATTTCTAAGGCATTGATATCTCTTTTCTTCTCTTTTGAATGGTTTCCTGTGACATGAACAGGAATCCATGATGAAGCGATTAGCATGATGAAACGGAGACGTGGGGATGATGAGGAGATGATGATGAGCAACATCATAGTGAAACGGAAACGGCAAGGGAGAACGTGGTGGTAGAACGACGGACTCACACTAACAGCAGACTCCTGGGCATGATGAAAAGGAACATGATGATGGTGAGCAGACTCCTGAAGATGATGAAGGGAAGCATGATAAAGATGTGCAGCATAGTGAGGGTGAGCAGACTCATGAAGATGATGAATAGGGGCAGCCACAGCATGATGAATAGCAGCTTCAAGAAAAATAACAAGAGCCTCATGAAGAAGAGGGGCAGCATGATAAACAGGTGCAACATAGTGAGGAGGACATCCCTCAAAAGGAAATGCAAAAGGACAGCCAAGGCATCCATGAAGGAATCCAAGACAGTGGCAAGAATGATGAGCAAAGTGACAAGGGTAAAGAGCCAATGGAGCATGTGCTAGCTGCCTCTACTAGGCAAGGGGCCATGCTCTCTTCTCCGAAAGTGGCCAAGCCCCGGACATCAAGGAAAAGGGTGCCTAGAGTTGTAACTCCAAATGTGACTAGGGCCCTCCGAAGCAAGGGAAAATTGCCCAAGAAGCCCATGGTCGAATTTCCCAAGAGGAAGAAGACTAAAAGAGCCACCCAAAGCAAAGGGAAGGACAAGGAAGAAAGCAGTCATGAACAGGAAAGGGAATTCGAAATCATCCAAATCCAAAGTGATGATAGTGATAATGAAGCCCAGATCCTAGAAAATCTCTTGATCCATAGAGAAAACCAAATTGATGCTTTGAGGACTGATCTTGATAGGGCTAGGAACTTCAATCACTTTTTGCAAGTTCAAAACAAGCAGATGAGTGTCCATATGGCTATATATGAGACACGAGCCATCAAATACAAAAAGGAGGCCTCCAAAGCACAAGTGAGATTGGAAGAACTCATGGGTGAGTTCGATGAGAGCGAAGGCGAAGATCAGCCCAGGCGAAAGAGGCCAAGAACCATGGGGCTCAAAAAGGCCCTTGAGAAACAAAAAGAAGAAGAAGATGCCCTTCTCCAATCCACCCCTCTCACTGCATTGTTCAAACAAGAGATAGAGAACAATCGGGAAGCATGGCTTGAGAGAGTTAATGATCACTTGGAGAAGAAATTGGAGAAGGCAAATAGGGACTTGGACCTTCAACGGAGGATGACCGGGCATTATAAAAAGCTCAATCAGTTTGCCCAGTGGAAATTGAAGGCCACTCAAGAAAAACTCAAGGAGGCTAAAGGGAAGCGCCCGACACCAAAATTGAGGAAAGACACCTCAAGGCTCCAAATTTTGGCCTCAGCTTCACAACATGTTTTTGAAAACCCTTGAGGGTCATGCTCGCCAAGTTTGGGCGAAATTCGACAAATTTTGGTTTTTTGTCATTTTTGGGTTTTTGGCCAAAACTCATGGGCATCGCCATTTCAGTTCGGGCCATCCTCAAAGGATGAAAATGGTATCATTGGATGCCATAATTTTAGGGGCACATACTCAGTGATTTTCAAAACAATTGAAGATCATTTTCTCCCCCAAAATGGCGAAAAACACTCACTTTTTCTACACTCTGCCCCGTTTATCAGCAAGGCCTATTTTTTGGTTTTTTATACATAGGTCTATTTCTGGAGGACTTCTAGTGGTCAGTTGGGAGAAAAATAAACATTTTCAGAAATTAGACACTCATAGCTTTCCAATGAGTCATCATGGGCCTCTTTTCGACATCGGGAAGGCCTCCAAACGTTGCCGGAAAGTCAGGGGACCTTTTGCTGATGTATTTTTTTGAGTATTTTTGTAAAAATTGAACCTTTCAAAAGTGACTTTTCTTCATGTGCGTTTAGCTATTTTTGTACATGATAAGTTATGAAAAGTCAATATATTTCCCTTTTTTAGCATTTTTTAGATATTTTACTAGATATTTTGTGCCTTGGGCTTTGCAAAGCCTCAAGGAAAAAATCAGATATTTTGGATAGGCCAATGAGATTGCAAGTTGAACCAAGAGGTTTTCCTCACTTTGGCCTATATATTCCAAAGGATTTCATTGTAAACAAGGCTGAACTTGATGAATAGAAGCAATATATGGTCATATAAGCTTTGGAAGAAACTCTTGTCTCATGCTTTTGGATAGTTTCTTGGATGTTCTTGGATGATGAAAGAGGATTGTTGTTGGATTCCATGACTTGGTAGAATGGTATAGTGTCTCTCTCTCTGTTTTGTTTCCTATTTTTCATTCATAAATTCATGTTCTTGCTTGCTATAATACAGTAGAGAATAGATTTGAGACATGACCTTGGAGGCACCTCAAATTTCCTGTTTCGTTATAGCTTCCATGTTTTCTTCGTTCTTAGTCACATTAAAGAATTCTTGATTGCTCTTTAATAACTTAAGAATATTGTTTGCTTGTTTCATTCATGGTTTTATGCATGCTAAGTATGATTTACGGTATGCCCTGCTTACTCATGGCTAGCCATAGCTCCACCTATGAAACTTCTCTTTGATTGATTAGATTGTTATTTGTTGAACCAAGGAGGTCTTGTACTGATCTTGCCCTTTGCCTAAAACTATGCAATCTTGTTTTCAAAGTGCCCAATAGCTTGAAGTACTATGTTTAGGCATTCCTACATAGTGATTTGAGTTGTTTGTCTGTCTTAAATGTATTTCCCCAAAGTCTGATAGCCATTTCCTAAAGTTAGAGAGTCATATATCTCTATGCATGGCTTGAATGTTTATTTCTATGCATTGATCAGCTTATAGTTACATTATGATTAATGGTGTTAAACACCATGTTAAAGCACACACATGGTGTATGAGAAGGATAAACACACACACAAGAGACTCAACACACAATGAAATATAAGCATGAGGCTTTCTTATTTTCCATTATACAAAGATGTACATTTATAGTACAATGGTGTGACTCTTGGTTTCACATTCCAAGGTCACTTGGACTCCATTGTGACTTTTCGCATTCCACACCTACCCATGTAGGATTAGGTGTTCCAACATCCCCCCTTAATACGAAGGGGTATGTGTGAGTCCAAGAAAAGAGTTGTAATACAAATCTGCAAAGTATACATGGCAGCACTTGGCTGAATCAACTCTCTGAAATGTTGGAAAAAGAGGTGGTTTTAGGATGACCACAAACACTGGAACGCAAAACTTGTTGCAGTTCCCGGAACTCTTCCAAAACTGGCAAGAAGCTGAAAGCTTCTGCTAGAGGAATTGTCCCTCATAAAAAAGGGAGACCTTCAACCTAAAAGAAGGGAGGTCTACTACCTGTGATGGTTTTAGGATTACCAACAACTCTAGAATGCTTGAAGCATTTCCTGGAACTCAACCAAAGCTGGCAAGAAGCTGAAGGCTTTTGCTAGAGGAAGTGTTCCTCATATATGAAAGGGAGACCTTCGACCTAAAAGAAGGGAGGTCTACTACCTGTGGTGGTTTTAGGTTGTCCACCAACCAAAGATGATGGTTTAAGGTTGTCCACCAACCGAAGGCATGCTCATGGGAATCCGTGTCTCTGGCTACATCTCTGAATCTGGAATGAAGAATTGCTTATTCCAGGCTAGGCTCGCTTGATCAATCGTCGAAGCTTGTACACTGACCACCATTTTCCCCACAGTCGAGGACAAGGTGAGATGATGGTGAAAACTCAACTACAAGTTTGCTCAATATCTATGAACCAGTTCTAACATGTGTCGTAAACATATTCTTGGTTGTTAATGCCCATTGCCAAGAAGCGATCCATCCAAGATGAATCTTGGTTCTTGCAGGAGGCTTGTGTCTGAAGCATCTGTCTGAAGAATGGGTGTGCCGACCACAGTGCTTGCATGGATGAAGATCAAAACAGTGATCTTTCATATGACCAACTCGATCACATTGTTGGCATTTCTCAATCTGATGTTGTTGTGGAACAGGATTTGGAACAGCTGCAGGTGAACTGTCATACAAGAATCCGGCACTCTGAAATATGATGGGCTTGGTGTAGTCTGGAATATGAAGGGACACATCCTTGTCATATCCAAGACCAGTTCGGTGCTTGTTGTGGACAAGCTCTTCCCAAGGTCTGATGATGGGCTTGAGAAGTGCAGGTTGAACTGCTGCATCTGCATGTACATCTGCTCTAGTACAAGGAACTGAATGTGAATCAACTGAAACTTTATCTTCTTTCTTCTGGTGAGAGTCCTTCACAATCTTCTGAACAGAAACAGGTTCAGAATGGTGACTCTTCTGCTGAAGTTCGTCTTGTTGGAGTTGAGATTCCAACTGCAAAAACTCAATCTTCTCATGTGCATCTTGCAAACAACTTTGAATGTTACAAAGAGCATCCTTGCTCATTTTTATCATGTCATCAACATTTGAATGAATGAGGTCATTCAACAACATTAATGCCTCATTGATTTTGGCCATTTTCAACAACTTAGGCTCAAAAAATGAAAGGGTGTCGGCTTCAACCGAAAATGCACCCATTTACAATGTGATTCAACAACAAATACAAATGACTCCAAAGAATCTCAAAGTACAAAATCTGCTCCTCAAATGATGGAGGGCAATCAACAATTTTTCAACTCAATTACACTTCAAGTCTTGAATGAAGATGCAAATCAATGTCAGTTCAATACAATATTTCTGCAAAATATGTGCAGCTGAAACACTAGTGCAAGAGGCCTTTAAGGCAGCTGAATTTTCCTTCAAAGCGATGTTTTGAAAATGATGGCAAACTTGTCTTCTTATGTAAAATTCTTCAGAAAATCACCCTCTTATATATGCCACAAATCATAAAATGTCAAATCTGCAATTTTCTCTATGTGTACTGTCCATTTACTGATATGTCATTTCTTCTTTTATTTGTTTATGTTCTCTCTTCCTCTATCTCTCTGTACATTTGTTTTTTTTAATTAAAGTTAGTTAAAAAATTAATTAATTAAAAATGGAAATGATGGGGAATTAATAAAATAAATAAAAGCATGAGGGAATTTTAATTAGGGAATGGGAAATATAAAAAGGGAGAGGGATAATGGGTGAAGGGGATTATTAAAATGTCGGGAGGGAAAATTAAAAAAAAAAAAAAACGAATTTAAAAACTAAATTAAAAGGGTATGGTATTATAAAGGATGGGGGGGGAGTACAAACTTATGGGAAAAATTTTAAATGGAACGAAATTTTTAAAAGGCTGAGGAGTAAAAAATTAAAGGCAGGGAAATGGTTGGGAAGGCCGGAAACGTGGGGCGGGCGTGGAGGTGTGGGGTGGTGTAAATGGCGGTGGGAAGGCGTAACGGTCGGGTGTGAGTGGGTAGGAGCGTTGGTTGAGGTGAGTTGCGAGAGCGTAGGAGAGGTGGGTATGTGAGGGCGATGGGTATGTCGAATATGGGAGTGTATGCGGGTGGAAGCGAGTGCGTGTGTAGGAGAGGAGGGCGTAGCCGAGGTAGGGAGGCGGGGTAGCTCGAGGGGTGAGGTAGAGGAGCCACGATCAATGTTGATGCGTAGCAAATGGAGTGATAATGAGCCCACGTGGGAAGGGGAGTGTTGTAAGGTGAGTACACGTATTGTAAGTGAGTGGTAGTATGTACGTAAGATGCGTTTTGCGGGCGTGGGGTAGGGAGCGGAGTGTGGCAGGGTAGATAGCCCGTGTTAATTTCAATATAGGCCGAGAGGGATGCGTGTGAGTTGTGTGATGGCAGCGCTGAGAGGTATGGTGAGGGAGCCGTAAGGGGAGAGTATGGTGTGTAAGGTTTAGCGCAGAGATGGAGGTTAGGGAGAGTCGAATTACAGAAGGAAAAAGGGCCGAATTGTAAAAGAATTAAATTTTATTTTTATTTTTAATTTTTAAAAACAACAGAGAGTCTAGATAGGAAATCCACTTGAAAAACAAAAATAGAATTTTTTTTCTTCTTCTAAATATAGAGCAGAATTAATTCCAACAGCAGAAAATGCAGATATGAAAAATTTTTCAGCAGAAAAACTCAGATTTCTTTTGGAGTAAAAAACCAGAAAATTCTTCTTCAGAAACCCAATATAAATAGTATCCAGCAGCTCTTCAAATTGCAGATTTTAATGAGCAGAAATTAAAAGGAAAAAATTGCAGGAAGAAATCAACCTTCAGATGCGCAGTGCTGCTTGCTGCTCTTCTTCAAAACAAATTCTGAATGCTGCCAATTTTTGAATGCTGCTCCTTCTCCAAAACAAATTCTGAATGCGGAAAAAACAGTGCTGCAGAAATCTCTGAGTGCTGCAAAAAATGTCAAGAATTTTTTCAGATATGCACAGGCCATAAACACAAATGGCTCACTCAATTTGGAGCAGGGCCAGCAATCGCCTGCTCTGATACCATGTTAAACACCATGTTGAAGCACACACATGGTGTATGAGGAAGAATAACACACACACACAAGAGACTCAACACAATGAAGGATAAGCGTGAGGCTTTCTTATTTTCAATTATACAAAGATGTACAGTTATAGTACAATGGTGTGACTCTTGGTTTCATATTCCAAGGTCACTTGGACTCCATTGTGACTTTTCGCATTCCACACCTACCCATGTAGGATTAGGTGTTCCAAAAAATGGTTTTCCCTACCATTTTTATGTCAGCTATTAAACTATTCATGCTTGAAATCCTTTGTTATTCACAAACTTGATGTCCATCTCACTACATTTTGCCCAAAGATCCATTTTACCTCGAATCAAATTGGCCCTTCAGCAACCTTGTATCACCATCTGAAAGCATTCTCGGACCCCTTCGACCCCATAGCCCAGTTGATCCGACATCTTTTTACCTATCTTAATCTTTGATCAATTCATCCCTCACAACCTAAAAACTAAAACCAAAAACTTACTTCATAACTAGCCTAAAATCAAAACACAATAAGCAAACACACAGATATCCCTTACACAAATACAAAGAGCCCTCTCTGAGTCCAGGAAGGCTAGGTTCTTGGGCTCCAAAGACTAGTTTGATGTTACACTGTCATTTGGCTTTCCAATTAGCCAAATCACAGGACCCTAACATAATGGCGATCATGGTGGTACTCTGAGTAATAAAAAAACATAGATTCCCTAAACATTCTAGCAGCCTTAAGAATACTATATGATTGACTTATCCCACCGCTCCCTAACATAGTGGTGATCATGGTGGGACCTTTTGAGTTAGTGACAATCTAAGTACTCCTTAGTAACTCCTAAAGTCTCAATCCAACTTAGAAAACTTAGGTGTTGTTTGAAGAGTAGAAGCTAGCTTTTTCCCATCTTAGCAAAATGATGATTCGGTTATAGGAAACTCTTCCAAACCTCGTAGGCTACATAAAACTCAAAAAACCCCAAAACAGTCCCAGATTGGATTTTCCCTAGTTCCTGGTGGTGGACCATAGCTTCATCTTTACAAGAACAACCAAGTTCCACCTGGCGACTCCACTAGCCTCGAGTAGGCCTAAAAACTCCATAAAAAACAAAAAAAATCATAAACCATGCCTTTCTATTAGCTCATCCTTTCCAAAACTTAAAACTTATGGTGCAAACTCTGTAATCAATGACAAACTAAGTATAACTTAGCGATTCAGAAGACTTCACCTAAACATAGGAGATAAACAGAAATTTTCTTGCCAAAAAGAACCATTAGCTTGTCCATATAGCCTGGAAAACTGTTGAAACCAAGTGAATCACTCTTCTATGCAACTTTTCATCTCAAAGTTTGCTATTAAACTTTTTCCTGAAAGTGTCTTTGATAGTGTTGGTGGTGGACCATAGTTCTCATAGAAATCCACCTGGCGACTCCACTAGTCCATATTTTGTTTTGACCATCCTTCACATTAGTAAAACCCTAAAGAGACCATCCATCCGAAACAATCACAAATACCATCCTCTCTAAACTCTATACTCGAAATCTGGCTTCACGAAAAATCAACACGAGATCTCATCCAGACCCAAATCCCCCTATCATAGTAGATGACCCAGAGAAGATTCTATGGCAAGCTTCTGAAACTGGAAATTTAGCTACTGATAGGTCCATCCGTAAAGCAATATCAGTACCTAAACACCTCACAGCCTTACAAGATTCCCCTTTTGACTTAAAATCAACAAAAACCCTTTTTAGAAGCAAGTCACAAAGTAAGATAGACTTTGACGATCTTGAGTCCCTAGATCTGCCACAGAGTCCTAGTAGAGAAGCCTCGCCTAATACACCTCTCGACTTTCAGCTTCCCCATCACTTTGTCTCCTACCATCCCAGATCTGCTCAAAATCAGATCACTAGTCCAAGTACATCCGCCACACCCATCCAAACTACTACTATTCAAACCACCTCAGCTCATCCCACAAGCCCTCATTTTGTACATCAACCATTAGCTCCCGTCATGGCAGCCTGGTATGCACCCTTGGTGTTGCCACATCCTTTGGCTCCCTTAAAAAATTACTATCAATCCAAAATCCCGCATCTTACCGGAGTTGAGACTACCACAACTCAACAACATGTAGATAGGATTAGCGATGCCTTTGAATACATGGAAATAGAAGACGAGATCATCAGAATGAGGATGTTCGCCCAAAGCCTGGGTGGAGAACCCAGAAAATGGTTTAAGAGCTTAACTCCAAACAACATCCACAATCTCCCAGAACTCTACCAAACATTCATAAACAAGTGGGAAATCCGAAAGAACCCCATTCAAATCTTGTCAGAGTATAACAATCTAAAACGGGAAAATGGGGAAAGTGTCCAAGGATACTGCACTAGGTTCAACAGTGTGTATAGTGCCCTCCCACCTCACTTCAAACCTCCACTTGGCTCAGCCTTGGAAAAGTTCCCCAAAGGCTTTGACCCAGACATGACTTATCAACTAAGAGACAAGAACCCCCCTACCTTAGAGGAAATGAAAAAAGTGGCCATAAGTGCAGAAGCCAACTTAGCATAAAAAAGAGCTAGGACTAGATTAGAAAGGAAAGTCACATACTAGGATGAGGTCTCCACTTCATCCCCTTCCTTAGATCCTAGAATAGATGACTTGGTTAGGTCCATGGCCAAAATGTGGGAAAAGATAAGCGAAAAGACTCCTCTTAGCGACAACTAGCCAAACCCTCCAAACAGAAACCGGAACCAAAATTTTAGAAGGGAACAACCTCAAAACTGTTGATCAGCAGTTGTCATTGATGTCAACCCAAGCAGCACCAGGGGCTAACCCAAAATTGAATGGGAATTTTGACCTACCAAATTAATATATTTTGGTTCAATAATTCTTTTGATGGTTTCTACTTGTTGAGATGTTTCCGTTGATATATGGCACGCCATGTAATTCTTCACGGTTTGAGAGATATTCATGTTTGAAGTTTGTACCCCCAGTTAGTGGGCTAAAACCCCATCGGGTTGGGGCATGGGTCATTGAAAAGTCATAATTAATATTTTTTAAGCTCCTAAAATCCCTCCCACATTCACTTGTTGAAGCCCCTCTCAACTTAAGCATTCATATATATTGTGATCTTCATTTCCTCCTTAGGCAAGGGATTCGGCCATCTGAAACAGGTCATCGTGGAATTTTCGCTCTAAATTTTTCTACGAAGGCTCAGAAGCTGAAATTTTTATGAGGAAAAGCCGAAATCCTGAGGAATCTGCAGTAAAAATTTCAGATCAAGTTGCGCAACAATTTTGGAGATATGATCTGTGTAAGTCAGGGTTTTTGCAGGCTCCTGAAATTCATCTCAAATAAGTGACCTTGGTAAATTCATCATAAATATCTCTCTGAGTATTGGATTGGAATTACATAAAAAGTGACGGATATCACACAGTCTGTACTATTCATTCTATCAATTTCAGAAACAAATGAAGAAACAGTGACACGTGGCACGCCGTACAAGTGTGCTCTGCTGAAACAATCCATAATTAGGGCATTGTGATAGATTGGGTATAACTCTCTCTTCAAGAATCCAAATTGGGTCAGACCTATGGCATTAGAAAGATGAATCAGAGGACTACTACAGGACCAAAAATCAGATATTGAGGATCTGAAATGACAGAGATACACCAGATTTAATATCGAGCTCCTAGAAGGCAAGAAAAAGCTAGATCATGTGTTGTCAAGGGTTGCAAAGGACCAGAATTTCTACGACAGAAAAGCAAAGCAAGGTGCAGCAGAGGGTAGCATGACAAGAGCAGCAACCAAGGTGCATAACAATAGCAAGAAGTTCATCATATGAAGTCTTCAAGTGGGCAGCACTGCATACAATCATTGTAAAGGTATCATTGTACTTAGTCATTGTAAATACATTATTGTACAAATTGTACTAGTATCTATCTGCCAAGGGTTGAAGAGGCAGCGTTGGGAGGTCTAGGATCATCATTAGGTGTTTGTGTCAAAGTTGGGGTTATGGTCTAGTATATCTTCTTCTTCTACATCATTCTATATCAATGTAAAGTGTACCATTTTATAGGTTGAAATGTGATTCAATGGGTTTCGGGCATCCGTTGGTTAATTACTAGAGAATTTTACTGAGCATCATTTTTGTGGGAGCTAGAGAAGAATGCTTTTCTAGATTCTAAGAAGTTGGAGCTTTATTTTCAATTGGAGTTGAAAAGAATTATTAGAAAAGCATTAGGTGGTTTTTGTCCCAGAGTGGGTTTCCACCTTAAAAAGTGTGTGCATTTGTGTTCCTCTTGTTTGCTACTATCATTGTACAAAAACTGATAATAATTGAAGATTAACTAATGCTCTAATTGTAAGAAATACTGATTCACCCCCCTCTCAGTATTTCCAACGATTGGAATCAGATCTTGGTTCCTTCAATAGCAGTTTAACAGATGGAATGAGGTCATGGAGCATACCAAGAATGGTGTACTTCTATTCAATGAAAATAATTATGCACTTTGGAAAGGAAGAATGGAGGTCTATCTCTTGGCGCAAGGTTACGAAGTATGGGACACTGTTCAAAATGGATTTACATCAACCGCAGATGAACAAGGTAAGAAGAATTTGGTAAATGATGCAAAAGCAAAGAATATTATTATTAGTGGACTTATTGAATCTGCTTATCATAAGGTGTTGGGTTGTAAAACCACCAAAAATGTATGGGGCAAGCTTGAGAATATATATGTAGGTGACTCAAATGTCAAAGAAGCAAAGCTTCAAATCTATAGAGCAAAATTTGAGCAACTCAGAATGAAAGAAGATTGCAACATTGCTGCATACTTTCAATACGTTGATGAAATGACCAATACTTTGGAAGGATTGGGAGAGCCGGTTGACAAGAAGACTATTATACGGAAGATTCTTAGAACGTTACCAGGGAGATTCAACCCAAAGGTATCGGTCTTAGAATACAGTGCAAATCTGGACAAACTCAGCAAAGAGGAATTACATGGAGTTCTCATAGCATATGAAATGAGACTTGATGAAGAAGAGGGTACTTCGCATCTAGAAACTGCGTTCGTTGCATCTAAGAAAAACAATAAGGATAAACAACCTTCAATTGAAAATACATGCACGTGAAAGTATGAAGAAAAGGGAGATGATGAAGAAGGTCTTTCAAATGAAGAATATGCTTAGTTCACGAGAAAAATACAAATTGGTAAGGGAAAATTCAAAGATAAACTTCCATTGATATGTTTCAGCTGTAATGAGGTTGGGCATTTTGCAGCAAAATGTCCAAACAAAAGTAATGGCAACTCAAAAGGAAAGAAAGTCTTTAAGAAATTCAACAAGCAAGGATCCAAAAGAAACTTTCTCTCTAAAGAATATAGCTCATCATCCGATGAAGACAATGATAGTGAAGAATAATCCAATGAGAGAGTATTTCTTATGGTCAAGCACAATAAACCAAAGCACAATAAGCAAGAGGTATCAAACAACGAAGAAGAAGGATGGACCATAGACGAATTTTATGAGGAAGCAATCAAACTTATAAAAGATCTCAAGGCGGAGAATATCTATTCCAAAACTCTTGAAGAACAAGTTCAAGGTCTCAAAATTGAAGTTGAAGAACACAAATGCATTGAAGAGTCACTTCAAAAGAAGTTGGAAGAAAGCAACCAAGAAAGGGAAGAATTAGAAGCCGAAGTAGTCTCGCTATGTGAGGAAGTGAAGAAAGGAAAAACTATCCAAAACTATGCCAACATCTCAAGGGCATTGGAAGAACTCATCAACAATCAACGATCTTACAATGACAAAACTGGAATTGGTTACAAAGAAGAAGAAGTAGGACCTTCTACAACAAAATACAATGAACCTATGAAATCTGACATGCATGTAGACTTCATTGGACAAGATTCGCAAGAACAGCCTTGGAAGACAATTCCTCGACGAAAATTTCCATCCAGGTACCAACATATTTTTTATGGCTACTGTTATTCATGTGGAAAATTTGGTCATAAAGCTGTAGAATGTCACATGTACCCTAGGAACGAATACAATTCCAGGAGATCTGTCAAATATGAACCTCCCAGGGCTCAACGAAATATCAATATATTTGAACATTTAAGAAATAATATTGAATGTTACAAATGTCGAAACTTTGGACACATAGCCAAAGACTGCAGACTTGAAAATCCTCCAGAAGAATCTTTGAAGCCACAGAATGAACGAACATGGAAGAAGAAGAAGAATGATAATTGTGCTCTCGCTCTCAAGGCTCAAAAGAACAAATATGTGTGGTATGTTGATAGCGGTTTCTCAACGCATATGACTGGAGATAGAAATAAATTTGTATCTCTAAAAGAGAAGAAGGATGGAACCGTGTCCTTTGGAAATGATGGATCTTCAAATGTTATAGGATCAGGTACTGTCCCTCTCGGAAGCAAAGATTCTCTAGCCAATAATGTTCTACTGGTTGAAAACATGAATCACAATCTGCTCAGTGTTGAACAAATGTGTGATCAAGGACACACAATACTATTCAACTCCATGAAATGTGAAATCAGGAAAGGCGTGTATGGTGAAATTGTGGCTACAGCAAGTCGAGCTCCAAACGACATATATGTTCTGGATGAAGAAACTAAAGCATGTCTAATAGCTAAAGAGGATGATACAATAATTGGTAGCAATGATGATCAACTAAGTAAGAATTTTACTACAAAGGTGCAAAGTGATTTCGAGATGTCTTTACTTGGTTGCAAATTGAGCATAGATGACTCATCTAAGGATGTGGATCAAAGGTTGTATAGATCTATGATTAGTAGTCTTCTATATGTAATAGCCTCCTGACCAGATGTTATGCAAGCAGTTGGACAAGTAGCAAGATTCCAAGCAGCACCAAAATAATCACATATTAAATATTCGCCAGCATTGGAATATCTTCGCTAGAAGCTTTGGATTCTCCCAAGTTCTCATTATATTTTCCTTTTTCAGAATATAAAGGGGGAGTGGAAGTGTGTGCAGGTCTGCAGGACGGTTGTGTGTCAGCGCGAGTGGAAGTGTGTACAGGTCCGCAGGATGGTTGTGTTTCTGGGGGAGTTACCCTTTGCCATTGATGTCAAAGGGGGAGAGAATGTTGTAGGAAGAGGTGTCATGATCGCAGGGGGAGTACTGTGTTGCCATCAATGCCAAAGGGGGAGATTGTTGATCAGTGGTTGTCATTGATGTCAACCCAAGTAGCACCAGGGGCTAACCCAAAATTGAATGGGAATTTTTACCTACCAAATTAATATATTCTGGGTCAATAATTCTTTTGATGGTTTCTACTTGTTGAGATGTTTCCGTTGATATATGGCACACCATGTAATTCTTCATGGTTTGAGAGATATTCATGTTTGAAGTTTGTACCCCAGTTAGTGGGCTAAAACCCCATGGGGTTGGGGCATGGGTCATTGAAAAGTCATAATTAATATTTTATAAGCTCCTAAAATCCCTCCCACGTTCACTTGTTGAAGCCCCTCTCAACTTAAGCATTCATATATATTGTGATCTTCATTTCCTCCTTAGGCAAGGGATTCGGCCATCTGAAACAGGTCATCGTGGAATTTTCGCTCTAATTTTTTTTCTATGAAGGCTCAGAAGCTGAAATTTTTATGAGGTGAAGCAAAAATCCTGAGGAATCTGCATTAAAAATTTTAGATCAAGTTGCACAATATTGTTGGAGATATGATCTGTGGAAGTAATGGTTTTTGCAGGCTCCTGAAATTCAACGCAAAGAAGTGACCTTGGTAAAATAGTCATAACTCTCTCTCTAAGTATCGGATTGGAATTTGGTAAAACGTGATGGATATACAACAGCCTTTAATTTTTGCTCTATCAATTTCAAAAACAAATGAAGAAACAGTGACATGTGGCATGCCGTACAAGTACGCTCTTCTGAAATAGTCCATAATTAGGGCATTGTGAAAGATTGGGTATAACTCTCTCTTCAAGAATCCAAATTGGGTCAGACCTATGGCAATGCAAAAATGACGTAGAGGACTACTACAAGACCAAAAATCAGATATTGAGGATCAGAAATGACAGAGATACACCAGATTCAATATCGAGCTCCTAGAAGGAAATAAAAAGCTAGATCATGTGTTGTGAAGGGTTGCAAAGGACTAGACTTTCTATAGCAGAAAAGAAAAGCAAGGTGTAGTAGAGGGTAGCATGAAAATATTAGCATCCAAGGTGCATAACAGTAGCAAGAAGTTCATCATATGAAGTCTTCAAGTGGGCAACACAACGTACAATCATTGTAAAGGTATCATTGTACATAGTCATTGTAAATACATTATTGTACAAATTGTACTAGTATCTATCTGTCAAGGGTTGAAGAGGCAGCGTTGGGAGGTCTAGGATCATCATTAGGTGTTTGTGTCAAATTTTGGTTATGGTCTAGTATATCTTCTTCTTCTACATCATTCTATATCATTGTAGAGTGGACCATTTTCCCTGGTATGAGAGTCCATTGTTCTTTTATTCTTCTATAGGGTGGTAGGGTGGTTCTAGGGTGAGTTGTAGCTCATTGGGTGTTGAGGCATCCGTTCAGTTAACTACTGAAGAATCTTGGGCGTTATAGCGTCCATCTAGTGGGAGATGGAGAATAATGCTTTTCTAGATTCTAGGAATTTGGAGCTTTATTTTCAATTGGAGTTGAAAAGAATTATCAGAAAAGCATTAGGTGGTTTTTTTCTCGGACTGGGTTTCCACCTTAAAAATTGTGTGCATTTGTGTTCCTCTTATTTGTTGCTATCATTGTAAAAACACTGATAATAATTGAAGATTAACTAATGCTCTAATTGAAAGAAATATTGATTCACCCCACCCCCCCCCCCCCCTCTCAGTATTTCCAACAAAAACAAACCAAGGGAAAATGACCAAAAAATTAGGCCACCCTTCAATGAAAATTATGTGGAAGAAGATGATAAGAATACAGAACCCATTGATGAAAATCATTTGAACCTCATACAGTCTGATAACGAGAGTGAGGTTTACCTCACAAAAGAAGAACAAGAATTCTTCTCTCTAAATTAGGATGAAACCAACTATGAAGATCCCGAGGATCCTGCAATAGATTTTCAGAATGCCATCATAGAAGCTCACAGGCAGTATGACCTTAGAAGAAGAAAAAACCAAGACAACTCCAAGAAAGGTAGCTCAGACACTGCTAGAACCCCTGATACCATCCTTAAAAAAGCAGTGGACAGCAACAAAATCATGGTCAAGGAAACTGACCAAAACAAAGATAAAGCTATTCAAATAAGTCTTGGCTCAGATGCTCCTAGTACTTCCACAAAAATTTCTGAGATGGTCGTGTCAGAAAAAATCCCGAACCAAAGTCAACAAGCTCCGAACTTAGAGAAATTCATGGTTGAAAAAACTGAAGCAAGCCTGTGTAAACTACAAGCACCTTTCAGTTTTGAGGGAGAAATCGCCAAAATAAATATTACCATGCCTCTCACCGAACTTATCACCCAAGGCTATTATAAATCCCAAGTGTTAAAGGTCCTAAATATAGGAAATGATGCGAACACCCTTAATCTAGCTGATGACACTTCTGAAGTGTTGTTTGGTCTAAAAATAGAAGGGAAATTCCAAGAAGGAACCACTCTTCCCTTTTACTTTAGTCTGAATATTCATGACCAAATCCTTCACAATGCCATGCTAGACTCTGAAGCCTCGCATAATCTCATGCCGAAGGTTGTAATGGAAAGATTATGCCTAGAAATCACAAAACCATACAAAGACTTATATTCATTTGATTTGAGTAGAGTCAAATGTCTAGGCTTGATCAAAGATCTTTGTTTCAGTTTGGCCCAAGTAACTGCAAAACATCTGATCATGGACATAGTGGTAGCATACGTCCCTCCCAAGTATGGAATGCTTTTATCCAGATCTTGGGGAGCCAAACTTTAGGGAAATATCCAACTTGATATGTCCTACGCCACTATTCCTTTGTTTGACCAAACTAGAATACTCTACCGAGAATCACACATGAAATATATGATCAGCAGCCAAGAGAGGCCAGATAACATCCCGATGTACTCCTTGCATTATGATCTGAACTCTTTCATTCTACACACTGATGAGGACATTGAAGAACAGTCAGAAGGATTTGAAATAAACTTAGACCCACCACATCAGCTGCCCCAAGTTCTCTATGATGAACTGGACACTCAAAACTATCATGATCATGAATAGCTATGTTTGAAGGAAAGAGAGTTTGTTCCTTTTAAAACAGGGATAGAGCAAGAAGAACAAACCATTATGTACTATCAAGCAAATTTCTCAAACCTTAGGCAAACATCAGTAGTAACATCAGGAACATTTTCAGAACAAAGGCATTAGAAGACTTACATATCACAAACCTCTTTGGAACTCAGGAGCAGGGAAGCTTAATGTTCTTGCCATACCTTAAGGATTTACCATCACATAACTCTACCATTTCAAATGAAACTTTGACTGTAGCCACAACATCCCAAAATCCAGAAAAAATGCCTGATAAACTTCTTATGAGAAGAGATAATGACTGCAGTCCAAATATATCTGAGTTACTTGAACTGGCTAACATTCTGTCACTCCACCAAAGACTTAGAACTACTAGAATTGGAAATATGATTCAAAATACTACTTCATACCGATAAATCAATGAGAAACACTATGCCACTGCCATCACTCCAAGAAACAACTTTGACAAAAGAAAATACAAAAATCTGAACCAAATAATAATAATCAAAGATAAAATAGCTAGTCATAGGATCTGTTTTGATTTTAGAAGCACTAATACAGACCCTTGTGACAAAAATTTTATCCTTCCTGCCCAAAACCATGGTATACCGATGATAAGTGCTTTTAATCATATGTCTCTACAAGATTATGTTTCAGGTTATAGCCAAATGATTCCTTTGCAAAGCAAATAACTCAAATAATTTTTCTAGTATGCTAGAAGAAGTTCCAGTTTCAAACCCAGAATTGCAAAACCACCGGATATCAAAAATATGCTCCTAAAAGCCATGTTTCCAGTTTTGAATTTCTGCATTTTGATGTACCTTGATGATGTCATCATATACTTCAAAAATGACAAAGAATATCTGCATTATTTGAAAAAGATGTACAACAAAGGAAGGAGTGGAAATCAGAGGTATAAAGAGGTACAGTGGGAAGATACAGGGCTATTCAGAGATTCATGCATGACTCCTTATGTCATGCTTGAAAGAGAGAATTTTCCAAATTTTTCTTTTCAAGAGCTGAGTGGACCAAGAGTGGTAGGAGATCCTTATGAGGATAAGATGCTTAAGTTTTGTCATTTCCAAGATTTCTAAGTCAAAACTTTTTCAATCATTGCATATACCATTGTTTGAAAAATAGATTAAAAAACAGAAAGTTCAAAAACAATAGAAAAATAGAAAAAGAGGGCAGTTTGAAAAATAGAAAGAAGTCCCCATGTTCAAAAAAATAGTCATTCGGAAAGCACGCAAGTCTAAATGCCGCTACTAGTGCTCAAATGTCTTGTTCAGTTATCTAGCCTAATCATAGCTGAACATGTTTTAAATTTATTTGCTGATAAGTTGGTGAGTGCAAAAGATGGTCAACATTGTGTAAGCTTGACTTATCAAAGAGAGTAGATTAGGAAAAGATACTGGTTCCATATGCTCAAACTAGAACCAAAGAGGAAATCAGGGATGAAAAACAAATTGTGTATCCTAGCCTTGTTTTCCTAGATTTCATTTTATGCAAAATAATATTTGTGTGCAGCTTGTCTTTCGTGACACAAGTAAATGACAAATCAAACTGTCTAATCCTGATTTGGTCATTTTTCAATTTCATGTTTTAGATTAGAGAATAATATCCTGTCAAACAGCTTAACCTTCACATTCAATCTAGCATAGGTAGAGAAACCAAGGATTTCATCAGCTTAATCTGAACTCCCAGAAGATATAAGTGTAGAACTAGCTAGGTTCATTTTTCAAAAAATATTATGTCAAAGGGTTGCTAGCCCAAATGCACCCAAAGGAAGAAAAAATGTTAGGAAATATAGTGGGGTAGGTAGAAATATCATTGATGCTAATGATGCTGTCAATTTTCAGAAATAGCATCAAGGAAGAAAGATATTTGTGCCAATGGATAAAGGCACTGGTCTTCAAAGAACCAAGATCTGAAATTCTAAACACCTCCTAAAAAGGAGTTTCCCTCCGCAAATGGAGCCACTATTAGTCATCAGTATTTTTCACTTGTTGGTGATGGCTAGTTGTTACAGCCAATTTTTCTAGCAGCTGATCTCAAAATTTGTCAAATTTGCTAGCTAGAAAACGCCCGTAAACATTTTTTCCCTCCTACCTTTTCAATCAGCCCATGACAAGATAAAACCTCATTGTCAAGCCCTATCTAGCCTCAGCCATACTAGCTTGTCCATCAGCTCCAAGGAAAACAATCCATATCTGTCCAAGAAGTCTCCCCTAAGTTAGGTAGTGGCGCTTTAGGCATTTTTCCCTTGGAAAACTATCCTAAAGCCAAAGAACCTCTATCTATGATCAACCAATCCTAACAGGCCTTCCTATTCTGCAAATAAAGTTTTGTTACACCCTTAGGTCGCACCATTAACAAGCCTTGGAGTCTCAACAATACATATGCCATAGGAAAAACTGATATTGGGTGGTTTTACAGTGTTTCAATGGATCTTTCAAGAGCAAAAGTGTGCCAGTATTCTAGAAGACAGTATTAAACTCAACATGAGAAGATAGCTGCTTCTCATGTGGTTTTGAGTTTGGAATGCAGCTACAGGGTAGAGAGTTATTTCATTAATCTCCTGCAATCACAGTCAAAGGTTAGTGAATTATAAATGACAAGAAATGCTTTGCAAATACTAGCCAAATTTCTTGTGATGTCTAAAGAGGCACAAAGGTATTTGGAAAGCAGAATTACATCTCTTAGAGAAATTCCCATCATGACTTATTATCAATTTGTTATCTTCATTTTCTTAAGCATGAATAGGTAGTAAAAGGAAATATAACACTGTTTAAAAGCTGATGAAATGGCATCACTGAGAAAACCTCCTCCATACACAAGCAGAGGGTTGAAAGATTGAGAAAACCTCCTTCATGTTACAAGTAGAGGGTTGAAGACTGAGAAAAACTCCTTCATTTTACAAGCAGAGGGCTTGGCACTGTGATAAAGGACTCCTTCATCTATAACCAAAGGGCCAGGGATAGAGTTTGATTTTAAGGTTTTCACTGACTGAAAGGAAAATTATAGGTGCTGTGGGAAAGAAACTAAAGGTTTTTTAATAGAAAATGGTGTTAAAAGTAGAGGCAAAGTAGTGGTGCTTCAAAGAGGTATTTACATGAGTCTCACTGTTAAAACACAAAATTGAAACACAGTGTGAAGCTAATGGGGTGATTATCAATGAAGAAATATTGTTAAGCAAATGGCCAAGGAAGTAAAACAGTCTTGGTCTCAAACTGACTTCTGCCATCAAATACAAAGAAAACCACTAACAGTGTGTTCATAAACCTTCTTTACTTGGTTGAAACAGGGGTTGAAAATAACCCAGGCATTTGTCAAAAATAGGCCTCCCTCATGACAAGTAGGAGGCTCACCATTGTGTAAAGGTAAAGAGCATTCATTTTCAGTATGGCTTAGATTTCAAAGGGACTTCTGTCAAAAATGGTAAAATGAATGAGAAATTCATTATTCTTGCAGACCTTCTTCACAAAAGAACAAAGGGACAGATTTCCAATTTTACATTTTAAACTTCAGCTTACCATCCCCTGCTATATCTCTGTAAAAGTTGAAGACTAGATCACTTTGTCACTCTAAGGTTAGTCAGTTGCCTTGATGATGGATACTTTTTGTAATAGAATTTTTCACTTACAGTTTCAAATGATTTTCTTCACCCACAGTCAAAAGAAAGGCTCAAAGAGCACCTAACAGTTCAGTTAGCTTCACAATGGGCATGATCATTTTCAAAACATCAGGAGAAGAGACTGTCAAAATAAGTTTCAAAGTGGTGATTTATCTCCTTGCAAGAATGTCAAAGAAAGCCTCACATATCATTGATGTGTCTTTCAACAGGGTTTCTTTTTTCAAAGAGAAAATAGTGAAGAGGCAGTAGAAGAGTATTGCCTTAATGAGAAAAACACTGAGAGATATGTTGGCCTTCAAAATGGATTTCTCACTTTGAAAAGGGGTCACATGTATGAGGATCTCCAAAAAAGTCATACACAGCACTTTAAAGAGTCCTGGTCGAAATATTGGGTTTGTTATATTTTGAAAATTATAAATGATAAATTCGGGCTTCATTTTTCGTTTTACAACTAATACCTCTTGCAAAAAGGCTTCAAAACCCTCATAAAGCATTTCAAAGCCAATTGGCCTTTTCACCTTCAAAAGAAAATAGGAGACCGTTGCAAACCCATTGGTAATTTTCAAAAGCATTCACAAATTCGCTCTTAGCCGCCCATTGGAGAAAATGATAAATTCGAGAAAAATTTGCAGATTTTGAAGGTTTTAAGCCCGCACGACATGCCTAGAAAAGTGCGCGGCACATTCAGGAGCAAAAATACAAGGAGGTTACACTACTGCGCGGCGCGCCTATAGGTGCAGTCGCAACTGCCCGAAGGTCGATCCGACACCTGTGTTACTGTGCGGTGTTTTCCCTTTTGAACATGTCACGCCTATTTGAACGATCAAAACGCCTCCAAAGCATCTCTGAAGCTGCTCAACTCTTCAAGCAAAGGCCAAAAACCATCCTCAAGGTATTTTTATTTGCCTCCTTGGTGCATTCGATTTTCTAAAGGGGGATTGATGTCGTGTTTTGCAAGACTAAACAATGATTGAATAGAGAAGGTCTTGGTATAAAAGCAAGGTGTTTGTTACGGTATTGACAAATATTGTTAAATTGGGAGGCTAGTGGTGTGTTTATATTGGTTTCAAAGGGCCTAAACTGTTTTCAAAACAGAGTAATGAAACATATGCTAGTGACTAGACAAAAAACACAGTGTTAGAGGTTGTTAAAATTGTTAAAGGTGTCCTAGCAGTGGTGAAAACAAAACTAATCCCTATTGGAAAATCTAAGGTCAAAACAACGTTTGTAAAAATAAACCAGTGAGCTTGAGGTCAAAAACAGTGTTTAAAGGGTGAGGATTTTGGTCCAAAATTAAAGGTGCTACCGCTATAAATGCCAAGAGAGAAATATTGATTAGAGGGCATTGTTTCTGAGCAAACTCAGAGCTTTCTATTGCTATGATTGTTACACATTTTTACATTGTTGGGTGGATGTTTAAAACCATCTAAAAAGACCCTAACTGCCTTCAAAAAACATTGGTGTCCTAGCAGTGGTGAAAACAATGTTTGTGAAGGGAAAATGGTAGCCCTAAGGTGAACATAGTTGAGCTTAAGTTAAAAACATTGGTCATAGTTTGAAATACTTTATCACTTCAAAAGTGTCCTCTTTGAATGGTAAAACAGTGAAAACTAGTGCTGCCTCCATTGTCCCATAAAACAGAGTGTGCTGAGAGATTTTCCAAAGAAAGCTGAGGATTGTTTTTGTCTACCTGTGTATGAGAAACAGTGAATACAAGAAGGGTCTTTTTGATTGGAAGGGGTGTTTTGTCTTTATCTAAATACAAGGCTGTCTTTTTTATACCAAAACACAAAGGATCCTTGTGACCTTACCCAAACACAGTAACAATTTGACTGTGAGCTTTTTTATTTTGATAACTATTTGTTGATTGGCATAAAAAGAGACAAAACAGTGATTTGTAAGGAGCAGAAATTTGGTGTTAAAGAACCATTTCACATAGCATTTGAAGCAGTTTCCTTGGTCAAATAGTGACTAACAAGGAGGACAGAGGTGTGTGCTTGAGAAAAACATTCCAAAGGCCTTCTGAGATTGCTTGGTGTTGTAAAGAACATTCAAAACAAGATGCCTCCCAGGCAAGACAGTAGGAGTGGCTTGCACAAGATATTTGAGCCTATTTCCACTAAAGAAGTGAATGCTCATCCATCGGTCCTTTTTAACTTCCATGAGGTTGGGTGTCTAGATTTTTTCCAAAGAGTGCAAGAGGTGAAGAGCTATTCCCCTTTGACACGTCTTTTTGCTTTGAGGTTTCAAGAGAAGCATTTTCAGCTGGCAAGCCTAGATTTCAAATTCTCTCCAAGATCTATCTCCAAGGCCACCAAAATCCCTTATATTGGGGAGAAGTGGTTTAAACAAAGCCACCTGGACTCAGAAGAATACAAGCCTTTTCTGAAGCCTGAGCATAGAGACTCATTTCCATCCATTTTCTCCTTCTCATATATTTTGACTAGCTACGCCCCCCTCACGAAGATCATCATGAAATACTTCACTTGTGAGGGAATATTCTCCTGAGTCTATGCCTATCATATCTGATTTCTCATGCATTTCACGAGGGCCAAATTTTTAAATCTCCCTTTCTTCCTACATAGAAGTCTTGAGAAGATGGCCTCCACTGTTAAGAAAAAACCCCCTTCTCAGCAGACAGCCTGCCTCTTCCATCACTCCCTCATCAAAGTCATCATTCTTCATCAGCTTGAGAAGAAGGAGGTCTCTTGGGATACTTTCATCACCCATCCGGATTTCTCCACTGTCCCTCTAGTTCATACATCTCCTTCACCTTCTACTCACCATCCTTCGCCTTCTTCTAGCAAACCTATTCCCAAGAAGCTCAAGTTTACCATAGAACAAAAAAAAGAGCATGATGAGGAAGAAGGGAATGAGCAAGAAGAGGGAAGTGATGATGAGCAACAGCATGATGAAACAGGGTAGCAAGGGGATGATGAGGAAGATGATGATGAGCAGCATCATAGTGAAACAAAGCAGCAAGGGGGAGAACATAACAGTGAGGCAGAACAGCAGACTCCTGGGCATGATGAAAAGGAACATGATGATGGTGAGCAGACTCCTGAAGATGATGAAGGGAAGCATGATAAAGATGTGCAGCATAGTGAGGGTGAGCAGACTCATGAAGATGATGAATAGGGGCAGCCACAGCATGATGAATAGCAGCTTCAAGAAAAATAACAAGAGCCTCATGAAGAAGAGGGGCAGCATGATAAACAGGTGCAACATAGTGAGGAGGACATCCCTCAAAAGGAAATGCAAAAGGACAGCCAAGGCATCCATGAAGGAATCCAAGACAGTGGCAAGAATGATGAGCAAAGTGACAAGGGTAAAGAGCCAATGGAGCATGTGCTAGCTGCCTCTACTAGGCAAGGGGCCATGCTCTCTTCTCCGAAAGTGGCCAAGCCCCGGACATCAAGGAAAAGGGTGCCTAGAGTTGTAACTCCAAATGTGACTAGGGCCCTCCGACACAAGGGAAAATTTCCCAAGAAGCCCATTATCGAATTGCCCAAGAGGAGGAAGACTATAAGAGCCAACCAAAGAAAAGGAAAGGAGAAAGACGAAGGCAGTCATGAACAGGAAAGGGAGTTCGACATCATCCAAATCCAAAGTGATGATAGTGATAATGAAGCCTGGATCCTAGAAAATCTCTTGATCCATATAGAAAACCAAATTGATGCTTTGAGGACTGATCTTGATAGGGCTAGAAACTTCAATCACTTTTTGCAAGTTCAAAACAAGAAGATGAGTGTCCATATGGCTGTATATGAGACCCGAGCCATCAAATACAAAAATGAGGCCTCCAAAGCACAAGTGAGATTGGAAGAACTCATGGGTGAGTTCAATGAGAGCGAAGGTGAAGATCAACCCAGGCGAAAGAGGCCAAGAACCATGGGGCTCAAAAAGGCCCTTGAGAAGCAAAAGGAAGAAGAAGATGCCCTTCTCCAATCCACCCCTCTCACTACATTGTTCAAACAAGAGATAGAGAAAAATCGGGAAGCATGGCTTGAGAGTGTTAATGATCACTTGGAGAAGAAATTGGAGAAGGCAAATAGGGACTTGGACCTTCAACGGAGGATGACCGGGCATTATAAAATGCTCAATCAGTTTGCCCGGTGGAAATTGAAGGCCACTCAAGAAAAAATCAAGGAGGCTAAAGGGAAGTGCCCAGTACCAAAATTGAGGAAAGACACCTCCAAGCTCCAAATTTTGGCCTCAGCGTCACAGCATGTTTCTGAAAACCCTTGAGGGTCATGCCCGCCAAGTTTGAGCGAAATTTGACAAATTTTGGTTTTTTGTCATTTTTGGGTTTTTGGCCAAAACTCATGGGCATCGCCATTTCAGTTTAGGGCATCCTCTGTTGAGATTTTCCTTTTCTTATTTTTGGAGAAAATATCATGTAGGTGACAACAATAGGATTTGTTGCTACATTGGCTCCATCCATTTCTGATGAGGAGTTAATGTATCCTATATTTGTTGTGAGAGAATTTTGAGTCTGTTGCCATTCACAGCTATAAAATGTAAGCCCGTAGAGGCAAGTGAGAATGATGAGGAATGTGTAGTGAGGAAGAGCTGAGCAGATGAGAAACTCTGCTATTGTATTTCTCCAGTTGATTAATGAGATTGCCGATTCCCTGTTAGTTGAATCTAGCCCAGATTGGTTGGGTGAACCATGTTAAAATCTGTGTTTTTCATGGTTGAATGTTGTGTGTGTCTTATTTGATTTAATTTTCCGCTGTGTTAACTCTAACACTTGGTATCAGAGCCTGGAAGAATTTTCATGTGATTCAAGCTGTGTTGACCTTCCGTCCGTGTGGAGGAGCCACAGCAAGGTCGTAAGGCCGAGTCTATTGTGCATTGAACTGGTGGTGAATTGTGCGTTGAAATTTGAACTGTGTGTTGATAACTGGTCCAAAGGCTACTGTTGTGTCATTCACTTCATGTTAAGGCTGTTGGCAGTGAATCATTGAACAAAACGAACATCAGCGTTGAATCTTGGTGGCAACGCATGGGTGTTTTCAACGATATAACACTTGGTATCATTTGCGGAAGGACAGTTTGAATAAACGTTGATGAATGTTGAACAGTGGCAGAGCCATGAGCTTGGGTCGGTCTAAGGCTGGATTAACGAACTGCATGGACGGAGATATGGTAAATCATTTTTTTTTTTTAAATGATTTGAAATGGGCCTCCAAGTTCTTAAAAAGTAAGTCGATGCCATTCGAAGGTTTTTTATGAAATCGATTTGAAGTTTTATTAAAAAGTCATATATTTAAAATCGATTTGTATGAATTCATTTTTCACACCCAAAACAAAAAGTCAAAGTGGCCCATAATTTTCAAGTTGAACCTGTTTCAAAATCGATTTATATTATTTCAAATCCTATTACATTGACTTGACTCTCAAAACATTTTACATTGATTCAATGTGTATTTAAAAAGAAAAAATCAATTTGTAATATTGTATATCGATGGTTTACAATCGATTGGTAATTATTAAATGCCATTTGCATATGGTGTTAAGAGAAAAGGCATTTTATAAGGTGAAGGGTTTTTTCATTTTATTTTAAAAATTTTCATTCATTAAAAGTTGCAATTGGATATTTTTTGTGACACAAGTTGTTAAGTTATGGCAAAAACACAAAGTTCTCGGTTTGAGATCGAAAAGTTCAATGGAAAAAACAACTTCGAGATCTGGAAAGTGAAGATGTATGATCTACTTGTACAACAAGGCGTGGCGAAGGCGCTGTTGGGAAAATCCAAACAGCCTTACACCATGACAGATGATGAATGGAGTGAATTAGATGAAAGAGCATTAAGTGACATTCGATTGTGTTTGGAAAATGATGTTTTGTTTAACATCGTGTCAGAGAAAACTATTGCTGGTTTGTGGACAAAGCTTGAAAAGTTGTACATGAAAAAATCCTTAACCAATAGGATTATTTTGAAGCGACAATTGTACAGCCTGCGCATGAAGGAAGGTATGATGATAACTGATCATATGAATACCTTTAATACTCTCTTGGTGCAGTTAGAAAGTATAAAAGTAAAATTTGAATCAGAAGATAAAGATGTAACTTTATTATGCTTGTTTCCCGAGTCATGGGATCATTTTGTTACTTCTATAAGTCTTAGTTCATTAGAAACCCTTTAATTTGATGATATTGTTGGAGCTTTGTTGTCCGAAGAAACAAGGAAGAGGTAAAATTCAGAAACCTCTACATCAGAAGCAATGATGGTCAGAGGTCGTTCTAAAGAAAGATGCTTCAGTAAGCACAACAACTCGCGTTCAAAATCGAAAGGGAAGAAGAGTAAGCTTAAGTGCTGGTTTTGTGGCAAATCAGGACATTTGAAGAAGGACTATTGGAAGAGACAACAAACATCCAAAAGAGACTCTTCGACAGAGAAGAAAGAAGAAAACATGACAGATACAATTTCGACATCGATTTCAGGTATGAGTGATGAAGTGTTATCAGTTAGTTTGTCTAATCATGATCAACATTAGCTGTTAGATTCTGGTGCGTGAAATCACATGTGCATTCATAGAGAGTGGTTTAAAACTTATAAATCAATCAATGATGGAGTTGTTTACATGGGAAATGATGTCTCATGTAATATTGTGGGAATTGGAAGCATCCAGATTAAAATGTTTGATGGGACAAATAAAATTCTAACTGATGTAAGACACGTACCTGAACTAAAAAAAAACCTCATTTCACTAGGAGTACTAGACACTAATGGATATAAAACCTTTATTCAAGGTGGAGTAACGAAAGTTTATAAAGGAATTTTACTAGTAATGAAAGCAAAGAAGGTTGGAAATCTTTTTCAGTTAGAAGGAAGAACAGAGTCAGATCATGCTTCTACAGTATCTGAAAACGACAATAATTTTATTCGTTTATGGCATCAAAGGTTGGGCTATATGAGCGAACGAGGATTAAAAATTTTATCTGATCGTAAGTTACTTCCTAGTTTAAAATCTTCTAAGTTAGATTTCTACAAACATTGTCTGTTTGGGAAACAAAGCAAGCAGAAGCTTAAAACTAGAAAATATACTAGTAAGGGAATCCTTGATTATATCCATTCTGATGTTTGGGGTCCATCTCCTACAACCTCATATGGAGGATCGTCATATTTTGTATCTTTTATTGATGATTTCTTTAGAAAAGTGTGGGTCTACATGTTAAAGAAGAAATCTGATGTATTCACGGTTTTCAAACAGTTTAGAGCATTATTTGAAAACATCACTGGAAGAACCATTAAATGTTTAAGAACTGACAATGGTGGTGAGTTTACTTCAAAGGAATTTGATAATTATTGCAAGGATGCTGGGATCGAGAGACATAAAACCACTGTATATACTCCTCAGCAAAACGGAGTTGCTAAATGCATGAATAGGACTCTTGTTACACCATTTTTTGGTCATCTAACCTTTCATCATTAGATGGACCCAAGTACACCATGTAAGACCAGTTTTACCCCTAGTAAAACTGCTTTCACTATGTTAATTAGGAAGCCCCAAAAGGAATAATTAATTAAACCATAATTTAATTATTATTCCCAGTCATGTTTAACCCAAAAAAAAAGAAATTAATGAGATACACCCATAGTTATCTTATTATTTTCTAGGAATAATTATTTAAATAATATTCCTTGTTAAATATGACCAAATCAACCACTATTAATTAAATAAATCATTATTTATTTGATTATATCCCAACCACTTCTTTAAAAGGATAAATAAATCATTTATTTATTTATTCCTCACTAATCAAGGGATTTGACCCCAGTCAAAGTCCCTTTCCCTCCAACAAATAATAATAAAATATTCCATAGAGGTGGATCTAGATTTGATTAACATTATTTTAATCATGCACCAAGATCTAGAATGACCCAATATTTTGTTATAAATAGGAGGGTTTTTCCCTTCATTCTTCACCTTTTGTTGCATATTAGATCACTCTGGATCTATACACTTGGTCTCATTTCTGCCATTTTGCTCCCATTGAGCTCTACCTTCTACATTGGGTTTTCTACATCTACAAGAGAGAGAAAGCTTAGATCTGAAGTGTTGAGGACTACAAAGAACCCATCCCATTGAGGAGATCTGGATACACCTTCTTGTTTCCTCCCAGGTGCCCTGTAATATAAAAATTCATTCAAAATTGTGTTCTTGTCTTGTCTGTTGGATGCATGGAGCAAACTCTTTACTTTACTGCTTAATGTCTTTCCATTTATAGATCTGTTTGTTGCAGCACTTTAACTACTAATTGCAGATCTGAAGATGTTTTGCAGCCATTATCGTTGTTAGGGCTATTAGTTATGCGTAGCTAAAGTGGTTCTTTTTCGTACACTTCGACGAAGAATTCATACTAACAAATGGCGACTCCACACGGGTTTTAAATTACGAACGCTGTCGTTTTTCATATTCCTGCATATCCAGCTACTTCAGGCCCTAGGGCTTCTTTTCAGCTGCTTAGTTTTCCTCTTTTTATGTCATTTTTCTCACATAAAACCCTAAAACTTAAAATTTCTAACTTCCGTGTGTTTCTGGCCCTATTGCTGGTAAGCCTACACTAAATAAGAACTGAGATCAAGAATCCTTTTCAGAAAATATGCCGCGAAACAACCGAATCCGGTCGCACCTTTTGGCCCAAAACCCGCGAATTCGGACGCACTTTTGGCTCTGCCTCTCGGCGACCACAACCTCGTATAAGGTCGAACTCGCACTCCGCTTTTTTCCAAAGATTTTTCCAAATTTTCCTTGCCTCCACAGCAATTTCCGCTGTATTTTCCAAATTCTGTCTACCCCGCCTTGACCAAGTTCTGATCTCGTTTTACTCATCTAAGTGGGAACCCACTTAGGGCTTTGTAGTAATTCTCCAATTTTGTGGAAGAGTTTCACTTTGTCTCTAAATTTGGCTTGCTTTCAGTGATCTCTCACTCTTTTTCCAGATCTGTTACCTCACTTTCAGATCCATTGAAATCAACCTCTTTTCCTTTCAAATCACCTTTTGTCGTTTTGTTTGGACCTCTTCTAAAGGCCTCTGCCTTGCCCCCCCCCCCCGGTTTTTTGCTGATTTCCCATTTTCCAGCCACCTTGCCTCTGTCTCTTGGCTGTGATCTGCACCCCTTGTCTGCAGCTTTATCCTCCAGATCTCTGTCCCCTTTGACCCTAGATCTGTCGAGCTTCCTTTGCGTGTGTTTCCATAGTTTTTTCCTTTCTTTTCAGCATAGTTGTGAGAGACCCACCTTCTTGGTTTAGATAGATGCATACGTAGCTTTTATTTTTCTGTTATTTCAGCATTTTATTCTGTTCTCTGTAGGTTTATTTTCAGCTACGTCGCACACTTTTTCTTGCTCTCAAACAACGGAAAGGGTTTAAAAATTAAAATTAACGCACGCCACACACCGACCCTAAGTGAAGAAGCGCCTGGTTTCCACCGCCTGGCAAAGACTCTAAAATCAATTGTCACTGCACCTTTTCTGCCCTTGACCTTCTTGATTTTGTCCCTTTCTGCCCTTGTCGGTTTCCTTCTTCCTGTCATCATTGCGCCCCCAAGGCGCCTTTCCCGGAGACTGCTTGGCCTTCACCCTCAGTTTCCGGTTGATCGACCTGCTCCGCACCGCCGTCTTCGAGCCAGTCCACCTTCGAGTCCGCACTCCGACTCCTCTCCTGATTCATCGGGTCCCCCTTCTCCTTCCGGTTCTCCCCCTTTTACCTTCACCATGTCCGGACCAGGGCCTAACGCTAGCGGTTCTCCCGGCCCCAATGCCGGCCCTACTTCTAGCGGAACCGTCACAACCACTACTCTGGCCACCCCTGTGCTACCGTACATTGCAGGCCTCAGCCTCCCCGATTTCCATCAGTTGATTAATGATCCCATTCACCACAATGCTACCTGGCCCACTATGCCCACCAAGCTGCCCTCTGACATCCCTAAGTTCGAGGGCCTTACTGGAGAAGATCCAACCAATCACGTCCGATCTTTCCACATGTGGTGTTCCTCCAATTCCATTACCGATGACTCCATCCGTCTTCGTTTGTTCCAACGCACGCTTACCGGCGAAGCTTCTAAATGGTATGTCGAACATGCCACTTCCTCCCATACCACGTTCGAGACTCTTGCCCAAGCCTTCTTGTCGTACTTCCAGCTCCCTCTCCGATACGACACCGGTACGGAGCTCTTGACTTCATTTAAGCAATCCTCTTCCACACGCCTTTCTGCCCATGTTCAGGAATGGCGACGAAGACGGAGCTTATGTCGAGCCCCTCCCTTTGAAGATCGGGTTTACATGGACTGGTTCCTTCGCACCCTCCCGTCTCCCATCGGCAAAGATGTCGCCTCTCACTTTCCTCAATCTGAAGAAGCCGCCCTCCAACTAGCTTTAAAATATGACCTGATCTACGCTCAATCTGGTTATGTTTATACCGTTCTCCCTGACATCCCCAGGCCCGGTGGCGCTAACGCCCCGGGGGCATCTCATTCCGCCGACGGTATTGTTGGATCTCTTTCCCACCCATCCGCTCACCCTCCTATGAGCTATGGTCTCCCTCAGGGAGGGGCCAGCACCTCAAGCACTCTTCCCCCTCCCGGCAACATGTATCCAGGATACGGCATGCCTCCTCCTTTTGCCCAACCTCTTGCTTACCTCAATGTCGCCCAACCCAACCCTTACTTTTATCCATAGCCTGGTGCGCCAGCTCCTCCAGCATATGCGCTTCCGCCTCCCTTGCCTCCTCACAACCCGCAACAACACTTACAACCCCCTCCAGGGCAAGTATTTGCACAGCAGGGTGCGATTAATCCCCCTTCTTCTCAAAGAAGGCGGAGAGGCAACCAGAACCCATCTGCCCCCGGTAACCGAGGACCCAATTCCGGTATGGACCCTAACACTAGCAACCAGCCTCAGGGCATTCCGCCCAGGCCGGACAGGCCGCTTCGCACAAACAAGCCCTATTCGTGTTGCGGTGTTTACGGTCACTACACTCACGATTGTCCTCTCTTACCCCAGATGCGACAGATGTGGGAGTCTCAAGCCACATTGCGCGGACAACACGCCTCCCCTCACACTCCTCCTAATGTGGCCACTACCCAGCCAGCTGTGTTCACTGATCCTTTCTCTCAACAGGGATTCGTGGCTACCCAACCCCCCGACAGCCATGCAGCCACCCCCTCGTCCATTTCTGGTTCCTCTGACTACCAGATCCTTATGATGCGCTCCGATCCGTCCCCTTCTGTCGACCTTCACCTTCAAACTCGGTCTCGCCAGTACCCCAAGCCTCCTGCTCAGTCTGCTCCCGAGCCTCCATCTTCAGGTTCTACAGAGCCTCTTTCGACACCCAGTGGCCCCTTACACATCCCTCAACCCAAAGCTGAGGTTCATCCAAAGATTCCAAAGGGACCATTACGTTGTAAATGCTACTCCTACGAAGCCGCCAATCGTACAAGATAGTAGATGATTTGGCACAACTTCGTCGCTATTTCCTATAATTGAATCAGCATTCTCTTCAAAGAAGGCCTTACTATCTTGGCTGTGGGTTCCTCTCATGATCCCACCATGACTCCAATGATTACGGACGCCACGAATCGACCACCTCCTCTTCCTCCTTCTCGTTGCTTTCCAACCTAGTCAAAATCCGAACGGCCACCTGTCCTGTATAAATTGATTTCATCCATCCGTGGAGGTCCGCTTCTGGATATGGATGTTGACGATCCTCCCGAGTCGCCCTTCCACGATCACCCTTCGAACGTGGGATGGTCATGCCTCCCAGCCTATTGGCCTGTTTCGTAACTGTCCCATCACCCTCGCCGGTAAGACTGTTTGCGTTGATGTCGAATTCATCGACGCCCCTCTAGACTACAACATTCTATTGGGGCGAAGCTACACCTATGCCATGTCTGCTGTCCCATCCGCGGTCTTCCGCAAGATGTCTTTTCCACATAATGGGAAGATAGTCACCATTGACCAGCTATCTTATCATGAGCCGCCATCTCAGACCTCCTCCGAGACCACCATCTCTTCTGTAACCAACAAGCAAACCGTCAATTCCTTGACCAGTGTCTCCCCCGACGTCTATAAAGATTCCACCCTGCTTGGTACTTTTTCTCACCTTCCTCCCCCTCCAGTTACTGATCCCAGCTTGTCGAATGTTTTCATGATGAAATCGTCTCACGCTGCCCATAAACGGCCTGCCTCGGCTATTCCGCACCCTCCCCCTCGCCCTCCGCAACCCGCTCCTAGCCATCCATCTCAGCCAGCCGGACCTCCTCCTTCTGGCCCTCCCCCTTCAGCTAGTGTCCCCGAACCTCTTTATCCTCCAGGCTCGGTCCCCCCTGGCCTTAACCATCTTGGAGCCGTACCTCCTGGTCATTACCCTGCTGGACAGATCCCCTTCTTGGCTCCCCCTCCCGGAGTGTATTCCGTCCCCGTCATGGCCACCCTTTCTCTCCCTAACTTGACCTTGGGTATTCCGGTTTGGTACCTTGACCCCCCAGCCGCCACCCCCCCTGGTCACCCCAAACCTTACATGGCTTTGACACTGGTTCAACCAGTCCCCCTCGCTTCCTCCATAGCCACTGTGCCCCCAGCACCTCCACAGGACCCTTCTCCTGTTGTGACGGCTCCCGGGAAGACAGGCAAAGCCCGAAGGGGGGCAGCCCATCACGATCCGGCCCCCCCGACATCCCTTACCCCCCCACGACCACCAAAGCCCGCCATTCGATGCGCTTTGTGTGATGTCATCGGTCATGCCACTCACATGTGTCCTGAATTGCCCCACCTCAAGCTTCTGGTCAACGAGACATTCCCCGACTCTGATCTCCCAGAAGTACATGTCACTATCCCCGACTCCCTCCCAAAACTCCAACACTTGCGCACAAACCACCCTTGTGCCTTGTGCGATTTTCACGGCCATTACACCCACCTCTGTCCCCGCCTTGACGAGTACCGTTCCTCCTTGGACTTGTACCGCCAATTCAAGGCCGCTTCGATCGGACCAGAGGACATTCACATTCCGCCTCCTGCTTTTCAGCCAACGGAGCCCTCAGTCACCATTTTGTACCTGTCATCATCCATGAGACCATTGGGGAACGTTCCATCTGAATCCTCCCCTGTTGTTTCGCTTGACCTTCCTTCAGCGGTCATCTTGGGCTCAACATCGGTAGATCCGTTATCTACTTACTCTTAGGTCACCCATTGTGACGATGCGCATGTGAACCTCTCTTCTCATGATGATGATTCAGGCCACTTCACCATGTCAGGTGGTTCTTCTTCCACCAGTCACCCCATTTTCTATCATGATGACGACATTATGGAAGAAATTCCCACCCCTGACTTTATCTATTCCCCCTTACATCGAACCCATGCGTTGACACCACATCCACCTTGTGGCTATTACATCAAAACCCAATGTTTGGGTAAGGGGGCACCCACATTTGAGAGACCACGAGACGCCATTCTCCACCACTCTCCTAGTGTATCTGGTCGTGTTAGCTCTAGACCCAGTATTCTTCCACATTTAGACGAACCTCTAGAGTCCCATATCACTTCAGATCACTCTCGGGACGATACCCCTTATCGTTCCCTCATCTTACATCAGCAACCCAGTCTCTTAGACATTATTGTTGACCAACCTATAACTTTTCTACGAGAGCATCAGTTCATTATCTCCAAATCCTCCTTTTGGGATAGTGACACCAGGTATGCCAATTCGGAAACTTAAAGTCCATTTGATCCCTATATGCAGTACCAAAAGAGATTGGTAATCCTCCATTTCCTTTCTCAAACCGCATAACCATAACCAAAACAAATGGCACACCACATCATTAAAATGTGTTTAGATTCCCATTTTTCTAAATACATTTTGGCATGACCACACCATGCTTGGGGGCACCTCTGCCCCCCAACCATACCTCTTAGAGGATTTCGAAGGCCACCCCCTTCCTAACCCTCGCAATGCACTCTATCTTAAGAAATATTACCCTTAGCATTTCCCCTCTGAACTGCATGTTTTATTTTCTTTTAGATAGCCAGCATCTATTTTTTCATTTTTCCTACTTCACCAAAATCCAACTCCCAGCCATAAAACAGCACCAAACCCCCCTCATCTCCCAGGTCGCAGTTCTCTGCCATTTTCTGGACCAGGACGCACTTGTTGCCCTAATACCTGTGTCCTGGGTCGTACTTTTTGCCCCAAAAAAGTGCGACCCGGCCATAGAGATGAAGGAGGGGCTGTTTCTGGGGGTTTTGGACCCTAAACTGCAAATGTAATCCAACAAAATGCAAGAGCAAGGTTAGGCCTCTTACCTCCAACTGACAGATCTCGCTTCCAACGGTCGGTTTGTCCGCTACGTTCGCCGCAAGATTTAAGGCCTTCTCTCCTCTCCACATTCACCACAGTAGCAATAGCAAATGAATGATTTTGGAGGGAAAACTGCCTCATTAAAAGAGAACCCATGTTTCTCCTTTCGACTGCTGCGACCACACCGTAGCCCCGTTCGACGAACCGTCAGTACCGCTGGACAGATCGCACCGAGCTCTCAAATGGGTTTTATTTAGTTTTTGGTGATTTGATACTTCACCCGGACACATTTTTTCCACGAAGGGTCACTTCACCGCTCCTTAAAATCGAATTTCCTCACTCACGCCACTTGTACTTGGGGCACCATATCGCTCCCTTACTTGTCCATGTTCGTGTCGATTTTTGTCATGAGTGCCCACCTTGTACTCATGCTTCCATGACCCCCCATTGGGGCCTTTACCGTGTGGCAGCACTATAAAAGTCGCCCTTGTTTAGAGCATCCAAGTCGAGTCATCATTGCATTCATGGAGTCTATCCTGCGTCCTTTTACACCCCACTATAGCCCTCCATCCTTCATTGCTTGGTCCCTCTCTTGTGTCGCATCTCATGACCTTCAGCCCCACTGTCCCCTGTCCCTTTCGATATTGTGTCAGTCGCTGCCATGTCATTCATGCCCTTTATGCTCTAACAAGGGAAGTCGTCCATTCGCCACTCCATCCTTCCCATTTCCACTATCATCATTCGTGTCAGTCTGTCCGTCGCTCTATTGTTCTTCTCTCGTGCCGTAGTTGAGGATCTCTCATTGCCTCACCTACGGCGAACCTCCTTCTGTCGACATCAGCACATTTATTCCAGAAGCAAGGTCTAGAGGGCGGTGTACCTTGGTTCCAGCTTCCACTTTTGTTCGGTGCCTCGGATCAGGCAAGGGGATCTCTCACTTCCCTTTGACTTGATTGCTTCTCCAGCTCCTTTTCAGCATGATCGAGATTCGTATACTGGACAGTCCAGTGACCCAGCAGCAGCTCTTGATGATTCCCGGGCGTGTGTGAGATGTCTCAGCCCTCATGAGGGGGTGGCCCTGCAGGTAGCCCCCCACATGCCCGGATGACCTTTTCATTGCAGCCTTTGATGCCGCTCCAGATTTTGATGATGTTGGCCTTAGCCACTTGCAGCACCTCTATGATTTGCATGTATCAGTCAGATTTTGTGAGCCCTTCCCCATTTACAGGGGGCATTTGGGTTGTATTTATCTCATGTACTCGGATGATATTGTACTAGTCCTGGCTGTTATCCCAGGCACAGCATGTATGTGAGACTATTCATTGTATTTTTATCTGGCTCTTGATTATGCCAGCTGTACTCTATGGTTCGGTCCCTTGTTCACTGGACACACTATTCTTTGGTACTTTGTCACGGCGGGCATAGGTATGCCTCCCCCGCCGCCTTCAGCACAGGTACCCTCTCATAACAGAGACTTGTTGCACCTGCGAGTCTCGTCTCCTGAGGGTCTAGTCCTTCAGCACACTATCTACCTCCCACTTCTCTCTCTGACATACCCTTTTGTTGTCTAGTGATTGTATTCTTACAACGTACTTCGGTCATACGATTTGCTCCTGACACTCGCACGCTGGGGGGCAATCTGTTACACCATTTTTTGGTCATCTAACTTTTCATCATTAGATGGACCCAAGTACACCATGTAAGACCAGTTTTACCCCAAGTAAAACTGCTTTCACTATGTTAATTAGGAAGCCCCAAAAGGAATAATTAATTAAACCATAATTTAATTATTATTCCCAGTCATGTTTAACCCAAAAAAAAAGAAATTAATGAGATACACCCATAGTTATCTTACTATTTTCTAGGAATAATTATTTAAATAATATTCCTTGTTAAATATGACCAAATCAACCACTATTAATTAAATAAATCATTATTTATTTGATTATATCCCAACCACTTCCTTAAAAGGATAAATACATCATTTATTTATTTATTCCTCACTAATCAAGGGATTTGACCCAAGTCAAACACCCTTTCCCTCCAACAAATAATAATAAAATATTCCATAGAGGTGGATCTAGATTTGATTAACATTATTTTAATCATGCACCAAGATCTAGAAAGACCCAATATTTTGTTATAAATAGGAGGGTTTTCCCCATCATTCTTCACCTTTTGTTGCATACTAGATCACTCTGGATCTATACACTCGGTCTCATTTTCTGCCATTGTTGCTCCCATTGAGCTCTACCTTCTACATCGGGTTTTCTACATCTACAAGAGAGAGAAAGCTTAGATCTGAAGTGCTGAGGACTACAAAGAACCCATCCCATTGAGGAGATCTGGATACACCTTCTTGTTTCCTCCCAGGTGCCCTGTAATATAAAAATTCATTCAAAAAATCGTGTTCTTGTCTTGTCTGTTGGATGCATGGAGCAAACTCTTTACTTTACTGCTTAATATCTTTCCATTTATAGATCTGTTTGTTGCAGCGCTTTAACTACTAATTGCAGATCTGAAGATGTTTTGCAGCCATTATTGTTGTTAGGGCTATTAGTTATGCGTAGCTAAAGTGGTTCTTTTTCGTACACTTCGACGAAGAATTCATACTAACAACTCTTTTAGAGAGAGCAAGAAGTATGCTTAGTAACGCCAATTTGCAGAAGTAATTGTGGACAGAAGCGGTTTCTATATCTTGTTACTTGGTATATCGATCGCCATCAACTGCAATAGGATGAAAAATTCCTCAAGAGGTATGGAAAGGTTATCCATGTGATTATTCTAAACTGAAAGTTTTTGGTTGTGATGCATATGCTCTAGTTCCGAAACATCAGCATTCTAAATTAGATCCTAAATCAAAAAGATATATCTTTGTTGGATATGGTGATGGGACTAAGGGATACAGGTTGTGGGATCCTACTACTCACAAGATCATCATTAACAGAGATGTTAAATTTAATGAATCTTCACTTGAAAATCCAGATGTAGATGATAAATTGAAACAGGATGATGTACCTAAGCTTCAACACATTTAGTTTGAAACCAGTTCAAATACTGATAACAGTCCAGATGAACAAGTTTCAGATTCAGATCATGAACAAGTTTCAGATGTAGATCATGAACGTTTTTCAGATGCTGATCATGAAGAAGTTCCTACAGATAATAATCAGCAGATTGGGGAAGTACGAGAAACATCTTTAAGGAGGTCTACGAGAATCAGACGTTTTCCTAAAAGGTATGATGATTATGTTACCTCAATTTCTTTAACTGCTAACGATGATGAACCTTTGTGCTATTAGGAAGCTATAGAAGGTTCAAACAGTGGTAAGTGGAAAGAGGCTATGAAGGACGAGCTGAAGGCATTAGACAAGAATGCCACATGGGATCTGGTAGAACTTCCTAAAGACAAGAAAACTGTAGGATGTAAGTGGGTTTACAAGTTGAAGAAGGGTGTTTATGATACAGAAGACAGGTACAAAGTGAGGCTAGTCGCAAAAGGTTTTTCTCAGAAAGCCGGCATTGACTTTCATGAGATATTTTCACCAGTTGTAAAAATTGTTTCAATTCGGATTGTGTTAGCATTAGTTTCTTTACTTTATTTAGAATTACAACAACTAGATGTTAAAACTGCATTTTTACATGGAGATTTAGATGAGGAGATTTACATTGTTGGGCAATTTATTTGAACAAATTGCTGCATTAAATTATCGACCAGGGAAACTCGTGAGCTTGTGATGGTGCCAACAATATATATGCAGAGTAGGCAACTAACTCTATGTCTAACTAAATTGTTTATGATTCAATATAATATGCAAGGGAAGAGGCTCCTAACTTAGGAGGTCCTGGTTGTCCTTCCCTACAGTATCATAGAGAAATCATTCATAAAACCAGAAACTTGAAATAAAGACAAGGCTATTCAAAAGCCGAAAGTAATATATTCTATAACTCTAACTCAATTAGTTTAAAAAGAGGAATAATATTGAAATGGTTCTTGACTCAAGAAATCCACTTTCACCTCAATTACCACTTAATGAATCAGAGATTAAAACCTAGAACTTAAGATGGATAAATTATTAATGAAAGAAGCTCTTAACTTAAGAGACATGTAAAGTATTCCATTATAATTCATTCATCAATCACACACAAATCCTTAAACATCTAAGCAATGAAATGAAACAAAATCTAATATGAAATAAAATGTTTCTCTCATCCTTTTAGAGTGAGCTCAATTCTCTTAAGAACAAGACAAATTATTCCATATACTACATTAAGGAAACTTATATCTAAAACTACATAAATTCCATAAATTCATATTCTACATTAACACAATTTACATCTAAAACTACATAATGGAAATATATGAAAAATGAAGCTTTATTCTATTCCATCATCAATTGGATACAATGCTCTAAGAGTCCTCCTCTTGGAATGGAGGAGGTACTCCTATTTATACAATGAGAGGAGTAACAAACTCATAATGATCATCCACTAATATCTCTAACCATCTAGACACATAACCCTATCCTCCATGATTTCCTCCATGATCGTTTCCATGAGGTTTATCTTCTTAATTTCGAATTTGATCATCCAAGGCCACATAAAGGTGTCTTGGAAGCTTCCTTTGAGCCTACACATGTCAACAAACTCATGCTAATTGTTAGGCATAAGTATAAGCATATTATTTTCTAAGTTTTAGCCATAAATTCACTTTAAAATGTTAAGAATTAATAAACTTTTGGAAAAACATAGTTATGACCCAATAATGAAGTGAATGTAATGATATGGAGGTGGAATGGAGGTGACATGAAGGTAAAATGTGAAGATATTGATGAATAATGGAGTGAAAATAGAGACTATTTTGAGGCCCAACATACCCCCAAACTGAAGGTATTGCATGTCCTCATGCAATCTATTACATTACTTTTTGGTACTTGAGCTTTGGCTTAAACTCTGCATGAGATCATTTACTTAACTTTTGCAAAGCGCTATTTTGATGATCTACAACTTGGTTGGTTCTTGTGTTTCAACCATATTTTGTTTGTTGCGTTCATTGTATGATCTTTGCATAATGATAATGTGCTTTTTATGGCAGAGTATTTTTGTTGGAATGCATCATGGTTGGTTCTTGTGTAACAACCATGATTCTATTAGCATCCAATTAACTTTTAAATACTTTAGACAAAGCCATTTGTATGCTCATGTAATAGTAAATATATTTTGAAGGTAAGTGGGTTTAGAATGTGATATATAACTATGGATATGAATGTGACAAAGCATGTATGTAAATGTATCCTTCCCATTAAACGGATGGCTTTGGCAATGAAAGGAAAGGAAGTGAAGTTTTTTCCAAAAATTATTATTCTAACATTTCAAGGAATTTAATGGTTAAAAGTTAGAAAATAGCATACCTTAACTTACCCTTCCAAAAATAGGTGAGAGTCGTGCATGTGTGACTGCAACTGTTGTGAAAATGGTGGATGAAAGATGGATCTGTATTGTCGTATCAGCTGCTGGATCCGCTGCTACTAGATGAAAAATCTGAGGAGTCTGCTGAACATGGCTGAAAGTTGTATCTGCTGTTGGATGATGAATCCGATGAGTTTGCTGACTATGGCTGAAAATCTATAAGGCTTGGAAGATATACAAAATATATAAGTTACATTTTCCTCCCCCCAGCCTTATTTATTGACTTGTCCTCAAGTCATGACAAACTGAAAAACAATGAAAGAAAGTCTGCTTCATCTGCTACAAAATATAGGTCTTCAAGTCTTCAACGCTCAATGGCACAAATCTTACTATGTGATTAAATGTGCTGGTGTCGAACATAGCAAGAAGTTGTTGGCTTAGTGGCCATTAATGAATGCCCCTAGTCAACACAAGAGCTCCCACCATTGATTCCAATGGGAGTCAGGATGCCTAACACATCTTTGTAGGTACGAATAAATTTGTCGTGGTCGAGTCACCTACAAGATCCAACGAACAAGGGATATTAATGTACTCCCATTGTTCATTGGCAAGAGTACTTGCCATTAAGGCATGCAAGCCTCTAGGTGTTTTTTTCAATGATACTTAGACTCTAGAACTTTGACTCAAGCAGGGTTTTATTGGCGGAAATGAAAAATGGTATGAAAAGGGAAATGGAAATGGAAAATGGTTTTTATTGATGAGTTAGGAATAGATGAAAGGAAATGCATGGTGAATGAAGAAGAACTCTTGCTGTGAAAAATGGACATGGAAATGGTATGCTTTATGGTTTGACAATTGGTGGAATTCAAAATCTTTTGCAAAAAGGGAGGTGTAAGGTAATGGTTGTGAACATGGATTTGTCATTATAATTTTTCATGAATTTAGTCGTTTGAAGACCAATTGTGCGCACAATGTAATCTCCTTACTGATCATTTGATTATCCTGTAACCTGTAAAAAAAACTTGGCAGAAAGAAAACATAAGTGTGCTCTAGAAGAAATGGCCAGTTTCTTCATGATTCTTACGCAAAAATTTCATACGAAATAAAACAAATTAAGGACAATCAAAGTGTTGAAGTTGACTTAATCATGATATTAAAATCAATCCATTCTTTAAAAATAACCATGAAAAGTAATACTCCCCGCTTGAAGGCGTTCATTTTGCATGAGCGATAGATTGTTCTCACATACAAAGAAGCAATGTTGGGGCCATGGAGGACCTCCTGGGCCTAGGTAAACTATCCCACGTGCCACTTCGATCATTCCGTGAGCTATCACAAAAAAAATTTCAATTTGTTTCAACATGAAATTCACATCAATTTTAATAAAAAAATTCATGGCAATTTTCTTTAAAACAAAAAACAAAAAATAAAAAAATAAATAAATAAATAAATAAAATAAAAACAATAAAGAATCAAGCATGAGAATTTTAATTTTTTTTTTTTTTTAATTAAAATAAAACATACATGAATCATTTAAAACATATTTACAAACATTATAGATACAACACTAACAACATTTCCCAAAAAAATATAAAATAAAATAAAATAAAATATGCACTACACTATATAACATATATATAAAACAAAAGCTATAATACTCCATTTAAAAAAAACATAATCATTAAAATACGTTTAAAAATAATAAAATAAATAGTAAACAATAACAACACTCTAAAAATAAAACAACGTAACATACATACAACATAAAATATATACATGAACTATAAACAACCCATCGTAATAGTATACAAATTTTGCCATGAAAATAAAATAAAGAACGTTGAAAGTGAAGACCATTGAGATGACAAATATGTGAAATGAATGTTGGAAAATGAATAAAGCATGGTTTTATGCGTGGGAAGCGTTGAAAAATGGAGGAACATTGACTTGGTTACCAATAACGCGGTGGCTAAGGGACAAGAGCGAGTTTTTCCATGCCTAATATTCCGCACGTTATATCTTCTTGGAAGCTAACATCGCTTTGAAAATTTTCCGCACAATTCCTTGAACTGTGCTATGTATCCAACAGATTTCGTGAGCGCTGCGAATATCATATCAGATTTGATAAGTGATCCAAGTTTCTTTCTTCAATGTTTATTTTGGCGTTATTATCCTTCATTCAAATTTGGGGCTGAATGATCCAATTGCATGCTTCAACATTTATTTTAAAATCGAAATGGAGAAAGCAGTTTCTGATTTTTCGACCCGCTTCAGCTTTCAATATTGTCGTCGGTACCACTTAGGAGTAGAATATGGCTGAATATGAAAAGTCGCTGTCTTCATACAACAGGATGCGAGCCTTGAAGAAGTAGCTGAAGAGTCTGACAAATCAAAGTCAGAAATCAATGACGAAGAAGATAATGAAAGTGGAGAGGAGGAGGATGATGAGTGATACGGCGGGGTGTCCAAATCTGCTATATCGCCAGACAGGAACTGAGGCGGTGGATCGATGGCAGGATGCTCGAGTGTGTAGATTGAAATATGTCTCGACATATATATACATCTCTATCTGAGGTCTGCTGTGTCTCAGGAGGGAAAAAGCTGAAATTGTCGGCGTTTTTTTAAATGGTGAAAGATCTCTAGCATGGGCACTTTCTACCCTGAAATTCTTTGCATAATTTCTAGCCAGAAGGATCCAAGAAGCTCAATGGAGATTATAATTTACTCATAAGCTCAATCCCATCAAGAAAGTGCTAGGAAATCGAGTCACAGCAATGCCCATTCAAAAATCCGGAAATTCTCCAACGCCATCCCCACCGGCATCAAAGAGATTGCATGTTCAGCCTCTTTCATTCATCACTGGTAAGGTTAAATTATATTGCTGTAATGTTTGCAGGGGCACAAGGAACACGTTTCGAATCCCGCGTGACTGTCAAGACTTTGAAGGCGTGCAGGTCACCCCAGAAATGTGATAGTGGACGAAAAGGCGTCCATGAGTTTGTATGGGCATTTCAGCGTGATGTCACTGATCATGATCCCTCGCCCAAAGTTCCTTGCACAATGTTCGTCAGTGGCATCACCGCAAAAGCAGCATCAAAGAGTCCATGGTCATCCTTGCCAACGCACAAGACCAGAGTCGGTCAAGCCAGAGAGTTGACAACCATATCCTCGGAATCTGATCTCCTAACTTATCTTAGAACATTTTGTTTGGACTGCTAGTACAGATTATTGGCGGAAATCCACACATTCTAAATTAAATTGGAGTGCCAGAAAGTGAAGAGCCTGATCTAATTACAGATGAGATGTATTATTGTATATAGTCAATGTCAAACAGCGCATCGATTTACAAGGCAATGGGAGGATCATTCTTACAATCAAAATTTCATCTCAGGGATATAAGAGATTTTGAAGATATTTAAAAGCCCTGAGCAGCGATATCAATCCCAACAATCGAATTCTGATATGAGGACGTTGGTTGGAATTCCGGTATGAGGACGTGGGTTGGTTGGTGTTTTTTTTTTTTTTAAATTAATGTTTTTGATTTTTGATGTTTTGTATTTCATTTTTTTTTTATTTTTATTAATATTCTGTTTTATTGCGAAATATTTTTTTATTTAAATGACTTTGTTGGTTTTTTTTTTTTTTTTTTTTTTTAATCTAAAAATAAAGAAAATAAAATGGAATTCTATGAAAAAAAATGGTTAGTTTTTAAAACGAATATTTTTTTTTTTTTTTTTTAATAATAATAATATATATACATGATACATATATTATTATTATTATTTTGTGAGAATTTTTTTTTTTTTTTAAAACTAAAATTCAAAGAAAACTAAATTTGCTTATTCACAAAATTCTTTATTATTATATCGCAGATTAATTTTCCAGCAAGAGTATTTTTATTTGAACAAAATCAACAGATTTTCTAATCTTCCTGATCGCACGAAGCGCAGGAAGAGAGCATACTCATCGCTTGATTTGTTTTTATTTATGCAGGGGGGGTGTTTTTGAAATGACGAAATTTAGAACTAGCTAAACATTAAAACATCAGAAAATTCAAACTTAAACTCCTTTGTGAAGATCCTGCTGTCACCAGGGTTCACAAATTATTTTGTCTAAAGAAAAATGCTAGTATTAAATTAAATTTCTAATGCCTAATCCCTTAGCACCATCCCCGGCAACGGCGCCAAAATGTTGGGCAATTTATTTGAACAAATTGCTGCATTAAATTATCGACCAGGGAAACTCATGAGCTTGTGATGGTGCCAGCAATATATATGCAGGAGTAGGCAACTAACTCTATGTCTAACTAAATTGTTTATGATTCAATATAATATGCAAGGGAAGAGGCTCCTAACTTAGGAGGTCCTGGTTGTCCTTCCCTACAGTATCATAGAGAAATCATTCATAAAACCATAAACTTGAAATAAAGACAAGGCTATTCAAAAGCTGAAAGTAATATATTCTATAACTCTAACTCAATTAGTTTAAAAAGAGGAATAATATTGAAATGGTTCTTGAGTCAAGAAATCCACTTTCACCTCAATTACCACTTAATGAATCAGAGATTAAAACCAAGAACTTAAGATGGATAAATTATTAATGAAAGAAGCTCTTAACTTAAGAGATATGCAAAGTATTCCATTATAATTCATTCATCAATCACACACAACTTTAAACATCTAAGCAATGAAATGAAATAAAATCTAATATGAAATAAAATGTTTCTCTCATCCTTTTAGAGTGAGCTCAATTCTCTTAAGAACGAGACAAATTATTCCATATACTACATTAAGGAAACTTATATCTAAAACTACATAAATTCCATAAATTCATATTCTACATTAACATAATTTACATCTAAAACTACATAATGGAAATATATGAAAAATGAAGCTTTATTCTATTCCATCATTAATTGGATACAATGCTCTAAGAGTCCTCCCCTTGGAATGGAGGAGGTACTCCTATTTATACAATGAGATGAGATAACAAACTCATAATGATGATCCACTAATTTCTCTTTTAGTTCCATACATTTCTCAACCATCTAGACACATAACCCTATCCTCCATGATCTCCTCCATGATCTTTTCCATGAGGTTTATCTTCTTAAATTCGAATTTGATCATCCAAGGCCACATAAAGGTGTCTTGGAAGCTTCCTTTGAGCCTACACATGTCAACAAACTCATGCTAATTGTTAGGCATAGTTTTAGCCATAAATTCACTTTAAAATATTAAGAATTAATAAACTTTGGAAAAACATAGTTATGACTCAATAATGAAGTGAATGTAATGATATGGAGGTGGAATGGAGGTGACATGAAGGTAAAATGTGAAGATATTGATGAATAATGGAGTGAAAATAGGGACTATTTTGAGGCCCAACAGGGTTTGTTCAAAATCACAACAACAAATTTGTCTGCAGGCTCAAGAAATCATTGTATGGTCTGAAGCAGTCGCCTCGACAATGGTACAAGAAATTTGATTCTTTCATGATGAGTCAAAATTATATAAGAAGTGAATATGATCATTGTGTTTACTTTAAGAAATTAAGTAATGGCATGTTCATTATCTTAGTGTTGTATGTTGACGATATGCTTTTAGCAAGCAAAAGCATAAGTGAGATCAACGGAGTAAAGCTCGAGATGGCTAGGACGTTTGATATGAAAGATATAGGAGCGACAAGACAGATTTTGGGCATGGAGATTTTCGGAGACGAGAGCAATGGTAAGTTGTGGCTATCCATGATAGAAGTATATTGAGAAAATACTCTTGAGGTTTTGGTATGAACAATGTGAAGCCTATTTCGGTCCCTTTTGCTTCCCATTTTAAGATTTCTTCAAGTTTATGTCCTAACACTAATGAAAGGAATATATGTCTCGAATTCCATATGCCAATGTAGTGGGTTGTTTGATGTATGCGATGGTTTGTACTTGACGGATATTTCACATGCGGTTAGGGTTTCGGCGGGTATATGGAAAATCCGGAAAAGAACATTGGTCGGCGGTGAAATGGGTGCTTCGATATACGAGAGGCACAAGTGATTGTTGTATCACTTACAACAAGAGTAGTGAATTTGTTTGTGAATATGTTGATTCCGATTTTGCGGGTGATTTGGATAAGAGAAGGTCAACTTTGGTATGTCTTTACTCTTGCCAGTGGAGCTATTAGCTAGATTTCAAAGCTATAGAACATTGTTGCTTTATCCACTATGAAGCGAAATGCATAGTTGCTTCACATGCTTGCAAAAAACGGTTGGATTTGAAAGGTTTGTTTGGTGAGTTTGGTAGGTTGCGAGGACAACATCAAGTTGTTTGTGATAGTCAAAGTGCAATTCACTTGGCTAAAAATCCAGCCTATCATAGTAAATCCAAGCATATACCTACTCAGTACCATTTTGTAAGACGAGGTTATCCTTTGAGGGAGTCTCTCTGAAAAGGTGCATAAAAAGGGAAAATTGTCTGAGACATGTTCACGAAACCGAGTTTTGTTAGAGAAGCTACGATAGTTGTTTGGCTTCTCTTGGCTTGCCAGAAAAGATAAAAATAATAATGAAACGAGGTGTCGAGGCTAATTTTTGTCCGGTGGAGATGGTTGAGATTTTTCCTTTTCTTATTTTTGGAGAAAATATCATGTAGGTGACAACGATAGGATTTGTTGCTACATTTAGCTCCATCGATTTTTGATGAGGAGTTAATGTATCCTATATTTATTGTGAGAGAATTTGTAAGTCTGTTTCCATTCACGGCTATAAAATGTAAGCCGAAATGGCTCGAAGTGAGCATGATGAGGAATGTGTAGTGAGGAAGAGTTGAAGCGAGATGAAAACTCTGCTATTGTATTTCTCGATTGATTAATGAGATTTTCGATGCCACCATTACTTAGGTGGACGTGGCCAGTTGGTTGGGTGAACACGTTAAATCTGTGTTTTTCATGGTTGAATGTTGTTTGTGTCTTATTTGATTTAATTTTCTCTTTGTGTTAACTCTAACATCCTCAAGGATGAAAATTGTATCATTGGATTCCATAATTTCGAGGGCACATACTCGGTGATTTTCGAGATCAATTGAGATCATTTTTCTCCCCCAAAATATCAAAAACACTAGCTTTTTCTACCTCATATGATTATAAATGACCTATTTTTTGGTTTTCTGCACACAAGTCTGTTTTTTGGAGGACTTATAGTGGTCAGTTGAGAGAAAACTAGACATTTTTGAAATTAGACACTCGAGCTTTCAACGAGCCATCGCGGGCCTCATTTCGACATGGAAGGCCTCCACAGAGTTCTGGAAATTTAGGGGACACTGGCGATGTATTTTTTGAGAAGTATTTTTGTAAAAATTGAACCTTTCAAAAAGTGAATTTTCTTCATGTGCGTTTAGCTATTTTTGTACATGATCAGTTATGAAAAGTCAATATATTTCCCTTTTCTAGCATTTTTTTAGATATTTTATTAGATATTTTGTGCCTTGGGCTTTACCAAGCCTGGGATAAAATCGAATATTTTGGATGAGCCAGTAGGATTGCAAGTTGAACCAGAGGTTTTTCCTCACTTTGGCTATGTATTCCAAAAGGATTTCATTGTAAACAAGGTTGAACTTAATGAATAGAAGCAATATATGGTCATATAAGATTTGGAAGAAACACTTGTCTCATGCTTTTGGATAATTTCTTGGATGTTCTTGGATGATGAAGAGGATTGTTGTTGGATTCCATGACTTGGTAGAATGGTATAGTGTCTATCTCTCTGTTTGTTTCTATTTTTCATTCATAAATCCATGTTCTTGCTTTCTATAAGATAATAAGGAATAGATTTGAGACATGCCCTTGGAGGCACCTCAGAATTTCTGTTTCGTTATAGCTTCCATGTTTTCTTCGTTCTTAGTCACATTAAAGAATTCTTGATTGCTCTTTAATAACTTCAGAATATTGTTTTCTTGTTTCATTCATCGTTTTATGCATGCTAAGTATGATTACGGTATACCCTACTTACTCATGGCTAGCCATAGCTACACCTATTGAAACCTCTCTTTGATTTATTAGATTGTCATTTGTTGAACCAAGGAGGTCTTGTACTAATCTTGCCCTTTGCCTAAGACTATGCAATCTTGTTTTCAAAGTGCCCAATAGCTTGAAGTACTATGTTTATGCATTCCTACATAGTGATTTGAGTTATGTGTCTCTCTTAAATGTGTTCGCCCAGTACGTATCATTTCCTAGAAGTTGAAGTCAATATATCTCTATGCATAAAACGAATGTTTATTTCTATGTATTGATTAGCTTATAGTTACACTTCTCATGATTAATGGTTTGCCCTACCATGTTTATGTTAGCTATTAAACTATTCGTGCTTGAAATCCTTTGTTAGTCGCAAACTTGATGTCATCTCACTCCATTTTCCAAAAGATCCATTTTACCTCGAATCAAATCGGCCTTCGGCAACCTTGTATCACCATCTAAAAATATTTCTAGGAACCTCTTTGAACCCATGGCCAGTTGATCAGGCATCTTTTTACCTATCTTAATCTTTGATCAACTCATCCCTCACAACCTAAACCAAAACCAAAACTTACTTCACCTAAAATCGGAACACGATAAGCAAACACATAGATATCCCTTACACGAAATAGAGAGAGCCCTCTACGAGTCACGAGCTGAGTCCTTGAGCTCCAAAGATTGGTTTGATGTTACATTGTCATTTGGCTTGCCAATCGGCCAAATCATGGGACCCTAATAGTTAGAAGAAAGTAATCGATGAAAATTTCAAGTATTATCATCATGATACCTCGGGAAATGTCTCCAATGGTCGAAAATATTTTATCCATGTATCTCTGCCAAAGTCTTGTGTGGATAGATGGCAATAAGCGGTTTGAAAAAAGGGACAGCACAAGGAAATTTTTCAAAGGTTTGGAACAATTATTTGTTAGGAAATAAAGAAATGCAAATTTCAAAGATAAGGAAACCTATGTGATTCACACCTACAAACTCGAAGCACCAAGAAAGGTCAAAAAATCATCCATCATGGAAAAATGAGTACAAAGGTCGAGTTTTTACGCATCTGTACTTCACCTTAACTCTAGTAGCATTTTCCACATTCCTCCCAAACATATGGGCATAGCTGCGAAAAACGAGTTATGAGACTAGGTGTATTAGTTCTCTAGCCATGGTTCCAACAATTTTAGGCATCAAAAGTAAAAGAATATAAAAAGGGAACAAGCGCATTTTTTATGTCTATAGCCTAGAGTCTAAAACCATCAAAGACACTATCATTACGAGAGGAAGCTAAAGCTATTGCAAAAAAAGAAATTTAACCTAAGAGACACGAAGCAAATATGTTGGAGTTTTAAATACCTTACACTGCTCACTATCTTCAACTGTAAATTTCTACGAAGAGACACCGTCTCATACGGTTATGATAAAGGATAAAGCATTTGAATCACCTCCTTCATAAAAAGCGAGATGTAAATTACTTGTCTTTATGAGGTGCCCCCTTCAATGATGATAAGAAGAGGGCACAAAGGTTTAGTTTTCGAAAGGAGGTTGCATTCAAATCAAAGCGAGAGGGCCTAAACGACTTATACCTGCACCAAGCCTCATTCAATGATGATGAGAAAAGGGCATGACACAAATAGTTTGTGTGGGAGGCTAAAGGCTTCATTTGGAAAAAACATAGACCCGGCCAAAAACTGATTTAAATACTCCCCTATTCAAATATAAGCGAGAGGGCAAAAACCACATTTGCTTGAAATGCCTCCTTCAAATATAAACGGAGAGGAGCCGGTTTAAAAGGACCTACTTCGGTATTATAAGAGGGTAAACTACGGTTGGAAAAAGAAATATCCTTTTCATAAAAAATTAGAGGGTACAATTTTTATAAGTTAACATCGAGGATTTTTGCTTTTTACGACAAAATGAAAAACTATTGTGATGTTTACAAGAACACTTTTTCGAGAATTGTTTTTATGGAAATAGGAAAAATGACGAAAAAGGTAGGTGTTTAGTAAAACCATTTTGAAAAAGGTCGAAAAGGAAGGGTTGCATGTTTTAAAAATCATTGCACAAGGCAAAAGGCCTCAAAGGACATTTTCCATTTACATATTTACGATTGGAAAAAAAGCAAGGGTTTCTCTGTGGTTCCTCGGCAAGCCTTTATGCAAATTTTATTGGTCGCGACGCGCATGTGGCCCGGCGCTACGTGCATGGCAGCTCACCATAGGATTTTTCAAATGACGTGACGCGCACACGCGCGCGACTGTGTTTCACCGCTGAGCCTTTGTTCAATCTTTTCCGTGCCACAACTTCCGGACCCTCGTTCGGCCTACTTGCCCGAACCCTTGTTTAGCCTCCACCAGAGCCCTCATTTAGCCTCCGCCCCGACGTCGGACTTCGTACGAAAATGTAGTCTTTTGAATTGGCTTAGTGATTTTTCTTCATTCAAACTCCGTTCGGATGCTACTACGTGCACAGGTGTAAGGTGTAACACTGCTCATTTCTTTCAAAGGGCCAAATTTGGCGGTGTCACTCAAAGGTCGGTTTTCATCACTACAAAACCATTTTTGAGGTATTTATCACTATTTTTACCCCTAAAATTTCTCCTAAAACATAAGGGATATTTCGAAAAAGCTGAATTAAAGGAAAAAGAAGTGTTCGAGGAATAAAAGCACATATTTTAAAGAGGTTGTCTAGTTGATTTTGGAGAAGAATAGAAGGTAAAAAAGTATAAGGAAAAGGGTTAAAAAGGAGGTCAAAAAAATTGATTTGAGCCCATCACTATTCAAAAAATCACCCGCACTCTCCCTCAATCTTGTCCTATTTTCAAGAGGTAGGTTATTTTGAATTTTGCGAGAAAAAGAAATACCGGGAGGTCATACCACCCTCATCTAACCGAATTGTTTTCCTAAGGTTGAATGGAAAGCAAGTCCACATAGCGAGGTTTAGATTTTTAAAGCTGACTCCTAGAGGAAATTTGTTTCTAAAGGAAACCAAAAATACCTAACATAGGAGAAGAGTGGTTCAAACAATCATACCTTGACGTCGACCACTATCGAGTCTTTTTCTCAAGCCAAATCTGACGAAGATACATTCATCTCCATTTTTCCCTTTCTCACACTTTTTGGATGACTATGCAACCCTCATGAAAATATTCATAGAAGTTTTTCACTTGTGAAGGTAAATACTCCAGTATATGCCTATCACATCAGGCTCATATGCATTTCAAAAAAACTAAATTGCTAAACCTACCTTTCTTCTGAAAATAGTATAGACAAGATGTCTTCCATTGTTAGAAAAAAGCCTCCAACCCGGCGAGAAAGCAAGTTTATTTCATCGCTCACTCATTAAGATCATTATCAACTTCACCGGATGAAACAAAGGGCATCCCTTGGGAAACTTTCATCTCTCACCACGATTTCACTTGTGCATCTTCTATGCCACTACGAATCGAGGCCAATTTCATCCCAAAGCCCTCCTCATGCTCATTCCTTGCCCTCCACACCTTATGTTTCCTCTTCTTCTCATGAGTCTACTCCCCAACGAAATCATCCTCTACGGATATCGGTGAAAGGAAGTGAGGTAGTAAAGAGCAAGGAAGTGATGATGAAAAGTACGGGGAAGGGATGGAGACAAAAAACAAGGCAATGATGAAAGTAGCGGTAGAGGGAAAATAAAGCATCATGGAGCTGTCGGCCCACAAGGAGAGAATGAAAACGGTAATCATGGGGCGGGCGGCCCACGGAGAAAATGAAGACGGTGATGAAGAAAACGTTATCCCACAGAGTAGGAAAGTGAAAAAAATGATCATGATGAAGAAATGAGTCCACATCGGGAAAACATTGAAAACATTAATAAAAATAGTCATGACGACGAAGAAAGATAGATTGAGGCCGAGATAGTTTGGAAAAGGAAAAAAAATAGTAGACCTAGACATCTCCCACCAAACGGAAAATGGGCATGATCTTTCTAAGTTTTACTCCTGGTGATGAGTTCGTACAAGTATCAAAATTAATGAACAAGGAAATTCCCCACAACAAAGTAACCAATAATTGCAAGCGAGAGAATGTTTTTGGAGAAGAGGACGACGAGAGGTACACGGAGAACAAACACTAAACAAGCCCATGTATCAAATCCTCCTCTCACTCATCATCGGCGAGGTCAAGAGCATGTGTTTGCCTCTCCAAGGCAAGGGGCCGTGCTTCCTTCATCAAAATTGGCAAGGGCGCTAAAACCCCGAGGAACATCCGGAAAGAAAACCACTCAAACGGTGACTAGCGATGTCTGGGGCACTAAGAAGTAGGTGAAATTTCCAAAATAGAGCAAGGTTGAATTGCCTAAGAAAACCGAGAGGAAAAGAAGCCCATAAAAGGAAAGGGTAAAGGAGAAGATTGAAGAACAAAGCGACCACGAACGCAGAAAGGGAGTTTGAGCTAATAAAGCTGAACGGTGATGCTAAAGAGATGAGGCCAAGATTCTTAGATCCCTCTTGCGAGATCGGGATGCCCAAGTTAAAGACTTGGAAAATGACCTAGAAAGGACAAAAGACCTTATCCACTTTTTGCAAATGCAAAACGAGGAGATATGAGTGGACGGATGGCTATTTATGAAGCCCGGGCAATCGAGATATAAAGAGAAGCGCGAGAATCCACCAGCGAAAACTTGAGGAATATATAGGTGAGTATGCAGATGATGAAGAAGAAGGAACAACAAAGGAAGAGACCTAGGACCATGGGTCTTAGAAAAAGCATTAAAAAAGCGAGAGAAAAGAAGAAGAATCGACTCATGAACGAGCGGTACCCTCTTACGAGCTCCTTGCCAAAGAAATTGAGAATAATAAGAGAGCCTTGGCTTGAGAGGGAAAATCAACATTTAGAAGCCAAATTGGAGAAAGCTAGCGAGGATTTGGGCCTACAAAGAAGAATGATCGAGCACTACAAAAAGTTAAATCAAATTTCCTAAAAGGAAGCTCCAAATGCCCAAAGGAGGCTCCCTAGCGGAAAAACATGGAAAAGAACTATCCCGGCTTGGAATTCTTGCTCAAGATTCATTGCATGTTTCTAAAAACCCTTAGGGGTTTTACTCACAAAATTGGGCATTTTAGGACACATTCTTGTTTGTGAATTTTAGGCCTAAAATCATAAAACCACGGGTGCCTTAACCTTTTTCTTGGAGCATCCTTAGTTGAATAAAAATATATTTTTGGATTCCTTCGACATCAAAGGAACATGCTCGGAGAAATTTTTGAATTAAATTAGTATGTTTTGGTCTCTCAAAAGAGCCAAAAAAAACCATTTCACCTTTACCTTTATGCTCAAGCCAAGTGCTACACTCCTAGGTTTTTCACTTTGTTTCTACCTTTTTACTAACTTATAGGCATAATATTGGAAAAAATAAAGTATTTTTGAAATTATACATTTGTATCTTTCCAACGAGCCATCACGAGACTCATTTCGACATGGAGGTCGACGAAACTTCTTGCAATACATACCTTTTTTGGTGCTATGTTCCGTAGATTTCTTTGGCTCAGTTCACAGTGGTATTTGGGCCAAATGTGCGTTAAGAAACTTTATCTTGTGTGTAAAACCTTGAAATTGATCCTTTTTTTCTATTTTGGTCCGAAAATATATTTTTTGAAAGATATTTTGTGATGTGGACTTTGTTAAACCTCGAGGACATTTTTAGATATTTGTTTTTGGCCAATGGCCTTCTAGTTGCTCTAGGTGGTTTCCTCCTCTTTGGCTCATATAACCTAAGAGGATTCATTGTAACAAAGAGGCATAACTTGATATATTCATAGAAATACATAGCATTATGAGCTTGGAAGAAATACTTATTTTATGAAGCTGGATGGTGTCTTGCTTGGCTTGATGGTGGAGGAGCATTGTGTGCGGGATTCCATAGCTTGGTGAATGGTAATGTTTCTACGATTTTTTTATGTTTCCTTGTTTTCATTAATGTTCCATATTTCTCATTTTCTATAGATCAGAAAAGTATATGTTGAGACATGCTCATGGAAGCACCTCAATCATCCTACATGTTACAGCTTTTCATTTTCCTCTTTGTAAATTAATTTCTAAAGGATTCTTAATTTCCCTTTAGGTCCATCAAGAAATTTTTATTTGTTTCATTTATGGTGGTACTGTTTTTGCTATCTTGTATGATTTAGTGTACTTACCTTTATATAGGTTCTCAAAAACTCAAATTTTGAAATCTTTCTATGAAATATTGGTTGTTTTAGTTAAGTCAAAGAGGTCTCATTTGATCTTGCCCTTTGTCCATGCTTGTAAACTTGTTTCGAGTTCTCAATAGCTCAAGATACTTTGTTTAGGTGTTCCCTCTTCATATATTGAGTTGTTTTTTTATCTTATTTTTTTCCCCAATAAGCCAGAAGGTGATTTTCCAAAGTTAGAGGTTCTTATGCTTCTATGTATCGTCGGATTGTTTGTCTTTCATATGTATCGGTTTGAGTTATATTCATAGAGATTTATGGTTTCCTACCTCATGAATACACCTTTAAGAAATATGTATGTGTAATATCTCTTTGTCTTTCACAAACTTAATGTTCATTTCACTTCATTTTCACCCAAAAAATCCCATTTAACTTGACTAAATCATCCTTGCAGTATCTGGTAATCACCATTTAGACGATCCCGACTTTATCGACCCCATAGACTTTATTGATCCATGAAATCTCTTTCTATTTTTCTTTTTGATCAATTTACCTCAAAACCCAAAAAAACAAACCAAAATATATGACCCCATGCAAATCAAACATACAAAGCGAACAAGTTCACATCCTTCGCATAATAGAGAGAGCCTTCTTTGAGTCCGGGGAAGGCTAGGTCCTACGACTCCAAAGTTGATGCAATTTTGCTGTCATTTGGTTTACCAATCTTCTAAATCACGAGACTCCAACGGGGCCTTTCTTCCATTAACAAGAACTCCGCTGACACAACAGAAGATGGAGACGTTACAAGGCGCATTGGAGAAGGCTATGAAGATAGAGGGCATGGCGGGATGTCCGCAAGAATTTAAAGGAGGAGCATCAGCTCACGACCCTTCCATACTGGGGTTACAACATCAGATAGCTAGCCTAATAGAGAAGCTAAAAGAAATTAAACCAATGCGGTTGGCAAGACCAAATGTATGGTGTACGCATTGTCTAATGGAGGGACACGTGGTAACCGAATGTCCTAGGTTGTGGGGCCAGAATGTGGGGACATCAGCAACAGGGCCATAGGGAGCTTCGTAAATAGGAGGAGTTGCGTAGATAAACACCCAGTGATTATATCAGCCGCAACACCAGTACATGGGGTTCCCCGCGCAACAGAATTCAGCCGCAATTGAATATTGTGAAATATGCAAAAGCATGGGTCATCCACCCCGCCAATACCCAATATTTCAAAAATACTCCAACATTCTGAAAAACATATGCTGTGAGTTCTGTGCTTCTACCACACACAACACAAAGTAGTGTAGGGCTCTGGATGCATTAGTGGAACGATTGGACAGGCCTTCATATAGAGTAAATGAGGCTCATAGAGGACAAGGGGGAGGCATGAGAGGAGGCCGAGCTTGAGGAAGAGGGCCAGTACGATGTTACAACTGTGACCAAGAAGGTCACATAGCTAGGGAATGTCCAATTCCTAGAAGACCCTGGTGCTCTCAGTGCAGATTTAACATCCATGCAATAGAAGACTGCCCAGAGCACATTAAAATATGGGAAGAAAGAGCCAGACAAAGAGGAAAAAATCTAGTAAATGTAGAGCCAAGAATAATAGAAGATCAAGCTATGCAGAATGTGGCCATAGTGACGTGAGGAGGAAAAAGAAAGGGGGAAGATGCACAAACGACGGAACCGATAAAATTGATAAGGCCAACATCTCCAAAGCCACTGTTTAGGCCAGAGAGACAAAAGAAATACTTTAAAGAAGTAGTGGAAACCTTTGCCCAACTTGAGGGAAGAAAATGCATTGAGTTTCCATAGGCCAAGGAATATAACGAGAACCAAGTTAATACAAATACTACGATTGAAGAATGGCTCCGTCTATTTTTAAAAATTGTTAACAACGTGCCAATGTTGGAACAGTTAAAGCAGAACTTGGAAAGGGTGGTGTAGGAAGCCACAGGTGCAGGGGAGTCAAGCGGTACAACTTAGAAATACATATGCAGAGTAAAAAGAAATAATAGAAGGATAGGAAAAGAGTTCTGGGTGAATACTCAAGTTGCGATATTCCAAATTAAGGACACAATGCTTGACCTAGGGTCAAATGTAAATATATTACCAAGGAAGACATGGGAAGCACTGGGAAAACTGAGGCTTAAATATTCACCAATTCAACTCCATATGGAAAACCAGTACTGCATTGTGCCATAGGCAGACTGGAGGAGGTTGAAGTCGATGTTGCGGGAGTAAAGACATACACAAACTTCGAGGTGATAGACATTATGGGGGATACATATCCCTATCCTTCATTATTGGGGATCGACTAGGCTTTTGAAAACTACGCAGTAATAGATTTAAAGAAGGAACTGATTATATTTTAGGACGGGGAGGTCAGGGTCACCCAACCACTTGACCCGTCAAGGTCCCCGATACACAGAGTCTGTTGACAACAGAGAATATGCCAAGCTTCTTGATCATCTATATCATATGACTGCTAGAAAAAGGGAAGATTATATCAACCCGATAGTGGGGGGATCTGTGAGTTGGAGAAGTATTCAAAGCTCAAACTTAGACTCAAAGATAGCCTAGGATGATTGGCAGCAAGGGGGATATGAGACCAATACAAGAATATGCAACAACATCGGAAGAATCAATTGGATCGGGACTGAGGTAAGAGATTACCCAACTTTGTTAAATATGAACAATGTAAATAATTTTATTTCCAAAATAGAAGATAAGGTACCAGCAGAGCATAGGGTACCACTCATGGATATGGCCTCAATCCACATCAGCAAGGTGGTGGAGTAACCACCACAACTCACTATTGCGATGGGACAAAGTTTCGGCAGTGTTGAAAGCTAGGTTCAAGAAAGAAGAAGAACCACATTTCATTGCAAAATACCAAGGGGACTCAAACCCCAGAAAACATTTGAAAGAGTGTGAGGATCAATGGAAAAATAAAGGATACCCGAAAGAGTTGTGGGTACATAAGTTTATACATTCACTGGATTTGATTCCACAAGCTTGGTACCTAACTGAAGAGAGGAAAAGAGGAACCAGTAATTGGCAAGAAATTGCGGAGAAATTTACACAGTGCTTCTTATTTGAAGGAAAAACAAAAACAATCACCCAAGCATTGTAGGCTATTAAAATGGTATTGTTCTTCCCAGAGATTCAGGAGGAGGATGAGCAACTGCTCCCAAACCAAAGCATCAAAAAATTAGTAGCATGTAAGAAAATAAACAATGAAATGGATGATGATGATCTAGAAGGTCTTATACATATGTATTTCAAGGAAAAGGAGGGGGAGCAGGATATTAAGGAAGACTCGACAAAAAAATGAATTCATCTACTACTGCTAAAAACCAAGAAAATGAACATTGGGACCAAAGAAAAGCACAAACTTGCGTCAATCGGTGATTATTGGGATGCTGAGATGACTAAGGAGATACTCAATCTACTGCAAGAATATGAGAACTTGTTTCCATCGTCAGTAGCAGAGTTGAAAGGAATAAAAGGAGACATGGGGGAGATGCGTATAATTTTTAAGCCTGAAGCAAGACCAATCAAGAACAGACCCTATCAGCTAAATCCAAGAGTGAAAGAAAAGGTTAAGGAAGAGATTGACAAAATGCTAAAGGCAAGGTTGATATTCCCAGTGGAAGAAGCAGAATGGGTAAGTCCAATATTAATACAATGCAAAAAGGATAAGTCTGAAATCCGAGTTTGTTGACTATAGGTGCTTGAATAATGCCTGTATACCTGACCCATTCCCTCCTCCGTTCAATGAAGAAGTCCTCGACAACATTGTGGGGAATGAGGCTTATTCCTTGACGAATGGATTTTCAGGATACCATCAGGTAAGGGTAGTCAAAGAAGATAAGAAAAAGACAACTTTCACCACTGAATGGGGTTGCTTTGCATATCATGTAATGCCATTCGGATTGAAAAATGTGCCAACAGTATTTTCACGCATTTTGATAGCAGCATTCCGCAAATGCATCCACAAATTCCTGGATGTCTATATGGATGACTGGCTTGTCTACAACCTGTTAAAATACCATGCAACTTTATTGAGGATAATGATTCACAGGTGTAGGCAACTCCAGATTTCATTGAACCTCAAGAAGTGCATCTTTGCAGTGCCTTTTGGAACACTGCTAGGACACGTTGTATGCAACCAAGGATTTTGCATTGATCCAATAAAGGTAGCAGTTATAATTAACATGGAGGCACCAGAAACTGTGAAGCAGTTAAAGTTAGTGCTAGGCCACAAAAGGTACTATAGGCGATTCATTTGCAACTATGCGAAGATAACAACCCGATTCGAGAATCTGTTGCGGAAGTTGGAGCAGTTCAATTGGACAGAGGATTGCACGACAACCCTATATACTTTGAAGAAAAAATTGGCAAGTGCGCCAATATTGGTTCACCATGATTGGGACAAGAAATTTCATGTCCACATTGATGCTTCGAGCATTGCACTTGGAGCAGTTCTAGCTCAACCAAGGGACACTTCAGTTGATCACCCAATTTATTTTGCAAGTCGTAAGTTGTCAACAGCAAAATGAAACTACACTACAACAGAGCGGGAAGCATTAGCAATGGTGTATTCCCTTCAAAAGTTATGCCACTACCTGCTAGGAGGTATGCTTTGTTGAAAATGCAGCAACATGATGGAGCTTAGTGAAATGAAGTCGCCTTCACTAAGTGGGCCCACAGGAAAATTTTGGCGCAAAGTCTATTTTTAGACTATGTCTATTTTTAGACATATGGAGCATGGTCCAGGGGTTGCAATATGTTATTCTTGGAGTATTGGTCATGTTGGTAAAAATATATGGACCTCTATTTTTAGACATATAGGTCGAAGTCTAGTTTTAGACTGCCTATCCTAAAAATAGAAAAGTCAAATATTATTTACCCTTAATAATATTTGGACTCTAAACTTCAATTTACTCTCTTGGAGCACTTTAGTTCGAGCTACAGAAGTGGCTCATGAATTTGACAGAGGAATTACGCTATTCCTAGGGGTTTGGTGAGCTCATGCATGGTTGAATTTAGTTAGGACTTCAGTGGTAGAAGTTTGGTGGAGTTGATGAGACAGTTGGTGGAGTTGTGTTCGGTTTAACTTAGTTGAACTAGTTGAGATTAGTTTAACTAGCTAATCAACTAGTAATGAGTGGAGTGAATTAAATATTATTTAATTCATTAATTAGTAACTCATTATTCAACTCAAGAACACATTAGTTCACTACAGTGCATGATCAGTTCAGTGGAGACCAGTGAAAGAGGTAGATGAAAGGGTGGAGTTAGCTATCTATGGCGACATCAGTTGTGCATGAGATTTGCACCACACTTGGAGGAATTTCCCATGATGATTGCACTGTCAAGCCAAGGAGATTCGAACCTTGGATCTCTCATTATACCAGCCTTGATTGCGCAATAGAGGCAGGAAATTAGTGGATGTGTTTTGAACCTGTGAATTGTTCAAAACCAAGCTAGTTTGTGTGTAACTTTATGAGATAGTACTGAGTACTTGTGAGGAGTATTGTACTGAGTTTGTTACATTTTTTCTCCATTATAATATACACAATAGCTGTGGGGTTTTCAGCTATAAGCTTTCCCCATACATACTGTGTAATGTGTGTGATGTTTTGATGATCTTTTGATCGCATACCGCTTGTTTTATTTCCGCATGTGTGATGATCTGAGTGGAAGAGATTATGTGTTGCATATGAATTCAAATTGATATGTGATCAGGATAATCTCAGTGGATAATTAATCATTATTCAGCAAATTTCTACATGGTATCAGAGCTATTGAAGCAGAGATTGATCATCACAGTGATTACAAACTTATTTCGGTAGACAGAGTCTGCATGCGGGCCAGGTAGCCTCTGGATCCATCCTTTCCTTTGAAAGGTGATATATCTAGTAAATGCCCCTGCAGTCGATCTCTGTGCTAGAAATAATTTGTTCTCACATATCAAGAGCGATTGAACTTTTAGTTGGAATTCGAATTTTGTAGTAGTTTTGTTTTCTTGGTGCCGGAGTTGAAAATGTCTTTCAACGGTTTGCGACTCGAATATGCTCTTGAAGGCAGTTCGAATTATGTTGCATGGAAGGATCACATGGAGGCAGTATTAGAAGATAATAGAATGAAGGAGTTCGTAGATACGGATGTCCAAAAGCCCACTGATCCTGCTGAAGTCGAAGTTTGGAAAAAGAAGATGGCGAAATGTCGAAGGATCCTGTTGGAGGGCGTCAAGGATCATATTGTATCCAGCCTGCATGGAAAGGATTCTCCATATTTAATGTGGAAAGCTTTGACAGATCTATTCCAGAGTAAGAGTGACCAAAGGAATCTGGCGCTCAAATATAAGCTCAGAAACATCAAGATGGAGAAAGGCGACAATATCGCCAAATACCTCACAAAGTTCACTCAATGCAGAGATGAGCTGGGAAGTGTGGGGGTGATTGTATAAGATGAGGACATGGTCGACCTAGCTCTCCTTGGTCTTCCAAAGGCTTGGAATTCATATCAAGATAGTGTCAATGGTCGGGAGAAGTTGCTGGGATGGGAGCACCTTTGGGCGGATCTCATGCAGGAGGAGATAAGGAGGACTACCAGGGATGGATCTTCATCAAAGGGAGCTGATGAAGAAAATTGCGCTTTGGCTGCCAAAGAAAAGAAGGGGAAGGGTAAGAAAAATTCTCATTCCGGTACAAAGGGAAAGAAGCAGGATATGGTGAAAGTGAAGTGTTTTCACTGCCATGATCACGGACATTATGCTACCAATTGTCCGAAGAAGAAGAAAAACAAGCAAGCGGGAAGATCTGCAGATGGAGAAGCTTTGGCTTCACAGTCCGAGCTTGAATTTTCACTGATCACATGCTTGGTTTCAAGTGTGATGGGATCGGTGTGGTTCTTGGACAGCGGTACGTCATTTCATATGACGGGAGATCGGGATTTGTTCTTAGATCTGGAGGACAAAGATCTGGGTGTGCACATCGAGATGGGTGATGATGGTAGATACAATGCGACTGGTATCAGTACCATATCCTTTCAGAGGGAGTCTGGTAAACCCTTTGTGTTGAAGGATGTCATGCATGTACCTGGATTGAAGAAGAACTTGATCTTTGTGGCGATGTTGGAAGATAAGGGGTATGATGTGGTCTTCAGCGAAGGAAAAGCCTTCCTGCGCAATAAGACTACTGGAGAGACCCGGAAGATAGGGGTTCGAACCAAGAACCTTTATCAGTTGCAGGTAGATGGCTGCGCAGCTATGGCATGCAAGGCGGGAGAAGTGGTGAGCCGGGATGATGAGGGCGAGCTGTGGCACAGGAGATTGGGCCACCTTCACCATGGAGCTTTGAAGATTCTGCAGCAGATTTCTACTGGGCTTCCTAAGGGCACCCTTGCGCAGTCAGATCAGTGTAAGGGGTGTACTTTAGGGAAGTATGTGAAAGCCACCTTTCATGAGAAGGATAGTCGCGCCACAACGATCCTTGAGAGAGTTCACACGGACGTGTGTGGTCCTTTCTCAGTTGCTTCGACAGCAAAGCACAAGTATTATGTGATCTTTGTTGATGATTTCTCTCGAAAGTGCTGGATCTTCTTCATGCAGAAGAAGAGCGATACATTTGCTAAGTTCTGTGAGTTTAAAGCACTGGTCGAGAAGGAGTCGGGGAAGAAGGTGATTGCTCTAAGGAGTGATAACGGTGGTGAATTCATCTCGGCTGAATTCAAGGAGTTTTGCAGCGCAGAAGGGATTCGGAGAGAGCTCATCACACCCCATAACCCACAGCAGAACGGGGTGGCTGAGCGGAAGAACAGAACGATCGTGGGTGTTGCACGGGCGATGTTGCATGATCAGGGCCTACCCCTTCACTTGTGGGCTGAGGCATGCAATACAGCAGTGTATGTGCAGAACCGTTGTCCTCACGAGGTTCTTGGCATGAGTACACCAGAGGAGGCTTATTCTGGCAAGAGGCCTGATATTTCCCATTTGCGGATTTTCGGATCTCCTGTCTACATGCATGTGACAAAGGATGCAAGAAGGAAGCTGGATCCAACTGCTGAAGTTGGAATATTTGTGGGGTACACTGATACACCTCACAACTATCGGGTGTATGTGCCAGACAGTCGCAAGACTGTTGTGCGACGGGATATAAAATTTCGGGAGGAGAAAGCCATGCAGTGTTCGCTTGAGAGGGAGCTACACTTGCATGCAGATGAGGAGCTGTTAGTTCCTAAGGAGGAGCTTCCGGATATGGATCAGCCACAAGAGGAGGTTCAGGAGGTGGAAGAAACCACCCAGGCAGCGCCAACCATCAGAGGGCGCATGCGCACTACAGAAGCTGAGCGACTGGCTCGAGATGTAGAGAAGGTTGTAGGACCACCTACAGCACAGCGCAGACAGAGACAGTCACCGGATCGGTACACTGGATACATGGCTCTTGTGAGTCAATGTGTCGTGATGGAGCCATCCTCTTTTGAGGAAGCTGTGGAGGAACCCACATGGGTTGATGCCATGATCGAAGAATATGATTCGATCGTCAGGAACAGTGCATGGGAGATTGTCCCAAGACCGGAGGGGAAATCAGTGGTGGGTTCGCGATGGATCTAAAAAGTGAAGCAGGCGGCTGACGGGAGTGTGGAGAAGTACAAGGCGAGATTTGTCGCCCGTGGCTTCTCACCGATCGAGGGGATCGATTATGAGGAGACCTTTGCACTTGTTGCAAGGTACTCTTCCATACGGATGATCCTTGCTCTCTCAGCGTAGATGGGATGGCACATCCATCAGATGGATGTGAAGACTACGTTCCTCAACGGAGTCATTGAGGAGGAGGTGTACATAGAGCAGCCTGAAGGTTTCGAGATCTTCAGCAGTGAGTCGCATGTGTGCCGACTCAAGAGAGCACTGTACGGGCTGAAGCAAGCACCTCGTGCTTGGTACACTTGCATAGACAGCTACTTCACCGGGCTTGGATTCTCCAAGAGTGAGGCAGATCCAAACCTGTACCAGATTGTGGTGGAGGGGAAGCTGTTGATCATCGTACTGTATGTAGATGATCTGATTTTGACTGGCGATGAGCGGTTGATACTTTCATGCAAGGAGGATCTTGCACGGGAGTTTGAGATGAAGGACTTGGGCATCCTTCATTATTTCCTGGGATTGGAGATTTGGCAGCGCAGTGGAGGACTGTTTGTTTCTCAGGGCAAGTATGCCCGGGAGATTATGGAGAGGTTCAACATGCAAGGCTGCAAGCCTGTTGACACTCCTCTTCCTGGTGGTTGGAGGAAGGAGGATGCTACTTCAGCGGAGGTAGTGGATGCCACTGTCTATCGACAGTTGGTGGGGTCTCTTATGTATCTGGTCAATACACGACCCGATATATGCTATGCTGTTAACCAGCTTTCGCAAGCTATGGTTAAGCCTACCAAGCTCTTTTGGAAGGCAGGCAAGCATGTATTGTGTTATATTAGTGGCACATCGGGATATGGTCTATGGTACAGACAGGAGGATGGAGCGAAGCTTTCTGGCTTCACTGATGCAGATTGGGCAGGGAGCCCAACGGACCGGAGGAGCACATCTGGAGGAGTTTTCAGCATTGGGTCAACAGCAGTTTCCTGGTACAGCAGGAAGCAGAGATCCGTGGCACTCAGTTCAGCAGAGGCCGAGTACATGGCAGCAAGCTTGGCTGCATGCGAGGCTATTTGGATGAGGAAGATCCTCGTTGGATTGTTCGGGTTGAATTTGGAGCCTACAGTGATTTACTGTGATAACCAGAGTTGCATTAAACTCTCCGCTAATCTAGTATTTCATGATAGGTCCAAACACATCGACATCAGGTACCATCATATCATAGATTGTGTTCAGCGGAGAATCATGATGCTTTCATATGTTCCCATGGAGGATCAGGATGCCGACATCTTGACGAAGGCGCTCACCAAGAGCAAGTTCGAATTCCACGGAGGTAGGATAGGGGTTTGATGAGCTCATGCATGGTTGAATTCAGTTAGGACTTCAGTGGCAGAAGTTTGGTGGAGTTGATGAGACAGTTGGTGGAGTTGTGTTCGGTTTAACTTAGTTGAACTAGTTGAGATTAGTTTAACTAGCTAATCAACTAGTAATGAGTGGAGTGAATTAAATATTATTTAATTCATAAATTAGTAACTCATTATTCAACTCAAGAACACATCAGTTCACTACAGTGCATGGACAGTTCAGTGGAGACCAGTGAAAGAGGTAGATGAAAGGGTTGAGATAACTATCAGTTGTGACATCAGTTGTGCATGATATTTGCACCACACTTGGAGGAATTTCCCATGATGATTGCATTGTCAAGCCAAGGAGATTTGAACCTTGGATCTCTCATTAGACCAGCCTTGATTGCACAATAGAGGCAGGCAATTAGTGGATGTGTTTTGAACCTGTGACTTGTTCAAAACCAAGCTAGTTTGTGTGTAACTTTATGAGATAGTACTGAGTACTTGTGAGGAGTATTGTATTGATTTTTTTACATTTTTTCTCCATTATAATATACACAATATCTACAGGGTTTTCAGCTATAAGCTTTACCCATAAATACTGTGTTAATGTGTGTAATGATTTGATGTGCTATCGCTTGTTTTATTTCCACATGTGTGATGATCTGAGTGGAAGAGATTATGTGTTGCATATGAATTCGAATTGATATGTGATCAGGATAATCTCGGTGGATAAATATCATTATTCAGAAAATTTCTACATGCTTAATTTTGTCACAGACCATTCAGCCTTAAAATACCTAATAAATAAACCAGTCTTAGAAGGAAGAATCTGCATATGGCTCTTACTCTTTCAGGAGTTCACCTTTGAGGTGATAGTGAAACCTGAGAGACTGAATGTGGGGCCTGACCTCCTATCAAGGCTAGAAAATGGAGAATATGGAGGGTCTCTAGACGATCCGCTGCTAAACTCCTGGATCATGAGATGGAAGGCGTACTGTGGGAATGGCATTGTGGAGTTACGGGAGGGCATGTAGGAGAAAACCGACAGCGAGGAAAATACTGCAAGGTGGTTTATGGTGGCCGACAGTGCACATGTATAGTAAAGCATTTGTAAAAAAATGTGATGTATGTCAAAGGAAGGGACGTCCATCATACAAGTATGAGCTCTCACTTAACCCACTAAAGGCAATACAACCATTTGAGAAATGGGCAATTGATTTTATAGGTCTGATTGCACCTGGCGCAAGACACTCACAGGCCAGGTATATCATAATGGAAACAGACTATTTCACAAGGTGGGTAGAGGCAATGCTAGTGAAGGATTGCATAGCCAAAATAGCGGCTCGATTCATATTTTAAAATATCATCAGCAGGTTTGGTTTCCTGAAAATTATGACAAGCGATTAGGGTACGCATTTCATCAATGCTACCATTAGGTCCCTGTTGGAAAACTTCATGGTACAACATCATAAAATTATTCCTTACCATCCATAAGCTAATGGTACAGTAGAAGCATTCAATAATATTCTGGAAAAGGGTTTAATGAAGATTTGAAATGCTGAACGAGATGACTGGGACGAATGTATACCAGCAACATTATGGGCGTACATGTTGGCTCGAGGGGTTCTGACCCAAGTTCAGAAGTGAAGGTTTGCCAACAAACCCCTATACTACTGGCCCTTTTGGCAGTGACCTGCTTGCGCAGGCCAAAGTCTCACCCTAAGTATTATGGGAGGGAGGGTGCTAGAACCAGCTTTCCGCACCTTGGGAGAGGGCAGGTAAGTTACGCAGATCTGCGTTCAACTTCAAAAATATCAAATCGCATATTCTAGAACCCAGATATATTAGTCCCACAGGCACAATACCATATATAATCACAATAAATAACAGATACGGGAAAAAAAGCAACTATCGCAGATATTCTTTCCTAAAGTATAATAAACAAATTCAGATCAATTGTCAACGCAACATAAGTACTTAACACAGTTACTAGCGGAGCTCAATATAGTCTTGTGCATAACATAACAGATCCATATCGCAGTATAAACAAGTAACACAATTAATTTCGCAGCTTAAATCAATGACACAGAGCATACATCATCAGATATCACAGATTCATAAGTCCAATAGATTCATATATTCAACAGCCTTCCGCATTCATTAATCCTTCAAATCCTTTTACAATACCCAAAAGCCAAACTGCACACACAGCAGCAGGGTCCACACATACCAAGACTGAGGATCTCCATGCATACAGCCAGCAGGAGTCTTTTCCCCAAAAACCCAAAACAGATCTGCTAATTATCAATTCACACCAATCTTAGTTCAATATCTGCCTTACAACTCAAAAAGGTTCTATTACTTATACTACTTTAGCCTATGCATCCAATGGTCTACAAACCGTGGTTTGCAAACTCTTGGTCTACCCTTCACCCATTTACAATGAATTAGGGGCTTTGACCCACCCCAAAACCCCTGCGTTAGACTAAATATAATAAAAAATATACAAAAATGGACCAGATTCACAACTTTTGTGGGAGACCTTGTTCCAACAATCCCCCAACACAATCTTGTGACTTGTCCTGAGTCACTGTGGTGGTGGGGTCTCCACCTACGCGCAAAGTGCATTGACAGTTGTGACCAGTGTGGCCAATCCACTTAACCATCATTGACGAACGACTGTGACCCCATCGTCCATGTAAATGGTGTCGAAGTATAGCGCAGGGGTCAGCTCAGGGAAGGCTTCGTAATTCACCAAGTCATGATCGTTGAATTTAACTTCATGGAGCTTCCCATAGGGGTCACTTAGGACAGGAACTTCTCTCAGGGTTAGAGGTCTCTGCAGATAGGTAACCAGGCCATCAAGGTTCTTTGGTGTGTGCATTGAGGGCCTACGTAGCTGGATGAAGGGAGGTAACCAGTTGATAGGATTGGCAGGTAGGGCTTCCTCTTGTGCAACCTAAGCCTGAGGCATTGCTCGCGGGGACTTGGTATGCCTTCGGGAGGTCCTAGGATTCCCTGAAGCCCATTTTGCAGCTTTGGGGGGCTTCTCGGAGCCCTGTGCTTGCTCTTTTCCCTTCGTTGTGACCGGCGTTGAGGGCACTTATTCATCCTCAGACCCGATCTCCATTACTTCCTTAAATTCTGGGGCAGTAGGTGCCGAGGGCTCAACTGGGTTAGTGGTTGTCATCCTAGCGTGGAAAATGAATCTCGACTCTGGGTGGCTACCATCAGCAGGGGGAGGTTGATCCAACATGAGAGGGACAGTGCAGCCCCAAAAAATATTACAGCTCAAGCTCGCGCGAGATAAGGAGGATAAGTACAAGTTATGCAAGTGAGATGGAACCCGTGTTTGAGCTATCCAGCCCTTTTTATAGCACCTACGGGCATCCAACAACAGGTTAAAATTGACCTAGAACTTACCATCAGGTAAACGGTAAAAATTCCTTAGCATATGCCCCATTAAATGCCAATGCCCTCCTCCTTTTAATGGTAACTTTTTCTTTTTACCAGATTTTACTGTGCCAACGGCTAGTTTTTGCACCTCGAGTGCACTTGGAATTCCTGCTATGCTTGGCTTAAACACCTGCACCTTCTGGGTCAACCTTGACCAAATCAACAACGTTGTCTAGGTTCATTGCATCTCCAAAAGGGGCAGTGCAGTTCTAGAAGGAAGCCTCTCATGTGAAAAGGGCTAACTCATCAAGATGGTTTAGGTTTTGCAAAGCTTTCTCAACTTATAAAAGGAGAGGGAGGGAAGCAAGAGAAGGTTGTTGATTGATCATATTTCTGAGTATTTGTCTCCTTAGACAAATACCATTCTCTACTATTTAGTGGAGGATTGGATCTAGAATTCCTATGCAGGGATTTCACCTCTTCCTTTGAGGATTCAAGGAGGAAAGTTTGTTGAATTGAACCACTATTAGGCTTGAGGCCAAGCTCCATCTTACATTACAATGCTTCTCATCTTGAGGGCTGAGATGTCTTGTGAGCTGCAGCAAGTGGGATTCTAGATCTGCAGAGATCTAGTGTATTTTTGGGAGCCTCTTCTCATGGAAGGTGTTCTTTAACCTCCTAAAAGAGTGTCTATAATTCTTTTACTTTAGAACTACAATTTTATAGTAGTTTTCTGTGTCATTTGAGCTATAGCGTTGTCCCATTGAGTAAACTGCGTTATTTATGTATGAGGGTTTGCAGGGTGTCTTGCTCATAGTTTAGATCAGAGATCTCTTGTGCTGGGCTTTGCCTTCCACTTGGTGATCCATGGATTAGCTTTCTGATATATGTTCTATTCAGATCTAATCCATTATAATGAAATTTTATATTCATAAATTTACTGCAGCATTTTCCAGATCTGCAACTTGTTTCTCAGATCTACTCTTATTCATACATGGTTTTGAAAAAATTCCAAGTGGATCTTAAAGAGAAAACTATATAGTTTATAGATCTGATGTTTCAACCACAGATCTATCCTAGATCTGATTTGTAACTTCCAGCTACTGAAGCTCCTCAAAAATAATGCTGTTGAAGAATTTCTGCAAATATACATGTGTTCCTGCTCTCTTTTCTAAATATTTATTGTTGTATTGACTCATGAATTCTACTATATAATGGAAGGGATTTATTATAATTCTTATTTTCTAATTTATAATTGAAATATAAGTCTCCCTGATGATCTCCTCTAAACATCTGCTAAAACTGTACAATTCCTGAAGCAGTGCTTGCATTTTGCTGCAGCCTTCCTATTTGGGTGCTTTTTAGCTAGTCAAGTTTTTGGGAGATTTGTTTAATGAGTCTAAACTGAATTTTTTTTATGAAACTCCATATATAAGTCTCATACAGAATAAATAAGGGGAACCAAGTCCTTATCTGTGTTATTTTTGCACATTTTTATTTACACAACGTTTCTATTGAGCACCTTGTTGAATTTCCTGAAAAAGGATCATTACAATGGTATCGGAGCTCCACTTTTGGCACATCCTGTGCTTTCCATTGGAGCACCAGTCATTCTTCACTTTGAAGAAGAGGATCCTCCCACTGATAGGGAGAGGAGGTACAAATTTAGAAGTCATAAAATTATGACCCCACCACTGATGGCCCTAATAAGGGACAAGACAAGGGGAAAGCCCCTGAATCTGTGAATGATAAGGATAAGAAGGCAGAGGAGTTTGTAAAAACCCTCTTGGAGACTATGAAAGATATTTCCAAGGAGATAAAATAGATGAGGGTGGATAGAATGACAGAGTCCCTTGGGAGATTCCATCAAGGGGAAAATTCTGAAGTATCTCATTATGGAACTGGTCATCCTGTGAGCTTGCCACAAGTTCCACAGGCCTCCCAACGCTCTACTATGCCTACCTTCTTGGTTGTAGAGAATGAGGGACCACAAGAACCAACCTCCCTGGAAGGTTACTTTGTGGAATATGACTCACAAAGCCAGAGGTTCAAAGACAACTTGAGCTTTCAAGACTTCTGCCATCTCAAGGACCAGAGGAGACCATGGCAACAATACAGAGATGGAGGTTTTTTTCAAGGGAGACATCATATTATGGGCAGGTTATTTTTGCCCAAATTTGATGGGTCATCCTCTTTTTCTGCCAAAGCATGGGTGGAAAAGTTGGACATCTATTTCGAGTTGAATAAGGTCCCCAAAGTAGAAGCCATTAAGATTGTTGCGTTGCATTTTGAGGGTGAAGCCCACAATTGGTGGTTTCATGGAATATCTACATTGGGACAAAGCAATTTTTCTACATATGTTGAGTTCACTAGAATACTAGTGGAGAGATTTGACTGAAAATATCTTGAGGCACCTTTTATAAGCCTGGAAAAGCTGAAGCAGACAGGAGATGCAGAGGCCTATATCTCTGAATTCCTAAGATTGTTAGTAATGGTCCCTGATCTATCTGTAGCAAGGAGAGTCTACATGTTCATTGATGGCCTAGAGGAACCTTTGCATGGGTTGGTTAAGTCTACCAAGCCCATCACTTTGCATGATGCCATTGAGAGAGCTAGAGATCTCCAAGATACCTTGCCAAGAGCAAAGGCAACTTTCTAAATCAAAGCCCCTCATTCCTCTAAGGGGAAGGAAGTGAAAGTTGCTCCACCCAAGGAGAGCTCACTGAAGAAGCCTCTTGACCTTGATCTCCAAAGGGATTTGAGGAAAAATATATTGTGTTTCACTTGTCAAGAGCCATGGGTACCGAGACATAGATGTGCTACTGGAAGGGCACACTATATAGAAGTCTTCTCAGATTTTGACGAGGAGGATGGGAATGAAGGACCTAGGAGGGGTCACAGCACTAGTGATGATGAGGAGGAAGATCAATCACCATCCAGAGGTGAAGAGGGAGCCTTTGCTCCAATAAGTGGGACTCTTGCTTCTTTGATATGAGTGCCCAAATATTTGACCCTAAGAGTTCAAGGTTCAGTCATGAACTAGAGAATGTTTATTTTGATTGACAGTGGGGCAACCCACAACTTTATTGATGCTCACCTTGTGCAAAGGAGAGGGATCCCCACTGATAATTTTGATGGGTTCTCTGTTTTTGTCCTAGGAGATAGAACTATGCAGTGCATGCAATATGTTCCATCACTTTCTGTCACTATGGGGTCCTACACCTTGGTGGATCACTTCTTTGTAGTTGACATACCAGACACTAATATCATCTTGGGTGTACAGTGGTTGATTACCTTGGGGAATGCCACCACTGATTGGAAAGCCTTGAAGATGGAGTGGGTGGACTTGAAGAGTGGGAAACCACAAATAATTCAAGGCATGCACAGTTACCCTGCACCTGATGTTTCCACACAAACAACAGAGATGGATTTGTGCAGTGGAAGCAAGGATCTCACAGTTCCTTCTCTCATGTTTATGAGAATGTTGCAAGGAACATTCCTACCTCATGGAAAGCCACTTGGAATGCCATTAGATCTTGATCATGTGGGGGAAGCCTCACAAAGTGCTGCTCCAAGCATAGACCAAGCAAGGATTGGAGCCATGGAAGAGAAAGCCACAGCTCTATGGGAGGAAGGAAAGGTGAGGATCAGCCTCCCAGTAAACAAATTTGGCATGCATAATGTCAAAGAAGAAATAAGCAATAAGGCAAGCATCACTATAGATGTATCATCAACGCTGTCCTTGTTGAGTTGTGTGGATCCATATTGGAGATCTCAACTCCTTGTGGATTACTCCAAAAATCTACACACCGGGATGATACTAGAAGGCATGAAACAAGGGGGAGGCTATGTGGTCAATGAAGGGGTCATCTATCATCTTGGTAAAGTATTATTGTCTCAAGCCTCCAAGCGTAAGCAAGAGATACTACAAAGAGCACACAAAGAGTTCCTTTCTAGCTATATGCAGTCAACAAAGATCTACTCCCTAATCATGAGGAGTTTTGATTGGGAGGGTATGAAGGAGGAACTACATCAGCACTATGATTGGGAGGAACTACATCAGCACTTACAAGAGTGCAATAGTTATGAGGAGATGGGGCAACCAAAGGACTCTATACAGGAGTCATTTCAGCCATCTCTTCCTTCTCTTAAAAGAGGAGGAATTCCCATGCCTAACTCCATGTGTGTGGGAGACTTGAATGGTAAAGAATCTATTCTTATGGAGCATGTTTATTTTTCTAATTTGACATATTATCTTACCATATGTATGCAGGCCATGGCTCCTACAAGGAGTGATATTACATGTAGATCTCATGGCATTGATGAGGCCAATAAAAATTCTAAATTGGGCCACTCCCTTGAGGTGCAAAGGGATATTCTCTATCATGATCGGTGCTTCCCAAAAGCACCTAACTTGGGTATCACCTTCAGCCATGTCAAAGTGACCCATGCAGCCAATATGTGGTGGGATTACCACTTACCACACTCAGATATACTCAAGCCAAGGAGTGCATTGCGTTGGTATCTTATGTGGGATTGTGACCCACCTCCTCAAGTGCCAATTTCAATTAGCATATATGTTATTTTTCTTCAATACATAGATGATATATTGGTATTGTTTATGGGTTTGTATGGGCAAAGAGTGAGCAGTTTCTATGTACACCATGGGATGGAACTTCATCTTGTACTTCATGATACATGTTTTAGATGTGACATTGCTTCACCCATGTTTATTTCTGTTGAGTTTTACACTCCTGAAGGGATGGACTATGCCCCTATCATGTTAGCCTTGGAGGAGCAATTTTTGATGTACTAGCTTAATGACCCATGATGAAAGCTTGATCCTTGATGGTGCCATCAATGGAGGAGGAGAAGAACTACAGCTCTTACCCTATCAGTTGCTTGAGGACAAGAAACATTTTGGAGGGGAGGACTGTAATGTTCCCACTTAGCCTTAGCTAAGAGGAACATTCAATTTTGTTGTAATTTATGTTTCATGAATAAATGAATAAAGGAGGACATGTAAAACTCATAAAAATTCTGAATAAATCAATGCCCATGTGAAAAAAGACAAATCAGGGCCATGTACATATTCACTTGTAGGTGTGAAAGAGGTTTAAGCTAAAGACTAGGTCAACCTTGACCAAATCAACAACGTTGTCTAGGTTCATTGCATCTCCAAAAGGGACAGCGCTATTCTAGAAGGAAGCCTCTCATGTGAAAAGGGCTAAATCATCAATATGGTTTAGGGTTTGCAAAGCTTTCTCAACTTATAAAAGGAGAGGGAGGGCAGCAAGAGAAGGTTGTTGATTTATCATATTTCTGAGTATTTGTCTACTTAGACAAATACCATTCTCTGCTGTTTAGTGGAGGATTGGATCTAGAATTCCTATGCAGGGATTTCACCTCTTCCTTTGAGGATTCAAGGAGGAAAGTTTGTTGAAATGAACCACTATCAATCTTTAGGCCAAGCTCCATCTTACATTACAGCACTACTCATCTTGAGGGCTGAGCTGTCTTGTGAGCTACAGCAAGTGGGATTCTAGATCTGCAGAGATATAGTGTATTTTTGGGAGCCTCTTGTCATGGAAGGTGTTCTTTAACCTCCTGAAAGAGTGTCTCTACTTCTTGTACTTCAGATCTGCAATTTTATAGTATTTGTTTTGTCATTTGAGCTACAACGTTGTCCCTATTAGCCCCCCTATGAAATTCTTGACAAGCAAGCTGGGGGCTAGATTATTGTGGAGCCTTCAAGGAATGCCTTTCGCGTGAAAAATCATCTTCCTTGAAGTCTCTGAGTGCTTTTCCTTGTATAAATCCTATTTGCTGATCCATTTCTAAAAGACCTGCTAAACCCCCTCCAAATTCTGCCCACACCCTTTGTTTTCCCAAAGTCCCCTCTACCCCCCATATCGTTGCCCTCCCCGGGCCTAAAAGTGCATTAAAAATGAGTTAAATTGATATATTTCATGAATTGGGGCCCTAGCCCCTGTCCCGCTAAGCCCCCGCACTCTGTCTTTCCATGCGACCCAGCGCTGTGACCAAAGTATTGAACTCGAAGGCGCTCATCGTATTTGTTTCTCGGGCGAATTTCCATCCGTCGATCTTGTCTGATCGGACAATCCTCATTGACCCCGATACCTTCGTCGTGTTCCATGTTCAAATCCTGGACCGCATCTCCGCCGTCCATTCGCTCGATAGATCGACAGAGCGAAGCCTCCCTCCCAGTGGTCCCCGCCGCACTGTTTAAAACCCGGTTGTTTTTATCGCACCACCTTTGGGTTGTTTTTATCCATCGGCCAATGATTCCATACAGCTACCGCCGCGTGTCCCCTGTATGATGGCAAAACCACTTTCTTCCCACGCATTATCGTTCGGCTCAAGTCGCCCAGCGAAATCGTCGTCAGTTGTTCAATCTCGAGATGCCCATCCAACGGCCATTAATCAATGAAGTTGCGCACCGTTTAACCCCAGCTCACCGCACCTGCTAGCCCGCCATCTGTAATCTTCCGTCGTCGATCTCTGCCATGATCAAATGGTCCAGATTCTTTCCCCCGATGTTGACCATTCCATTGCTCCCGGTCCCGCCACGTCGCCTCCACATGCACCTTCCGTGCAGTCTTCCATCCCACCGCATATATCAGTTCTTTTTCGCGTTTTTTAACGTTTTCCACGTCCATTTGCTCTGCAGACCGTCACCACCTGCCATGAGCACATTTCTCCATTCCTACTATGATTTTCTCCTCTGCATCGTCATCTGCACGACCTTTCTCCGCCTCCACATCATCCGCCACCCCATACGGGATGTCCTTAATTTATTTGTGTGTTTTACAGGGTTATAAAGAGCTAATGGCCACCATAGTGCGCGGCCCTGCTGCAAGGACAGTGAAATCTAAGGAATATCAGTTGCAGCAGCTAATTCATGAGCAAGGACTCGAGAAGGTAAATATTAGATGTTCATTAAAATAAACAAGGTTTAAACTCTGTGGAAAACCTTTCGGCGCCATTAAATCTCATGACGCACGAAAAGAGACAGAGATGGAGTGGAAAGTGTCTAATGCAAGAAAAGAGATTAGACACGTCAATGAAGATCTTAAGCCTTGAATCAACGGTTTAAGAGGCAAAGCTCCATTTTGAAGACCCCGAGGATCGATTAAAAGATCCTTAGCATGAATAAAAGGTAATATCAGGGTTGTTCATCAGTAGAATGTTTTTCTTTGAAAGTACAGGGCATCCATACAACGTTTATTATGCACAATTCCCCTGAAGGAGTTTCCACCCTAACAGCAGTTCAAAAATGCCAGAGCATTTATATGACAGATCTCTCAATATTTTATTTTATTTTGGTTTAAAGCACGTGGAGCACCATAGCTAAAATATGTCCAAATCAAATTCAGAGAAGATCACTCCTACATGAAGAGGTGACTGAAATTAAATACTCAGCTTTCAAATAGAATGGGCTTCATTCCCACATTCATTTTTGTATTTAATATTACATTTAGTATTCACCTACCCTCTTAGTCGATCTCCTGTTCATCTTCTGCTATAAAGCACAGAAAGAAAGTTTTTATTGGTTGTTGATGATATATCAGTGAAACGCAAGCATTTTCCTCTTGAGACCAGTTCTCTGTGCAATATTGTAATATAGGCTGAGACCTGATGTACTCAGACTGAATGTTCAAGCTACGGGCTATGATGTACCTGATTGGTGTTGTTTTTAATATGACAAGCATGTTTCTTTGGATCCCGATCTAAAGCAGCTGGTGATGTTTTCCTTTCTCTGTATTTGTGATTGACTTGCTCTCATTCCATCACCTTTCATCTGGCTCGCATCAGAAGTTTGGCATAATGTTTACCCTTGGTAGGTACCTTATGTTGCTTCTCTCCCAGCCTTTTATGTTTTCTATTTATATGTGTATCTGAATATTGATTTCAGTTGGTTTAACCAGTATAGTGGATGTTATTGCCTGCTCTCTGATGTATGAATTAATGAAATCTATGTTTAGACGTTCTCATTAAGATTTATTTGGATGTGTTGAGAATACTAGGGGGTCTAGAACCTCGTTTCTGCCTCTCTAGGATCTTTTCTCCCAATTAGGCCTCTCTGAGACCCCTTGTCCTACCCCTGATTTTGTCCAAGCAGGTCTAGAGTTAAATGACCTTTGACCTGATCTATAAATAGAATTGGATGGTTCTCCTCCTTTCATTTTTCGTCCTTAATGTCCCATTCCAAATATCTCCTTTAAGATCCAGATGCTCTAGACGACTAGCCCAATCGAAAGCTTGCACATTGATTACAAATAAACCCTTTGTTGACTCCATAGCCCAATGGCTTTGATGTTCTCTGAAATGTCTACCTTTGCCTAGCTTTCCTTCTTGCTCATCCTTGTCTTACATCGGACCTTCCTTTCCTGATTCCCAAGAACCAAACATAAACAAACAAACAACCTTGAGCCTATAACTAGCCTAAAATCACAACTTAGAGCTTCAAAGACACACCCTTTGACTCATATAGAGAGATCCCTCTCTAGACCTAGGAGGGCTAGATCCTTAGGTCTGAAAGTGGTTCTATGTTGTCTCATCTTTTGGTCTTTTCAACCTGGCCAAAACATGGGAACCCCAACATAATGGTGACTCCGCTGGGGAAAATCTGAGTACATTTCACCTTACACACTTCCAAAACTCAGAAACTTAAATATCTGGTTAGGTTGACAGTAAGTCACTCCTTTCTCAAATCAACCTCCATTATTAAATATCCTCCACACTCTTAGACAGAGCCTGGAAAGATCCAGGTTGCCTCCAGATATCATCCTCTTTTCAGAGGTGACATATCTGGTAAATGCCCTCCCAGTCAATCTCTGGTTGGAGCTTGCTATTTTAGAGGAGGTTCCTGAAAGGTGATAGTGCCTGAGCACTGTGGTGGATAGTGTACCCCCTAGAAACATCCTAAACCCTCCACCTGGCAACTCCATTTGTTCCTAAACGAAAGACTCCACTGGTGATCAGTAGGCCTGCTGATTATCTTGGTTCCATAATCAGACTCCACTAGGAGACCAGCCTTTGAGACAGCACCAACCACAGTAGAAGTGACAAGTAGGGTTAAGTTGCTTGGCTAAGAAATAACATTCTGGCTTTTAGAACCATTCACGCAAGAGCTTATCCCAACCCTGATCAATTATGTTGGGGTTCCTATGTTTTGGCCAGGTTGAAAAGACCAAAAGATGAGACAACATAGAACCACAGTAGAAGTGACAAGTAGGGTTAAGCTGCTTGGCTAAGAAACATCATTCTGGCTTTCAGAACCATTCACACAAGAGCTTATCCCAACCCTGATCCACCTGAAATAGTTGAAAATCCAGAGAGTATCCTCAAGGGAGCTCCTACACCTAAAAGACCAACTATTTCCAGTCACATTCATAGAGCTAATTCTGCACCAGAAGACCTAACATCTCTAGCACATTTCCTCCCTGACCTAGACCAACCTGAAATTTTATCAAGAACTAGGTCATTTAGTCATCTAGACCAGCCAGACCCTGATTTTCACAGTTCACCATCTCATAGTGGTCAACACTCTAGGGACACAGGAACCCCTCCATCCACGCCACCTGATATCCACTTCATTCAAAAATTGGGGCTCTCCCACCCTAGATCCGCTCAACAAACTTCTGCTGGTCCTAATATCCCTATCATCCAAATACCAGCTGCTCAAGCCAACCCTATACCTCATCAGAACATTATCATGGCAGCTTGGTACGCACCTGTAGTTTTACCACAGCCCTTGTTACCCTTGCCAAATGATTATTAGTAAAAAATCCCACACTTCACTTCCAAAGAGTACATCACAGCTCAGTAACACGTAGATAAGATGGAGGATTCTTTTGATTATATGGAAATTGATGATGAAACAATCAAAATGAGAATCTTTGCCCAAAGCTTAGGGGTGAGGTGAAGAAATGGTTTAAAAGTTTACCTCCTGGCAGTATCCAAGATCTCCCTGTGTTATATCAGAATTTCATAGACAAATGGGAGGTTAGACCAAACCCCCGCTAGCTCCTAGCAGAATACATGTCCCTTAAGAGGAACGTAGGAGAGAGTGTTCACGATTACACCACTAGATTCAACAGCATTTACAATGCCCTCCCTCCACACATGAAACCTCCTCAGGGTATGGCCCTGGCTAAGTATCCTGATGGATTTGATGCTGACATGGCCTACGAGCTTAGGGATAAAGAGTACAACACCCTGGAAGACATGCCGAAAGGAGCTATAACCATAGAAGCAAACCTGATAGAAAAAAGGGCAAGATTAAAAGCTGAGAAAAGGGTAACCTATAGGGATGACAATGTAGCTTCCACAGCTGATCCCAAATATGATAGACTGTCTAAAAACGTGGAAGAGCTACAAAAAATGATCAAAAGCATGGTTGTCCAAAACAGAAACCAAAACCAGAACCAGAACGTTAGAAGAAACAATGTTGTTCCCAACAGACAAAGAGAGTCAGATCAACAAATTGTTCCCCCATTTCAAGAAAAAAATTTAGATGAAGATGAGGGGATCATAGAAGAGTCTGAAGGGAATGGGATAAACATGTTCGAAACAAAAGACTCAGTCCTTAACTGTGATTCAGAGGAATATCAGCCCTCACCTTCATATTGGGATGAGGAATGGTTAGAAACTGAGGATTACAGATTAGGATTTGAAAATGCCATGATGCAGGTTAGAGAACAACATGAACTGAGGAGAAAAAGGAACCAAGAAAATCCCAAAACAAAGACTCCTGAGGTAACCATCAAGAAAAGACCTGATAAAACTTCTAAAGCGTCTGTTGCAAGTGACAAATCAGCAGTTGAAAGTTCTGGTAAACACAAGGAAAAAGACAACCAAGACACTGAAAGACAAAGCCAACCAACCAGCAGCACTAGCACTGCAGTTAGTGCTCCTGATAAAACGGTTCCTGACCTTGTACATAGTGAGAAATCACAAACCGATTTAGCTACTAAGGCAGTAGCAAATAAAACAGAGTCAAGTATGTCCAAGACCCAGTCCACTTTCAATTTAGAGAGTGATATTGCCAAGATCAAAATCTCTGTACCATTATCTGAGTTGGCCACTCAGAATGTATATAAAGGCCAAATTTTGAAGGCATTGAATTTAGGGGAGAACAACGATACTGCAAATTTGTATGATGACCAACCTGCCCTCTTGTTTGGTCCAAAGATTGAGGGAAAGTTTCAGGAAGGGGTAGTTCCACCCTTCTATATCAGTCTCAACATTCATGACAAAATACTCCACAATGCCATGCATGATTCTGGAGCTTCACACAATTTAATGCCTAAGGTAGTGATGGAAAGGCTAGGCCTAGAGATAACACGACCTTACAAATATCTATATTCATTTGACTCTAGCAGAGTAAAATGCCTAGGCCTAATCAAAGACTTATGTGTGAGCTTGACCCAAATCCCTGCTAAATGTATGGTCATGGATGTGGTGGTAGCAGATGTGCCACCCAAGTATGGCATGCTGCTATCTAGATCATGGGGAGCCAAATTGCAAGGAACAATGCAGATGGATGGCTCATATGTCATTATCCCTATATTTTGCCAACTGAGAAGACTGTATAGAGAATCCCAAATGAAATTCTTAGTCAGTAGCCCCAAGAAGCCTGAAAATTCACCATTATACTCTGTACACATAGACCTGGATTCTTTCATCCTTTACAGTGACCAATCCTTAGGAGAGCCAGAATCTGAATGTAAAAATTCAAACAACAATATAGAACCCATGGACTTTAGCATAACGGCCACCCTAGAAGAATACGAGGGAGAAAACCATGGGCATGATACTGAAAACGAAGCTCTGAGTAAACCAGAAACAGAAACAGAACGTAAACAGCAGGATAGCCAGATCTATGAACTCCACACATGTCATGAAAAACAAGACAATCCACAACCTAGTGCAGACTCCCCAACGCAACATAATGACGAACCCCTGTGGGAAATGAACTTCGATGGGTCCTGTACTAGGCAAAATGCTGGAGCAGGGGTGTGGCTACATAACACAGAAAACAATCATGTAGAGAGCCACGCTGTGAATCTGCATTTCAAGTGCACAAATAATATTGCAGAATACGAGGCTCTCATTCTGGGTCTGAACCTATTGAAAAAATTAGGAGCCCATAGGATAGCTGTGAAAGGAGATTCAGAGTTAGTTGTCAAACAAGTGAATGGTGAGTACACAGAAAAACACCCCAGGTTGAGAGCGTATAGGAATGACGCAGTAGACTTATTGAAAACCTTTGTTGAATATGAATTGGCATTTGTGCCTAGGAGTCAAAAAATTATTGCTAATGGATTAGCTTGCCTAGCTAGTTCATATCCTAAAACTCCCCCTGACCAACAAATCATCATTAAAACCAAGTTCAGACCTGCAGTGCCAGACAACGAAAAATACTGGCAAGTTTTTGAAGGAGATAAACAGATCGAAGATTTCCTGGTGGGCAGAAATGAGTTTGAATTTTCCGATTCGGACTCAAGATCTGATGACAGCTGCCCAAGTGAGGATCCCCCAGATGAAAAGGAAACATCCTGTAACATAGAAATAAACACCTTTTCCGAGGAAGCTGGAAACACAACCGAAAAACGTGAAAACGTAGAAATTGAGGAAATGGAGGTGCTGCAGGCCAAAGATAAGAACATACCCAGAGGCCTGGCACCCCTAAAGGATCTTTTTGATTTTGATGATGTAGCAAAAAATCCCACTATAGAACATGCAGACTCAGATGTAGAAGAATGCAACATAGGCACTGAAGGTAAGCCTAAAATGATTAAGCTGGCTAAGTCTTTACCTGCAAACATGAAGCAGAAATACATTGACCTGTTTAAGGAATTTATCGATGTGTTTGCATGGAGTTACGAAGACTTAAATGCCTATGACACCAACATCATACAACACAAGATACCACTAAAGGAAAATTAGAAGCCTTTCAAACAAAAACTCCGTAGGATCAATCCCAAACAATTGCCTGTAGTGGAGAAGGAAATTAAAAAGATGTATGATGCAGGCATTATAGTCCCTGTAAGGTTTTCTGATTGGGTGTCAAAATTAGTGGCTATAAGGAAGAAGACAGGAGAGATCAGACTATGCATAGACTTCAGAAACCTCAATAGAGCCTCCCTGAAAGATAACTACCCTTTGCCTAGAATGGAACATATCTTACAGAAGGTAGTGGGCTCTAAGAGAATCTTCCTGCTGGATGGTTTTTCAGGATACAACCAAGTACTGGTACTCCCAGAAGATCAACTCAAAACAGCTTTTACCACTCCATGGGGTACCTTCATGTATGTGAAAATGCCTTTTGGATTGATGAATGCTGGAGCTACCTTCCAGAGAACGATGGATATAGCTTTCTCAGAGGAGATAGGACACTTCATAGTTATCTATTTGGATGACTTGACTTTCTTTTCTAAAACTGAAGAAGAACACTTGAAGCATCTGAGGAAAGTCTTTGAAAAATGTAGAAGGTACGGTCTGTCCCTAAATCCTAAGAAAACTATTTTTGGACTGCAAGAAGGTAAAATTCTTGGCCACATTATATTTGAGAAAGGGATTAGAATAGACCCCCAAAGAGTTGAGGGGATACTTCAAATCACACACCCAAGAAACATCAAGGAGTTACAGTCCTTCATTGGGAAGATCAATTTCCTTAGGAGATTCATTCCCAATCTTGCTGAGCATCTGAGGAAAATGACCAACATGCTAAAGAAAGATGTAGGAATTAAGTGGACTGTTGAAGCCAAGAAATCTTTTGAGTCAGTAAATCTTGCGCTCACTCAGGCCCCCGTCCTTATCAACCCTTACTTCTCAAAGGATTTTCTGATCTTTTCATTCGCCTCCCAGCATACAATAGATGCAGTCTTGCTGCAAAAGAATTCAGAAGGCCATGAATAGCCAATTTCCTTCTTCAGCAAAGCCATGAGAGACGCACCCTTAAAATACAACATCATGGAAAAACAGGCCTATGCCCTGGAAAAGGCCTTAAAAGACTTTAGGGTGTACATTCTGCATTCTCATACCATTGCTTATGTGCCAAATATAGTGGTTAAAGATATATTGTCCCAAGACCCTGACGGGAAAATGGGAAAATGGATTGCTACAATCTTAGAGTACGACCTTGAAATAAAACCCACCAAGCTGAATAAAGGTCAAGGCCTGGCCCAGTTAATGGCTAAATCATACTTTCAGGCCCTTGACATTAACATGATGAATGCCTTAGATGAGCAGGAAGGATTGCCCCATCCAACTGTTGAGGAGCAGTTTCAAAACTCTCCTTGGTACTCTGAGATCCTTTACGTGCTCACCAATCTCAATGCCCCTCCAGAACTGCCCAAGACCAAGGCTAGATTCATAAAGCTTAAAGCCAGAAATTACTACATTATGAATGAAAACCTATACTGGAAAAATCCAAATGGCCCATTACTGAAATGTTTATCTGAAACTGAAGCTGAAAGGATCAAACAAGAATTCCATGCTGGGGAGTGTGGAGGCCACCTGATTTGGAAAGCCACTGCCAATAAAATACTCAGGGCTGGCTATTACTGGCCCACTCTTTTTAATGATGTCCATAAAATGATTCTTGCCTGCCACAAATTTCAGATCTTCGAAGGCAGAAGAAAGATCCTTCCCCTCCTTTTACAACCTATCACTGTAGAAGGTCCCTTCATGCAATGGGGCCTAGACTTTATAGGAGAAATTCACCCTGCCTCCTCTGGACAACACAAATGGATCCTAACTGCTACAGATTAATTCACCAAATGGACAGAAGCCATACCCACTAGGAATGCCACTGATTCTGTCATCATTAGGTTCCTAGAAGACTCCATCCTGTCTCGGGTTGGTTTTCCAAGGAAAATAATCACTAACAATGTTGTTGCTTTCAGTTCCAAGAAAATGATTGATTTCTGTCACAGGTACGAAATAGCACTCGGTCATTCAACTGCCTATTACCCCCAAGGTAATGGATTGGCTAAATCATCTAACAAAAGCCTAGATACAATCATCAAGAAACTGCTGGAGGAGAACAAAAAGTCATGGCATAAAAAGTTGGTACATGCTTTATGGGCTGACAGGCTCACCACGAAGAAATATATTGGCATGTCACCATTCCAGTTGGTTTACGGAACAGAAGTAGTTTTTCCTACAAGCCTTGGAGTTCCAGTAATCAAACTTGTCCAGGAGGTCCAATCAAAGGAAAACAACATGGTGAGAAGAATCAATGAAACTATCCATCTGCAACAAACAAGGGAGCAGGTTTACAAAAAAGCTATTAGAATGCAGGAAAGCACAAAGAGGCAGTTTGACAAAAGAGCCAAAGCTTCAGAGTTCAAAGTTGGGGACAAGGTTTTGAAATGGGATTCAAGAAGAGAGGACAAAGGCAAACATGGCAAGTTTGACAGCTTGTGGCAAGGTCCATACATCATTCAAGCCACTGTGGGTCCTAATGCATTTTTCTTACAAGAGCTTGACGGTACAGAGCTGTTTGGGGGTCCTGTCAATGGCAGGATGCTCAAACACTACTTCTGCTAATTTTCATGTCCAGTTCCATTTCCATTGTACATACCATTGCAGTTTTTACTTTCAAGAAAACAGAGAAAATGTTTCCAAAAATAGAAAAGGAAGAGGTTCAAAAATGCTCAAAACATGGACCTCCGGAAGATGCAAAATATTGGTTCTAAGATGATCAAAACCTGATCCAAAGAAAGAAAGACAGCTGATCCTAACACGCCCAAAATCTGGACCAGCAAAAGAAAAGGAAGAATCAGCTCTAACACGCTTAAAGCCAGCGCTGAAATGAAGAGAAGAAGTGACTCTAATATGCTCAAAATCTGAGTCACAAACAGAGAAGATACTTCAAAAAGTCAAATTTCAAGCTTTCAAAGTTTTGTTTCACTCCAGCAAGTCAGACAGTCTAATCCTGGCTTGGCTGTTTTTCAATTTCCTGTCTAGAATGTAGGAGAAGAAATATGTTGGATAGTTTAATGCCAGCAGATGTTAGATTAGGTAGAGAAGCATATGAGGCCAACAGTCTAATCTGGTCTCATGGAGCAATAAGGGTAGATTTAGAATAAGTTTGTTTTTGCTTTGAAAATAAAATGTAAAGGGTCTGCTAGCTCAAATGCACCCAACGGGAAATGTTAGAACTGTAGTCTGGGTAGGTAGATTGGTTGGGAAATATTTCTGCTGATTGGTGTCTTTAACATATTGTGGCAACTCGAAATTAAAGAAAGAAAGGGATGTGCCAAGCAGCAGGCATCTGGCCTACTCCAAATATCATTTCTGGTTTCTTGACTCCTTCAAGAAGAAGCCATCCCCATGTGGAGCCACTATTAGCCCCCCTATGAAATTCTTGACAAGCAAGTTGGAGGCTATATTATTGTGGAGTCTTTAAGGAACGCCTTTCCCCTGAAAAATCATCTTCCTTGAAGTCTCTGAGCGCTTTGCCTTGTATAAATACTATCTGCTGATCCATTTCTAAAAGACCTGCTAAACCCCCTCCAAATTCTGCCCACACCCTTTGTTTTCCCAAAATCCCCTCTACCCCCCTATCGTTGCCCTCCCCGGGCCTAAAAGTGCATTAAAAATGAGTTAAATTGATATATTTCATGAATTAGGGCCCTAGCCCCTGTCCCGCTAAGCCCCCGCACTCTGTCTTTCCATGCGACCCAGCGCCGTGACCAAAGCATTGAACCTGAAGGTGCTCGTCGTATTTGTTTCTCGGGAGAATTTCCATCCGTTGATATTTTCTGATTGGACGATCCTTGTTGACCCTGCTACCTCCGTCATGTTCCATGTTCAAATCCTAGACTGCATCTCTGTTGTCCATTCGCCCGACAGATCGACAGAGCGGAGCCTCCCTGCTAGTGGTCCCCGCCGCACTGTTTAAAACCCAGCTGTTTTTATCGCACCGCCTTTGGGCGAAGGGTGGTTTTTATCCATCGGCCAGCAATTCCATACAGCTGCCGCCGCATGTCCCCTGTACGATGGCAAAACCACTTTCTTCCCACGCATTATCGTTCGGCTCAAGTCGCCCAACGAAATCGCCGTCAGCTGTTCAATCTCCAGACGCCCATCCGACGGCCATTAATCAACGAAGCTGCGCATCGTTTAACCCCTGCTCACCGCACCCGCTGGCCTGCCATCTGTCATCTTCCATCATCGATCTCTGCCGCGATTGGACGGTCCGGATTCTTTCCCCCGATGTTGACCATTCCATTGCTCCCGGTCCTGCCACGTCGCCTCCACGTGCACCTTCCGTGCAGTCTTCCATCCCACCGCCTATATCGGTTCTTTTTCACGTTTTTTAACGTTTTCCATGTCCATTCTATCTGCAGACCGTCACCACCCGCCATGAGCACATTTCTCCATTCCTGCTGCAATTTTCTCCTCTGCATCGTCATCTGCACGACCTTTCTCCGCCTCCACATCATCTGCCACCCCATACGGGATGTCCTTAATTTATTTGTGTGTTTTGCAGGGTTATAAAGAGCTAATGGCCGCCATAGTGCGCGGCCCTACTGCAAGGATAGAAAAATCTAAGGAAGATCAGTTGCAGCAGCTAATTCATGAGCAAGGACCCGGGAAGGTAAATATTAGACGTTCATTAAAAGAAACAGGGTTTAAACTCCGTGGAAAACCTTCCGGCGCCATTAAAGCTCATGACGCACGAATAGAGACAGAGATGGAGCGGAAAAGTGTTTAATGCAAGAAAAGAGATTAGAGCACGTCAATGAAGATCTTAAGCCTCGAATCAGCGGTTTAAGAGGCAAAGTGCCAGTTTGAAGACCCCAAGGATCGATTAAAAGATCCTTAGCATGAATAAAAGGTAATAACAGGGTTGTTCGTCAGCAGAATGTTTTTCTTTGAAAGTACAGGGCATCCATATAGAATTTATTATGCACAATGCCCCTGAAGGAGTTTCCACCCTAACAGCAGTTCAAAAACGCCAGAGCATTTATATGACAGATCTCTCAATAGTTTATTTTATTTTGGTTCAAAGCACCCGGAGCACCATAGCCGAAATATGTCCAAATTAGATTCAGAGAAGATCACTCCTACATGAAGAGGTGACCGAAATTAAATACTCATCTTTCAAACAAAATGGGCTTCGGTCCTGCATTCATTTTTGTATTTAATATTACATTTAGTATTCACCTACCCTCTCAGTCGAGCTCCTGTTCATCTTCTGCTATAAAGCACAGAAAGAAAGTTGTTGTTGGTTTTTGATGAGATATCAGTGAAACACAAGCATTTTCCTCTTGAGACCAGTTCTTTCTGCAATATTGTAAGATAGGCTGAGACCTGATGTATTCACACTGAATGTTCAAGCTACGGGCTATGACGTACCTGATTGGTGTTGTTTTTAATATGACAAGCATGTTTCTTTGGATCCTGATCTAAAGCAGCTGGTGATGTTTTCCTTTCTCTGTATTTGTGATTGACTTGCTCTCATTCCATCACGTTTCATCTGGCTCGCATCAAAAGTTTGGCATAAGATTTACCCTTGATAGGTACCTTATGTTGCTGCTATCCCAGCCTTTTATGTTTTCTGCTTATATGTGTATCTGAATATTGATTTCAATTGGTTTAACCAGTGTAGTGGATGTTATTTCCTGCTCTTTGATGTATGAATTAATGAAATCTATGTTTATATATTCTCATTAAGATTTAGTTGGATGTGTTGAGAATACTGGGGGATCTAGAACCTCGTTTCTGCCTCTCTAGGATCTTTTCTCCCAATTAGGCCTTTCTGAGACCCCTTGTCCTACCCCTGATTTTGTCCAAGCAGGTCTGGAGTTAAATGACCTCTGACCTGATCTACAGACAGAATTGGATGGTTCTCCTCCTTTCATTTTTTGTCCTTAATGTCCCATTCCAAATATATCCTTTTAGATCCAGATGCTCTAGACGACTAGCCCAATAGAAAGCTTGCACATTGATTACAAATAAATCCTTTCTTGACTCCATAGCCCAATGGCTTTGATGTTCTCTGAAATGTCTACCTCTGCCTAGCTTTCCTTCTTGCTTATCCTTGTCTTGCATCGGACCTTCATTTCCTGATTCCCAACAACCAAACAAACAACCCCGAGCCTATAACTAGCCTAAAATCACAACTTAGAGCTTCAAAGACACACCCTTTGACTATATAGAGAGATCCCTCTCTGTACCTAGGAGGGCTAGATCCTCAGGTCTGAAAGTGGTTCTATTTTGTCTCATCTTTTGGTCTTGTCAACCTAGCCAAAACATAGGAACCCCAACAGTCCCATTGAGTGAACTGTGTTATTTCTGTATGAGGGTTTGCAGGGTGTCTTGCTCATAGTTTAGATCAGAGATCTCTTGTGCTGGAATTTGCCTTCCACTTGGTGATCCATGGATTATCTTGCTGATATATGTTCTATTCAGATCTGATCTATTGTAATGAAATGTTATATTCAGAAATTTACTGCAGTAGTTTCCAAATCTGCAACTTGTTTCTCAAATCTACTCTTATTCATACATGCTTTTAACAAACTTCCAAGTGGATCTTAAAGAGAAAAATATATAGTTTCCAGATATGATATAGATCTGATGTTTCATCCATAGATCTGTCCTAGATATGAGTTATAACTTCCAACTGTTAAAGCTCCTCAAAAATAACGTTGTTGAAGCATTTCTGCAAATATACATGTGTTCCTGCTCTCTTTTATGAAGATTTATTGTTGTATTGACTCATGAATTCTAATGTATAATGAAAGGGCTTTATCATAATGCTGATTTTCTACTGTATAACTAAAATATAAGTCTCCTTTCTGATCTCCTCTAAACATCTGCTAGAACTAGGCAATTACTGAAGCAGTGCTTGTATTTTGCTGCAACCTTCCTCTTTGGGTGCTTTTTAGGTAGTCGAGTTTTTGGGAGATCCGTTTAATGAGTCTAAAATGATTTTTATTTATTTATGAAACTTCATATAAAAGTCTTATACAACATAAATAAAGGGAACCAAGTCCTGATCTGCGTTATTTTTGCACAATTTTACTTATACAGCGTTTCTATTGAGCACCTTGTTGAATTTCCTGAAAAAGGATCATTACAATAAGTACTTAACACAGTTACTGAAAGAGCTCAATATGGTCTTACGAATAACATAACAGATCCATATTGCAGTATAAACAAGTAACACAAGTAATTTCACAACTTAAATCAATGACACAGAGCATACATCATCAAATATCACATATTCATAAGTCCAATAGATTCAGATATTCAACAGCCTTCCACATTCATTAATCCTTTAGATCCTTTTACAACACCCAAAACTCAGCCTGTGCACACAGCAGCAAGGTCTGCACATAGCAGGATTGAGGATCTCCGCACACATAGCCAGTAGGAGTCCTTACCCCAAAAACCCAAAATGGATCTACTAATTCTCAATTAGCACTAATCTTAGTTCAATCTCTACCTTACAACTCAAAAAGGTTCTATTACTTATACTACTTTAGCCTACGCATCCAATGGTCTGCAAACTGTGGTTTGTGGACTCTTGGTCTACCCTTGACCCATTTACAATGTATTAGGGGCTTTGACCCACCCCAAAACCCTTGCGTTAGACTAAATATAATAAAAAATATACAAAAATGGACCAAATTCACAACTTTTGTAGGAGACCCTGTTCCAACAGTACAAAACAATTGCTAAGAGACTAAACAACCAGACCTTGTTCTTGAGCTGCATCTTTGTCCAAATTTTAAAAAAAAATTATCAAATAAATACATACTTGTACTTGGTGTTTTTAATCATGATTAATCCATTATGTTGTTAATTAGAGGAATTTAGAAACAATAGTTATTATTCTTATTATTAGTTAATTTGATGAGTGTTTTTAATAAATTGCTTCTTGGTTACAGGAAGGTTCGGTGAAGGAATGCATTCGAGTGCAAATTCACCAAATGAATAAAAGAAGCAGCTGGGTAGTTGAATTATTGTAGGTAAAAATATCAAAATTGCGACCAAATGGAGCATAATCTCTAAATTCAAAGACATGGGTTGTGTTCAGAGCACCATGTTTCCTATAACCTAGAAACCGTTTGGCGAATTCGGCTTCGTGAAAGAGTTATCGTCAGGGGAATATTCCACTGAAGACCACTCCTGAACGTGAACATATTCGGTCTCTATGAATATTGCTACTCTGGTTATGTTTTTGGATTAAAACGAATCTCAGTTTACCCATAATTTTGTGAAGAGCACAACTTAAGTGTGAAATCATATCTGTTATCTCTATCAAAATCCATTGAAGTGGACTACATTTCTTCACCCAAGAGTGCAGTGGGAAAGTTGTTGGGTAGTGGGACTACACAGAAGCAAGCTATTATGGATTCAATTTCCAGTCTTGTAGACCTGGAAACACTAGATTTGAGTGGCAATGTGTTGGTCTCTTTGCCAGATTCACTTGGACTTCTGAAGAGATTAAAATTCTTGAATGTTTCAGGAAACAAACTAAAATGTTTACCAGATAGCATTTCTATGTGCAGTGAGTTGATTGAGCTAGATGCTAGCTACAATGAGTTAATATATTTTCCAACCAACTTCGGTTATCAGCTTGCCAACCTCTAGAAAATATTGGTTCAATTAAACAAGTTAAGGTCCTTGTCTTCTTCTGTCTGTGAGCTGAAATCTCTAAGGTATTTAGATGTTCATTTCAATGAGCTATGGTCTTTACCAGATGCCCTTGGAGACTTGAAAAATCTTGAAGTCCTAAATGATAGCAGCAACTTCAGTGATTTAGTAAGTTTACCAGAATCAACTAGTGAACTAACAAACCTTGTTGAGTTGAATGCCAACAACAATCAAATCAAGGAACTACCGTATTCATTTGGAAGTTTACAGAATTTGAATAAGCTCAACCTGAATCAAAATCCCCTCATGGAACAACCGAATGAGATTGTTGTACAGAGTTTGGAGGCTATAAAGGAGTACATGGCCAAAATATGGTTGGATTATTTGCTGGAAGAGGAACAAAAAAAAAGGCTTGTCAGCCAATAGCAATAATTAAACAAATAATGGTTGGGTGCAATGGAGAAATTATGTGCTTGGAGGTTTGATTTCAGGGATGAAGGAAAGCATCAGAGGATATTTAGGGCCATCACAAAAACGTCATATGGATCCTTACCTGGAACATCAGTACTGAATTACATGCCCATCTAACACTTCTAATAGTTCTTATACCATGCAAATTTGCATATTATCCAATTCTTTCTTTCTCACAGTTATGTTGTCGAAGAGGATATAATCGTTTTGGTATCTACTCCATTCATAAATATTTGCATTTGAAATCCAGGATGAAGTAGAATTAACTTGTGGTGCTTGATATAGCATGCAACTTGAATTCAGAATTTACATTTGGGCATGCAACCAGACAAAAATGATCTTTGGGTGTTCTAGGCATTGCCCTTGTATTTTGAAACAATATATGTATGCATTGTGAGGAAGTAGTAGGATATGACTCTCAATGACTACCCAGTCAATGCATGCACAGTAGGTCCAATAACCGCATGAATCTCCTGCCATCAACTTGCACTTGGGTTAGCCATGTCAACGATTAATAAGGAGTGTTGATTGACAGTTTTATATTCAATTGAGGGGAAGAGTTGTGTGATGCCTCTGCCAGCTATACGAAGTTCAATTTCCTCTAGGAATCAAGACGCACCTTCCAGCAACAGCCACATCCCACAAAAGGAGGAACGTTTTCCAAAATTTTGAATTTTGTTTTCAAACCAATTCTCATTCTGGAAATTTGTAAAACAAATAATTTTCTCTATTTCTGGGTTGAAGCTCCAGTTTTTGATTAAAAAATGTATATATACACATATATATATATATATATATATATATATATATATATATATATATATATATATATATATATATATATATATATATATATATATATATCAGTTGTTGGGAGTCGATGTGTAGTAGATGTAGAGGGAAGATGTCGATAGATAGAGTGATGTAGTAGCTGTAAAGGGAAGAGGTCGATTAGAAAAGGAAGTTAGTAGTTGTAGAACGAAGGAGTCGATGCATTGGAATGAAGCAGTCAATCCACTAGAATGGTAGTTGCACAGATTGAGGAGTTGGCCCATGACAACATAGAAGTAGCTGTGCACCAAATGAGAGGTCGCAGAATTGATATGTTCCTTCATTGATTAGCCAAGAAATCAGATGAATTTTCTGAGATGAAGAGTGTGGGTCTGTCAATTAGTTTCTCAGATGTAGAGGGCACAGAAGGAAATGTAGATCCAGCATTGAATTTTCCAGGATTGTAATGGAGCAACAACGAACGAATGATGTATTTATTAATTAAGATTTGACTCGTGTTTTGATTTATTTTAATAAATTTTGGTCTGCATTTGCTTTTATGTAAGCACTGTAATTTTATTTATAAAAGTTGAGCTAGTTCAGGACTTGCTCTAGGGAGTGGAAGGGATCCACCACAACCTGGAGTCGAGTCCTCACTCTTCATATATTTAGGAACTGTGAAATTTGTAGAATTATATTTTAAATTTTTTTAATAGTATTTAATATTTCTTAATTTTGCACTTAGATCATTATTTTGTTTTCCAAGTCTTGAGTTTGATTCATGATTTCACTCTTAGATCTTTTTTAATTAGACTTTGTTTTGTTTTAGATCTCTTTTTAATTAGATTCTTTATTGTTTTTATAGTGTAATCATTTCTTTATGTGAGCAAGATTGAGTGTGGATTTGATTAGGTAGATATATCAAGTTGAAGTGCAGTGCGATGAATTTGAAGTAGGCTTTCTTTTTAATAGTTCATTTTCATTTAGATTAAAATATTTAAATATTTTTTAATGTGATTCTTAAGTGTTATTTTATAAAGTGAAATGGTTTCTTCTAGCAATAGATAGAATTTCTCTTTGATTAATTTGAATCTTGAATTATTATGAAGAGTATTTTGAGTTAGTTTAATGTGTGAGTTTTCATTAAGAATAGGGTGTGTTTCTTTTTTCTTGTTTCAAGATTAATTTCAAGTGTTAGTTTCAAGTTAGTAAGAAGAATTAATAGATTAGTTTTCTAAGTTATCATAGGAGATTTAAAAGTAGAATGTGAGTGCGAGAATGTTACATGATTGAGGATTGATTTATAGTTTAATTATAGTGTGGAGTTTGCAATAAATAACATTGGTTAAGTAGATCCCCTTTTAATATTGTTTATTTGCGAGAAAATGTGTGTTTTCTTTTAGTACCTAGTTGATCATTACAAATTAATATATTTATACTCTGACCATTAAGCTGAGCCAATACGCAGTACAACTCGCATTTACGACTCTCAGATTGATAATTAATATTGAGAGGTTTAATCCAACAATTAAGCCGCCCAACATTTTGGCGCCATTTCCGGGGAGTTGTCTTTTGGCTCAGGTAAAATTTTCTCACAGAGTTTCAAGGATATTGCAAGATGTCAGAGGGCGAAGAGTGTACGGTAAGATGTGAGTGAAGAGCCACGCATCCACTATTGTGGGGTTGCTCCAAAGTCTGGCCATCTTGCTTATCTCTTGAACTTTTATTTCCTTATCTTTATTAAGTGTAGCAGTAGAAGCATGCTATAGAAATTTGATTTCCAAATTGGCTTGTTTTTAATAGATTAAATAACACTTTGATTCGGCATTTTCCTTTCATGCAATTGTGGTGAGTTGTATTTCAGTCAAAATATTTATTCATTTATCTTCAGAATCCAATCTTAAACGTTATATCATTTTTGGGGTATTGTAAGAACCCTTGCGTACTAATCCATGTGATGACATAATGCACCAGTTTGCTCGTTGCTCGTTTTTATGCTGCTACAGAGATGAACAACTCATCCGATAAAGAATTCACAAGTGCTTATTTTAATATCTTGCTTGAACATAAATTTAATAAAATTAATCTTTGATTTCAAAATTGGATGATTTGTAGGAACAAGAGAAGGATGAAGAACCATTGCTTATCCTATATGCCAACTGTAGAAAGAAACATTGCCTTGGAAAGGGTCCACTTAGTGATCTAAAATTTTATGAAATTTGCGAGTATGGTCATGAAATCAAACATTTCCCATCACTACCATGATTACGAAAGGTACTCAGGGAATCAAGTAAGGAATTGAATCAACCGCCAGGTATAAATCCAAACCCAACAATATTTGATACTTGGAATAATTCTTATTTTCCTGAGCAGGTTCCTCAACATGTTTATAATCCTTCAATGTCATAGAAAACTTTTAATCCTCCTCCAATTGAATATCCTACTTCATGGCCACAGTGGCCCTCACATTGGCCCTCATCCTCGAGCTAGATATCTCCATGGCCTCAAGAATCATTTGGATCTTTCTCTCTAGGGAAATATACCATTCAATTCAATCATATGAGCACCAACAAAAACCACAGTTTATTTCCAATGCACCATTTAGTTATCCTCCTCCATGGTCCCAACCGTATGTGCAACCTTACCTAGGCCTAACCCTCGTCCATACCCTAACCCTAATCCATATCCTAGTCCTAATCCAAACCCTAATCCATACCCTAGACCTAACCCTAATTCTAATTTAAAACCTAGACCTAACCCTAGTCCAAAGCCTAATCCCAATACAAATCAAATCTTAGTCCAATCATTAACCAAAAACCTAGGCCAAACTGCACCATAAACCCTAATCTAAACCATCCAGTTGCACAGCAGTTTGAACCACCTATTATTTTCATTGATTCCCCTACTGAACAAAATGTCACACCTTCTATGTTGGAAAAGGGAATGAATATAGAAACTTCCCCCATTACTACAGAACATTCACCCTGGGAGGATGTAATTCAAAGACCACCAGAGGAGCAAACTTTCATTGGAACTTGTTCTGAAAATGTTGTAGAAACTCAAAACCCTAGAATCTCTCTCAGCCATTATTTTTAATTTCAAAATCAAATATTTGAGCCTGAACTTGAGGGATTTATCTTTTATCTTTCACCAGATTCTTTGTTCCTTCAAGAGAGTGACTATCAAACTGTGGAAGATTTGCATCAGTTGGAGAATCCTAAATATGTGGATTCCATTGAATCTTGGTTTCAAGCAGTCATCAATCCATCTTATTTCCTCATCATTCGGAAAATCTTGGTACCATATCATTTAAAGCAACTGGTTTCTCATGCTTTCGTATGTCTTGAATTTTATTCCCTAAAACTTAGTGTGAGTATAGTCAGCATTTGTTACGCACATGGCTTCATTGGAAGTACTCATATACTTGAAGATGAATCTTTCGCCTCTTAGGGTAAACTAGGGTAGGAGAATAAATGAATAAAGTAGTTATAATGCTATTAGGGTTTTGAATTTTAATAATGCCTATTAAAACTACTTTTAATCCACATTAGTTTTGAACACACACATTTGTCACAAATCTTATTGAGTACAATTCACTCTAATACCTCATGATTTTGCAAAAAGTAACCATGATTAATCGCTCTAATAATTTGTCGTCTTGGATATATATTTACAGTTTCCATTAGAAGGTACTATTGGAAAACCCCTATGGTGGACCACTCTTGCAAAGATCATAATGAGCTATTCAGGAGAACACTAGCATTCTTAACTCAAAGAATCTTTCAGTCAATGTCTAGGATATCTTTAACAAGTCTTTAGGGTAGAGGAATTAGCCAGCAATGATTAGTCATTAAAAACTTTTTACGCCATCCTATACTCTTAAGGAGTAGATCTGTCTCCCCACTTATTCATTAACCTTTAAGTTTAATCATAAATAGAGTTTAGAGAATATTTAGGGAAGGATAGGAGGTCTCGTAATGAGCCAACCTACCACGATCATGAGACCTAGCATGCATGACATTACTGCTCCTAGTCACCAAGCCAGAGTAATGGCTTTCAGTCAAAAAGCTGGAAGACAGGAGGTCTCATTATGAGTTGGCCTGTTCATCCATGTTACTTCTTGTGAGTGGCACTGCCATCAGCCGGTTACCAAGCCAGGACAATGGCCTTCATCTAAAAATTCAAATAAACAAACTCTGAATCTATATCTAGTAAGTGGGATACTAAAATTTCGCAAGGTTAAAAGACATCCATTTCGAGGTTATGAACACCTGCGGGTCATGAAAAATTTTAGGGGCTAATATTCGCAGGTGGGCTAATTTTCCATGGTTTTTCCAAAAAAAAGATTCGCCAATTTCCATTTTTTTATAAAAATGATTTGCCCAAATTTTGCAATATAAAATTATTTTACGTTAAAAATCACCAATATTGTATAGAAAAAATATATAATATCATTATAAATTTGAATAATTTTACAAATAAATGAATAAAATTTTTATATTTTCCATATTAGGGACTAGTGAGATTCGCCAATTTTTTAAACATCAAGATAATTTTCCATCCTTAAAATTATCCCTACTGCGGGTAGCAGGGCCATGTCTGTGGTATTAAAGTTAATTGCATACTATGATTTTCTTGGTCATTCTTATCGTTCCCTAAGACTCATCATTTCTCTTGGTCGATGGTTTTAAGACCATTCGAAGATGATGCTTTGAGTTCTATCTTTCAAAAATCAAGAATCTTTGAATGATATGGTACCCTTAGTGAAGGTAATCCATTGTACTATATTAAGAGGAAATTTATTTTTGAATCCAGATAACAACGTAATTTAGAGTGTTCAGTAAAGAGGTTATTGATTGGTATCATAACTCACCTTAATTTTCATGGTATTCAGAGTGATGAATTGCTCAATGATGACTACTCACAAGGTATTGGTTGCCGACAATATGTATTGATTGTAGTTTCCTCCACATATGTGTTGAATAACCTAGGTACAAGATTGTTATAGTAAGTGCATGAAAACTATGGTAGTATTTGTTAAATTGCACCTCTTCAGTAAAATTTGATCATAAGACTTTGGGCAAAACAAAATTTGGGACAAGGTAACAAGTATGTGCAAACACTGTTTTCTCCATAATTGTTACTTTCAGTACCTGATCTTTTTTTATCATTTCACGTGATTTTAGCTGGCATTGTAATAGTTATGTTATAGGCTAATGAAGGCATTTCATTATCAGGCATCTCCATCCTTACATGCTAAAATGTTTGTTGACGTTTTCCCTACCTTATTTCATCGTCTTAAAGGTTTTGCTTACACGAGGATGTGCAAAAAGTTCAATGTGGGGGGATGTTGAGCTGCATCTTTGTCCAAATTTTTACGATTTTTTATCAAATAAATACATACTTGTACCTGGTGTTTTTAATCATTATTAATCCATTATGTTGTTAATTAGAGGAATTTAGAAACAATAGTTATTATTCTTGTTATTAGTTAATTTGATGATTGTTTTTAATAAATTGCTTCTTGGTTGTAGGAATCTTCGGTGCAGGAATGCATTCAAGTGCGAATTCACCAAATGAATAAAAGCAACAAATGGGTAGTTGAATTACTGTAGGTTAAAATATCAAATTTGCGACCAAATGGAGCAGAATATCTAAATTCTGAGATGTGGGTTGTGTTCAGAACACCATGTTTCCTATAACCCATAAAATGTTTGGCGAAATTTGGCTTCGTGAAAGAGTTATTGTCAAGGGGATATTCCACTGAAGACCACTCTTGAACGTGAACGTATTGGGTCTCTATGAATATTGCTACTCTGGTTATGTTTGGGGATTAAAACAAATCTCAGTTTACCCATCATTTTGTGAAGAGCACAACTTAAGCGTGCAATCATATCTGTTATCTCTATCAAAATCCATTGAAGTGGACTACATTTCTTCACCCAATAGTGCAGTGGGACTACACAGAAGCAGGCTGTTATGGATTCAATTTCTAGTCTTGTAGACCTGGAAACACTGGATTTGAGTGGCAATGTGTTGGTCTCTTTTCCAGATTCACTTGGACTTCTAAAAATATTAAAATTCTTGAATGTTTCAGGAAACAAAATAAAATGTTTACTAGATAGAATTTCTATGTGCAGTGAGTTGATTGAGCTGGCTGCTAGCTACAACCAGTTAATCTATTTGCCAACCAACTTTGGCTATCAGCTTGCCAACCTCTAGAAAATATTGGTTCAATTAAACAAGTTAAGGTCCTTGTCATCTTCTGTCTGTGAACTCAAATCTCTAAGGTATTTAGATGTTCATTTCAATGAGCTACGGTCTTTACTAGATGCCCTTGGAGACTTGAAAAATATTGAATTCCTAAATGATAGCAGCAACTTCAGTGATTTAGTAAGTTTACCAGAATCAACTAGTGAACTAACAAACGTTGTTGAGTTGAATGCCAGCAACAATCAAATCAAGGAACTATCGTATTCATTTGGAAATTTATAGAATTTGAATAAGATCAACCTGAATCAAAATCCCCTCATGGAACAAACGAATGAGATTGTTGTACAGGTTTTGGAGGCTGTAAAGGAGTACATGGCCAAAAGATGGTTGGATTATTTGCTGGAAGAGGAACAAAAAAAAAAATTTCAGCCAATAGCAATAATTAAACAAATAATGGTTGGGTGCAATGGAGCAGTTCTGTGCTTGGAGGTTTGATTTAAGGGAAGAAGGAAAGAATCAGAGGATATTTAGGGCCATCACAAAAATGTCATATGGATCCTTACCTGGAACATCAGTACTGAATTACGTACCCATCTAACACTTTTAATAATTTTTATACCATGCAACTTTGCATATTATCCAGTTCTTTCTTTCTCACAGTTCTGTTGGTGAAGAGGATATAATCGTTTTGGTATCTACTCCATTCACAAATATTTGCATCTGAAATCCAAGATGAAGTAGAATTAACTTGTGGTGATTGATATAGCATGCAACTTTAATTCAGAATTTAAATTTGCGCGTGCAACCAGAAAAAAAATTATCTTTGGGTGTTCTAGGTCATGCCCTTGTATTTTGAAACAATATATGTATGCATTGTGAGGAAGTAGTAGGATATGATGCTCAATGACTACCCAGTCAATGCATGCACAGTAGGTCCAATAACCACATGAATCTCTTGCCATAACCTTGCACTTGGGTTAGCCATGTCAATGATTAATAAGGAGTGTTGATTGACAGATTGATATTCAATGGAGGGGAAGAGCTGTGTGATGCCTCTGCCAGCTATATGAAGTTCAATTTCCTCTAGGAATAAAGACGCACCTTCCAGCAACAGCCACATCCCAGAAAAGGAGGAACATTTTCCTAAATTTTGCATTATGTTTCAAACCAATTCTCATTCTAGCAATTTGTAAAACAAATAATTTTCTCTATTTCCAGGTTGAAGCTCTAGTTTGTGATTAAAAAATGTATATATATATATATATATATATATATCAGTTGTCGGGAGTCGATGTGCAATAGCTATAGAGGGAAGAAGTCGATAGATAGAGTGATGTAGTAGCTGTAAAGGGAAGAGGTTGATTAGAAAAGGATTCGATGCAATGGAATGAAGCAGTCAATCCATTAGAATGGTAGCTGCACAGATTGAGGAGTCGACCCATGAGAGCATAGAAGTAGCTGTGCACCAAATGAGAGGACGCAAAATCGATATGTTCCGTCATCAATTAGCCAAGAGCGCAGATGAATTTTTTGAGATGAAGAGTATGGGTCTATCAATTAGTTTCTCAGATGTAGAGGGCATAGAAGGAAATGCAGATCCAGCATTGAATTTTTCAGGATTGTAATGGAGCAACAACGAACGAATGATTTATTTATTAATTAATATTTGACTCATGTTTTGATTTAATTTAGTAAATTTTGGTGTGCATTTTTTTATGTAAGCACTGTAATTTTATTTTTAAACGTTGAGCTAGTTCGGGACTTGCTCCAGGGAGCAGAAGGGATCCACCGCAAACTGGAGTCGAGTCCTCACTCTTCATAGATTTAGGAATTGTGAAATTTGCAGAATTATATTTTAAATTTTTTTTAATAGTATTTAATATTTCTTAATTTTGCACTTAGATCATTATTTTGTTTTCCAAGTCTTGAGTTTGATTCATGATTTCACTCTTAGATCTTTTTTAATTAGAATTTGTTTTGTTTTAGATCTCTTTTAATTAGATTCTTTATTGTTTTTATAGTGTAATCATTTCTTTATGTGAGCAATTTTGAGTGTGGATTTGATTAGGTAAAGATATCAAGTTTAAATGCAGTGTGATGAATTTGAAGTAGGCTTGCTTTTTAATACTTCATTTTCATTTAGATTAAAATATTTAAATATTTTTTAATGGGATTCTTAAGTGTTATTTTATAAAGTGAAATGGTTTCTTCTAGCAATAGATATAATTTCTCTTTGATTAATTTGAATCTTGAATTATTATGAAGATTATTTTGAGTTATTTTAATGTGTGAGTTTTCATTAAGAATAGGGTGTGTTTCTTTTTTCTTGTTTCAAGATTAATTTCAAGTGTTAGTTTCAAGTTAGTTAGAGGAATTAGTAGATTAGTTTTCTATGTTATCATAGGAGATTTAAAAGTAGAATGCGAGTGCGAGAATGTTACATGATTGAGGATTGATTTGTAGTTTAATTACAGTGTGGAGTTTGCAGTAAATGACATTGGTTAAGTAGATTCCCTTTTAAGATTTTTTATTTGCGAGAAAATGTGTGTTTTCTTTCAGTACCCGGTTGATCATTACAAAGTAATATATTTATACTATGACCATTAAGCTGAGCCAATACGCAGTACAACTCACATTTACAACTCCCGGATTGATAATTAATATTGAGAGGTTTAATCCGACAATTAAGCCGCCCAATATTTTGGCACCGTTGCTAGGGAGTTGTATTTTGGCTCAGGTAAAATTTTCTCACAAAGTTTCAAGGATATTGCAGGACGTCAGAGGGCGGAGAGTGTACGGTAAGATGTGAGTGAAGAGCCACACATCCACTATTGTGGGGTTGCTCCAAAATCTGGCCATATTTATTATCTCTTGAACCTTTATTTCCTTATCTTTCTTAAGTGTAGCAGTAGAATCATGTTGTAGAAATTTAGTTTCCAAATTGCCTTGTTTTTAATAGATTAAATAGCACTTTGATTCGAAATTTTCCTTTCATGCAAGTGTGGTGAGTTGCATTTCAGTCAAAATATTTATTCATTTATCTTCAGAATCCAATCTTCAACGTTATATCATTTTTGGGGTATTGCAAGAACCCTTGTGTACTAATCCATGTGATGACATAATGTACCAGTTTGCTCGTTGAAGACAAGAAGATGGTATTTTGAGGAATCATTCAATGAGGAGTTTTTATGCTGCTACAGAGACGAAAAACTCATCCGATGAAGTATTCACAAGTGCTTAATTTAATATCTTTCTTGAACATAAATTTAATATAATTAAATCTTTGATTTAGAAATTGGACGATTTACTGGAACAAGATAAGGACAAAGAACCACTACTTATCCTATGTGCCAACTATAGAAAGAAACATTGCCTTGGAAAGTGTCCACTTAGCGATCTAAAAGTTTGTTAAATTTGTGAGGACGGTCATGAAATCGAACATTTCCCATCACTGCCATGATTACGAAAGGTACTCAGGGAATCAAGTAAGGAATTGAATCAACTGCCAGGTATAACTCAAAACCCAACACCATTTGATACTTCGAATAATTATTATTTTCCTAAGCAGGTTCCTCAACATGTTTATAATCCTCCAATGTCATGGAAAACTTTTAATCCTCCTCCAATTGAATATCCTACTTCATGGCCGCAGTGGCCCTCGGCTTTGCCGTCATCCTCGAGCCAGATATCTCCATGGCCTCAAGAATCGTTTGGATCTTTCTCTCTAGGGAAATATCCCATGCAATTCAATCATATGAGCACCATCAAAAACCATAGTTTATTTCCAACGCACCATTTAGTTATCCTCCTCCATGGTCCCAACCGTATGTGCAACCTTACCCTAGGCCTAACCCTCATCCATACCCTAACCCTAGTCCATATCCTAGTCTTAATCCAAACCCTAATCCATACCCTAGACCTAACCCTAGTCCAAAGCCTAATCCCAATCCAAATCCAAATCTTAGTCCAATCATTAACCAAAACCCTAGGCCAAATTGCACCCTAAACAGTAATCTAAACCATCCAGTTGCACAGTAGTTTGAACCACCCATTCTTTTCGTTGATTCCCCTATTGAAAAAAATGTCACACCTTCTATGTTGGAAAATGGAATGAATTTGGAAACTTCCCCCATTACTACAGAACATTCACCCTCGGAGGATGTAATTCAGAGACCACCAGAGGAGAAAAATTTTATTTGAACTTGTTCTGAAAATGTTGTGGAAACTCAAAACCCTATAATATCTCTCAACCATTCTTGTCAATTTGAAAATCAAACATTTGAGCCCGAACTTGAGGGATTTATCTTTTCTCTTTCACCGGATTCTTTGTTCCTCCAAGAGAGTGACTATCAAACTGTGGAAGATTTGCATCAGTTGGAGAATCCTAAATATGTGGATTCCATTGAATCTTGGTTTCAAGCAGTCATCAATCCATCTTATTTCTTCATCATTCGGAAACTCCTGGTACCATATCATTTAAAGCAACTGGTTTCTCATGCTTTCGTATGTCATGAAGTTTATTCCCTAAAACTAAGTGTGAGTATAGTCAGCATTTTGTTACGCGCATGGCTTCATTGGAAGTACTCATATACTTGAATATGAGTCTTTCGCCTCTTAGGGTAAAATAGGGTAGGAGAATAAATGAATAAAGCAGTTATAATGTTATTAGGGCTTTGAATTTTAATAATGCCTGTTAAAAATACTTTTAATCCACATTTTTTTGGAACACACACATTTGTGGAAAATCTTGTTGAGTACAATTCACTCTAATACCTCATGATTTTGCAAAAAGTAACCATGATTAATCGCTCTAATAAGTTTCCGTATTGGATATATATTTTCAGTTTCCATTAGAAGGTACTATTGGAAAACCCCTATGGTGGACCACTCTTGCAAAGATCATAATGAGCTATTCAGGAGAACACTAGCATTCTTAACTCAAAGAATCTTTCATTCATTGTCTGGGATTTCCTTAACAAGTCTTTAGGGTAGAGGAATCAGCCAGCAACGATTAGTCATTAAAAACTTTTCACGCCATCCTATACTCTTAAGGAGTAGATCTGTCTCCCCACTTATTAAGTAACCTTTAAGTTTAATCATAAACAGAGTTTAGAAAATATTTAGGGAAGGATATGAGGTCTTGTAATGATCCTACCTACCACAATCCTGAGACCTAGCATGCATGAAATTACTGCTCCTAGTCACCAAGCCAGAGTAATGGCTTTCAGCCAAAAAGCTAAAAGACAGGAGGTATCATTACGAGCTGGCTTGTTCATCCATGTTACTTCTCGTGAGTGGCATTGCCATCAGCTGGTTACCAAGCCAAGACAGTGGCCTTCATCTAAAAATTCAAATAAACAAACTCTGAACCTATATCTAGTAAGTGGGATACTAACATTTCGCTAGGTTAAAATACATCCATGTCGAGGTTATGAACACCTGTGGGTAGCAGGGCCATGTCTGTGGTATTAAAGTTAATTGCATACTATGATTTTCTTGGTCATTCTTATCTTTCCCTAAGACTCATCATTTCTCTTGGGCGATGGTTTTAAGATGATTTGAAGATGATGCTTTGAGTTCTATATTTCAAAAATCAAGAATCTTTGAATGATGTGGTACCCTTAGTGAAGGTAATCCATTGTACTATATTAAGAGGAAATTTATTTTTGAATCCAGATAACAACGTAATTTAGAGTGCTCAGTAAAGAGGTTGTTGATTGGTATGATAACTCACCTTAATTTTCATGGTACTCAGAGTGATGAATTTCTCAATGATGACTACTCACAAGGTATTGGTTGCCGACAATGTGTATTGATTGTATTTTCCTCCACATATGTGCTTAATGACCTAGGTACAAGATTGTTATAGTAGGTGCATGAAACCTATGGTAGTATTTGTTAAATTGCACCTCTTCAATAAAATTTTATCATAAGATTTTGGGTAAAACGAAATTTGGGACAGGAAACAGGTATGTGCAAACACTATTTTCTCCATAATTGTTACTTTCAGTATATGATCTTGTTTTATCATTTCACGTGATTTTAGCTGGCATTGTAATAGTTATGTTGCAAGCTAATGAAGGCATTTCATTATCAGGCATCTCTATCCTTACTTGCTAAAATATTTGCTGATATTTTTCCTACCTTATTTCATCGTCTTAAAGGTTTTTCTTACACAAGGACGTGCAAGAAGTCCAGCGTGGGGGGATGTTGAGCTGCATCTTTGCCCAAATTTTTACGATTTTTTATCAAATAAATACATAATTGTACCTGGTGTTTTTAATCATTATTAATCCATTATGTTGTTAATTAGAGGAATTTAGAAACAGTAGTTATTATTCTTATTATTAGTTAATTTGATGAGTGTTTTTAATAAAATTATTCTTGGTTGCAGGAAGGTTCGGTGCAGGAATGCATTCAAGTGCGAATTCACCAAATGAATAAAAGCAGCAGTTGGGTAGTTAAATTACTGTAGGTTAAAATATCCAATTTGTGACCAAATGGAGAAGAATATCTAAATTCCGAGACATGGGTTGTGTTCAAAGCACCATGTTTCCTATAGCCGAGAAATCGTTTGGCGAAATTTGGCTTCGTGAAAGAGTTATCATCAGGGGAATATTCCACTGAAGACCACTCCTGAACGTGAATGTATTGGGTCTTTATGAATATTGCTACTCTGGTTATGTTTGGGGATTAAAACATATCTCAGTTTAACCATGATTTTGTGAAGAGCACAAATTAAGCACACAGTCATATATGTTATCTCTATCAAAATCCATTGAAGTGGACTACATTTCTTCATCCAAGAGTGTAGTGGGAAAGCTGTTGGGAGGTGGGACTACATGGAAGTAGGGTGTTACAGATTCAATTTCCAGTCTTGTAGACCTTGAAACACTGGATTTGACTGGAAATGTGTTGGTCTCTTTACTAGATTCACTTGAACTTCTGAAAAGATTAAAATTCTTGAATGTTTCAGGAAACAAACTAAAATGTTTACCAGATAGCATTTATATGTGAAGTGAGTTGATTGAGTTGGATGCTATCTACAACCAGTTAATCTATTTTCCAACCAAATTTGGTTATCAGCTTGCCAACCTCTAGAAAATATTGGTTCAATTAAACAAGTTAAGGTCCTTGTCGTCTTCTGTCTGTGAACTAAAATCTCTAAGGTATTTAGATGTTCATTTCAATGAGCTACGGTATTTACCAGATGCCCTTGGAGACTTGAAAAATCTTGAAGTCCTAAATGATAGCAGCAACTTCAGTGATTTAGTAAGTTTACTAGAATCAACTGGTGAACTAACAAACCTTGTTGAGCTGAATTTCAGCAACAATCAAATCAAGTAACTGTTATATTTATTTGGAAGTTTACAGAATTTGAAGAAGCTCAACCTGAATCAAAATCCCCTCATGGAACCACCGAATGAGATTTTTTTACAGGTCGTGGAGGCTGTAAAGGATTACATGGCCAAAATATGGTTGGATTATTTGATGGAAGAGGAACAAAAAAAAAACTTGTCAACCAATAGCAATAATTAAACAAATAATGGTTGGGTGAAATGGGGCAAGTTTGTGCTTGGAGGTTTGATTTTAGGGATGAAGGAAAGCATCATAGGATATTTAGGGCCATCACACAAATGTCATATGGATCCTTACCTAGAATAGAAATACTGATTTTGTGCCCATCTAACACTTTTAATAGTTTTTATACCATGCAACTTTGCATATTATCCAATTATTTCTTTCTCATAGTTTTGTTGGTGAAGAGGATATAATCATTTTGGGATCTACTCCATTCACATATATTTTCATCTGAAATCCAAGATGAAGTAGAATTAACTTGTGGTGCTTGATATAGCATGCAACTTGAATTTAGAGTTTACATTTGCGCATGCAACCAGACAAAAATGATCTTTGGGTGTTCTAGGTCATGCCCTTGTATTCTGAAACAATATATCTATGCATTGTGAGGAAGTATTAGGATATGACGCTCAATGACTACCCAGTCAATGCATGCACAGTAGGTCCAATAACCGCATGAATCTCCTGACATAAACTTGCACTTGGGTTAGCCACGTCAATTATTAATAAGGAGTGTTGATTGATAGTTTGATATTCAATGGAGGGGAAGAGTTATGCAATGCCTCTGCCAGCTATAAGAAGTTCAATATCCTCTAGAAATCAAGACGCGCCTTCCAGCAACAGCCAAATCCCACAAAAGGAGGAACGTTTTCCTGAATTTGGCATTCTGTTTCAAACCAATTCTCATTCCGGCAATTTGTAAAACAAATAATTTTCTCTATTTCTGGGTTGAAGCTCTAGTTTGTGATTAAAAAATGAATATATATATATATATATATATATATATATATATATATATATATATATATATATATATATATATATATATATATATATATATATATATATATATATATAAGTTGTCGGAAGTCGATGTGTAGTAGTTGTAGAGGGAAGAAGTCGATAGATAGAGAGATGTAGTAGCTGTAAAGGGAAGAGGTTGATTAGAAAAGGAAGGTAGTAGTTGTAGAATGAAGGAGTCGATGCATTGGAATGAAGCAGTCAATCCATTAGAATGGTAGCTGCGCAGATTGAGGAGTCGGCCCATGAGAGCAGAGAAGTAGTTGCGCACCAAATGAGAGGGCACAGAATCGATAAGTTTCGTCATCAATTAGCCTAGAGCACAGATGAATTTTCTAAGATGAAGAGTATTGTTTTTAATAGTATTAATATTTCTTAATTTTTCACTTAGATCATTATTTTGTTTTCCAAGTCTTGAGTTTGATTCATGATTTCACTCTTAGATATTTTTTAATTAGAATTTGTTTTGTTGTAGATCTCTTTTTAATTAGATTCTTTATTGTTTTTATAGTGTAATCATTTCTTTATGTGAGCAAGTTTGAGTGTGGATTTGATTAGGTAGAGATATCAAGTTTAAATGCAGTGCGATGAATTTGAAGTAGGCTTGCTTTTTAATACTTCATTTTCATTTAGATTAAAATATTTAAATAGTTTTTAATGGGATTCTTAAGTGTTATTTTATAAAGTGAAATGGTTTCTTCTAGCAATAGATAGAATTTCTCTTTGATTAATTTGAATCTTGAATTATTATGAAGAGTATTTTGAGTTAGTTTAATGTGTGAGTTTTCATTAAGAATAGGGTGTGTATCTTTTTGCTTGTTTCAAGATTAATTTCAAGTGTTAGTTTCAAGTTAGTAACAATAATTAATAGACTAGTTTTCTAAGTTATCATAGGTGATTTAAAAGTAGAATTCGAGTGCGAGAATTTTACATGATTGAGGATTGATTTGTAGTTTAATTACAGTGTGGAGTTTGCAGTAAATGACATTGGTTAAGTAGATCCCCTTTTAATATTGTTTATTTGCGAGAAAATGTTTTTTTTTTCAGTACTTGTTTGATCATTACAAAGGAATATATTTATACTCTGACCATTAAGTTGAACCAATACGCAGTACAACTCGCGTTTACGACTCCCGAATTGATAATTAATATTGAGAGGTTTAATCCAAAAATTAAGCCGCCTAACACCCATTTCAACTGGTGTATGGGAGGGAAGCAGTAGTATTAGCGGAGTTTGTCATACCAACCCTCCTAATCGCAACAACTCTCCAATTATTAGAGGAATACTCACTGAAAGAGTGACTACAGGAACCACAAGAGCTGGAAGAAGAAATATTTCTAGCAGAATTCCACCAAACCATCCAGAAAGAGAGATAAAAAGATTGGTATGACCGCCATATCAAGCACAAAACATTCCTAGTTTGAGGAAAAGTTTTACCTTATGACAGTAAGTTCCAAAAGTTCCCAGGAAAAATTAGAATGCATTAGCTAGGATCATACCACACAATAGAAATCAGAAATTCAGGATCAGTTCGGTTAGCACAACTAGATGGACAGATACTACCTGGATGGGTGAATGGCGTATGCATGAAGCCCTATCATGAGTAATTTCTACATTTCAACTTTCAATAACTCTCACAACTGAGAGGAGTCAATAGGGTATAATAGATTAGATAGATTCAATAAATCACTCACACTCGAGAAGACCTTAGATAGAAATCCCAATAAATAAATTTTAAAGCCAAGCAAAAATTCAGAGTTGTGATGTGGAGACCGCAATGCAACTGATTGTGGTCAGGGGGAGGGTAGTGTCCAGCATGTCATCCTTTTCAGAGAACAAGCGTGTTGAATATCATTCCATCATCATTACTCATAGTACCCATGTCAGTCCATAGGATTACCGAGATTTGAGAAGTAATTGCCACAATTAGCATCATCCATACCACAATAAATTTTCCATAATAGGCCATAATCATTACCCATCGCGTCTGCCCAACTCCAGAAGCAACACTCAGATTTTTCAGAACCCACCTCATCCTAGTTGTTGGAGTCTCGTGATTTGGCAGATTGGTAAACCAAATTACAAAGCAACATCAGACCAATCTTTGGAGTCCTAGGACCTAGCCTTCCTGGACTCAGAGAGGGCTCTCTCTATTATGCAAAGGATGTGAACTTGTTAGCTTTGTATGTTTGATTTTAGGCTAGCTATTAAGTATATTTTGGTTTGTTTTTTGGGTTTTTTAGGTAAACTAATCAAAAAGGACAAATAGAAAGAGAGTTCATTAAATCAACAGGGCTATGGGGTCAGATAAAGTCAGGACTGTTTAAATGGTGGACAAGGTATTACTGCAGGGCCGATTTAGTCAAGGTAAATGGATTATTTGGGTGAAAATGAAGTGAAATGAATATTAATTTTGTGAAAGACAAAGAGATCTTAAACATATATAGTTTTAAAGCATGTATTTATGAGGTAGGGAAAACCATAAATATCTATGAATAAAACTCAAACTGATACATATGAAAGATAAACAATCCGACGATACATAGAAGCATAAGAACCTCTAACTCTTGAAAATCACCTTCAGTTGTTGGGAAAACAAATAATATAAACAAACAACTCAATCTATGAAGAGGAAACTCCTAAATAGCATATCTTGAGCTATCAGGAACTCTGAAATAAGTTTGCAAGCATGGAAAAAGGGCAAGATCGAACGAGACCTCTTTGACTTAACTAAAACAACCAATATTTCATAGAAAGATTTCAGAAATGGAGTTTTGAGAAGCTATAAGTAAGCAGGGCATACCTTAAATAATACAATATAGCAAAACATACTGACCATAAATGAAACAAATAACAATTTCTTGATGGACCTAAAGGGAAATTAAGAATCCTTTAGAAATGATCAAGAAGAGGAAAACATTAAAACTGTAACATGCAGGATGTTTGAGGTGCTTCCATGAACATGTCTCAACATATACTTTTATGATCTACAGCAAATGAGAAATATGGAACATTAATGAAAACAAGGAAACATAAGCAAAATCAGAGAAACATCACCATTCACCAAGCCATGGAATCCTACACACAATGCTCCTCCAGCATCAAGCCAAGGCAAGACATCATCCACTTCATAAAACAAGTATTTCTTCCAAGCTAGTAATGCTATGTGTTGCTCTCAATATATCAAGTTCTGCCTCCTTGTTACAATGAATCCTCTTGGTTTATATAAGCCAAAGAGGAGGAAACCCACCTAGAGAAACTAGAAGGCCATTGGCCAAAAAAAAATATCTAAAACTTTCCTTGAGGCTTAACAAAGTCCAAGGCACAAAATATCCTTCAAAAATATCTTTTCTGACCAAAATAGCAAAAAAGGATCACTTTAAAGGCCTGACACATAAGATAAACTTTCTTAACGCACATTTGGCCCAGTCATCACTCAGAAAACTGCTTTTCAGCAAAATCTACAGGAACATAGCGCCAGAAAAAGGTTTGTTTTGCAATGAAGTTTTCGCTGACCTCCCGATGTCGAAATGAGTCTCGTGATGGCTGATTAGAAAGATACGGCCAAAAATACTTGTTTTTTTCAAATATGATGCCTAGAAGTTAGTAAAAAAGTAGAAACAATGAAAAAACCCAAGAATGTAGCACCTGCTGATATTAGGGGCAGAAAGGTAAAAAAAGGTTGTTTTTGGCCTTTTTGAGAAACCAAAACTGCTTCATTTGATCTGAAAATTTATGAGCATGTTCCTTTGATGTCAAGGAATCCAAAAATATATTTTCTTCAGTTAAGTATGCTTCTAGAAAAAGTTAAGGTACCCATGATTTTATGCTTTTAGGCCTAAAATTCACAAAAAACAAGAATGTGTCCAAAAATGCCCAAATTTGGTGAGTAGACCCCTTAAGGGTTTTTAGAAATATGCAATGAAGCTTGAGCAATAATTCAAGCTGGGATAGGTCTTTTCCATTTTTTTCCACCAGGCACCTCCTTTGGGCAGCTTTGATCTTCCTTCGGGCCAATTGATTCAACTTCTTGTAGTGCTCAGTCATTCTTCTTTGTAGGCCCAAATCCTTGTTAGCTTTCTCCAATTTGGTTTCCAAATGCTGATTTGCCCTCTCAAGCCAAGACTCTCTATTACTCTCAATTTCTTTGGAAAGGAGCTCCATAAGAGGGTACTGCTGTTCACAAGCTGATTCTTCTTCTTTGTGCTTTTGCAATGATTTTCTAAGATCCATGGTCCTAGGTCTTTTTCTTGTTGGTCCTTCTTCTTTTTCATCTTCCACATACTCACCCATGTATTCTTCTAGCCTCACTTGTGACTTTTGCGCTTCTCTTTTATATTTGATTTCCCAGGCGTCATAAATAGCCATCTGTCTATTTTTCATTCGCAAAAATTGGATAAGGTCTTTTGACCTTTCTAGGTCATTTTCCAAGTCTTTAACCTGGGCATCCCGATCTTGTAAGAGGGAACTAAGAATCCTGGCCTCATATTCTTCAACATCACTGTCTAGTTGTATTAGCTCAAAATCCCTCTCATGCTCATGACTACTTTCTTGTTCTTCAATCTTCTCCTTGCCCTTGCCTTTGATGGGCTTCTTTCCTCTAGTTTTCTTAGGCAATTCAACCTTGCTCTGTTTTGGCAATTTACCTCTGCTTCTTAGTGCCCTAGTGACATTGCTAGTCACTATTTGAGTGGTTTTCTTCCTTGATGTTTTGGTGTTTTTAGCCTTTGCTACTTTTGATGAAGAAAGCATGGCCCCTTGCCTTGGAGAGGCAGTAAACACATGCTATTGACTTTGATGATGATGAGTGAGAGGAGGAGTTAATACCTGGGCTTGTTTAGTTTGGTCTCCTGCAGCCTTACGGCTATCCTCTTCTCCAAAAACATTCTCTACTTGCACTTCTTGGTTACTTTGCTGTGGGTAATTTCCTTGTTCATTAAATTTGATATTTTTTATGAACTCAATATTAGGAGTAAACTCCTAAAGATTATGCTCCTTTCCTGTTTGGTGGGAGATGTCTAGGTCTACTATTTTTTCCTTTTCAAAACTATATGTACCTTCATCTATCTTCTTGTTGTCATGACTGTTTTTATTAATTTCCTCTTTGTTGTGACTGCTTCCATTATTTTCATTGTTTTCAATGTTTTCCTGATGTGGACTGCCTTCATCATGATTATTGTTTTCATTTTCTTGAGGTGGGCTGCCTCTTTCTTCATCACTGTCTTCATTTCTCCTTGTGGGCTGCCAGCCACATCATGCTTTCCTTTACCTCTACTGATGCTTACCTCACTTTCCTACTCTTTGTCACCATTACCCCCTTGTTCTTTTCTTTTCTTAATTCTTCTTTCTCACTGCTATATGTGGAGGATGGTTTTTGCTGGGGAGTAGACTCATGAGAAGAAGAGGAAACATAAGGTGTGGAGGGCAAGGAATGAGCATGAGGAGGGTCTTGGGATGAAAATGGCCTGACTTGTAGTGGCATGGAAGATGGAGAAGTGAAATCAGGGTGAGAGATGAAAGTTTCCCAATGGATGCCCTTTGGTTTCAGCTGGTGAACGATAATGATCTTAATGAGAGAGTGATGAAATAAAATTTCTTTCTGCTGAGCTGGAGGCTTTTTTCTAACAATGTAAGACATCTTGTCTATACTTTTTCACAGGAAAAATGGTAGGTTTAGCAACTTAGTTTTTGTGAAATGCATAAGGAGTCTGATGTGATAGGCATATACTTGGGAGTATATACCTTCACAAGTGAAAAACTTCATGATTATTTTCATGAGGGCTGCATAGTCATCTAGCAAGTGCAAGAAATGAAAAATGGAGCTGCATGCATCTTGATGATTTGATTTGAGAAAAGGCTGATAGTGGCTAAGGTCAAGTTATGATTGTTTGAACCACTCCTCTCCTATGTTATGGATTTTGGTTGCCTTAGAAATAGCTCTAGGAGTGAGCTCAAAATCTAAACCTACTATGTGAACTTGCTTTCCATCCAACCTCAGGGAAAATAACTCTATTAGATGAGGGTGGCTAGTGACCTCTGGTATTATTTTGCAAAAATCAAAGCATCCTACCTCTTGAAAACAGGATAAGATTGAGGGAGTGGTAGTGATTTCTTGAATAGTGATGGTCTCAAATTTGTTGTGTTGGCCTCCCTTTTTTACCCTTTTCTTTGGAAGCATTTTCATTTTTCTGTTTTTCTCCAAAATCAACTAGACAGCCCTTAAATAAAAATAGGATTTCTCTTCCTTTAACACTTCTTTCTCCTTTAATTCGGTTTTCAAAATATCATTTATGTTTTAAAAGAAATTGAGGGGTAAAAATATGGATAAATACCTTGAATTTTTTTTTGCAGAGATGAACACTAACCCTTGAGCAAGACTGGGAAATTTTTGGCCCTTTGTAACAAAATGAGCAGGTGCTATGCCCTTTCACACAGGGGCATAGTGTCTGAATGAAGGCTACATGAGAAAAATACACTGTGTCAGTTCAAAAAAAAATTGTTTTTGAATGAAGTTTGAACGACGAGCAGTTGTGGGCGCCGAGCGGAGACTGAATGAGGGTCGGACATCAAAACGCGTAGCACCAGTGCACAGGTGCATCACGCCCTTTGTAAATTCTTGCGGTGAACTGCTACAAGCACATAGCGTTCATGTACAGGTGCGTCGCGACCTGGAAAAGGTGCATGGAATGTTTGCCAGGGAACCAGAGATACCCTCTCCTTTTTTCCAATTGATAATGTGAGAGTAAGATATGCCTTTTGAGGGCTTTTGTGCCTTTTGGAGCATTTTTAAAACACACAGCCTTCCTTTGAATTTTTCAAAATAGTTTTATTAAACCTCTGCCCTTTTTGCTCATTTACCTTATTTGTATGGAATAGTTTTGAAACGTGTATTACAGTGTTTCATTTAAAAAGTGCTTTGCAAACAACAACACAAGTTTTCATTTTTTGTGTAAAAGCAAACCTCCCTTGTTTCAACTCATAAAATGTGCTCTCTACTTTTTATGAAAAAGGCCCTTTTGCCAACTGTAGGTACCCTCTGCTTATAAATTGAAGGAGGTCTTTTAAAATAGTCTTTAGGCCTGGTCTCTATTTTCCAAATGAAGCTTTTAGTCTTCTAAACAAGTTGTTTGTGTCATGCCCTTTGCTCATCATCCTTGAATGAGGCTTGTTAGACATAATATTTTTAGGCCCTCTGCTTATGATTTGAATGAAGCCTCTCTTGCAAACTAAACCTTGTGCCATGTGTCTACTTATCACTAAAGGAGGTATTTTAAATAGAATTGTTTATACCCTCTGATTATCATCATTGAAGGGGGCGCCTCATAAAAAACAAGTGATTGCCATCTGCTTATCATTTAAGGAGGCATTTTATGAACACAAGTGATTTCCATCTGCTTATCATGAAGGAGGAAATTCAAATGCTTTATCCTTTATCAATATGCATGAGACAGGTTTCTTTGTAGAAATTTACTGTAAAGATAGTGAGCAAGTAAGATATTTCAAACTCCAACATATCTGCTTTGTGTCTCTTAGGTTATCTCTCTTTTGTAGTAGCTTTAGCTTCCTCTGTAATGACAGTGTCTTTGACGATTTTTAGATTCTAGGCTATAGGGATATAAAAAAAATGCAGTTGCTCCCTTTTTATGCTCTTTCACTTTGATGCCTAAACTGCTAGAAGTCTTTTGCCAGAGAACTAACATACCTAGTCTCATAAGACTTCTTTTCAGAGCTATGGCCATATGTTTGGGAAGAATGTGCAAATGCCATTGTGAGCTTACATGAAGTGCTAGATGCAGTAAACTCCCATCCTTTGTACTCATTTTTCCATGATGGATGATTCTTTGACTTTCTTGGTGCTTTGAGTTTGCAGGTATGAATCGTGTAGGTTTCCTTTCTGTTTGAAATCTGCATTTCCTTTATTTCCCAACAGTCAACTATTCCAGCTTTGAAAACTTTTCTTGAAGTTTCCCTTTTGTTTCAGAACTGGCTATTTCCATATATCCATAGCACCCCTACATAGATACATGGATAAAATGTCTTTGACCATTGGAGACCTTTCCTGAGGTATTATGATGATAATGCTTGAAAATTTCACTTGATTACTTTCTTCAGACATAGGACCTTCTTACTCTGTTTCTTCCTGAATGTGAACCTTATAAGATTTTCTAAAACAAAACACAGTAACCATTTTGATGGTGTATGACCTAGGGGTAAACAAGGGTTTTGTTTTGCCAGATAAGAAAAAGGATGGCTGACTGATCTTTAAAACCAGGTTTTTGACTAAAGATATTTTTCTCAAGATACCTATTCTAAACACCATCACCTAAACCTAGACACTTTGTCATGACTTTTGAAGGGTTTCTCAGACATAGTCAGGTCATCAAATGGACATTCAAATAGTGAGAGGCGAAAAAGACAACTTGTCATATGCTTTGACAGAGAGCTGTGTGAAAACAAAGGATTTTGGACATAAGATATACAAGGCTTATGACAGTTATGGATAAGGGATTTTATCAAGACTGAAACTTGATGACCAATTCTAACACAGTCTGTAAGAGAGGAAAAAGATAAAAATTTCTCTGAGGGGTTTTCTTAGAGGACAAATTGGCTGTTTGAAATTGGTTTCTAGAAAACCTAGGCAAGGCATATAATCATCACAACAGGAAAAAAAACTGATGACAAACACTAGTAACTAATCACATGATTATAACCATGGGGGAAGGCAGGGAAAATTAATTAGTTATGGGGTCTTATCAACCTCATGTGTGTCGGTTACTTACATAACTTTCATGAAAGAAAGCACAAGCATGCTGGAGAAATCCGAGTTAGAACCAGAAACAAAAGAGGTAGCAAGAGAAACATCATCAAAAGAAGTTCAGAGGGGGCATCCAGAGGTAGGAATTTATAAGGAAAGAGAAGGAGTAGCTCTACAAGTGTACCAGAGGAGAGCTAAAATGACCAAGATAGCACCAGCAATCATTGATCAGGAGCTCGATGAAAGAATTCCGAAGATGGAGTCGCTAGTGGGAAAATATGATAGCGCGTCACTGATCGATACCGACCTGACAGATTATTTCAATTCCCAGTGATGAAGAAAAAATTCTACATGGAAAACTATGCCACAGAATTAGGACAAGAAGCAGCAAGAGTACTCCCAGAGTTTAGAGGTATCCAACAATCCACCATACTGAACCTCATAAAACTTCCAGTATTCGACACCACAGGGGTTGTGATGCAATGCACAAAGTTCCTGCTGAACAAAATCCACAATGGGTCATTTTGGCTAGGAAGAGAAATACCAATTCATGTGGAAGACATTCACAGGTTAACTGGGCTATCACAAGAAGGAAGAGATGTCTCCACGACATTCCAAAATGTGTCAAAGAGAATGAAGAAAGCAGGAGATGGCGACTACTACAAGAAGTATGATAGCAAGAGAGGAGGAAAGGGGGCCAAGATAGACCTGATCAACAAGCCAGCAGTCAAGTTTGTCTGCTATCTGATTGTGAGAAAACTATGAGACATTACACGAAAGGGGAGTTTAGGCTCGATAGCATCTCAGTTGTGGAGCACTGTATCCAGGGGGCACAACTAAATTGGTGTTCATTTCTACTTAATGAGTTAATTGAAGCTTGTGAGGATAACTACAAGAGAGCCACTAGGTTCATCTATGGTTATCTTGTCATGGCATTGGAAATGTGGAAATGGACCTTCCCAGGAATCAAACAACCTCTGGAAATTGCAATAGGTCAACCGTTAGCAATGAAGTTCACACCCTAGAAAGTATCAGGGGACGGTAGCACTAAGGAGTTCAACAAGGAAGCATTAAAATTCTAGTACAACCAGATGGTTGATGTTGCGATGAGATAGTAGAGAATCCCAAGGAGCTTGCCGGAAAATTATTCTGCACAAGTATGGTTTGTAGTCAGCCATAAGAAAACCTACATCAGGCCAACATGTGTGCTGGAATCAACCTTCAAGATGAAGCCATTGAAGTTTCAAATCGATGAAATAACTTTCTGCACTGAAGTATGTTCATGGCCAGGGGTAGGAGTGGAGGTTAGAAATGGAGTCTATTCCTATTCATTTCATGGCATGCTGCCGGATCCATTGCTAGGGGAAACACCGGAGGAAGCGATGGCCAGAATTTCACGACTACAACTGACACCAATCAGTGAGAAGTTGAACACAAAGGTACAAAGATTTAACTGGGTAGTTCAAACTCTAACAAGTGATTCTTCATTGTTTCCCACTTTTATGGAATTTCAGGCCTCCAATTCTGCCTCCTCTTTCATTACAGTCCCCATAGTCACGACCATACTGCTTAATTTTTTTAATTCACCAGAAGTGACAACCACATTTCTTGTCAAAAATAGTAAAACCTCAAAGCCACCAGTAGCTACACCAAAATCCAAGAAGGAAAATTTTACAGTGTCTATCCAGGTCATTGATCTCACAGGGGAAGATCAAATTCAACCAATGGACACAAGGGCCCCAATCCAAGAAGAGCCATTAACAGAACACCAAGTAACTCAAGAGCTACCTCTACTCAACCCCAATTCCTTTTTAAATATCTGTATATCTCCACCTCGCACTCACCACTCATCAGCCCACACCTCATTCACCTCTAAATACCATCTAGCCTAAACACCCTCCACATCAGCCACCATATCCAACCCAGTCAAAGCAAAGAGTAAGACAAACGGAGACAACGAGGTGGAAGTTAACTTCAGTACAGCACTGGTACCTGAGTTTAACCAAAACCTGGTTAAACAGGTCACTTAATAGGACCTTTTAAGTCATGGGGGTCTTTTACTGTAGATAAAACACCCTAGCCTGAAGAGTTGAACCCGTTTCAGAAAGAAAACCTGATACTTCACCAGATGTAGCCCACTCTAAACATAGATAACCCTAATAATCCATTTCCACAACCAACACTGACGCAATCACCGCAGGAGCACTCAGCCAAGTCCATTGCGAGCGGTAAACCACTCCAGGAGAGACCGCCAAATCAAGATACGTCTGGAGCTGAGAGCATGAAAACCTAGGGAACGATGCAATTGTACAATTTTATTGAGATCAATACAGCAGGCTGAAGAGCTTCACGTAGAACTCTAGTAGAAATTTGAGCAGCAACAGGTACAGATCATCGTGCTTATTGAAGAGCGTGAGAAACTAAAGATAGACAAGGACAACTTGCAAGGCCAACTGGACATGGTGACATAAATTTTTAAGGATCTCTAGCCCACAGTAACGGCTCACAAAGATCAGATACCGAACGACATATTAGCTAGTGACATAGTCAGCTAATCCATCCACGTCCAGGTGGCATGTTCGAATCTCAATCGAGAAAATAGGGAACTGAAAGTAGCACTAATAACCAGGCACGCGCTACTAGACCCAGCAGACATCTACATGGAGAAGATACCAGAAAGACAGAACTAGGTAGCCAAGATGCAGGAATCTCTGAGCACCACGGTAAAGGAAGCCTATGACCTTCTGAAAAATCTACATGAGTGTTCAACCACACTCACTTTTAAATCATAGCCAATTTCGACACAACTGCAGCAGGTGTCAAAGGAGATTCAAGAAGCCACAAACCCCAATGGACTTGACCAATTGTACAACCAATCGAAAGAGCTAGAGGTCAAGATACAAAAAATTGAGGAACATTCAGCAATAGCCAAATAGGCCCTCCGGGAGCTAAGGCAGCCTGTCAAGCTTATTTCCCAAACAATGCAGCAAATGGCCACTGAGGCCAACATTAAGATTAAAGATGTCTTTGGTAATTTTTTTCCCGTCTTAGGGGATAAATAAGCAGAGCAGGTCACTGCAGAGACAGACCTACTCATGCAGGGATGGAAACAAGCCATTTACGGCTTCAGAGAACTCAAACCATTAGTGCTAGAAAAGGTCCCCGAGTTGGGGCCCTTATTTTGACAGGGATAACAAAGGAGAAGACAGGACTGGCCACGGAGGCAAGCAAACTGATGGAAACTGAGTCAGCAGAAAACAATTGACTCAAGAAGAGTCAATAGGATGTGGTCGAGGCCTATTGGGGCCCTTGTTTTGAAATAAAATAGTTTTTGAGTTGCAGATAACACGTGACAAAACGCAAACACGATACACAGAGATCTGTCATGGTTATGAAGAACTGAAGAGGAGGTGGTGCGGCTATTGCGGGAACAAGCACAGATGGAAGAAGGAAGCGACAGAGAACAAGCAGTAGAATGCCTAGCAATCAGGGAGATGCAGCAAATAGGAGAGTGGAAAGGAAGGGAGAATTGTCAGTCGCATTGGAAAAGGAAAAAATAAGTATCCGGCCAGTAGAGACAGGAGGTTGGCACTGTAGGGATTAGAGGACAGGAGCCGTAGGAGAGCTCTGTTTGTTATGTTCGTTCTGTTCTCTCTCTCTTCGTTCATTCTGTTCTTTCATATGTGACACTATTGTAATAAGTTCTGCCCAGATCGCTCTAAGGAGAAATGTAACTATCTCTTGTTGTTAATGCAAAACATTATGCTTTGGATTTGATGTTCTGATTTTGGTACTATGTTTTTTAATTAAGTTGAATGTGCGGGTTACTTTAATTTTTGTTTTTCCGTCTTGACTACGTTGATGAGTATTGTCATTTATATATTATTTACACTTATTTGGAGCACCTAGTCCTGTGGGTTTAGGATATATGTTATGCTTGATCGATACCAAATCTGATCCTAACCTTAGTAAGGTCACGACATGCCTTGGGTGAGACTCTCTACTCTTCGGAGTAGTGTTAAAATGTCGGTGTTGTGCTACACTACTCTGGAAAACCTTGTTGGCCTCCATCCTGAACCTGGGTCTTGCCCAAGGGACCTTTTTCCTTACCAACAGGTCAATTGGATGAATTCTCTTTATATCAAACTTAAACGAGGTCTTATTGTAGTTTTTTGTACCTTTGGGTTGAGGAATTTGTGCTTCCAAGAATGCCATCTTCATTCTTCCCTTCTCAGAGTCAAATGTTGATAGAATTCTACTCTGGGAGCTGCTTGTTTTTTTCCAAAACTAATTGTCTATGTTGGTGTTAAGAACCTCATTCCTTCTTTTGATTTCTTTGAATGTATCATAGATGTCATCCTCTTGTTTCCCTACAATGGTAGTAGATGTTGGAGTCTGCACATCTTGTTGTTGGAATGGCACAGTGGTAAAGGATGTTGAGAAAATTGCTTGGCCACCTGTTGGAGATGAGCTTGGTGAATCTATGATTGTGTTAACTGTCTGCTGGTCTTTCTCACTTTCCTAGTCGATGTTCATGCAGACTCTGGCCCTCTTCATGTATTTCATTTTGAATTCTTTAGTGGAGGAATCAATATCCATGTATTTTTTATCTTCCCTAGTCCTCCTACTTCCTACTTCCTTTTTTGGTTCCTTTCCTTTGGCATCTTGTGCTCCTACAACTTGTCTTTCTTGTAGAGTTGGTGTTTGAATTCCTGAAGTAGAGATGACTTTCTCTTCTACCTCCTGGAGAGTGTTAGCTATCCATTCTTTTTTATTCATATACTACTCTATCTTCAATCTGTGGGTATGAATGTAGGGTGTGGACTTGTTCTCCACGCTCTTCTTGGAGATGATCCCCATTGGATCATAGGACCAAGTGAAGCTATGAGCGAACTTCATATCCTTCAACATTCTATCTACCTCAGCCCCTGCTTCTCTGTTGTTGCATATGAATGGATCAATCTGTGATTTGATCCTGAATTGTGACTTCTTCTTGGCAGAGACAAAATGCACCTCATCTACATTTATCATTTTTCTAATATATTCAAGTGCAAATATTCTCATAGAGAGGTACTTGGGAAATTTATAGGGGGCAAATTCACTGCCATAAACCCTGATCTCTATGTAGTTTTGGTAGAGGTGCCAATCTTTTGTTCTGATATGCTCTGTCAACTACATCACCTTATTTAGTTCCTCACTAATCCTTGGCTTTGTAGTACTACTGAGTGCACTGATTTCTGGATGAATAAACAAGTCTACAAAGATTTTTTAGGAGTAATTATTCTGCTCCTTCATCAATATAGTAGTCCAGAAAATCATTGATTGGGGCTGAGAATCATCATTCTTCTTCATCATATAAAACTGAAACCTACTGGATTGGAAATAAACAAACATGTATACCAATATAGAGGTGTATTTGAAAACTTATTTTGTTTGAAAATTTAGGAATTGTTCATGAATGGCATCTGCAAGAAACTGTACATAGTTGAACATGATTTTGGGATGAGCATCTAAAGAAAGAATAGATAAGAAACCAATTATGGCTTCATCTACCCACTGATCATTGTGATACCCCAATAAGTAAGATAAAACAAAGATGATGTGTTGGGTCCTATCAGGGAAAATGGATGATGGATATGGGGGATTTTTGGTAGGCATTGGGTCATTTGTGGCCAAGAATAATTCTAAATTTTTGGCCCTACTAGTAAAGTCCAGGGGAAATTTTAAGGATGGAGAATTATTTTGAAGTTTTAAAAAATGGCGAATCTCACAAGTACCTAATATGCAAACTATAAAATGTTTATTGATGTATTTGTAAAATTATTGAAATTTATAATGATTTTATATATACTATCGATATAATGTTGGCGATTTTTAACGTAAAATAATTTTATATTGTAAAATTTGGGCGAATGATTTTTAAGAAAAATGGAAATTGGCGAATCTTTTTTTGGGAAAAATCATGGAAAATTAGCCCACCTAGGAAGATTAGCCACTAAAATTTTCCATGGTAAAGTCTAGTTGCTGGTATAATTCTTTCACAACTTCATATGAAAAGGGAATGGTATTCTCAACAATGGGGGCCTGCATCATCTCATGAATGGACTGGGAATTGAAGGAAAATAATATTTCTCCCGCAGGGTTCACTATGGCTCTCTGGTTTATGTCATAACATGATTGGAATTTTCTGATCAGTTCAGGGTCGTTATGGGTTTTGGGAAAAATTCAAAAAGGAAATTTGGTCTCCCAAAGTCCTATATCATCTACTTCTTCAAGGAATTTATCCTTGAGCCAGCAGTAGACATCGAACAAGTCAAATTCTGACTATGTCTTATGGATTTTGTACTCTCTAAAGCCAGGGGTATATGATCTAAATCTACCTAAGGGTAGACCATGGGATTGAAAGGTTGTTGGTTTTCCTTTGGAGGCATCTTATGTCTTCTGTAAATAAATTTTTTATCTGTAATGAAGAATTGGATGTAATAAAAAGGGATCAGAGAAGGGAAAATGATATAGATCAGCACTAGGGAAAGGGGATAATAGAAAGAGAAGTGTGTTTCACTTTGTAGAGCACTATGAATTCTTATATTGATCAATTTTAGGCTTTCCACACTGGTGCTCACTATAAATTCTCTGCAAATCTTTGTAAATCCCTGAAAATCCAATTCCTGTAATTTTAAAACATTATAAGCAAGGTAAACTCTGCTTCGGGCATGAATTCAGGTTTTAAAGGATGATAGGTCGACCGTTGAGGTGGCGCGGGTCCATTGGGTAATGACCTGGCCATTTATGGCACAGTGACTATGTTGGAAGGGGGTGATTTTTTTGGATGGAGGGGACATGAGGGAGAAGATGTGGTGCCAACGGTGCGGATAATGGTCAACAGGCGCAGCAATATTGTTAAAGAGCAAAAATGTTTTCAAAGGGGGAGATGGCGTTGAGTGGTAATAGAGCAGGGTGGTGTTATAGGTCAATTTGGGCACCATTCCCAATGACCTGGGTAACTAGGCATCATCTCTAGGACCGATGATCAGGGGTCTATCATTCCCTATCATCTTAGTTTCTATATGCCCTAAGAAAGGAAACAACATGAATCAAACAAGACTTTCATCAAGCAAGGATTTTACACGGTTTGAAGCTTATTATTTTAACATGTGGGAGCTCACCAATGCAAGCTCTAAGGGGCCTAAGTACATTGCATATGCAGGTATCCCCATTCAAGGCTGCTCTGCAAAGCACTTCCCGACATTCAAAGGTGCGTTGGTCACATTGGGAGCGAAATTCTCATTGTTCTGGAATCTCCACTTGGCCAGTGTCTTCTAGAAGGGTTCACATGTGTCAAGCTTTGGATCCAAGTGTGCATTTGACATCTACATGAAATGAAACATGTCTTACTTATTTTTTGAATGTTATTGATTACAAAAATACCTACATTTCATCTATAAATTGAACACAGATCTAAGTGTTTGGAAGGAAGAATTTGAGTATGGAAATGCTGGAGAATTTTCAATAGAGAGTTTGATTTGTGGAGTTGCTGCTGGAGAGACTTATGCTGTGATGAGACTTGGGAACTTTGCTGGAAGGTCACTTCAAATCGGTCACTAGGTTGTAGCCTCTCCTTCTATCATCAATAAAGAGTACTTCTTGTTTTTCCCTACATGCATCCATGTTTACTTTGATTTTCCGTATTGCAAGATCTTAGTTATAATGGATTGTAGATTTCGGTGGTGTAGATTTTCAGAATCAGAGCTTGGAATCTCCACAGTTCTCATTTTTTACTGAAAAATGAGAACTTTGGAGATTCCGAGCTTTGATTCTGAAGATCTTAGTTGATGAATGTAGTTTATGCTTAATTGATTTAGCTAACTAGCTTGAATAGATATCTATATTATTGCATATTTTGATGTTTCAGTGTTCTTTCTTGCAGGAAGCATTTAGCCATTTGAAGCCGCTTGAATTTGAAGTTGTAGTGGAAGCGACAGAAATGAGCCATTTGGAAGTGATTGAAACAAGTAAGCATTCAATCCTCTCTGTGTATCTATTCTGAGTTAGGAGAAACATTAGTATAGTCTTTCACCTGTTGTTTTAGACTAGACACCGGTCTAGGGAAGCGTAGTTTATCCGTAGATTACAATTCTGGCCCAACAAACTGGCGATTCCGCTGGGGATCAAACCCAGAATCTCTGGTTTCGGAGAGGGCGTTGAGTGGTAATGGAACAAGGGGGGTGAAAAATGTTATGGGAATGGCATGTAGCAGAGTAGGCGGTAATGGATACCACCCATTTGATAACCCCCCACCCCGTGGTTAAACTTCGAAGGTTGAGGGGGGGCGAAAGGCTATGTAAAGCGTCAGATGTGGGGAGATGTGCGAGGGTGTCGAGAAAGTGAGGGGAGTTTAGCATGTGATGAGATGTATGATGCAACAATGGGGTAGGGGAATGAATGAGTTCCGGGGGGGTAGTTAGGACTTAGGATAAATGAAAATATGTGGCTTTGGGGGTTTTTTAGGAATAAAGAGAATTGATAGCTTCAAGACTTAGGATAACATTTTGACATAAGGTATGCCCAAATGACTTCAAAGTCCAAAATTTTAAAACATAACCCCTTTTCCATATTTTGAGTGTAAAAAACCTATATTTTGATTCTTTGACACCATAAGAAAAAATGGGATTTCGATGCTGCACCAGGTGGAACAAATTTCACCTTTTCCATTTGTTCTTTCTACTTGACTTCTCTACTTACCCAAGCTAATCATCTAACATTTTTTATTCTTTTTTCAGGGTGCATTTGGACTAGAAAACCCTTAAATCACTTTTTCTTTTGAAATTCTAACCTAACAACTATCCTTATTTCAGCCATTGGCTCAATTTAAAATGTTGAGACAATTTCATTTTCTATCTATCTATTGATAACACAAGATTAAACAGTCTGGCATATCTTTATTTTCTAACCTATCAACAAAAATTGAAAATTTTCCAATCATGATTAAAATATATGACTGGAAAAATCTATATAATTAGTGTTATTTAAACTTGCAACACTTCCAGTGTTATTTCTTTTGGGGTTTTTTTTTCTTTTTTCCTTTTTTTTCTATTTTTTTTTTCTCTTTTTTTGTTTTTTATACCGTCTTTTATTTATTTTTCATATTTTTTTATTTGAAATCATTTGAATTTTTAAAATCATTTCAATAATGACAATTTTGCAGGAAATATGAAGTATCCAGTCACCTTGAGATTTTATGAATTATAGGGTACTAACAAAGTCCATCCTCGAATTTTGCAAGTGTTAATGAATTCCATCCTCGAGTTGTGTAATATTTAATGAAATTTCTCTTCAAGACATGTGTGGATAACTAAAGTGAACAAAATGCTAGTCTGTTGATAGAGAGTGAGGAATATAGTTAGAATGAAATTAAGTTTATGTGACCATGTAGTGTGAGAGTGGACTTAGTGGGAGAAAGGAAGAATTTTGTTGAAGAGCAGCGGAAGGTCAAGAGCTAAGAGGGCCATGTGAGTGAATGGGTCGAGGAAATTAATGTTGTAGCTGTGAATAGAGGCCAGGAATGCAAAGTGTGTTTGTTATAGAACTTTATTTTTTTATTTTTTTTTAAGATGTTGTGATGGTTGAGAGAGTTTGAAGAGTGTGAGGAAAGATGCAAAGAAAATATAGAGTACGAGGATGTTGATTATATTGTGTGATACCGAGCTAAGTGAGAGTTGAAGAATAGAGAGAGAAGAAAGTTTAATATGAATAGAGAACCTATGGATTCTATGTCTCAAAATGAATGAAAAAGTGTTCTGTAAAGTTTTGTAGGTTGGTGCCTACACATTAGGTAGTTGGTGCTTCCTTCATGTGGGTGCCTGAGAAAAAACTTGGGAGTTGATGCCTCCTACAAGTGCGTGCTTGCAAATAAATGAGTTGGGGCTTCCTGTTGGCTAGTGTCAAAATAATAAAGTAGGAAGTTGGTGCTTCCTATTGGTTGGGGCTAGCAAAACAAAATAGGGAGTTGGTGCTTCATGTTGGTCATTTCCAACAAAACAAATTGGGGTTTGGTGCCTCTTTCAAGTCATTGCTCAAAATCTTGATGCAATTAGAAGTGGTGGATTAATATTTACATCATAAAAAACAAAAATTGTGGTTTTCTCCCTTGATGGGTTTCCATGCACATTTAATTTTTGTATGTGTTACATTTTTTATGATGCTTATTATGTTTTTGTGTCGTTCATGTGTTTATTTATGATGTTTCATCCATGATTTATTACTAAATAAATTGAAATTATAAATTATAAATCATTTTTAAAATTGGCCATACTACTGATTCACATTCCCCCCCCCCACATTAAATAATTTTTGAGTTCTAAAATAGGCCTAAAACAAAAATGTACAATCAAAATAAATTTTATAAGAAAAAATAGGATTTAAGATGGTGTCAACTATGGGGGATGAATCATCAATTTTGGAGTAAAAAAGTAAAAAGATTAACAAAAAAATAAAAAATAAAAACTACTTTTTCAACTTGTATTTTCAACTTATCTCCTTACAATTTTTCTCTAATTTCTAGTACAAGCATGTTTTGGATGCATAATTTAATTCTCTCATCCAAGTATTACCCATGTTGTATACTTTCAATGGACCCTACTATGCGAAAAAAGAGAAATACATGAAAAACGTGATAGAAATCATGTTTTTCATGTATTTTCCATTTTTCACACAACAAGGTCAATCAAAAGTATGTAACAAGGGTACTCCTTTGATTAGGAATTAAATTTTTCATCCAGCGAGTGCTACCTCTCGAAATTTTAAAATAACCTTCTCATGAATTATCAATATGTTTGAAAATAACCACTCATTGAAAAGTGTGATCCTAATTGATCTATGTGACTTCTACAGGAAGACACGCAGTCTTGTACTAGTCTACATGAACCCTATAGGATCACATCTAAAGCAGGAGGCAAATATTTTTTAGAATTATGAATTTCAGGAGGCTCCACCACTAGTTTTCAACAGCTACAAGATGCCATCAATGGAGGCAATTATTTTCTAATCAACATAGTCAAATAAATTCAATCAACAATGATAGTTAAAAACAATTCCTCTATACAAAGAACAGATCAATGAAGACAAAAAATTGGACCTCAAAGGGAACTCATGCAGTCTCATATGATGATCAGTGGTTTTCATTGATGTCAACTCAAGCAGCACTAGGTGTTACCTCGATATTGCATGGGAATTTTGACTTAAAAAATTACTCTATTCCGAGTCAAGGATATTTGGGATGGCTTCTACTTTTCTAGATGTTTTCGTGTAGATATGACATGCCACGTAATTCTTCACGGTTTGAGAGATATTCTTGTTTGAAGTTAGTAACCCCAGTTAGTGGGCTAAAACCCCATGGGGTTGTGGCATGACACTAATCATTGGTTGTGGTCATTGAAAAATCAATAATTAATAATTTTAAGCTCCTAAAATCCATCCCATGTTCACTTTTTGAAGACCCTCTCAGCCTAATAATTTATATAAATTGTGATCCTCATATCCTCCTCATGTAGGGATTTCACTTCTTTAAACAGGTCATCGTGGAATTTTCGCAATAAATTTTTTTCTACGAAGGTTCAGAAGCATTAATTTCTATCACGTGAAGAAAAAACCCTGAGGAAGCTCATGTAAAACTTTCAGATCATGGTTCGCAATATTTTCAAAGATATGATCTTTGGAAGTTAGGGTTTTTGTAGGCTCCTGAACTTCATCTCAAAGAGGTAACCTTGGGAAAATCATCATAAATCTCTCTATGAACATCGGATTGGAATTATGTAAAAAGTGGCAGATAGTGTACATACTGCAGTTGTCTACGTATCAATTTTAGAGCAGAAGGAGAAATAGTGACACGTGGCACGTCGTACAATTTCGCTCTATTGAACTAGTCCATATTTAGTTCATTGTGATAGATTGAGCATAACTTTGTCTTGAAGAATCCAAATTGGGTCAAACCTATGGCATTGGAAAGAAGACTCAGAGGGCTACTAAAGGACTGAAAATCACATATCGAGGATCTGAAATAAAAAAGATACATCAGATTTAATATAGAGCTCCTAGAAGGCAAAAAAAACTAGATCATGTGTTGTCAAGGGCTGCAAAGGACCAGACTTTCTAGGGAAAAAAAGTAAAGAAAGGTGCAGAAAAATGATGCAGTAGAGGTTAAATCCAAGTAAGTATATTCTGTATATGCATGTTCATCTCTTAATTTCATTAGGTTCTTTGTATTCTAATTTTTTTTTAGCACTGACATATGCTCTGCAGGATGACGTAAGTTTTTCTATTATAATGCCATGGATATTTGCTTGAAGAATTTTTGCAGGTGTTATATATTCATCAAGATAATACTCAATGCATGATCTAATGTTATGAAGAGTGAGAAAGGGTAGCATGACAAGAGCAGCAATCAAGGTGTAGAACAACAACAAGAAGTTCACCACTTGAAGTCTTCAAGTGGGCAGCACTACATACAATCATTGTAAAGGTATCATTGTACTGAGTCATTGTAAAAGCATCATTGTAACATTTTTACAAGTGTCTATCTTCCAAGAATTGAAGAGGCAGTGTCAAGAGGCCTAGGATCATCATTAGATGGTTGTGTCATAGTTGGGGTTATGGTCTAGTGTGCCTTCTCTTCTACATCATTCTATATCATTGTAAAGTGGACCATTTTCCATGGCAGGGGAGTCAATTCTTATTTTATTCTTCTATATGGTGATAGGGTGATGCTAGGTTGGTGCATGAAGTCACAAACAGGTTCAATCCTGTAAAAACTTCAAGGCAGTAGGGTGGTGTTAGGGTGAGTTGTAGCTCAGTGGGTGTTGGGGCATATGTTTAGTTGACTACTGAATAATATCGGGCATTGCGGCATCCATCCAGTGGGAGCTAGAGAAGAATTATTTTCTAAATTCTATGAATTTGGAGCTTTCTTTTCAATTGGAGTTGAATATTAAAGAATTATTATAAAAGCATTCAGGTGGTTCTTGTCCCGGAGGGGGTTTCCACCTTAAAAATTGTGTCCATTTGTGTTCCTTTTGTTTACTAATATCATTGTACAAACACTGATAATAATTGAAGAGTAAATAATGCTCTGAAATATTAATAATAACACTAATTGAAAGGAATACTAATTCAACCCCCCCCCCCCCCCAAGTATTTCCAACAATTGGCATCGGAGCTTGGTTCTGTCAATAGCAATTTAACAGCTAGAAGGAGGTCATAGAGCATACCAAGAATGGTGTACCTCTGTTCAATGAAAATAAGTATGCACTCTGGAATGGAATAATGGAGGTCTATCTCTTGACACAAGGTTACGAAGTATTAGACATTGTTCAAAATGGCTTTACACTAACCATGGATGAAAAAGTAAGAAGAATTTGGTAAATGATGCAAAAGAAAATAATATTATTATAAGTGGACTTACTAAATTTGCTTATCATAAGGTGTTGGGTTGTAAAACTGCCAAAAATGTAAGGGAAAAGCTTGAGAATATATATGCAAGTGACTCAAATGTCAAAGAAGCAAAGCTTCAAATCTACAGAGAAAATTTTAAGCAACTCAGAATGAAAGAATATAACGACATTGTTGCATACTTCCAACACGTTGATGAAATAGCCAACACTCTTGAAGGATTGGGAAAGCCTATTGATGAGAAGAATATTATACGAAATATTCTTAGAACATTACCAAGAAGATTCAAACCAAAGGTATCAGTCTTAGAATACAATGAAAATCTGGACAAACTCGCTAAAGAGGAATTACATCGAGTTCTCACAGCATATGAAATGAGACTTGATGAAGAAGAGGTTACTTCACATCTAGGAACTATGTTCGCTACATCTAAGAAAACCAATAAGGACAAACGACCTTCAAAGTAAAACACCTGCACCTACAAGTGTGAAGAAAAGCAATATGATGAAGAAGGTCTTTCAGATGGAGAATATGTTTACTTTATGAGAAAACTAAAAATTGGTAAGGGAAAATTCAAAGGTAAACTTCCATTGATATGTTTTGGCTATGGTGAGTTTGGGAATTTCACAGCAAAATGTCCGAATAGAAGTGATGGCAACTCAAAAGGAAAGAAAGGATTTAAGAAATTCAACAAGTGAGGCTAAAGGTTTCAAAAGGAGCTTTCTCTCTAAATAATATAGCTCATCATCTGATGAAGACTGTGACAACGAAGAAGAATCTAATGAGAGAGTCTTGTTTATGAGCACAATAAACAAGAGGTATAAAACAATGAAGAAGAAGGTTTTACCATAGAATAATTTTCTAAGGAGGCAACCAAGCTTATAAAAGAGCTCAAGGCTAAGAAGATCCGTTTTAATATTCTTGAAGAACAAGTTCAAGGTCTCAAAATTGAAGTTGAAGAACACAAATGTATTGAAGATTCACTTCAAAAGAAGTTCGAAGAAAGCAACCAAGAAATGGAAGCATTAGAAGCCTAATTATTCTCACTACGTAAGGAAGTGAAAAGGGAAAAAATATCCAAAACTATGCCAACAAATCAAGGGCATTGGAATAAATCATCAATAATCAATGATCTTACAATGACAGAACTGGCCTCGGTTACAAAGAAGAAGAAGCGGGACCTTCTACAAAAAAATACAATGAACCTATGAGATCTGATAGGCATGCAGAATTCATTGGACAAGATTCACAAGAACAACCTTGGAAGAAAATTCTCTGACGAAAATTTCCATCCAGGTACCAACATAATTTTCATGGTTATTTTTATTCATGTGAAAAAATTGGTCATAAAGTTGTATACTATCACACATACCCTAAGAACCAATACCATTCCAGGAGATCTGTCAAATATGAACCTCCTAGGGCTCAACGAAACATCAATAGATTTGAACATTTAATCAATAATATTGAATGTTACACATGTCGAAAATTTGGACACATAGCTAGAGACCGCAGACTTGAAAATCCTCCAGAAGAATCTCCGAAGCCAAAGAACGATCGAACATGGAAGAAGAAGAAGATTGATAATTGTGTTCTTACTCTCAAGGCTCAAAAAAACAAATTTGTGTGGTATGTTGATAGCGGTTGCTCAACGCATATGACTGGAGATAGAAATAAATTTGTATCTCTGAAAGATAAGAAGAATGGAATTGTGTCCTTTGGAAATGATGGATCTGCAAATGTTATAGGATCAGGTACCGTCACTCTCATAATCAAATATGCTCTAGCCAAGAATTTTCTATTGGTTGAAAACATGAATCACAATCTGCTCAGTGTTGGACAAATGTGTGATCAAGGACACACAATTCTATTCAACTCCACAAAATGTGAAATCAGGAAAGGCAGGTATGGTAAAATTGTGGCTACAGCGAGTTGAGCTCCAAATGACATATACGTTATGGATGAAGCAACTAAATCATGTCTACTAGCTAAAGAATATGAAAGCTAGTTATGGCATAAATGAATGGGTCACATAAACTTTGACAATCTTGTTAGGATAAGCAAAAAAGAAACAATACAAGAAATGTGGAAAATATCAAAACCTTCCAACACACTATGTGAGGCTCGTTGGCACGGAAAGCAGACAAAAGTCTAATTTAAAACAAAAGAACAATTTTCATCACATTCATTGGAATTGATACATATTGATGTATGTGGTCCTGTGAGAAAAAAAGGCTTAGATGGAGAATTATATTTCATGTTAATGATAGATGACTATACCAGGGTGGTAGTCATCAGTTTCCTAAACAAAAAATATGAAGCATTTGAGTGCTTTAAGATCCACAAGGAGTTGGTCGAAAATGAAACTAATTTGAAAATAAAGTGTCTAATATCAGATAATGGTGGAGAATTCACTTCCAAATTATTTCAGCAATATTGTGACGAAAATGGAATAAAAATACAATTTTTAACAACACGAACACCTCAGCAAAATGAACTTGTTGAAAGAAAGAACAAAACCATATTGAAAATGGGTAGAACAATGTTGAAGGACTCAAAATTGGATGAGAAACTCTGGGTTCAAGAAATTGATACGACAGTCTTCATTATAGACCGAAGTATTCTCATAAATAATTGCAACAAGACTCCATATGACTTATGGAAAGTAAAACTAGGTAATGTAAAATATTTCAGAATCTTCATAGCAAATGTTATATCAAAAGAGAAGATCAAAAGTTGGGTAAGTTTGAATCACATGTTGATGAAGGTATCTTTGTTGGTTACTCATGCAAAAGAAATGCCTATAAATTCTATAATCTAAGATGAAAACAAATAGTAGAGAGCATAAATGTTACATTTGATGAAGATGGTGTTCTAATGAATAATGATGAGGATCTAGAATCTTTGAAACTTGAGACAGAGGCTCAAAAAGACATAGAGAAAAATTTAGAACAAGAAGGAATTTTCGACTAGGAAGAAGTAAATAATGATCATCAAGATATACAGGAACAACAACAAGAATCTCCTCCAAAGAGAACAAAAGAATGGATTCAAAAGAACCATCCATCAAATCAAATAATTGGCGACATAAATGAATGTTGACAGCTTCGTTCATCACAACAAGCTCACATTGATTTTCTAGCAACCTTTGAGCATGTACTTTTGAGGAATCCAGCTAGAATGAACATTGGGTAGCAACTATGAATGAATAATTGGATCAAATCAAGATAATGCCTGGGAATTAGTTCCACGACCAAAAGATAAAAATTTCATTGGGACTAAATGGGTCTTCAAGAACAAATTGAATGAAGATGGACAGGTTACCAGAAACAAAGAAATATTTGTTTGCAAAGGATATGCACAAGTGGAAAGAACTAATTTCGATGAAACATTTGTACCAATTGCCAGAATCGAAGTCATCCAAATGTTTCTCGCCTATGCATGTTCAAGGAAATTCAAATTCTACCAAATGGATGTTAAGTCATCAATTCTAAATGGTGAACTAGAAGAAGAAGTTCACATCGAACAACCTGAAGGTTTTCTACTATCAAAAAAATAAGACTATGTTTGTAGGTTAAAGAAGGCTCTATATGGTCTCAAGCAGGATCCCAGAGCATGGTATGCTCATCTTGATGGATGTTTACGTCAACAGGAGTTCAAGAGAGGTACTTCTGATAGCAATATTTATGTTCAAATAGATAAATATAATTTAAAAATCGTTGAGGTATATGTGGATGATATAATATTTGGTAGCAATGATGATCGACTAAGTAAGAACTTTGCTACAAATATGAAAAGTAAGTTTGAGATGTATTTACTTGGTGAGGTGACATACTTCTTAGGGCTTCAAATATCTTAGCAAGAGAAATGAATATTTATATGTCATGCCAAGCACATCAAGGAAATTCTCAAGAAATTCAAAATGGAAGATTGCAAACCCGTCCTTACTCCGATGGTAACAGGTTGCAAACTGAGCATAGACGACTCATCTAAGGATGTGGATCAGAGGTTGTACAGATCTATTATTGGTATTCTTCTATATGTAAAATCCTCCCATCCAAATGTTATGAAAGTAGTTGGACAAGTAGCAAGATTCCAAGCAGCACCAAAAGAATCACATATTATTATCGTCAAAATAATTCTTCAATATCTAAAGGGCACAATAGAATACGACTAGTGGTATCCCAAGGGTAAGAACCTCATTATTCAAGCCTTTACAGATGCAGATTGGGCAAGAAGAATTTATGTAATGGTATTAGTGGAGAAGCATTCTATCTAGTTGGTTGTATCATATCATGGTTGAGAAAAAAGCAAACCTCAATCTCACTATCTATAGCGGAAGCAGAATACATTGCAGCGACAACTTGTTGTACTCAATTCCTTTGGATGAAACAAAATTTGCAAGCTCCTAAAGTAAAATTCAATGAGCCTATTCCCATATTCTGTGATAACACCAGTGCCATCAGCATCTCCAATAATCCTATCGTACATTAAAAAACAAAACACATTTCGATCAAATATCATTTTTTTAGAGAACAAGTCGCTGAAAACAATATCAAACTTGAATATGTTGGTACAAAAGAACAAATAGTTGATATCTTCACTAAAACTTTACCTCTTGAATAATTTGAATATATTTTTCAGAAGCTTGGGATTATCCCAAGTTCTCATTAGATTTTCCTTATTCAGAATATAAAGGGGGAGTGGAAGTGTTTACAGGTCCGCAGGATAGTTGTGTGTCAGGGGGAGTTACTGTTTGCCATTTATGTCAATGGGTGAGAATATTTTTTAGGAAAAGGTTTCATAATCACAGGGGGAGTAATTTTGTTGCCATCAATGCCAAAGGGGGATATTGTTGATTAGTGGTTGTCATTGATGTCAGCCCAAGTAGCACTAGGCAATAAGCCAATCTTGCATGGGAATTTTGACTTGAAAAATTACTCTATTGTGATTCAAGGATATTTTGGATGGTTTCTACTTGTCGAGATGTTTACGTTGTTATATGGCACGCCACGTAATTCTTCATGGTTTGAGAGATATTTTTGTTTAAAGTTAGTAACCCCGGTCAGTGGAATAAATCCATATGGGGTTGTGGAATGACACTAATCATTGCTTGTGGTAATTGAGCAGTCAATAACTAATAATTTTTAATCTCCTAAAATCACTCCCATGTTCACTTGTTGAAGACCCTCTCAACCTAAGCATTTATATAAATTGTGATCCTCATATCCTCCTCATGTAGGGATTTCTCTTCTTGAAACAGGTCATTGTGGAATTTTCGCTATATATGTTTTTATACAAAGGTTTAAAAGCTGACATTTTTATCACGCGAGGCCGAAATCCTAAGGAATCTTGTGTAAAAATTCTAGATCATGGTTCGAAATATTTTCAGAGATATAATCTATGGAAGTTAGGGTTTTGCAGGCTCATGAACTTGATCTCAAAGAGGTTCCCTTGGGAAAATCATCATAACTCTCTCTCTCTGATCATCAGGTTGGAATTATGTAAAAATTGGCATATAGTGCGTGGACTTTAGAAGCCTGTGTATCAATTTCAGAGTCAAAGGAGGAAACAGTGACACGTGGCACGTCATACAAGTTCGCTCTACTGAACTAGTCCATAACTAGGTCATTGTGAGAGATTGAGCATAAATTTTCCTTGAATAATCCAAATGGGGTCATACTTGTGGCATTAGAAATAAGACTCAGAGGGATACTACATTACTGAAAATCACATATTGGGGATATGAAATAACAGAGATACATTAGATTCAATATCGAGCTCCTAGAAGGAAAGAAAAAGCTAAACCATGTGTTGTCAAGGGCTACAAAGGACCAGGCTTTCTAGGGCAGCAAAGAAAAGAAAGGTGCGGAAAAATGATGCAGCAGAGGTAAGCTCTAGGTACTTTTATTCTGTATATGCATGTTCATCTCTTAATTGCATTAGGTTCTTTGTACTCTAATTTGTTTTTTTTAGCACAGACATATGCTCTACAGGATGAGGTAAGTTTTTCTATTATCATGTCATGGGTATTTCCATGAAGACGTTTTGCAAGTATTATATATTCATCAAGATAAGACTCAATGCATGATCTAATGTTCTGAAGAGTGACAACAAGTAGCATAAAAAATGTAGCAATCAAGGTGTAGAACAGCAGCAAGAAGTTCACCACATGAAGTCCTCAAGTGGGCAGCACGACATACAATCATTGTAAAGGTATCATTGTACTAAGTCATTGTAAAAGCATCATTACAAAAATTTTACAAGTGTCTATCTGCCAAGAATTGAAGAGGCAATTTCGGGAGGTCTAGGATCATCATTTCATCTTTGTATCATAGTTGGGGTTATGATATAGTGTGTCTTCTTCTTCTACATCATTATATATCATCGTAAAGTGGACCATTTTCCTTGGTATGGGGGTCCATTCTTATTTTATTCTTCTATAGGGTGGTAGGCTAGTGCTAGGCTAGGGCATGAAGTCACCAAAACGTTCAAGCTTGTGAAAACTTCAGGGTGGTAGGGTGATGCTAGGGTGAGTTGTAGCTCATTGGGCGTTGGGGCATTCATTCACTTGACTACTGAAGAATCTCAGGCATTGGAGCGTCCATCTAGTGGGAGCTAGAGAAGAATTCTTTTCTAGATTCTAGTAAGTTGGAGCTTTTAAAGAATTATTATAAAATAATTTGGGTGGTTTTTGTCCCGGAGGGGGTTTCCACCTTAAAAATTGTGTGCATTTTTGTTCCTTTTTTTACTGTTATAATTGTACAAACACTGATAATAATTGAAGATTAACTAATGCTCTGAATATTAATAATAATACTAATTGAAAGGAATACGGATTCACCCCTCCCTCTTAGTATTTCCAACAATTGGTATCAGATCTTGGTTCCTTCAATAGTAGTTTAACAGCTAGAAGGAGGTCATGGAGCATACCAATAATGGTGTACCTCTATTCAATGAAAATAATTATGCACTATGGAAAGGAAGAATGGAGGTCTATCTCTTGGTGCAAGGTTACAAAGTATGGGACACTTTTCAAAACAGCTTTACACCAACTATGGATGAACAAGGTAAGAAGAATTTGGTAAATGATGCAAAAGAAAAGAATATTATTATCAGTGGAGTTATTGAATCCATTTATCATAAGGTGTTGGGTTGTCAAACTGCCAAAAATGTATCGGACAAACTTGAGAATATATATGCAGGTGACTCAAATTTCAAAGAAGAAAAGCTTCTATTATTGCCTAAATCTACCTCAGGCTGAAGGAAGGCAGAGTTCAAGGTAACATCAAACCACGCTCAGTCTGGTAGCTATCCCTACCAGATCCGGAGAGGGCTCTCTTCGGGTCAATCTCAGCAAAGATAATCAATAAGGATTGAGATGAATTGAAATAAAAGTTTATTTTAGGCTAGGTATATATGTAAATTAAGGAGTTTGATTTTGATTTTTGGGGGTTTTTTTGGAATCAAAGGGAAAGGCAATTTTGGGTTCGGGGATGAGGCCTAGTTTTTGCAGAGTTCTGAATGGGGCAAGAAAGGAAAATTTTTTGATGCTTTGAATTAATTAAATGAATAGCTTATACCAGTGAGGAGCTGAAGAGGGCAAGAGGCTTTCAAGAATCCTCTTCAAATAGATGAAAACATGGAAAATTAAACAAAACTGAAGGCAGAGCAAAGCAATCTATTGAATTCCACCTTTATCACTAATTTGTTAAATTTAAGAAGAAAATAGGAAAGGAAATGGTACACATAAAACATCAATAAACTTACAATCACTAAGAGAAACACAACATCAAAACATAGAACCACATGGATCCCAAAGAGTGCTGCAAACCCTGGTCTATTCCTTTGCCAAAATTGCAAAGATGAAATGTACAATGAAGTGCCAAGCAATCCCAAGTGTCCAACCTTGAAAATGACTGATGAATTATGAGATATAGACAAGAATAATTCATCCTCATTCCTATAGGGTTCGAGCTCACCATTCTAGGAGCTGTTTCAACCATATCTAAACTAAGAACTGGAAAATAGGCAATGAAACAACTTGCCTCTATATGATAGGAAACTGATTCATTCACTTACATTTCACTTTTTGGTGAATGAATCTACTAGAATGAGTAAAAATGTGCCAAAATTACATCAAATTCATGAAATTACATCAAGTTACATCAATATTTACATGAAAAATTCAAACTAGCCAAAACTAAGCGAAAATCTGAGCTACTAAGTGAAAAATAGGCCAAATTTCCCAATGCGCCGCGCCTGAAATCTCTATGCGTAGCACAAATTTGAGGGTCTTCCCGAAGTCCAAATTGAGTGTAGGATAGCTCTTTGGAAATCTCTACCTGTCTAATTTCCAACCCAAGTGGAATTTCTAAATTTGGTTTCCATTTGCCCCTCCAAAAATCAAATCTCCCAACACTGCTTCCTGTGTGTGCAAAAAGTGGCAGAAAGGCCATTTTTAGGGTGTTTGTAACCCTTTAGGCAACCCAAAACTTGTCAAAATCCTTAGGTAATGGGAAGGCATGCATAAATTTTGATGAAAAATCTAGAAATGCAAATTTTTCCTTAGTGGCGCTACGTGTCGGGCAGGAAAATTTGTGTTAAGGCAAAAAAATTCAAAATTGACAAAAAGTTTCCCAAATTTCTTGAAATTTGGGCTAAATGTCCACCATCAAGCACTATGCTGGGCCAAAGAAACTTCGGCCAAAATTTGGAGCCTATCATGCCTTTTGCGATGCTTTAGTGCCCTCCTTAGCTTTGCCTTCAGGATTTTGATCCTCGCTTTGCAAACATGATTTCACGCCCAATAGTGGTTATTCATGTGTCTGAGCATGTTCTTTTCCTTGTTTTCCTTCTCCAACAGCTTCTCAAGATGAATATTGACCCTCTCAAGCCAAGTCTCTCTATCAGCCTCAATCTCCCGCTCAATGGGTGTCATATCGGTTTGGCTTCTTTGGGCAGCTTGTCGGTTCTCACAGATGTTTTGCAACTCCATGATTGTTTGTTGATCTTCTAACTGTTTTTTTCGCTGCTACAGGTAGTTTATGACCCATTGGGCTCTCTGCAACTTGATGGTCAATGTGTCGATCTCTGCCTTCTGCTCTTGAATAGTCTCTCTCAACTTTGAGCTTGGAGAGCTCAAATCCTCATCAATAAGAATGAAATCAGTATCCAGGCCTCCTGAAGGACCATCATCCTGCATAGGCCTCTTACCTATATCCTGTACCTATACCTGTGCTACTGATGACGGAAACGAGACCCCTTCCACCGCATGTGGAGATAGTACTTGTTGGGCTGCTACAAATAATACTCTGGTGCCTCTCTGATAAGTAACTAACACTGGCACACTGATAGGCTCTATCTCGTGACCTTCAGGATAATGTGAAGGTTCACCTGCATCATGGACAACCTCCGGAGGAACCTGAGGAGCTGTGAAGAATTCATGGGAAATGAAATCCTCCCATGAAATACCCTGCAAACCAAGCTGATGTACAACCACGATCTTGATGAGTGCATAGTGATAAATATTGTTGTACTGCTGCTCGGGAGTTTTCTTCTGCACAAGAGTGGTCATTCTCTCGATGTTCCGACACATGAAATAAGGTATGTTCATCATCCTTACTCTAGTGAAATGCATCAATAACCTGATATGGTAGGCATAGAGGCGTGAAAACTAGCCCTCACAACTGAAGTATCTAATAATGAGTTTCATTAGAGGCGCATAGGATTCCTTTAGGAACTGAAATGGGAACACCCTGCTAAGTTGCCTCAGAAAGCTAGGCCTGATGTATGGTTCATAATGCACTCTGTCGACCTGTTGTCTTTTGTTCCACTGTTCACCCACATTCAGTATTCCGGTTGCTTGAGAGATGGTTTTCGGTGTCAAAGTGAAATTTACACCAGCAAAAGTTACCTGACCATCATGTAAATTCAATACAAACAAACGAGCCAACTCCTGATGATGATGAATCCTAGCAATCATCTCACAATAATAATAGCATGACTGCTCTCGAAAACATGCCATGGCAAGTGGGAAAGCCTGCAATTGAGTCAATGAGGTGGGCTCTTCTCTCACATGTTTGCCACCTTTACGAGGCCTTCTAGGTGCATGTAGCTCAGTGGTAGAATCACTATCTCTGTCATATGATGTATCAGTGTCTATCTCCATGGTGTTTCAAGGTCTATGCAAGATCTATGAGAATTTTGATGCTTTGTTTCAATTGCCAAATATATGGTGGTAAGAGAGGAAATGTGGATAAATAGGGAAGTAGGGACAATGGGGTTCAATCAATAGATAATTTTCCTTTTGGAATTTTGACAAATGTAGGGACAATGGACAGCCACTTGACTATTTGGGAAACTTGGGGTTTGGAAATTTTTATAAGTGAGATGGGAAAGGGAGAGTGATAAGAAATGAAATGATTTAGGGATATGGATAATGAGAACAAGATGGTATGAGTGGCTTTATGGATTTAAGGGGGTAGGGGATGGACTTGTATTGATAGTATAACAGTGAGAGGGAGGAATAAACATGTGGGGAATGGAGTATTTGGCACCACAATTAATTTTAAAACTTCAATTTCAAAACCCTAAAGAGCAATTTTTAACGAGGTGATAGGGTTTAAGTTTTTGGCATTCAGATTCTCCAAAATCCATTTTCAAATACTTGTAAATGACAACTACAGTCTCACATGAACTTAATTGGACAAAACACACTGAGAGATTTGGAATTTTTTGGAGGCAATGACAAAAATTTGGGTGTCGGCCCTGTGCGCCGCGACCACTACCCAGTGTGTCGCGCTCCTTGTATGCACCGCACTGGTTTTAAATACACAGTGCAAGGCGGCCCTATGCACCGCGCTCGGCTTATGCACCGTGCCAGTTGCCCAGTGCGCTGCGACAGTAAACTTCACCATAGTTTCGGCCTCCAACGCTAGCTTTTCTTCCTCCACGATTTTCTTGGCTTCACTCTTGTCTTGGCTCGCAAATGAATTGTTTGAAATGCAAAAATATCTTTATGCCAAAGATTTTGATTTTTTGATGCTTGAAAACCCACTTTTGTAATGTTTGAACTTTGACACTTTTCACATAAACTCTTTTTTGCTTTCTTTTTTATTTTTGAGCTAAATGATGAACATCTTGTCTGTCTTTGTAGGGATAGCTGGCATGGGATTTTGGCAAAGGTGACCAGGGATGCGCATGGAGTACTTTAAAACTAAAATTTTTAGATAATTACACTGCATTTATTACAAAAGGATAAAATAGACATTTTTTCTTCAAAACAGAGTTTTGAAGAAAAATAATTATCAAGAATTATGAAGATGAAAATTTTGCACTGAAACCTTATTTGAAGCTTCCTTATGTGCCTGCTGACATTATTAGACATTTTGAAGGCCAAATTAACAAAACCCTAGACCTAAAAAACCCTAAAATGATTTTTTTCCAAACAAGAGACCAAACATGACTGTAAATAACTGGAATGATTTTGATGAATAGAACTAGGCCAGCAGGTACAAGACATGAGGGACATGAATGACAAGACCCTTCCATCAGATGATCCATGCTCCTAATGGAATGAAGTTGACTGAACTAAATGAGACACCTAAAATGAAATGCAACAAAATATATTTGATCTCTGACGGAGGGATGAAGATACTGACTCTAACATTGGCTCCAATGGGGATGGTAGCTCCTTGGAGGTGCCAAGAACTACAGATTTTTGGGAGAGTAGGCAGTGCCTTTTTCCATTGGGCTATGGAGTCCATAACTTCGACAAATCCACACAAGACTCTTGACTCAATTTATTGACTGAAAATTGACTCAAACTGACTCAATTTTGAAACCAAAATGACTGAAAAACCTGACTCGACAAACTCAAACCAAAGCTGAAATCAATCTTCAGAGTAATAGCCTTCACCTTGGGCCCCAAACTGAAGAAAATATCACAGCATACACTTACAATGAAACTGAAATAAACAGTATGTACAATGACAATGTAAACAACAGAAAACATTTCAGAAATGATACCGCTTGAGCAGCCGACCATTGACCGGCCCTCCTGGAAAATCTTCCCTGTTCATCTCTTTCAGAAGAAAAGCATTCTAACCCCGGTATGCAGCAATTTTGAAGGGTCCTTTCCAGAGATTTTCAAACTTACCATGCTTACCCTTTTCCTCATTTCTTGCTTCCCATTTCAGCACCACTTCTTCCAATTGAAATTTGTCCACCTTTGCTTTTCTGTCATATATTTTCTTAATTCTCTCTTGCAGCTTGAACGTGTTTTGGAAAACTTCTTCTCTTGTCTGCTGCAAATGGATCATTTGATTTATTCTTCTTTGCATATGATCATCTTCACTGCCAGCTTCTTGTAGAAGTTTGACCACTGGAACTGCGAGAGAGGTAAGAAACACCGTGTCAACTCAATATACTAACTCAAAGGGGGACATACCAATGGATTTCTTCTGACTCACTCGGTCTGCCCAAAGTGCATTGACCAACTTCTTATGCCAACTTTTCTTTTTTATTTGCAGCAAATTTTTAATAATGTTGACCAAAGATTTGTTCGAAGACTCAACCAATCCATTGCCTTGTGGATGATAAGCGGTTGAGTGTCCCAAAGTGATTTTATACTTGTCACAAAACTCAATCATCCTTTTTTATTTGAAATCTACTGCGTTATCAGTGATTAACTTATTCGGGCAACCAAAACGAGATAAAATTTTATTCTCAAGGAATGAAATTATTACTGAATCCATAGCTTTCCTGGTGGGAATTGCTTCGATCCATTTCGTGAAATAATCTGTCGCTGTGAGGATCCACCTGTGTTGAGCTAAAGAAGCGAGATGGATTTTTCCAATGAAATCCAAACCCCATTGCTAAAAAGGAGCACTAACCTCAATGGGCTTAAGCGGCAAAGGCTGCAATTTCTGCCTCCCTTCAAAAATCTGGCATTCATGAAAACTTTTGATAGTCTTATACACATCAGCAAAAAGTGTTGGCCAATAATATCCCGCTCTAAAAATCTTGTTGGCCGTTGTTTTCCAAAAAAGGTGACCCCCGCAATCTCCCTTATGAAAATCCTCCATAACCTACTTTGCTTCTTCTTCAACCAAACAATTCAGAAAAACACCACCAGGATCTTTCCAATAGAGTGAATTATTCAAAATACAAAACTTAGCAGCCTTCAATTTCAGAGTTCTACTTTTGTTTCTAGCCATGCCGGGCGGTGGTGACAAATTTTGGAGCACATATACAATATATGAATATGAAGGAGAAAGCACAAAGATGTCTAATACCTAAACTGATGAACTTTCCTCATTCTCCTTGGACATAGCAGCAATGAGATTGATGTCCAAGGCATGCAAATTCGACTCAGCCATTAGCTTAGCCAGCCCTTGTCCTTTGATAAGCTTTGTAGGCTTTATCTCCACATCATACTCCAACAAGCCAGCAATCCATTTGCCCCGTCTCCCTTCTGGATCTGTTTGCACTAAAACATCCTTAACAGCAGCATTAGGAACATAAGCAAGAATATGAGAATGCAGAATATATACTCGAAAATATTTCAATGCTTTCACTAAAGCAAGAGCTTGCTTTTCAATGATGTTATACTTTAAGGCTGCATCTCTTATGGTTCGGATGAAAAAGTAATTGGTTTTTCATGCTCATCTCTTTTCTGCATCAATACTGCTGCCATAGTATGCTCTGAGGCAAATGAAAACAAAATAAAATCCTGAGTATAGTCTGGGCTGATCAAAACCGGAGCTAAAGAAAGAACCAATTTCACTAAATTGAAAGATTTTAGAGCCTCATCAGTCCACTTTACTATGCTATCTTTCTTAAGCATGTTTGTAATTTCTCTTAGGTGTTCTGCAAGATTAGGTACAAAGCAGCGTAAGAAATTCATCTTACCATTGAATGATTGGATCTCTTTTTTGTTTCGGGGAAGATCAATTTTCTGAATAGCTTCTACTCAAGCTGGGTCAATACGGATGCCATCTTTTGAGATAATATGACCAAGAAGTTTGCCCTCATCCATGGCAAACAAACTCTTCTTTGGATTGAGTGACACACCATACTTTCTACACCGTTGAAAAACAACTTTCAAATGATAAAGGTGCTCTTCATCAGAATTGGAAAAAAATTTCAAATCATCAAGATACACAACTAGAAAAACATCTTTCTCATTTGCAAATTCCATATCCATTGCTCACTGAAATGTTGCACTAGCATTCTTCAAACCGAAAGGCATCTTAGCGTAATGGAAAGTTCCCCACGGAGTGGTGAACGCTGTATTTTCTCTATCATCCTCATGGACCAGAATTTGGTTATACCTGGAATAACCATGAAGTAGCAACATACGCGATGCTCCAACTACTCGATGAAGTATGTGATCCATTTTGGGCAACGGATAATTATCTTTCAAAGAAACTTTATTCAATTTCCTAAAATCAATGCACAACCAAATCTCACCTGTTTTCTTGCGCACGGGCACCAAATTAGAAATCAAATCTGAAAATATTATAGGAACAATGATACCAGCCTTGTATAATCGATTCACTTCCTTCTCAATTGAGGGCAGCAAATTTGGATTTATCCTTCTCGACTTCTTTTTGAAGGGCTTTTGATTTGGATTGATAGGAATGGTGTGCTGAATTATGTTGGTATCATATGTCTTCAAATCTGAATAGTCCCAAGAAAATAAATCAGCAAAATAAGACAACAAACTGATATATTTTGCTTTTACTTCCGGTGGCAAGGCGTTGGACAATTTTACCATCTTTGTATTTTCAGCTAATCCAATGTTCACATATTCAACTCCCTTTTCAGTTTGCCGCAAGGTTGGTTTTCTAGCTACGTCATCTTGATCGAAGAGCTCCTCTAAAGGTATCAAACCTTTAGGAATGACATTATCCTTTAGCTGCAATAATTCCATCTGATTTATTTGCGCATCAGCCTCACCATCATCATGCTCCACGTCAATGGAAATGTCTTTGAATTTTCCTTCATTTTGCAAAAAATCATCAATCTCATCATCATCTTGAAATACTTGCCAATACCTTTGATTGTCCGGGATAGTAGGACGATGTTTCACATGAATTTCAAATTTGTTACTTGAGTTCATCAGAATCTTCAACTTACTTGCTGCCTTTGCAAGTGCATCTGCAATACCATTCTGAATACGAGGGACATAAGTCAAAGTATAGTCTGAAAACATTTTCAAAATATCAAGAAAAACATTTCGGTAAGCCCGCATTCGAGGATACTTAGATTGGTATTAACCTTTCACTTGCTTAATTACCAACTCGGAGTCGCCATAGACTGCAATCCTCTTAGCAGTCAACTTTCTAAGAATTTTAAGACCAGCAATCAAAGCTTCATATTCAGCCTCATTATTCGAACAATCAAAAGCTAATTTATAAGAACAGACCCTTACATTACTCGGTACCTTGTTTGGGGCAGAAAAAGGGCTGCGTACCCAAATTCCAATTCCAGCACCATCACTTCCTACTGCACCATCAAAATCTATAGTCCATAAACCATCTTTGTCCTCTTCCAAGTGCTGAAATTATGTTTGCTTTATTATTTCTGCTTGTTGTCCATCAACTTTCTGCTGCTGTCGGAAGGCTGATTGTTGAGTGGAACTTTCACGTTCTTGTCTCTCTTTCTTCAAAACTTCTCTAAAATTTTAAGTGATCTCCAGAATGTCCTCTACTTCAACTAACTGACTATTTACATCATTGAAACTATCTGAATAAAAAAAAAATGACTCTAAATCTGTATGTACATAATTAATTGGATGATTTATCGGTTTCTCCTTGTTGGTGATCATATACTTCATCTTTTTCTCTCAATATAATTTTATCATCTGACCAAACAAAAGAATGGTAGCATAGGAGAAATCAAGCTGCAATGTTCCCTTCAGTTTCGCTCCCCAATATCTGGAAAGAAGCATGCCAAATCTAGGAGGAATATCCGCCACAACCACATCCATCAAAACATTCTTAGTTGGAATCTGATCTAAACTAACCACCAAATCTTTGATAAGCCCAATGCATCTTACTCTGCTTGAATCAAAAGAATAAAGATCATGATATTTTCTAGTGATGTCCAATCCCAATTTATCCATGATTGCCCTTGGCATGAGATTATGAGAAGCTCCAGAATCAAACATGGCATTGTGTAGCACAAAATCATGCAATCTAAGGCTGATATAAAAAGGAGGCACATCACTATCTGGAGACTCACCATCCAATGCTGGTCCAAATATCAACTCGGGTTGATCATCTTCCACATTCACCATATCAGACATTGGATCGAACTTCAAAATTTTAGATACCTGACCCTTATAGTTGTTGTTCTTCATCAATTCAGTCAAAGGAATGGATACTTTTAACTTAGCAATTTCACTCTCTAAGTTAAAAACTGAAGTTTTTTCTACCTCTTTGGCTGGAACATCCTTCTTTTCAGCTTTCTCCCTCGATACAATTGGCTGATTATATCTTTCATTTGCTGATGATAATTTGCTAGTAGTGGGATCAGTTATCTCTTTTCCCTTCTTTTGTGTAGCGGGTGCATCATTCTTTGGTGCTGAAACTTCCTTTCTCTTTGGGATTGGATTGATAGGCACATCTATATTTCTAAGTGAATATTAACGCTACTGGGCAGACAAGGCATTCATATAACCTCTCTGATACTCATCTGACTCTTCTTCAAGAGTTGTCTCATTTGCCAAGATGAAATCCTCATCCTTTTGTACAGCTGAAGTTTCTGCATATTCCTCATCTTTAGTGATAAAGGTTGGCATATCGTTAGGTGTAAAGAAGTGATTCTCTTCCCCTATTACATTATCTTCATCATCTGATTCCAGACCAACAAAATTCTACTGTAAATGTGTCTTTACCTGCTGTTGTACTACTGGTTCTTGTGCTTGCTGCTCTCGTTGTTTGATCCTAAATTGTGGTTGCTACTAACCACGGAAGTTAGGATTTCTGATCTGCGGTTCAGGCTTGTCAAGTGTTAATCTTTCAATCATCTTTTCCACCTTGTGGAGTACTTGATCTGAAGTAGAAGTCTCTTCCTTTATTGCGAATTTTTTTTCTGCTTTCAATCTAGCTCTCTTGTCATTTAAATTAGCTTCAACACTCACTGCAATTTTCTGCATGTCTTCCAAAGTGGCCAGATCTCTTTCTCCTAATTGATAGGCCATGTCCGGATCGAAACCATCCAGAAAATTAAGCAAAGCTGACCTCCTAGATGGCCTTAAATCATCAGTAATTGTATTGTAAACCGCATTGAATCTAATACAATAATCTTGGACAAACTCACCAACATTCCACTTGATTTTGGTATATTCAGAAGTGATCTGAAGAGGATCTTTCTTCACCTCCCATCGATCCAATAATTTTCTCTGAAGCTCAGCCAATGTAGCAATACTTCTAGGCTGCAAAGCTCTGAACCACTTTCTTACTACACCTCCAAAGGTTTGCACAAATAATCTCATGGTCACATTTTCTGCATCAATCTCATGGAGGTCAAAGAAATATGCCATTTTATCCACATGTTGCTGAGCAGGAACACTTTGAGGAGTACCATCAAACAATGGAATCTTAATTTGATAATCAACGGGCATTTCATCCAAGTTTTGAGGCAACACGAGAGTTGCAAATCGAGCAGCCATTGCTCTTGGTGGATTTATAACCAGTCTTGGGGATATAGGTGGAGTAGGAGCAGTTTTATGAGGTGTATGAGGTGTGGATGGAGGAGATACTACTCCATATTTTTTATCAGAAATAGATGTTTACACGGGAATGGTAGGAATGAAAGGAGGCTCGGTATGAACTTGTGAACCAGATGTGACTGCTGATGGTCCAAGAGTTTCAGATGCAGACTCTATGAACTCAGGAATATTTTTTGCCACAATAGAATTCTGAATATTCAAAATGTAACTGTAAATGGATCTATTAGCCTGTTCAATTTCAAGATATTTGATAAACTAGGGATTTATGACAGTAGAACGAATAGCACTTTCAGACTTAGTCTCAAAAAACGACAACTTAAATTGTTCATCAAACTCTAGATCTTCAAGATATTCAAAAACAACGAGACATGAATGAGATTTGAATAGAGGAATCACAGGACTTTCTCGATGAAGGATTCTCGAAATCAGATTGGGATTTTCATACACTGGAGGTGGATCGCGATCTGGATTTTCTCTAGTATGTCTTCTGGAAGCTAGTGTGTTGGATTATTTTCAAAAATCAAAGGGACAAACCAACTTGTTCAGACTATCAAATTATAGACTCATCATCCAAAGTCTAGAACGATCTAATGTATTGGGGGAAATTTACAAGTCAAGTGTCACGTTTACAGGCTAGACCGGAGATTGGTTGAAGTAGTGTTTATCTACTTTCGCTAATGCAAAGCAAGAGCGTTTTGAAGGTTACCTGGCATAACTTCAGGCTCCGTCTGTAGCTTATGAAACAAATAACACCAACAAGCAAACCATTTTTCCCCAGTATGGTCACCACTATGTTATTGCCTAAATCTACCTCAGGCTGAAGGAAGGAAGAGTTCAGAGTAACATCAAACCACGCTCAGTCTGGTAGCTATCCCTACCAGATTAGGAGAGGGCTCTCTCCGGGTCAATCTCAGCAAAGATAATCAATAAGGCTTGAGATGACTTGAAATAAAATCTGATTTTTGGCTAGGTATATATGTAAAGGAGTTTAATTTTGATTTTTGGGGGTTTTTTTGGAATAAAAGGGAAAGGCAGTTTTGGGTTCGGGGATGAGGCCTAGTTTTTGTAGAGTTCTAAATGGGGCAAGAAAGGAAAATGTTTTGTTGCTTTGAATTAAATGAATGAATAGCTTAGACCAGTGAGGAGATGAAGAGGGAAAGAGGCTTTCAAGAATCCTCTTTAAAAAGATGAAAACACAGAAAATTAAACAAAACTGAAGGCAGAGCAAAGCAATCTAATGAATTCCACCTTTATCACTCATTTGTTTAATTTAAGAAGAAAATAGGAAAGGAAATGGTACACATCAAACATCAGTAAACTTACAATCACTGAGAGAAACACACCATCAAAACATATAGCCACATGGATCCCAAAGAGTGCTGCAAACCCTGGTCTATTCCTTTGCCAAAATTGCAGAGATGAAATGTACAATGAAGTGCCAAGCAATCCCAAGTGTCCAACCCTGAAAATGACTGATGAATTACAAGATATAGACAAGCCTAACTCATCCCCATGCCTCTAGGGGTCGAGCTCACCATTCTAGAAGGTGTTTCAACCATATCTAAACTAAGAACTGGAAAATAGGCAATGAAACAACTTGCCTCTATATGATAGGAAACTAATTCATTCACTTACATTTCACTTTTTGGTGAATGAATCTACTAGAATGAGTAAAAATGTGCCAAAATTACATCAAAGTCATGAAATTACATCAAGTTACATCAAGAGTTACATGAAAAAGTCAAACTAGCCAAAACTAGGTGAAAATCTGAGCTGCTGAGTGAAAAATAGGCCAAATTTCCCAATGCGTCGCGCCTGAAATCTCTATGCATAGCACAACTTTTAGGGTCTTCTCGAAGTCAAAATTGAGCATAGGATAGCTCGTTGGAAATATCTTCCTGTCTACTTTCCAACCCAAGTGGAATTTCTGAATTTGGTTGCCATTGTCCCCTCCAAAAATCAAATCTCCCAACACTGCTTCCTGTGTGTGCAAAAAGTGGCAGAAAGGCCATTTTTAGGGTGTTTTTGACCCTTTAGGCAACCCAAAACTTGTCAAAATCCTTAGTTAATGGGTAGGCATGTATAAATTTTGATGAAAAATCTAGAAATTCAAAGTTTTCCTCGAAAGGATCTTCCAATTATAAGCGCGCGCCAAGTGGCGCTACGCGTCGGGGAGGAAAATCTATGTTAAGGCCAAAAAATTCAAAATTGACAAAAAATTTCCCAAATTTCTTGAAATTTGGGCTGAATTTCCACCATCAAGCACTATGCTAGGCCAAAGAAGCTTCAGCCAAAATTTGGAGCCTATCATGCCTTTTGCGACGCTTTAGTGCCCTCCTTAGCTTTGCCTTCAGGATTTTGATCCTCGCTTTGCAAACATGATTTCGCGCCCAATAATGGTTCTTCATGTGTCTAAGCATGTTATTTTCCTTGTCTTCCTTCTCCAATAGCTTCTCAAGATGAATATTGATCCTCTCAAGCCAAGTATCTCTATCAGCCTCAATCTCCTGCTCAATGGGTGTCATCTCGGTTTGGCTTCTTTGGGCAGCTTGCTGGTTCTCACGGATGTTTTGCAACTCCATGATTGTTTGCTAATATTCTAACTGTTTGTTTCACTGCTCTAGGTATTTTATGACCCATTGGGCTCTGTGCAACTTGATGGTCAATTTGTTGATCTCCGCCTTCTGCTCCTGAATAGTCTCTCTCAACTTTGAGCTTGGAGAGCTCAAATCCTCATCAATAAGTATGAAATCAGTATCAAGGCCTCCTGAAGGACCCTCATCCTGCATAGGCCTCTTACCTTTGTCTTGTACCTATACCTGTGCTGCTGATGATGGCAACGAGACCCCTTCCACCCCAAGTGGAGATAGTACTCGCCGGGCTGCTGAAAATAATACTCTTGTGCCTCTCTGATAAGTAACAAACACTGGCACACTGATAGGCTCTGTCTCGTGACCTTCAGGCTGATGTGAAGGTTCACTTGCATCATGGAAAACCTCCAGAGGAACTTGAGGAGATGTGAATAAGTCATGGGAAATCAAATCCTCCCATGAAATACCCTCCAATCCAAGCTGATGTACAACCACGATCTTGATGAGTGCATAGTGATAAATACTGTTGTACTGTTGCTTGGGAGTTTTCTTCTGCACAAGAGTGGTCATTCTCTCAATGTTTTGGCACATGAAATAAGTTATATTCATCATCCTTACTCTGGTGAAATGCATTAATAACCTGATATGGTAGGCATAGAGGCGTGAAAACCGGCCCTCACAACTAAAGTATCTGATAATGAGTTTCATTAGAGGCGCATAGGATTCCTTTAGGAACCGAAATGGGAACACCCTGCCGAGTTGCCTCACAAATATTGGCCTGATGTATGGTTCATAATGCACTCTTTCCACCTGATGTCTTTTGTTTCACTGTTCACCCACATTTGGTATTCCAGTTGCTTGAGAGATGGTTTCCAATGTCAAAGTGAAATTTACACCAGCAAGAGTTACCTGACCATCATGTAAATGCAATACAAACAAACGAGCCAACTCCTGATGATGATGAATCCTAGCAATCATCTCACAATAATGATAGCATGACTGCTCTCGAAAACATTCCATGGAAAGTGGGCAAGTCTGCAATTGATTCAATGAGGTGGGCTCTTCTCTCACATGTTTTCCACCTTTACGAGGCCTTCTAGGTGCATGTAGCTCAGTGGTAGAATCACTATCTCTGTCATATGATGTATCAGTGTCTGTCTCCGTGGTGTTTCAAGGTCTATGCAAGATCTATGAGAATTTTGATGCTTTGTTTCAATTTCCAAATATATGGTGGTAAGAGAGGAACTGTGGAGAAATAGGGCAGTAGGGAAAATGGGGTTCAATCAATAGATAATTTTCCTTTTGGAATTTTGACAAATGTAGGGACAATGGACAGCCACTTGACTGTTTGGGAAACTTGGGGTTTGGGAATTTTTATAAGTGAGATGGGAAAGGGAGAGTGATAAGAAATGAAATGATTTAGGGATAGGGATAATGAGAACAAGATGGTATGAGTGGCTTTAGGGATGTAAGGGGGTAGGGGATGGACTTGTATTGATAGTATAACAGTGAGAGGGAGGAATAAACACGTGGGGAATGGAGTATTTGGCACCACAATTAATTTTAAAACTTTAATTTCAAAACCCTAAGGAGCAATTTTTAACGAGGTGATAGGGTTTAATTTTTTGGCATTCAAATTCTCCAAAATCCATTTTCAAATACTTGTAAATGACAACTACAGTCTCACATGAATTTACTTGGAAAAAATAGACCGAGCGATTTGGAATTTTTTGGAGGCAATGACAAAAATTTGGGTGTCGGCTCTATGCGCCGTGACCACTGCCCAGTGCATTGCACTCCTTGTATGCACCACGCTGGTTTAAAAATACACAGTGCAAGGTGGCCCTATGCGCCACGCTCGGCTTATGCACTGCGCCAGTTGCCCAATGCGCCGCGACAGTAAACTTCACCACAGTTTCGGTCTCCAACGCTGGCTTTGGTTCCTCCATGATTTTCTTGGCTTCACTCTTGTCTTGGCTTGCAAATGAATTGTTTGAAACACAAAAATATCTTTATGACAAATATTTTGATTTTTTGATTCTTGAAAACCCACTTTTGTAATGTTTGAACTTTGACACTTTTCACATAAACTTTGTTTTTCTTGCTTTTTGATTTTTGCGCTGAATTATGAATCTCTTATCTATCTTTGCAGGGATAGCTAGCATGGGATTTTGGCAAAGGTGACTAGGACTGCGCATGGAGTACTTTACAACTAATTTTTTTTTATAATTACACTGCATTTATTACAAAAGGATAAAATAGACAATTTTTCTTCAAAACAGAGTTTTGAAGAAAAATCATTATCAAGCATTAAGATGATTAAAATTTTTTCACTGAAACCTTATTTGAAGCTTCCTCATGTGCCTGCTAACATTATTAGATAGTTTGAAGGCCAAATTAACAAAACCCTAGACCTAAAAAACCATAAAATGACTTTTTTCCAAACAAGAGACCAAACATGACTGTAAATAACTGGAAATGATTTTGATGAATAGAACTAGGCCAGCAGGTACAAGACATGAGGGACATGAATGAAAAGACTCTTCCATCAGATGATTCATGCTCCTAATGGAATGCAACTGACTGAACTGAATGAGACACCTAAAATGAAATGCAACAAAAGATATTTGATCTCTAACGGAGGGATGAAGATACCGACTCTAAGAGCTTCAACTCTACAAAGAAAAACTTGAGCAACTAAGAATTAAAGAAGATAACAAAATTGTTGCATAATTCCAACACGTTAATGAAAAAACCAACACTCTAGAAGTATTGGGAGAGCCTGTTGATGATAAGACTATTATACGAAATATTCTTAGAACGTTACCAGGAAGATTCAACCCAAAGGTATCGGTATTAGAATACAGTCAAAATCTGGAAAAACTCAGCAAAGAGGAATTACATGGATTTCTCATAGCATATGAAATGATACTTGATGAAGAAGAGGGTACTTCACATCTACAATTTGTTTTCGCGGCATCTAAGAAAACCAATAAGGACAAACAACCTTCAAAGGAAAAAACCTGCACCTGTAAGTGTGAAGAAAAGGAAGATGATGAAGTACATATTTCAAATGGAGAATATGCTTATTTTATGAGAAAAATAAAAAATGGTACGGGAAAATTCAAAGGTAAACTTCCATTGATATGTTTTGGCTATGGTGAGGTTGGGCATTTCATAGAAAAATTTCCAAACAGAAGTGATGGAAACTCAAAACGAAAGAAAGGCTTTAAGAAATTCAACAAACAAGGAAATAAGAAAGGTTTCAAAAGGAAATTTTTCTCTAAAGAATATAGCTCACCATTCGATGAAGAAAATGACAGTGAAGAAGAAGCCAATTAGAGAGTATTATTTATGGCCAAGCACAATAAACAAGAGGTATCAAACAACGAAGAAGAAGGGTTGACCATAGAAGAATTTTCTAAGGAGCCATTAAGATTATAAAAGAGATCAAGGCTGAGAAGTTCAAGCTCTCAAATTTGAAGTTGAAGAACAAAAATGTATTGAAGAGTCACTTCAAAAGAAGTTGGAAGAAAACAACCAAGAAAGGGAAGCATTAGACGCTGAAGTAGTCTCATTGTGTAAGGAAGTGAAGAAGGGAAAAACTATCCAAAACTATGCCAACAGCTCAAGGGAATTGGAATAACTCATAACTCATCAACAATCAACAATCTTACAATGATAGAACTGGCCCTGGTTACAAAAGTATAAGAAGCAATATCTTCTACAATAAAATACAATGAACCTATGAGATCTGACAGGCATGTAGACTTCATTGGACAAGATTCGTAAGAACAGCCTTTGAAGATAATTCCCCGACGAAGATTTCCATCCACTTACCAACATATTTTTCATGGCTATTGTTATTCATGTGGAAAATTTGGTCATAAATCATTAGAATGCCGCACGTACCCTAGGAACCAATACAATTCTCGGAGATATTTCAAATATGAACCTCCCAAGGCTCAACGTAACATCAATAGATTTGAACATTTAAGAAATAATATTGAATGTTACAAATGTAGAAACTTTGGACACATAGCTAGAGACTACAGAGTTGAAAATCCTCCAGAAGAATCTTTGAAGCCACAAAACGATCGAACATGAAAGAAGAAGAAGACTGATAACTGTGATATCGCTCTCAAGGCTCAAAACAACAAATATGTGTGGTATGTTGATAGTGGTTGCTCAACGCATATGACTGCAGATATAAAGAAATGTGTATCTCTGAAAGAGAACAAGGATGGAACCGCGTCCTTTGGAAATGATGGATCTTCAAGTGTTATAGTATCAGCTACCGTCACTCTCTGAAGCAAAGATGCTCTAGCCAAGAATGTTCTATTGGTTGAAAACATGAATCACAATTTTCTCGGTGTTGGAAAATTATGTGATCAAGGACACACAATGCTATTCAACTCCACAAAATGTGAAATCAGGAAAGGCAGGTATGGTAAAATTGTGGCTACAACAATTCGAGCTCCAAATAACATATATGTTCTGGATGAAGCAACTAAAGCATGTCTACTAGCTAAAGAAGATGAAAGGTGGTTATAGCACAAACGAATGGGTAACATAAACTTTGACAATCTTGTTAGGATAAGAAAAAAGGAAGAAGTACACATTAGGGGAGTTTTGAGGTCTAAAATGGGCCTCCTAAGGAAATTATAAAATAATACTAGAAATAATAAAATAAGATTTGATGACATCATCAAATTTTAGAGGGAAAAAATAAAAAACTACTTTTTCAACTCGTATTTTCAACTTATCGCCTAAAGCCTTTACTCAAATTTCAAGTAGGAGTACTTTTTAGATGAAAATTTTAATTCCTCATCCAAGGAGTACCCATGTTGCATACTTTCAATGGACCATACTACACGAAAAATGAGAAATACGTGAAAAACATGATTGCAATCACGTTTTTTCATGTATTTCTCATTTTTCACATGGTAGGGTCCATCGAAAGTATGCAACATGGGTACTCCTTGGATGAGGAATTGAATTTTTCATCCAACGAGTACTCCTGCTCGAAATTTGAGTAAAAACATTGGGAGATAAGTTAAAAATCCGAGTTGAAAAAGTAGTTTTATTATTTTATTATTTTTAAATATTTTTACCCTTTTAATTAAAAAATGGTGAATCATCCCCCATGTTTGACATCATCATCTTGAATCTTATTGGTTCTTATAAATTTTATTTTGGTTGTACAATTTTCTGAGGCCCATTTTAGACCTCAAAATTCCCCTAATGGATAAATTCTGAAAATCTCAAAACCTTCCAACACACTATGTGAGGCCTATCAGCACGACAAGAAGACAAAAGTCGAATTTAAAACAAAAGAACACTTTGCATCACATCCATTGGAATTGATACATACTGATCTATGTGGTCCTGTGAGAACAAAAGGCTTAGATGGAGAATTATATTTCATGTTAATGATAGATGACTAAACCCGGATGACAATCGTCAGTTTCCTAAATTAAAAATCTGAAGCATTTGCTTGAATTAAGATCTACAAGGAGTTGGTTGAAAATGAAATTGATTTGAAAATAAAGTGTCTAAGATTAGATAATGGCAAAGAATTCACTTCCAAATTATTTCAGCAATACTGTAATGAAAATGTAATAAAAAGACAATTTTCAATAGCACAAACACCTCAGCAAAATGGAGTTTCTGAAAGAACGAGCAGAACCGTATAGTAAATGGGTATAACAATGCTGAAGACTCAAAATTTGATGAAAAATTCTGGGTTCGATAAATTGATCAGACATTCTTCATTATCAATCGAAGTCTTCTAAGAAATAATTGCAACAAGACCCCATATGAATTATGGAAAGTAAAACCAGCTAATGTAAAATATTTCAGAATCTTCAGAAGAAAATGTTATATCAAAAGAGAAGATCAAAAGTTGGGTAAGTTTGAATCATGTGTTGACGAAGTTATCTTTGTTGGTTACTCATGCAAAATAAAGGCCTATAAATGCTACAATCTAAGACAAAAATAGATAGTAGAGAGCATAAATGTTACATTTGATAAATATTGTTCTAACGAATAATGATGAGGATCTAGAATCTTTGAAACTTGAGAAAGGGGATGAAAAAGACATATAGAAAATTCTAGAACAAGAAGGAACTGTCAACCAGGAAGAAGTAAATAATGATCATCAAGATATACATGAACAACAAGAAGAAGCTCCTCCAAAGAGAACAAAATAATGGATTCAAAAGAACCATCCATCAAATCAAATAATTTGTGACATAAATGAAGATCGACAACTTCGTTCATCACAAAAAGCTCACATTTATTTTCCAGCAACCTTTTATCCTAGTAGTTTTGAGGAAGCCATGCAGAATGAACATTCGGTAGCAGCTATGAATGAAGAATTGGATAAAATTGAGAAGAATAACACCTGGGAATTAGTTCCACAACCAAAAGATAAAAATTCCATTGGGACTAAATTTGTGTTCGGGAACAAATTGAATGAAGATGGATAGGTCACCAGAAACAAATAAAGATTGGTTTGCAAAGGCTATGCACAAGTGGAAGGAATTGATTTCGATGAAACATTTGCACCAGTTTCTAGAATGGAAGTCATTCGAATGTTTCTTTAGAAAAATCAAAGTCTACCAAATGGATGTTAAGTCAACATTTCTGAATGGTGAATTAGAAGAAGAATTTTACATCCAACAACCTAAAGGTTTTCTACTATCGGAAAAAGAAGACTCTGTTTTCAGGTTAAATAAGGCTCTATGTGGTCTCAAGAAGGATCCTAGAGCATGTGTTGGACAGATAAGTCGTTCTTGCTGACAAGATAGACCTCCCAAGTGTCCTACGGACAGCTAGCAAAAAACAGACAATAAAAACTATTTTCTCTAGACACTGTTTGATTTGGAATTATCTATAACAGGGTTTTGGAAACCTACATGTAGTCCAGTGCTGATCTTCTTTCCAGTGACTTGAAGAAAGTTGTCGTCAAGGATTTTCAATCACAAACAAAAGAAAAGATCAAAAGCACCTGCATAATAAAAATTAATTCATGAATCAAACATCTATCATGATTATCAAGGAATTCAAGAAATGAGATAATTAATTAAATAACTCATTGATTAAACATGATAAATAAGCTATTTAACTAAAGAACTCATTGAGAAAATGGTATTCGTTCGTATTATCTTTAATAAAGAAGATCCTTACAACCGTGTCCATCTTGATGTCGTACACGTCTTCCTAGGGTCCGGAATAGGTGTTTCCTTTACTCTGACAAGCTTTTCACTCTCTCAACTAAAATGCAAATGGGTGTGTAATCATTCCCACATAATGATCAGTTAAGAGAGTCTGAATCTCTACAACATTTCTCCTCAAAAATTCTCAAAGTCTAACTCCAATTCTCAAAGTCTCCATCCCTTGAAACTGAACCAAAGCTTCAATTTATAGGAAAAGGAAAGTGGTTACAGCTCCAAAATGGAAGGGATAGTGTCCCCTTATCAAGGGATTAAGTTCCAAAATCCAAGGAATAGGCTCCTTTTATGAAGGAATGAATTTTCATGATAATGGAGGGAGTGAAGCTTCAACCAGATAACGCCTTATAGAAGCTTCCAGCTGGGAGAATATTCGACCAGCTGGGCTTCTAGAACTTACTTTTTCACCTATTTTACCTTTTACCGGGGTCTGCAGTTTTAATACACAAAACGTGTAGTAGGTACCGCAGTTTTACTTCACAAAAGATGCGGTACCGCAGGTAATGGCTAGGAAAAGTGCGAAATTAGGTTTTTTATGATTTTTATGAGCTTTTTTCCAAATCCAAGACTTGGTTTAGGAACTTTGGGGTTTTTTACTTCTAAGGGAGCATGTTATAGGTGTTGATAGACCCATATGAACAACTAAATTTCATGGTGACAAATTTTAGTGTAACATATTTCCCCCTAAAGCACGAAGTCTGAGATAATTCAAACAGTGAAGTGCTTTATCATTTTAAGGATCGGCCTGTGGACACCCCAGTCAGAATCTTGTAAAAACATTCAATGAAAAACATATATATATATATATATATATATATATATATATATATATATATATATCATCACTGAGGTAGGCATGCCCATACTTAGATCAAAAACTAACTAAACTTGTTCTGATACATAAATGATTTTAATATTACATCAATAGTGTAGACACAGCATGGACGCAGCCATCTGTCATGAACAGTCTACTACATAATGAATAATAAAACTCCTCACAGCCTGGATGGTGGAAACTAGATCCAGGGTCTTGATTTCTGCTTCTCGAACTAGTATGGTTCTATCCATGCGATTAAATGTGTTCAAGTCGAACATGGTAGAACCCACTTGATTACCAGCCAATGATGTCAACTGTTAACAAGTGTAAGAGAGACCACCAATAATGACAATGGATCTCAAAGTACTCAATACAATCCATGAAATGTGAATAAGTGATCTGAAGTCGAACATTTCACGGAATCGTTCGATCGAAGGTCAATGATGCAACCTTGTCGTCGAAGGCGAGAAATATGCCATTAAGGCATGCAGATTCCAAGGTACTGACAGATTCTAGATCAAATTCCTAGATGATGAGCTGTCGTCAATAGAAAGTGATCCATCGTAAGCAAGATCCATCGTAAGCAAGCTCATGACACAAGATCATAGATCAAGTTTTGAAGAAATTTTTTGCAAGGACTGGCTTAGGGATGGTCAACGTGAATGGAGACAAATGGTTGAAGATGAATGGTTTGTTTGACTGTCCTCTTGAACACATAACGACACTGCAGATGGTTTGGTGACAGTTTCCCTAAGCTAATACCCAAAAACCGGCTGAAGACCTTCAATTGGTTTGATTAAATAATAGGAAATGGATTTTCCCAATCCAGGTAGAAGTGTGACAAAACGTGTCATGTTCAAGAGTGTTTTACTGCTTTTAAATCAAAGTGTAACAAATGGATTCGTTTTCTCTCTTTTTCCCCCACCATTTCTGGCAAGTACCTCTTTATTTTTGACAAGCTTGAGGAGGATAACATTTTCTTGTTTATAAGCTCATCCTTCGGATGAGTCCAACTTAGTTTAAAAGCGAACCCTAAGAAGGAGTGGTCTATTCCTGTTTGTAATCGACAGGTCCTTTACTCTTAAATTTTAACGAGTCCAGTATAGGAGAAACTCGACGTTTTTCATTTTTAGGGAGTCAGAAGAAAAAACTTAAGAAAACTCCATGGGTGTACTTTTTCATAATTTTAGTCTCTCAGGCCCGAAAAAGGATAAAATAATGTAGGAGAGAACTCTATTGACCATGATTAGTCAACGCATACCTTTTTCGTAAATATTCCATTTCAGTCCGGAAAAGGGGTAAACTTATACTAAAGGGACGACTGTTCATTTTCTTTAACGAGTTCGAATAGTCAGGTACTCGGAAATCTTTTCATCTTTAGAGAGTTTGAAAAGGGCTTAAAAGAGAACTCCAAGGTTTCACTTTTTCATAATTTTCAAGAGTCCGAAAAAGTGATAAAAGTATACTCAGTAGTTTTCACTTTTTTTGTAAATTTTAACTAGTTCAAAAAAGTGATAAAAATGTACCCATATGGCCGACTTTCAATTTAATTTATGAGCAAGAAAATACGGAAAGAACTCGGCATTTTCATGTGTTTTACTAGAATGAAAGATAGCAAAATAATCTCAGGATTTTCATGAGTTTAACAAGTCTTGAAAATAATAACTGAAATGGACTCGAGATAGGTTTCATTTTTATACAAACTTGAAACAAAGAAAACTTTTCTTGAAAATGGTTTGTTTCATTTTTACACAAGCTTGAAACAAAGAAAAAATCATGCTTGAAAGAAAGGAAAAATCATGCTTGAGATAAGTTTGAATGCCCCCCAAGCGTAACTTGCTAGAGCGCATGCCCCTCAAGCTTCATTTCATTCAACTAAGTAGACTACTGGTTACTAATAGCTGTATAGAACGAAGGTTCATTTACGTGATCAGATGAAAGACTCGACTTGACAGGAGAGGATTTGTTTCATTTTTTAACAAGGTTGACACAGGAAAAGAACCATCCTCACGATGACCTGTTTCATTTTTTAATGAGGTTGACACAGTAAAAGGAACTATCCTCATAAACTACTATTTCTAATCTACCTACATAACCTGCTGATTAATTTTTTAATGAGGTTGACATAGGAAAAGAACTGTCCTCATGGGTCTATTTCATTTTTTTTAACAAGGTTGACACAGTAAAAGAATTGTCCTCATATATACTCTCTACAATCTACCTATATAACCTACTGATTCATTTTTTAATGAGGTTGACAGAAGAAAAGAACTGTCCTCATACCTGATTCATTTTTTAAGGAGGATGACATAGGAAAATAATTGTCCTCATACCTGATTCATTTTTTAACGAGGTTGACTCAGTAACAGGAACTATCCTCTGACCCACTGATTCATTTTTTAACGAGGTTGACACAGTAAAAGGAACTTTCCTCTTGGCAACGTGTTTCATTTTTTAAAGAGGTTGACACAGTAACAGGAACCATCCTCAGATCTATGTTTCATTTTTTAACAAGGTTGACACAGGAAAAGAACCATCCTCATGGAAGACATGTTTCATTTTTTAACAAGGTTGACACAGTAACAAGAACTATCCTCATCTACATGTTTCATTTTTTAACGAGGTTGACACAGTAAAAGGAACTATCCTCACCAGACTTCTTGATCATGGCTTCCAAATAGAAGAAACACATGTCAAGGGACGCATCTCGATCATGGCTTCCAAGAGGTCTTCATTAGATGGAAGAGAAGTTCTCTTAAAAGGAACACATGTCAAGGGACTCAAAATGGATAAGAACATCGCATTCAAATAATCCCATAGAATTTTCCATGTCAGTTACCAGATCTAAGTCAAAGGAACTCGAGAAAATAGTGAGAGGCTTGCTTGCATCGGTAACTGAAAACATGGGACTGGTTGCCACATAATTAACCCGTGGCAGGGTAGATACGACTTTAGTATAAGGAAATTTTAGGGGTGTCGGATTTTTGGTAGTCAAATCAAGACTACTGAATGAAATTTGGTCGATAGTCACAATGTTTCCATTGTGAGGGAAAGACATCATGCAAAAGAGTGTTCATACGACAGCTTTCATTGCATAGACATAGTCTCACCCAAGGAGTAAATGGAAATCCAAGGGGCCTCGAACCACCATAAAATCAATACAGACAGTTTTACCTTCCAAAGTAATAGAAAAATTAGGAAGGATCCCTAAAGTTTCACTAATGGTTCTGTTAAAAACTTTCAGATTCTACGTAATAGGCACAAGCTGACGGGAACCCAGAGCTTTCCAAATAGTTGAGGATAAAATACTAACAGAAGCACCTTCATCTACATGTGTGCAACACACATTGCAAAATTATTTGGAAAGGGATGGAAGAAGGAAGACGAGGTTCTGTCAGTCTATTCCAATCAAAGGAAAAGACCTCAGTATTTGGAGGGGGGTCTCTAGGAACCGGTGAAGTTCCCCCTGGCTTAGAATAATCTGATGTAACAAGAAGAACTTGAGCGGTATGAAGTTCACTCTCTATAGGGAGAGTGGATCGACTGAATGTGAAATTGAGTCGACCACTTGATCAACTAATGGATCATCAACCTGAGTGATATGAGTTTCACTCTTCAATGGAAGAGTGGGATCGATTGTACTTGGAATTCGATCAATCCCTTCGTCAGTTGACGGTAGGTTGGGAGAAATTTGATGGTTACCAGTTGGAAGTTTTTGCTGTGGAATAGTAAGGTTTTCCAACAATTTTGAGGCTTCATCCATGTGAGGACAAATGTGAGTTTGATGACTCCCTTTGCATAACCTACAAGGAAACCTAACTTTACCCTTTTTCCCAAGAACCCGACTATCACTGGTTGATGGATCAACAGTAAGTTGATGAGATTGTTCTGACCATACTTCCAATACCTTTGGAATACCAAAACAATTGATAAGGAAGTGGTCACCCTTACAAAGCCTGAAAGGGTATTTGGGTTTACGGTGCATGTTGGAGGTTTCCTCAACACTACTAACACTTACAACCATGGTTGGTTGGTTGACTTCTTTCTTATCTTGCTTCTTCTTATTCTTCTTCTTCTTCTTCGCTTTCTTCTTCTTCTTAGTCACTTGGTTACTAGCGTAAAGGCTTTTACCAAGCGAAGAGGAAGAAAGGGAGGAAGACATATTTGGCGAAGAAGGTAAAGGGCCAACATAAGTTTGGTGATGTTGAGATGGTGAAATCTGTTGAGGTGAATCATTCAGTTGAGGTGGAGTAATTGGAGTATTTGGGGCCAACGAAGTTGAAAATAACCATATCGGTAAACCTATTGTAAATCTAGGTAATGACAATGTAGCCATATAAGGACGACCAACGTTTCCAAAGTAAGGAAAAGTACTAGTATTCTCGTTAAGAGGGGTTTCTTGGTTGGTAAATTCTGGAACAGTTGCCATTAGATTCAACTTCATTGAATTTTATTAACAATTTATAACTAAAATTAACAATTCACAAATTTCACCTAAAAATTAAAATTCACAATTCACACCTATGGTCTCTAAAAGTAAAAACAAACAAATGAACACAAGCTAGCAAATCTAGGAGTCAAACCACACACAAACAGTAGATTTCTGCACTAAAAACACTAGTTGGTGATGAAATCCAACATCGTAGAATTTTAATGTAGAAATGACAGTTGGAACAGTTACCCCAACAACCTACTTAATGAAACAGACCGGTGCAAGTTTCTCCACTATACCATCTCGAGTGAAGATAACCCTCCGGGGAGTCCAAGTGAGTCTAGTCGACGTCTGTTTCAGGTACATTGGGATCTTCCCTCCACCGTCACCCTGGGAAAGAATCCTATAGATTATGGCCACTAAGGTTACCAATAGAAACAAATATACCTGGGGGAATAGTCTACAATCCGACACACATGCAAGGGCAGAGTAACAAAGTTCAATCCCCTTGAAGGTTCCTTGACATAATCCATGGTTTACAGACAAGTGACCCAGGCTCCTCGACAATGGCCAATCCGAGGTTTTTCGTTGTTAATACGTGTATATCTAATATCATTCACAATGAGAAAGGATTGATTACCTCACTGGTTCAGATATGATCTCGTGCTTTACTCCTTTAGGAGGAGCTTCCTAGAGCATACATGCAACAATTGGAGTTTTTCCTACCGCAATATCGACTACTTGTTTGTTTTACTGTCTTAGAGAGTTAACTAAAACCTATTCCAAGAGACTAGCCTAAGCTAAGTTGGTGGAAAGAGCCCTAGAAAAGTAAAAATTACTCAATGAATTTTATTAAGCGCTCTGTTATTTAGGTTGTTATTACTCAAAGGGTAAATGGATATGTAACCAATGGTGTTATTACTCGACCCAAAACTAAATGCAATCGAATATGATAACGTAATATTTTCAATTCGATGAATCCTAATTAAAGGAGAGTGTTTCCATTCACTTCCAAAAATGCAAAAAATTGATAAATAAGAGAAAATATAACAAATTCTCTAATTCACTAATTTCATCAAGAAAAACTAATGCTAATCAATTCCATTTTTTTATGTTTATTTTTTTAAAACAAGCATAAAAACATGTAAATTCAAATCAAAGAAACTAATCTAAATCTATGATTGAATTTTTCAGAATGTAAACTATGCAATTGTAATCTGTGCACAATTCACTTGAAAAGTATGCAAATGTAATCTATGCACATTTTTCATTCATATTCTGAAAATGAGAATTCTAATTATGAAAATGTGATCTATGCAAGAGAATTCTCAAACACAAGATGATTCTAATGTAATCTAAGAACCAATCAAGTGTAAGTAAAGAAAATTGGGTGAGAGTTCCAAAGATCAAAAAATAAAAACACTCAAAGGCGATTAACACTCAGACACAATTTTTTTGCAAAAACAAAAGCAAAAAGATGCAAAATTGTTAAGAGACTGAGACAAACCTCGAAGTAATGAACAAAGGAAATAAAATCAAGAACTTATCCAAAAAAGAAACTCAAAACACCCAATTAACTTAATGGAGACTGATGAGATGATAAAATTTCTGAAAATAAATTCACACAAGGCTTTCTGACAGGAAATACAAGTCTGGGTATATACTGAGAATCTAACAAACTGATCCAGAAAAGAGAATTTTAAGGTTTTCTAAAAAATTTCACAGGGTCCACAGGTTTCAGTGTAAACAGGTGCGGTCCCGCACTGTTTATACAAGAAAAGAGAGGATATGCCCGCACTGTTTCTCAAAGAAAAGTGCAAATACCATAAAACTAAGAGAAAAATTAAAATCTCTAAAACATTTCTTAGGGATTCTACAGGGATAAAATATCCAAGCCAGTATAAACTAATCAAAATCATAAAAATAAACTCATAAGTCAAAAATAAAATAAATCGAAATTCAAGATCCACTCCCCAGCAGAGTCGCCATTTTGTTGGACGGATAAGTTGTTCTTGATGACAAGACAAACCTCCCAAGTTTCCTACAGATAGCTAGCAACAAATAGACAAATAAAAACTATTTTCTCTAGACACTGTTTGATTTGGAATTAACTATAACAGGGTTTTGGAAACCTACTTGTATTCCAACGCTGATCATATTTCCAGTGACTTGAAGAAAGTCATTGTCAAGGATCTGCAATCACAAACAGAAGAAAAGATCAAAAGAACTTACATAATAAAAATTAATTCATGAATCAAACATCTATTAAGATGATCAAGGAATTCAATAAATGAGATAATTAATTAAATATATCATTGATTAAACATGATAGATAAGCTATTTAACTACAGAACTCATTGAGAAAATGGTATTCATTCGTATTATCTTTAATAAAGAAGAGCCTTACAACTTTGTCCGCCTTGATGTCGTACAGGCCTTCCTGGGGTCCGGAACAGGTGTTTCCTTTACTCTAACAAGCTTTGCACTCTCTCAACTAAAATGCACATGGGTGTGTAATCATTCCCACATAATGATCAGTTAAGAGATTCTCAATCTCTACAACATTTCTCCTAAAAAATTCTCAAAGTCTAACTCCAATTCTCAAAGTCTCCATCCCTTGAAACTGAACCAAAGCTTCAATTTATAGGAAAAGGAAAGTGGTTACCACTCCAAAATGGAAGGGATAAAGTCCCCTTATCAAGGGATTAAGTTCCAAAATCTAAAGAATAGGCTCCTTTTATGAAGGAATGAATTTTCATGATAATGGAGGGAGTCAAGATTTGACCAGATAACGCCTTCTACAAGCTTCCAGCTGGGAGAATATTCTACCAGCTGGGCTTCTAGAACTTACTTTTTCGCTCATTTTACCTTTTACGGGGGTCCGCAGTTTTAATACACAAAACGTGTGGTAGGTACTGCAGTTTTACTTCACAAAAGGTGTGGTACCATAGGTAATGGCTAGGAAAAGTGCGGAATTAGGTTTTTTATGATTTTTATGAGCTTTTTTCCAAATCCAAGACTTGGTTTAGGAACTTTGGGTTTTTTACTTCTAAGGGAGCATGTTATAGGTGTTGATAGACCCATATGAACAACTAAATTTCATGGTGACAAATTTTAGTGTAACAACATGGTATGCTTGTCTTTATGGATATCTACATCAACAAGGGTTCAAGAAAGGTACTGCTAATATCAATCTTTATGTACAAATAGATTAAGATAATTTAACAATCGTTGAGGTATATGTGTATGATATAATATTTGGTAGCAATGATGATCGACTAAGTAAGAACTTTGCTAGAACAATGCAAAGTGAGTTCGAGATGTCTTTACTTGGTTAGCTGACATACTTCTTAGGGCTTCAAATATCTCAACAAGAGAAAGGAATATTTATATGTCAAGCCAAGTACATCAAGGAAATGCTCAAGAAATTCAAAATGGAATATTGCAAACTCATCCTTACTCTGATGGTAATAGGTTGCAAATTGAGCATAGACGACTCATCTAAGGATGTGGATCAGAGTTTGTATATATCTATGATTGGTAGTCTTCTATATGTAACAACCTCCCGACCAGCTGTTATGCAAAAATTTGGACAAGTAGAAAGATTCCAAGAAGAACCAAAAGAATCACATATTATTGTCGTCAAAAGAATTCTTCGATATCCAAAGGACACAACAGAATATGGCTTGTGGTATCCCAAGGGTAAAAATCTCATTATTCAAGCCTTTACAGATGTAGAAAGGGCAGGAAGCATTGATGATCGTAAGATTACCAATGGAGGATCATTATATCTAGGTGGTTGTCTCGTATCATGGTTGAGCAAAAATCAAACATCAGTGTCATTATCTACAACGGAAGCAGAATAGATTACAGCAGCAGCTTGATGTGCTCAAGTCCTTGTTGGAAATACTGAGAAGGGGGGTGAATCAGTATTCCTTTCAATTATAGCATTATTTAATCTTCAATTATTATCAGTGTTTGTACAATTATAGCAGTAACAAAAGGAACACAAATGCACACAGTTTTTAAGGTTGAAACCCACTCCGGGACAAAAACAACCTAATGTTTTTCTAATAATTTTTTAATATTCAACTCCAATTGAAAATAAAGCTCCAACTTCCTAGAATCTAGAAAATCATTCTTCTCCAGCTCCCACTGGATGGACGCTCCAATGCCGGAGATTCTTTAGTATTCAACTGAACGGATGCCCCAACACCCAATGAGCTACAACTAGCACCACCCTACCACCCTATAGAGAAATAAAATAAGAATGGACTCTCGTACTAGGGAAAATGGTCCACTTTACAATGATATATAATGATGCAGAAGAAGATAGACCATAAACCCAACTTTGACACAACCACCTAATGATGATCCTAGACCTCCCAACACTGCCTCTTCAACCCTTGGCAGATAGATACTAGTACAATTTGTACAATAATGTATTTACAATGACTAAGTACAATGATGCCTTTACAATGATTGTATGCAGTGCTGCCCACTTGAAGACTTCATATGATGAACTTCTTGCTGCTGTTATGCACCTTGGTTGCTGCTCTTGTCATGCTACCCTCTGCTGCACCTTTCTTTGCTTTGCTGCCGTAGAAAGTCTGGTCCTTTGCAACCCTTGACAACACATGATCTAGCTTTTTCTTGCCTTCTAGGAGCTCGATATTGAATCTAGTGTATCTATGTTATTTCAGATCCTCAATATCTGATTTTTGGTCCTATAGTAGTCCTCTAAGTCATATTTCCAATGCCATAGGTCTGACCCAATTTGGATTCTTCAAGAGAGAGTTATACCCAATCTCTCACAATGCCCTAATTATGGACTATTTCATCATAACGCACTTGTACGGCATGCCACGTGTCACTGTTTTATGATTTGGCTCTAATATCGATAGAGAAAAAATTATAGTTTGTTCACTAGCTGCCACTTTTTATGGAATTCCAATCTGATACTCAGAGAGGGATTTATGACGAATTTACCAAGGTCACTTCTTTGAGATGAATTTCGAGAACTGCGAAGCCACTTACTTCCACGAGATCATATCTCCAAAAATATTGCTCACCTTGATATGAAATTTTCATAGATGCTTCCTCAAGATTTTTGCTTCACCTCATAAAAATTTTAGCTTCTGACCCTTTATAGAAACACAGTTAGAGCGAAAATTCCACGATGACCTGTTTCAAATGGCCGAATCCCTTGCCTAGGGAGGAAATGAAGATCAAAATTTATATAAATGCTTAAGTTGACAGGGGCTTCGACAAGTGAACGTGGGAGGGATTTTAGGAGCTTAAAAAATATTAATTATGACTTTTCAATGACACATGCCTCAACCCCATGGGGTTTTAGCCCACTAGCGGGGGTCTGAGCTTGAACATGAATATCTCTCAAACGGTGAAGAATTACATGGCGTGCCATATATCAACGGAAACATCTCAACAAGAAGAAACCATAAAAATAATTATTGACCCAGAATATGTTAATTTGGTAGGTCAAAATTCCCATGCAATATTGGGTTAGCCCCTGGTGCTGCTTAGGTTGAAATCAATGACAACCGCTGATCAACAATCTCCCCCTTTGGCATTGATGACAACATAAGTACTCCCCCTGCAATCATGACACCTCTTCCTACAACATTCTCTCCCCCTTTGAAATCAATGGCAAAGGGTAACTCCCCCTGAAACACGACTATCCTGCGGACCTGTACACACTTCCACTTCCGCTTACACACAACCGTCCTACAGACCTGTAATCTAATGAGAACTTGGGAGAATCCCAAGCTTTTGACGAATATATTCAAATTCTTCATGAGGTGAAGGTTTAGTGAACATATCAACAATCTGTTCTTTTGTACAAACATACTCAAGTTTGATATTATTTTCAGCGACTTGTTCTCTAACAAAATAATATTTGATCGGAATGTGTTTTGTTTTTGAATGCATGACAGGATTATTGGAGATGCTAATGGCACTAGTGTTGTTATAGAATATGGGAATAGGCTCACTGAATTTTACTTGAAGATCTTGCAAAGTTTGTTTCATCCAAAGGACAGTACAACATGATGCTGCTGCAATGTATTCTGCTTCCGCTATAGATAACGAGATTGAAGTTTGCTTTTTGCTCAACCATGATACGAGACAACCACCTAGATAGAATGCTGCTCCACTAGTACTGTTATGATCATCAACGCTTCCTGCCCAATCTGCATCTGCAAAGGCTTGAATAATGAGATTGTTACCCTTGGGATACCACAAGCCATATTATTTTGTGCCCTTTAGATATTAAAGAATTATTTTGATGGCAATAATATGTGATTCTTTTGGTGCTGCTTGGAATCTTGCTACTTTTCCAACTACTTGCATAACATCTGGCCGAGAGGCTGTTACATATAGAAGAATACCAATCATAGTTCTGTAGAACCTCTGATCCACATCCTTAGATGAGTCGTCTATACTCAATTTGCAACCTGTTACCATCGAAGTAAGGATGGGTTTGCAATATTCCATTTTGAATTTCTTGAGCATTTCCTTGATGTACTTGGCTTGAAATATAAATATTCCCTTCTCTTGCTGAGATATTTGAAGCCCTAAGAAGTATGTCAGCTCACCAAGTAAAGACATCTCAAACTCACTTTTCATCTTTGTAGAAAATTTATTACTTAGTCGGTCATCATTTCTACCAAATATTATATCATCCACATATACCTCAACGATTTTTAAATTATCTTTATCTATTTGTACATAAATATTTCTCTTGATGCCTTTCTTGAACACTTGTTGATGTAGATATCCATCGAATGAGCATACCATGCTGCGGAAGCACTGCTTAAGACCATATAGAGCCTTCTTTAACCTGCAGACATAGTCTTCTTTTTGTGATAGTAGAAAAACTTCAGGTTGTTTGATGTAAACTTCTTCTTCTAATTCTCCATTCATAAATGCTAACTTAACATCCATTTGGTAGACTTTGATTTTTCTTGAACATGCATAGGCGAGAAACATTTGGATGCCTTCCATTCTGGCAACTGGTGCAAATTTTTCGTCGAAATCAATTCCTTCCACTTGTGCATAGCCTTTGCAAACCAATCTTGCTTTGTTTCTGGTAACCTGCCCATCTTCATTCAATTGTTTCCTGAACACCCATTTAGTCCCAATGAAATTTTTATCTTTTGGTCGTGGAACTAATTCCCACGTGTTATTCTTCTCAATTTGATCCAATTCTTCATTCATAGCTGCTACCCAATGTTCATTCTGGCTAGCTTCCTCAAAACTGCTAGGCTCAAAGGTAGCTAGAAAAGAAACTTGATCTTGTTGTGATGAACGAAGCTATCGACCTTCATTTATGTCACCAATGATTTGATTTGATGGATGGTTCTTTTGAATGCACTCTTTTTTTCTCCTTGGAGGAGCTTCTTGTTGTTGTTCTGGTATATCTTGATGATCATTGTTTACTTCTTCCTCGTTGATAGTTGCTTCTTGTTCTACAATTTTATCTGTCTCTTTTTCAGCCTCTGTCTTAAGTTTCAAAGATTCTAGATCCTCATCATTACTCGCTAGAACACCATCTTCGTCAAATGTAACATTTATGTTCTCCACTATCTGTTTTCGTCTTAGATTATGGCATTTATAGGCCTTTCTTTTGCGTGAGTAACCAACAAAGATACCTTCATCAACACGTGATTCAAACTTACCCAAATTTTGATCTTCTCTTTTGATATAAAATTTCCTTCCGAAGATTCTGAAATATTTTACATTAGCTGGTTTTCCTTTCCATAATTCATATGGAGTCTTGTTGCAATTATTTCTGAGAAGACTTCGGTTGATAATGAAGACTGCCATATCAATTGCTTGAACCCAGAATTTTTCATCCAATTTTGAGTCCTTCAACATTATTCTACCCATTTCCTATACGGTTCTGTTCTTTCTTTCAACAACTCCATTTTGCTGAGGTGTTTGTGCTATTGAAAATTTCCTTTTTATTCCATTTTCGTCAAAGTATTGCTGAAATAATTTGGAAGTGAATTCCCCACCATTATCTGATATTAAACACTTTATTTTCAAATCAGTTTCAATTTCATCCAACCCCTTGTAGATCTTAAAGCACTCAAATGCTTCATATTTTTTCTTTAGGAAACTGACGGTTGTCATCTTGATATAGTCATATATCATTAACATGAAATATAATTCTTCGTCTAAGCCTTTTGTTCTCGTAGGACTACATAGATTAGTATGCATCAATTCCAATGGATGTGATGCAAAGTGTTATTTTGTTTTAAATTGGAATTTTGTCTGCTTGCCATGCTGACATTCGTCACATACTGTGTTGGAAGGTTTTGATATTTTCTTCATTTCTCGTAGTGCTTCCTTTTTTCTTATCCTGACAAGATTTTCAAAGTTTATGTGACCCATTCGTTTGTGCCATAACCATCTTTCATCTTCTTTAGCTAGTAGACATGCTTTAGTTGCTTCATCCAAAACATATATGTCGTTTGGAGCTCGACTTGCTATAGCCACAATTTTACCATACCTGCCTTTCCTAATTTCACATTTTATGGATTTGAATAGCATTTTGTGTCCTTGATCACACATTTTTCCAACACTGAGAAGATTGTGATTCATGTTTCGACCAATAGAACATTATTGGCTATAACATATTTGCTTCTAAGAGTGATGGTACCTGATCCTATAAAATTTGAAGATCCATCATTTCCAAAGGATATGGTTCCATCCTTCTTCTCTTTCAGAGATACAAATTTCTTCTATCTCCAGTCATATGCATTGAGCAACCGTTGTCAACATACCACACATCTTTATTTTTTTGAGCCTTGAGAGCGAGAGCACAATTATCAGTCTTCTTCTTCTTCCATGTTAGTTCATTCTATGGCTTCAAATATTCTTCTGGGGGATTTTCAAGTCTGAAATCTCTGGCTATGTGTCCAAATTTCTCACATTTGTAACATTCCATATTATTTCTTAAATGTTCAAATCTATTGATGTTTCGTTGAGTCCTGGGAGGTTCACATTTGAATAATATCTTGGAATTGTATTGGTTCCTAGGGTACGTGCGACATTCTACAGCTTTATGACCAAATTTTTCACATGAATAACAATAGACATGAGAAATATGTTGGTACCTGGATGAAAATCTCCGTCGAGGAATCGTCTTCCAAGGATGTGCTTGTGAATCTTGTCCAATGAAGTCTACATGTATGTCAGATCTCATAGGTTCATTGTATTTTTTTGTAGAAGATCCTGCTTCTTCTTCTTTGTAACAGAGGCCAGTTTTTTCGTTGTGAGATCGTTGATTGTTGATGATTTCTTCCAATGCCCTTGAGCTTTTGTTATAGTTTTGGATAGTTTTTCCCTTCTTCACTTCCTTATGCAGTGAGACTACTTCGGCTTCTAATGCTTCCCTTTCTTGGTTGCTTTCTTCCAACTTCTTTTGAGGTGACTCTTCAATACATTTGTGTTCTTCAACCTCACTTTTGAGACCTTGAACTTGTTCTTCAAGAGTATTGGAATGGATCTTCTCAGCATTGAGCTCTTTTATAAGCTTGATTTCCTCCCCATAAAATTCTTCTATGGTCAACCCTTCTTCTTCATTTTTTGATACTTCTTATTTATTGTTCTTGGCCATAAACAATACTTTCTCATTGGCTTCTTCTTTGTTGTCACTTTCTTCATCGGATGATGAGCTATCTTCTTTAGAGAGAAAGTTCCTTTTGGATCCTTTCTTTTTTCCTTTCTTGTTGAAGTTCTTAAAGTCTTTCTTTCCTTTTGAGTTGCCATCACTTTTGTTCAGAAATTTTGCTACGAAATGCCCAACCTCACCACAACCGAAACATATTAGTGGAATTTTACCTTTGAATTTTCCCTTACCAGGTTTTAGTTTTCTCATAAAGTAAGCATATTCTTCATCTGAAAGACCTTCTCCATCATCTCCCTTTTCTTCACACTTGTAGGTGCATGTCATTTCAATTGAAGGTTGTTTGTCCTTATTAGTTTTCTTATATGCAACGAATGTAGTTTCAAGATTTGAAGTACCCTTTTCTTCATCAAGTCTCATTTCATATGCTATGAGAACTCCATGTAATTCTTCTTTGCTGAGTTTGTCCAAATTTTCACTGTATTCTAAGACCGATACCTTTGGGTTGAATCTCCCTGGTAACGTTCTAAGAATCTTCCGTATAATAGTCTTCTCGTCAACTGGCTCTCCCAATCCTTCCAGAGTATTGGTTATTTCATCAACGTATTGGAAGTATGCAGCAATGTTGCAATCTTCTTTCATTCTAAGTTGCTCAAATTTTGCTCTATAGATTTGAAGCTTTGCTTCTTTGACATTTGAGTAACCTGCATATATATTCTCAAGCTTTTCCCATACATTTTTTGCGGTTTTACAACCCAACACCTTATGATAAGCAGATTCAATAAGTCCACTGATAATAATATTCTTTGCTTTTGCATCATTTACCAAATTCTTCTTACCTTGTTCATCCACGGTTGATGTAAATCCATTTTGAACAGTGTCCCATACTTCGTAACCTTGCACCAAGAGATAGACCTCCATTCTTCCTTTCCAGAGTGCATAATTATTTTCATTGAATAGAGGTACACCATTCTTGGTATGCTCCATGACCTCCTTCCAGCTGTTAAACTGCTATTGAAGGAACCAAGCTCCAATACCAATGTTGGAACTACTTAGAGGGGGGGTGAATCAGTATTCCTTTCAATTAGAGAATTAGTTAATCTTTAATTATTATCAGTGTTTGTAAAATGATAGAAGTAAACAAAAGGAACACAAATTCATAAAAATTTTAAGGTGGAAACCCACTCCGAGACAAAAACCACCTAATGCTTTTCTAATAATTCTTTAATATTCGACTCCAATAGAAAATAAAGCTCCAACTTCCTAGAATCTAGAAAAGAATTATTCTCCAGCTCCCACTGGATGGATGCTCCAACACCCGAGATTCTTCAGTAGTCAACTGAACAGATTCCCCAAGACCCAATGAGCTACAACTCACCCTAGCACCACCCTATCACCCTATAGAGGAATAAAAGAAGAATGGACTCCCATACTAGGGAAAATGGTCCACTTTACAATGATATAGAATGATGCAGAAGAAGAAGATATACTAGACCATAACCCCAACTTTGACACAACCACCTAATGATGATCCTAGACCTCCCAACACTTCCTCTTCAACCTTAGGCAGATAGATACTAGTACAATTCGTACAATAATGTATTTACAATGACTAAGTACAATGATACCTTAACAATGATTGTATGTAGTGCTGCCCACTTGAAGACTTCATATGATAAACTTCTTGCTGTTGTTATGCACCTTGGTTGTTTCTCTTGTCATGCTACCCTCTGCTGCACCCTGCTTTGCTTTGTTTTCATAGAAAGTCTGGTCCTTTGCAACCCTTGACAACACATGATCTAGCTTTTTCTTGCCTTCTAGGAGCTTGATATTGAATCTGGTGTATCTTTGTTATTTCAAATCCTCAATATCTAATTTTTGGTCTTGTAGTAGTCCTCTGAGTTGTCTTTACAATGCCATAGGTCTGACCCAATTTGGATTCTTCAATAGAGAGTTATACCCAATCTCTCACAATGCCCTAATTATGGATTGTTTCAGCAAAGCACACTTGTACATCATGCCACGTGTCATTGTTTCTTCATTTGGCTTTGAAATTGATAGAGAAAAAATTATAGACTATGAACTATCTGCCACTTTTTATGGAATTCCAATCCAATACTTAGAGAGAGAGTTATGATGAATTTACCAAGGTCACTTATTTGAGATGAATTTCAGGAGCCTGCAAGAACCCTTACTTCCACAGATCATATCTCCAAAAAAATTGCGTACCTTGATCTAAAATTTTTACAGCAGCTTCCCCAGGATTTTGGCTTCACTTCATTAATATTTCAACTTCTGAACCTCCGTAGAAAAAAAATTAGAGCAAAAATTCCACAATGACTTGTTTCAGATGGCGAAATCCCTTTCATAAGGAGGAAATGAGGATCACAATTTATATAAATGCTTAGGTTGAGAGGGGCTTCAACAAGTGAACGTGGGAGGGATTTTAGGAGCTTAATAAATATTAATTATGACTTTTCAATGACCCATGCCCCAACCCCATGGGGTTTTATCCCACTAACTAGGGTTACAAACTTCAAACATGAATATCTCTCAAACCGTGAAGAATTACATGGTGTGCCATATATCAACGGAAACATATCGACAAGTAGAAGCCATCAAAAGAATTATTGACCCAGAATATATTAATTTGGTAGGTCAAAATTCCCATGAAATATTGGGTTATCCCCTGGTGCTGCTTGGGTTGACATCAATGAAAATCGTTGATCAACGGTCCTTTGGATGAAACAAACTTTGCAAGGTCCTAAAGTACAATTCAGTGAGCCTATTCCCCTGTTCTGTGATAACACCAATGCCATCACCATCTCCAAGAATCTGTCATGCATTAAAAAAAAAAATCCATTCCGATCAAATATCATTGTGTTAGAGAACAAGTCACTGAAAATAATATCAAACTTGAATATGTTGGTACAAAAGAACAAATCACTCCTATCTTCACTAAATCTTTACCTCGTGAAGCATTTGAATATCTTTTCCAGAACCTTGGGATTCTCCCAAGTTCTCATTAGATTTTCCTTATTCAGAATATAAAGGGGGAGTGGAAGTGTGTGTTACACCAATTTTTGGTCATCTAACATGTTACTATTATATGGACTAAAGTACACCATGTAAGACCAATTTTACCATAGTAAAATTTCTTTCACTATGAGAAATATTTTAATAACCCATAGTTTATTAAATTATTTATGGTCTAAACAGGAAACCCCATGAGGAATAATTAAATAAATCCTTATTTGTTTTATTTTCCTCTAGGGATAAGTAACTAAACCACTGTTTAATTAATATTCCTGGTCATATTTAACCCAAAACATGAGAATTAGTTAGATAAATTATTATTTATCTCATTATTCTCTAGGAATAATTATTTAAATCATTATTTAATAATATTCCTTGTTAAATTTGACTAAATCATTTATAAATAATTGAATAAATCATTATTTATTTAATTATTCCTCAATCTCATCCTGTAAATAATAAATAAATCATTTACTTATTTATTATTTATAAATAAGGGGATTTAACCAATTCTAAATTCCTTTTCCCTCCACCAAAAATAATAAAATATTCCAAGTAAGTTGGATCTAGATTTGGTTAATAATATTTTAACTATGCACCAATATCTAGACTAACTCAATATTTTGCTATAAATAGAAGGGATTTTTCCATTCATTCACTACCTTTTTTATCACCTTTTGATCTATACTTTTGGTCTGACTTTGATCCTCCATCATTGTCATATTTTTTCTACTTTTTCTTGTGATCTCCCTTTAAGTTCTATTTTGTCCGGGTTTTCTGCACCATCAAGAGAGATAGATCTTGGATCTAAAGCGCTGAGGACATACAAGAACCCATCCCATTAAGGGGGACTGGTACCACCTTTCTATGTTCCCTTCCCAGGTGTCATAATACAAAAAATTCTTTATAAATCCTCGTCTTGTCTATTGGATGTATGGAGAAACTCTTGTTTATTTTCATTGTTTAATGTCTTTAACTGCATAGATCTGGAATTTTGTAGAATTTACTCTCATCACCTACTGAAGATCTAAGGAAATTGACAGTAACATTTGAAGTTATGGATGTTTTTAATGCACAGCTAAAGTGAGCCTTTTTCGTATGCTTGCCATTAGAATTCACACTAACAACTGGAGACTCCACAAGGGTTTTTAATTACGATCGTTGTTGTTTTTCTGATCCCTGCATGACCAGCTTCTTCAACCACTAAGGTTTTTCTTCAGATTCTTATTTTTCATTCCTTGATGTTGTTTTTAACATTTTTTACCCTAAAATAGTAAAAATTCTAACTTACATGTGTTTCTGGGCCATTTGCCCAGGTAACAGGTATCAATCGTGATGGAGACGACAAATTCTTATGAAACCTACCACCGAGAGAGCCAAAAGTGCAGTCGAAATTTTCAGCCCAAAACCTACGACTCATCTCTTAGGTAACCGATATCTGCGCAAAAAATGTGACCTCAGCAAAAAACAGGTCAATACCTGCAACCTGCAGTTTTTTGCAGAATTTTTTCTGTAATTTTCAGGGTTTGTCGAGGGCACTGGTCAGGGTTGTCTTACCCCCATATTTACCCATCTTGGACCTGTACTTGCTTATTTTTACTCATTAAAGTAGGAACCAAGCCCCTTTGGGCTTCAGTATGCTTCCACCTTTTTAGGAGGATTTTAGCTGAAGCAGGTCTTCTGAGATTTCAATGTTTTTCAACCTTTTTTCAGATTTGAACCTGTCTTTTCAGATCCATTTTAGATCGGTTATTTTTCCAGCAAAAACACCTCTGTTTAGTTTTGTTTGGTCCTCCATTTAGGGTCCCCTACGTTTCCCTTTAGGTTGTAGCCTTTCGCCACCTATTTTTCAACATTTTTCCCTCTGGTTTCTTGTTGTTTTTTGCACCTCTTTTCAGCAAATCTAACCTTTAGATCCCTATCCCTCTTGACCTTAGATAAATTGGCCATATTGTGTGTTTTGAGTAGATTTCCCCCACCCTTAGACTAATTGTTGGGAAGCCCTCCTTTTTGGGTTTAAATTTATGCATCTTTAGCTATTTATTTTACTGTCGCTTTCAGTTTTATTTACTGTCGCTTTTAGTTTTATTTACAGTTATATAACATATTTTTTTCTTTTCTCTATACATACGTCTTGGCTTAATTAAAATTAATACACTTATCACACACGCGCACACCTAAATCGAAGAGTGCCTTGTTTACACTGCCAGGCAAAGACTAAAACATTGTAATTAATTAATTAATCCTCACCTCCATGACCTTGTTTACCTCTCTTCCTTATTGGGTTCTATGTATATTTTCCATCATTGCACCTCCAAGGTGTTCATCCCAGAGACTTGTTGATGCCTCGAAAATCGCTGCAACAACATTGGGGGATAACCACCCGGTCCGGACCTTAATACAGCTCCTTTTCCGTTTGGAATGGTGGCTCCGACTGGATATGATGGGACCAGTTTCCCGATAAAGAATAGAAATGGGTGAATGAATGATAATAAGTGATAATGAATGGAATACTTAATCTATAAACAACAAATATAAATGACTATTATATCCCGGGAAGTTTCTATTCTTAAGTGCAACGTTTGATGATCTATGTTTGTCAATAGGCATATAGATGACACTATTTAATAAACAAAGATATTTATTTAAATAATAATTACTTCATTCAATTAGTTGAATGACGTAATTGATAAAACATTGTTACACTTATCTCAATTTATATCATTGACATATATATGATTGAAAGAAAAGCATACCATAAACATCCAATAGTGGAAGGAATACAGAAATACTGTTAAAACACGTACATATATTCAATAATATCAAAAGTAATCAAACAACAATTTATATAAAAAGAATGGATTCAGACATTGATAATAGTACCATATGAGCTGCAAGTCATTCCCCAATATCAATCGCTATTTGAGATTCTTCTTTCAACGCAAAATTACTTTCACACAAAGACAGTAGTGCACATTTGCATAAAAGCTTCCTTGTCAAAATTAGAATAATTGGTCCAGTTTTATAAAAGAATACGCCTGAAGTACAATAGTGCAACTTCAGGTTTTAAGTCATATACAAAACTTTACGACCCTTTCTAAATGCATGAAAGGGTCTATAAATACTAATTCTATCTAAATATCTATGAAACTGAAAAAATCCTACTTAATTGGTATCATACAATCTTGAATATCTCCTTCATGGCAATCTGGCAGTCGGCGGCATGAATCATCACTTAGGCTGTTCATCTCTAGTTCTGAGCTGGCAGATTGCAAGCATCGGCTCCACTTCTGGTGGTCGGTTAAGGCGAGAATTGAGTTGGGCATCATAGGTGGCATCCTGCATTTCGAGAATGATGCATCCGATTGCATCTGAGAGGCATTTGAGGGCGGCTCTCTGGCTGTAAGGTTTGACTAAGAACATCCAATAGGTGTCCCATGTCAAACTGTTAATTCCTGCGATTAATCTGCCAGTTTTCTCCAGCTCTGAGTAACATGAATGTCCCAATGTTTTAGCTGATGTCAATTTACCTGGGGTACATTGGGAAATCATGTTAGATAAGTAGAGAGTGTCATTAATCAATTCAACCAAATTACTTGTGGTTAATTTGCATCTGGAAACTGCCCTCTCTGCTTTGTTTAACTGAGATTGCCATTCCATAAATAATATCTCTTTATGTGATTCTAGGATCTTTGGCAATTTGGTTGACTGTCCTTCCTCAGTACTTTGCCACTCAAGATAATTGGTCACTGTTTCATCGGCCTGCTCGAAATTTGCTATAGCATCAGCTGATTTATTACTTAGAGATGTTGTTAAGTCACATAAAGGTTCTGCCTGGGCGATTTGTTGACATAACAACTTTATCTGTGTTAATAATGCTTTGTTTATTTGTACTGCCTCTGCCCTGAATTCAGCTACGTGTGGAAGATTCTTTGTTTTCTCAAGCTGGGCTGATAGTTGAGCAATCTGCTCATCTTTTATCTTCAGCATTTGTTCATTTGCTGTCTTGAGTTGTGCCAATGCCTCTGATAACTCTTTCTGCTTCTGGACTGCACTCTGATCAATCCTCTGCCTTTCTTCCTGCAATTGTTGAGTTAATTGACTATTGGTTTGCTGTTGTGTTAACAATTGCAGTTCTGCCTGCTCTGCCTTCTGCCATGCTTCTGATAGTTGCGCTTGTAATGAGAAAATATCTTGGTCTTTTGTTTTTAATAAAATACTTACCTCCGATGCCTTATCTATTGTTGCTGCCGAGTAGGCTCCAGCAAATTGTGATAGTTTTGTTAGGTCCTCAGAGGGGTCAAATTCCTCCTTCCAAACTATATTGCCCGTCACTGTTAATTCTGGAAACAGGGAAGGCTGATCAGTCATTTTCCTCTTCCTTTGTCGTTTTACCACAGCTTTGTGTTTCGGGCTATAGAAGACATCCAAGGGGGGAATTTCTTCTATCTACAAAATAACTTGATCGGAGGGGTCATTTGGGATTATCTCTTTTCCTTTAGAACTGGGTAGGCCGTTGGTTTCACCTGGAACCTGTTTTGAAACGTTCTCCTGTGTGTCTGCTACTCTTGATGTTTGGGCTTCTTTTGAACCTTCAGGATTGTTGATAATTGAATCGAATTGCTGCCATTCCTAGAGCAATTCGGGATCAATTTGAGTATCTTGATTTACCTTTATGGTGCCCTGTTCCTGTTCTCTTGTCTGGGTTTCCTCTTGCACTTTCCCCTGTTCATTTATTATAAGCAGGGGTTCCTCAGTATGTCGCTGTTCAGGCTCGCTTGATCCTGCTGTTGGGCTTGTTGCTAACAGATCTAGGGGCAGAGTTTGCAACCTCTGTGCTCTGAGTCTGTTGAATTCAACTAACCCTTCATCTTGATATTTCATTCTGGCATGCGATCTAACTTGGGACATTGATTCGGCTGTGGAGAATAGGTCATCAAACATATCTTCTTTATGGTCAAACTTTGCCAATTTGGCCTGTTCAAGGGCATTATAGGCAACTTTGTCGGGATCAAAATGCCTATTAGGGAGAGTTGCTAGAGTTAAGGATTTCATCTTTATAGCTTCTTTCTCTGCATGTTTGAGATCATTCAAGGTGTAGACAACACATCTAAGAGGAAAAGAGGGCCAGACCTGCTTCTTATTTCTCTTTAGAGTTTGTGTAACGCCTTCGGAAATAATCTGATAGGCTATCTCCCTTGCCAGCAGTTTATCAGGTATATACAAAGGAAGAACATGGGGTTTGGCTAGGCTGCCAAAAATTCTAATATAAGTAAATTTTTCCTCTGCAAACCATCTCCCTAAGCCAGTTAAATCAATCCCTGCTTGGTAGGAAATCTTGGGAGCAGGTTTATCAAAAATATAATGAATGGGTACGATGAAGTCATTGGCAAGATTTACATAAATGAAAGCTATGGGAGGGTTTTCCACATTTTCCTAGTTGGTGAATGGGCAGGATCTTTGGAGTCCAATTCTCCAATTTGTTACCTGAAATTCGCACTAAAACATTATTGGGTGTCCAGGATATAAGCACTGTAGTAGAATGGAGAAATAAACCTTTCGGAAATGCGGGTCTTGCCTCGGAAGATTTATGCTTGTGTTTTGCCGGATTTTGCCTCCAATTCCGAATGGGTTCGGATTCAGTTTCGTTCTCATTTCGGAATTTCTCGAGAAATGCCTTGTTGTACTTCTTCTCAGGCTCAGGCAAATGATACATCTGCCTCAAATCATTAGCTTGAAATGAACCGAAGACTCTCCCATCTCTGGTGCAGAAGGTTCTGTCTGTGATTGGGAGTTCCTCAATTGCCCACCTTACTACATCCGTATATGGGAGAATTTGTTCCCGAGCTGCTATCCGATGAAGGAAAGAATCAGCTAAGTCCTTTAAAGTACCTTCAGAATTTTGAGTCGTATCGACTGTGGCTTCTACTGTTGTTACTTCAGGTTCTTCAGCTTCTATCAAATTATAGGTATTTTGCCAAGAAGTTTTGCCAAGACCTGAACATGTAGTATCAGATATCAACCCTTTCTTTTTATTTCCTGGATCAGTGATGGCTTGTTCTTTGGCTGGCGAAGCGGAAGCGTTTGCGATTTTCTTGGACTTCTTCCCCATTTTGCTTACATCTATCAGCTTAGAAGAATTCTGCACAGGAGTAAAAATAAGCGTAACACAGAGAATTGGCAGTAAAAAACCAAATACGGGGGAAATATATTGATTAATGCGTAATGAAGAATTAACTCAATGTTGCCATGGCTCCAATCCGTAAAAAGATTTAGACTTAATATTTCATTAAATGGCCGCAAAAACCCGTCAATCATTTAAATGTCCATCACGTCGTTTATTGGTGAAATGATTTGTTTAAGCGTGCCTTGGCCGTTTTGGCGGTTGAGCGCAGGTGAATCTCCATTATAAAGATAAGGCTTTTAATAAGAATTAATCATAATATCCCCGTTTTAACAACTTTTTTCGAAGTTCGTGTTTTGGCTTTATCGCATCGCATCGGGACGAAAAGGCGCTTTTCTTGTACTGGCATCTCTTAGAATCCTTGCTCGCCGATAGCGATATCGCATCGCATCGGGAGCATTTAACTGTTATATCGCATGGTATATCGCCGAGCGCTAAAAAGCATGCATGGTATATCGCTTCGGAGCAAACCAAAAGTACCTTACGTTATGTCTCCTTTGTCATTGCGATATGCGATCTTGCGATCACTTTATCGCAATGATAAAAGATTTACTTATTTATATCCCAAGGCCTTTATTGGTTTGTAAAAAGGTTTTTTGTAATGTTTTATTTCATTTTCGGACCTTTTTGCATAATACAAAATTGATACCAACTAAAAAATAAAAAGGGACCCATTTCATATTATAGTGTTTGGGAAATAAAAATTATATGAAATGGGGGGTTGTTGTAGAGGACAACAATTGGCGATTCGCTGGAAGAAAAA
>CM076571.1:320367169-320719941 GCA_034641835.2 Pinus albicaulis
GGGTGAACACTGGCCGTTGATCTGCGGAGGGTTGATCCGACGGTTGGAGAGATGGGGGAACATACGGAGGATTCAGGTGTGGGCCCGTCGGGTTTTAAATCAGTTTAACGTTTAATTTAATTACCCCGGGAGATATTTAATAGGCGGAAAGGTTATTAACTAGTCCTGATGACTAATTAATCCCGTGTGCGTAATGAAAGGGGTTGCGGCGGGGGTTTGGTTAAGTGGAATGCCATGTGGACAAACCACGGTGGCACGAAACTTTCCCGAAGTTTTATTGATATTTTTGTATTTAAACACACATATCGCATGTTTAAAGTTTTTATATATATATATATTTTATTTATATGGTAAATTAATTAATACAACTAATTCACCATAGGGGCGGGATTAATGTATAACGCTATATTTTAACCAAAGGGCTTATAGAAGTGGGTTTAAATGAATATTAGGGAGATAAATACTTTGGTCAAAACATTATAATAAAGGGGTTTTTGGGGTATATATAAAAATTGAATTATATACTTAGGATAGGGTATTTCACTAGGGATTTAGTAAATATAGTTAAATGTTAATATGGCAAAGGACAAGGAAACTCAAAATATTTTTGCATATCTAAGAAAGTGATAACTTGTGAAGTAAATTGCAACATTTTATCTCCAACACTTAAACTTAGAATAGCAAGTTATCTTGAGGGATTTTTATGAAATTTTGTTTGAGTTTCCTAAGTAAAATGAGATTTTACTTAGGAAAAAATTGAAGGTGAATGATTATGATGATGAATTGTCTTAAGTACTTAGGTCTTTTTGATCATTAGGCCGAGGGTCCGGTCCCTCCAGAAGTCAAGGAAATGCCTTGAGCCCCTTTGATCTCCAAATACCTTAGTACTTTGGGGGAAATTAGTAAAACTTTAAGGGAAAAAGTGATGAGGGAAGTTAATGATTTTTAGCTTTGCTCGCTGTAATCTTCCAGTATATTTCCTGCTTCAGTACTTATGATGAAAGTAAAGGATCAAAAACATGTAGCAGCATCATTCATCAGATAACACTTTGCAGCACCATCTACCTACCCTATCTACTTGATACTACCATTTTCTCTTCTTTATTAGGGTGCATTTAGACTTGCAAACCCTTTTCAATCTTTTCTTTTTACATGATAAATCTATCTATTTCTATCCTTATTACATCCAAGGGCTCAGATTGAACTGTTGAGCACTTTTTATTCACTCTACCTATCTACTTATCTGCCAAGATTAAACTGTTTGGTCAGATATTTATTCTCTAATCTATAACATGAAATTGAAATATGAGTAAGTCAAGTTTAAACAGTTTGACTTATTCATGAATTGTGGCAAAGGTTTTGACAAGCTGCACACAATTGCTTTATTACAAAAAGTGAAATAGTAGTGGCATTTGGATTTGCACACTTTCCTTGGTCTATTTTTTGCTTGGGGTTCATTTCTTTCTCTTTTTTGACCATTTTATTCTTTTTACCCTTTGATCTTTCTTTTAGGGTATACCCTCTTTACATTTTTTAATTTTTTTGATTTTTGGTTTTTCAGGAATATGGAACACCTTTGCTCAAGTAAGAAGGTTTGAACATATTCCACACTTCCATCAAGACAATCATGAAAGATGAAACCTATTGATATAGGAGGCTAACACTGGCTCCACTTGGGGATGGCTTTTCCTTGTGGAAAGTCAAGAACAGCAGGTCAGATGCCTCAGAATGTCTTTAAACTGAAAGTATGAAATCTTCCTTCTTCTGGTAGCTTTATTTTACATATGATAGTGAAACTTTTGGAACTTAGGGCCTTCACTTCGGGCTTCAATTCCAAGAAGTCACCATCCAATCCAAACTGCATTAACAAAAATAAAACAAGAAAACAATATATTATGTAAAAGTTAGAAACATTAAAACATTCTAGTAAATTGGATCAAAATAATGCTTGAGCATTCGACCATTGACTAGTCCTTCTTCAACTTCTGAATTGTCCAAGTCCTTCAAAAAGTAAGTGTTGTTTCCCTGCAAGGCATGAATGATATAAGGCCCTTTCCACAAGAAATCAAACTTTCCATGTTTCCCTTTTTCTTCTCTTCTATAATCCCATCTTAGGACCTTGTCTCCTAATTGAAAATCCTCTTCTTTAGTCCTTTTATCAAACATTTTCTTTAGCTTTTCCTGTAAGACTTGTGATCTTTGGTATACCTCTTCTCTGGTTTGCTGCAGGTGGATTGTTTGATTAATTCTTCTTTGAATGTCATTTGGTTCCACTTGAGCCTCCTGAAGTAATTTCATAACAGGGATTCCTAAAGATGATGGAATCTTGCTTCCAGACCATAAACTAACTCATATGGACTAGTCCCAATAGATTTCTTAGTTGTAAGTCTGTCTGCCCACAATGCATTGGTCAGTTTCTTATGCCAGTTCTTTTTATTTTCCTCCAACAATTTCTTAATGATATTGATCAAGCTTTTATTGGAGGATTCTGCTAGTCCATTACCCTGAGGGTAATAGGCTGTTGAATGGCCTAAAGTAATATGATATTTATGGTAGAAACTAATCATTTTCTTTGATTTAAATGCAGCAGCATTATCTGTTATAATCTTTTCTGGACATCCAAATCTTGAAAGTATGTTTCTTTCTAAAAACCCTATGATTACAGAATCATTGGACTGTCTACATGGGATGGCTTCAATCCATTTGGTGAAGTAGTCTGTGGCAGTTAAAATCCATCTGTGTTGCCCTGAAGAAGGGGGATGAATTTCTCCAATAAAATCTAAACCCCATTGTTGAAAAGGTCTTTCTGTGGAAATTGGTTTTAAAGGCAGAGGTAACAACTTTCTTTTACCCTCAAATATCTGACACTTGTGACAACTTGTTACAAATTTCTTAACATCAGAAAATAATGTTGGCCAGTAAAAGCCAGCCCTTAAGATCTTGTCTGCAGTGGATTTCCAGTAAAGATGTCCTCCACAATCCCCTGCATGAAATTCATTAAGCACTTTATCAGCTTCATCTTTTAAGAGACAATTCAACAAGATTCCTTCATGATTTTTCCAAAATAAAGTGCTATCTAAAATAAAATATTTGAAAGATGTCATTTTTAAAAATCTTCTTTTGGTTCTGGACAACTCTGGAGGAGCCTGCAGGTTTAATAAAACATGAATTATATCGGTGTACCAGGGTGAATCTAAGAAATCTTGACTGATCTGAGGAGTCGCCATCTCCTGCTCGTTATCCAGTTCATTGATGTCTAAGGCTTGGCAATTGGTTTCTGTCATGAGTTGTGCTAAACCTTGGCCTTTTATCAGTTTTGTTGGCTTAATCTCAATATCATATTCTAAAATGGTAGCTATCCACTTACCTCGTTTACCTTCAATTCCATCTTGAGTCAAAATATCTTTAACTACTGCATTAGGCACATAGGCTATCACATGAGAATATAATATGTAGACTCTGAAATCTTTGATTGCTTTTACCAATGCAAAAGCCTGTTTTTCCATAATATTGTATTTTAGAGATGCATCCCTCAGTGCTTTACTAAAAAATGCTATTGGCTTTTCACACCCTTGGTCATCTTCTTGAAGTAAAACAGCTGCAACAGTATGTTCAGAAGCAAATGAAAAAATAATAAAGTCTCTATCAAATTTAGGACTGGTCAGAACTGGTGTCCTTGTTAAAGCCATTTTAATTTCCTCGAATGATTGTTTGGCTTCTACAGTCCAGTGAATGCTTGAATCTTTCCTCAACATGTTAGTTAGTAATCTAAGTAACTCTGCTAGACTAGAAATAAATCTTCTCAAGAAATTAATTTTTCCTATGAATGCTTGCAACTCTTTTATGTTTCTGGGGTGGGGTATTTGCAAAATTGCTTGAATTCTTTCTGGATCAATCCTAATGCCATCTTTAGAAATAATGTGTCCTACGAGCTTTCCTTCTTCCAAACCAAACAATGACTTCTTAGGGTTTAAAGAATTCCATATTTTCTGCACTTTATAAATACTTGCCTTAAGTGATCTAAATGTTCCTGATCTGTTTTAGAAAAAACAGTCAAATCATCTAGGTAAATTACCAGAAAATCATGTATCTCTTTAGCAAAAGCAATATCCATTGCTCTTTGAAATGTAGCTCCTGCATTCTTGAGCCCAAATGGCATTTTTGACATATTTAAACGTACCCCATGGTGTTGTAAATGCTGTTTTATCCTGATCATCAGGATGAACCAAAATCTGGTTATACCCTGAAAATCCATCCAGTAGTGATATTCTCAAAGATCCTACAACCCTTTGCAGAATGTGGTCCATTTTCGGCAGAGGATAGTTGTCTTTTAAAGAAACTTTATTCAAATTTCTTAAGTCGACACACAATCTAATTTCTCCTATCTTCTTTCTTGTTGGTACCAGGTTAGAAACCCATTCTGAGAATCTGATAGGAGCTATAATCCCTGCTTCAAACATCCTTTTGATTTCCTTTTCAATTGAGGGTAATAAAACAGGATTTATTCTCCTAAGCTTTTGTTTAAAAGGTTTCTGGTCTGGTTTTAAAGGTATAGTGTGTTGAATAATAGATGTATCATAAGATTTTAGGTCTTCATAACTCCAGGCAAAAACATCCTGGAATTCTTTTAATAGTTCAACATATTTAACCTTTTGATCTTTTGGAAGAGATTTGGACAACTTGACCATTTTGGGATTTTCTGGGGTTCCTAAGTTGCATTCTTCCATATCAGCTTTAACAGGTTCCATTTTAGGTCTGAATGGAATATCATTTGAGTCAAACAGATCTTCCAAAGGTGTTAATCCTTTGGGTAATTGATTATCTTTTAAATTGATGATTTCTGTTTCATCATCTATGATCTCATTAGATTCCATGTGTTTCAAATTTTGCATGTCTTTTTCAGTGAATGTGGTTGGATGCAGCATATGAATTGCATTTTCTCTTGATATTTCTATTTTTTGTTCTTTTTCTTGATCAAATTCATCAATAGTTATGTCTTCATCTATATTACAGTTAGAAAACTCATTTTGAAGTGTCAAAAAATTATTGATTTGATTGTTATTCACAAATACTTGCCAATTCAAAAGATTGTCTGGTATAGCAGGCCTATGCCTAATTTCAGCTGAAAATTGATGATTAGGATCAAAAGGTAACTTACATGTACTAGCAAACATTGCCAAACTGTGAGCATGTAAATTTTGTTTCCTGGGAATCTTGGCAAGTTGAGCTTGTAAAAATGTGTTGAGAATCTCTACAATTGTCTCTCTGTATTGTTTCAGTCTCATGTCTTTTGTTGAACATTCTCCTTTAATCTGTTGAATGATTAGTTCAGATTCTCCTATGATTGATACCCTAATAGCTCCTAACTTCTTGACATGTTTAAGTCCTAATAAAAGAGCTTCATACTCTGCCATGTTGTTAGTGCATTTGAAATTCAACCTATAAGCATGACCCTCTGCATAATTGTTCTCAACATTATGTAACCAAATCCCAGCTCCTGCCCCTAGTCTGTTTACTGAGCCATCAAACTCTAAATGCCATATAATTTCATGTTCATAATCTTCATCGATTGTTTTAAAGTGTTTCTTGACAGGAGCTAGTTGTTTAGTTTCTTCAGGTATTTCTTGATCATCTGTTGTTTCTTTGTTTTCAGAGATTTCTTCAATTTTAACAGTGGTTTTGTTTATGGCTTCCAATTCTGGAGCTTCTATTTTAGTAGGGAGATCTAACTCAACATTGTATAAAATAAAAGAATCCATGTCAGAATGTACAGAGTAAACAGGGAAGTTTTCAGGCTTCTCATGGCCACTGACTAAGTACTTCATCAAGGTTTCTCTATATAACCTTTTAGGCTGACCAAATACTGAAATAGTTGCATATGACATGTCTAGTTGAATAGACCCTCCAAGTTTAGCACCCCAAGATCTAGACAATAACATACCATATTTAGGTGGAATATCAACAACTACTATGTCCATTAAAACAAACTTAGCAGGGTATTGTACCAAAGTGACACACACATATTTAATCAAACCTAAACATTTCACCTGACTAGAATCAAATGAAAACAAATCTTTGTATGGTCTGGTAATATCTAGATTCAATCTTTCCATTACTGCTTTTGGCATCAAATTGTGAGATGCTCCAGAATCAAGCATTGCATTATGGAGTATCTTGTCGTGAACATTCAGGCTTACATAAAATGGAGGAGTTCCTCCACTTTCTGGTTTGCCATTAACCTCGGGGCCAAAAAGAAGTTTGGGTTGATCATCAAGAATGTTTACTGAATCATCCAATCCAGTAATGTTAATGTTTAGGGACTTGGTAATCTGACTTCTATAGACATCATGTTTAGCCAATTCTGATAAAGGAACAACTATCTTGAGTTTTCCTATTTCAGCCTCCAGATTAAAAGGTTTTTCTGTTTGAGTCTTAGTGTTTTGCACAGTTGGGTTTTCTCTGTTTTTTGGGTCTTCAACGTTTTTCTCTTTTTCATGAGTGGAGTTTTGTTTTGAAGATGTTTCAGGACTAACTTCTACTGTTTCTTCTACATTTCCTACATGAGGAGATGTATTGGATTGTTGTTTGTTGTTTGGTTGGTTGTCCGAGACATCTTCAATTATTGGATTCGAAGGGTTGGGAGTTATTCTAGACAAAATTTGTACTTGGGGACTGTTTTGTACAGGGGGAATGTTTTGTTTACCTTTGACATTTTGTTTTGTGGTTTTCTGTTTGCTATTCTCTGGTACATCAATCTGTCTACTTCTCAAGTTGTACTGTTTATGAACCTCATAAATTGCTGTGTCATAGCCTTCCTTGAAATCAAAAGTCTCACCTGAATGAGTTTGGAATGTTTCAAGGACGTGATTCTCTTGATCATCCTGGGATAGGAAGACCTCTGGTTCATTTTTGTCATCTGTTACATTGTTTATTTCTACATCTTCTGTAGGTTCTTCAGAAGTTGAGCCTTCAACAAAGTTTTCTTGGAAGGGTGGCCTAATGTTCTGGTCAGGAACATTCTTTCCACTATTTTGATTCAGATTCCTCCTAAAGTTCGGGTTTCTTGCAACATTTTGATTGTCAGTAGAAGACTTTCTTTCAATGGTTTCCACTCTGTCTCCTAATCTTTCCATACCTTTAATGATTACATCCAGCTTCTTTTCAAAAGCTGAAGGTTCTTCATTCATAGGCATTCTTCTCTCTGCCCTAGCTCTGGCTCGTTTTTCTATCAGATTTGCTTCTACGCTCACCACTATGCTTTGCATTTCCTCTAGTGTTTGAGGAGCTCTTTCCCTAAGGGAATAAGCTATACCAGAGTCAAAACCATCTGGAAATTTAACCAACACGTTGTTGGGTGGGGGTCTTAGGTTTTGAGGAACTGCATTATATGATTCATTGAATCTTATGATGTAATCTTGCACGGTCTCGTTAGGTCTTCTTCTTAATTTCTCAAATTCTGACAGGATCTGAAGAGGATCCTTCTTTTTCTCCCATCTGTTCAAGAATGCCCTATACAAAGCTTCTAGATCAGCAATACTGTTCGGGGTAAGAGCCCTAAACCAAGTTCTAACTTCTCCAGTTAGACTCTGAACGAAAATTCTCATTCGGATATTATCAGTATCAATCTCATAAAAATCAAAGTAATCAGTCATCCTTTTGGTGTGTTGTTGAGCTGTGTAAGTACCTGATCCATCGAAAGGTGTGATCTTACTCTGGTAGTCCTGAGGTAAAGCTGGAGGGTTGGCTGGTAACTGTAAAGGGGCATATCGATTAGCCATTGGAAGATAAAGTGGGATAACAGGTGTAGATGGTCTAGCAGGAGGAGATGGAGGAGTAGGGGGTGCAACAGGTGTTTGAAAAGCTTGGGAAAAAACAATTGAACTTGTAGAAGCTTCAGTAATTACAGAGATGTTTGAACTTTCTTCAAAGGTTTGCTCGATCTGAATAGAGTTATGCAATTCTCTGTCAAGATGATGTGAAACAAATCTATATTGCAAATCTTCAAAGAACAATGGATCTGGAACTAATCTAGATAATTCAGTCTCAGAAAAATTCACAAACAAAGATGTTTCAAATCGTGCATCAAAAGGAATGTCATCAATATAAATAATTTTCACAGGACAAGATGCAGATCTAGAAAGTGGTCTAGAACTTCCTGTACTCTCCTGACTTCCTCTTTCAGAACTTTCTTGACTTCCTTGTCTTCTAAGAATTCTAGGAATCAGATTTGGATTTTCAAATATTGGTGGTGGATTGGGGTCAGGGTTTGACCTAGTATGTCGAATCCTTTCTGAAGCCAGTTTTCCTAGACTATGTGTTTTTGGATTTTTTGATTTTAATTGAAAAAATAAATACAACTTCTACAAATTCTTCAAGAAATAATGATGTATGATTAAAATTTTCTCAAAGATCTGTTAAACTAGAGAATCTGATTGAAAATTTTGAAAGTAAGGTTCAGTATACAAGCTAAATCAGAGTTAGACTGAAGCAGCTTTTATTTACTCTTGCATTTGCAAAGCAAAAGCAATTTCAAAGGCTTCCTGGCTGATCTTCAGACTCTGTCTATAGCTTATAAATCAAACAATAGTATCAATAAAATGATTCAGATCCCCAGTATGGTCGCCACTATGTTATCACTCAGGTTTTCCTAGAGGTTGTGTAAGAGGAAAGTATACCCGAGGTAACCACAAACCAACCTTTTAGATGCAGAATCTAGCCAATCTGCATCCAGAGAGGGCTCTCTCTTTATGATTTATCTTTGTTCTTGGAAGGTTTTAGGCTAGTTATAGTTTCAAGAGTTTGTTTGGGAAAATGGTGGAATCCACAAACTAAGGGCAAGGTTGAGAGCTTTCAGTCCATTGGGCTATGGAGTCAAAGGATGGCTTTACTGGATTTCTATTCTAAACACAAGATGGTATTACAGGGCAAGATAGCTAGGCAGAGAACAATCCTTAAAATTTAAAGTGGATGGGATGATCCTGAAGGGATGAAAGGCGGTAAGAATCTTTCACCATGTTCGAAGAAAGAGGTAAATATTTCTAAACAAAAAATGACTAGAGGATTCTTTATTATAAGTAATCAAATATTTAAATTAGCAAAAGCGGGGAGCATTTAAGGAATTCATGCTTATAGCTAATTTAGAAGAAAACGTAGAACAATCACATTTGAAAAGCGAGTACAATTAAGCAAATTCTGTTTCAATCCTTTATGTAAATTATTCAGAAATGGATATGATGGTATTATAAACTAATATAAAATTTCAAACAAAGGGTAGAAACACTTATTGAGCTGTAGTCCAACACATGAATCCTGCAACAAGTCCAGTGCTTTAAATCGTCATCCAGCAAGCCACAAGTAAATTTCTCCAAAAGCTTTTATTCCGAAACTCTCAATGTTACAGCAGAGTAATAGAATCCACCCTCAACACTCTCTTTGAGGGTTTATTTATACACAAAATAATCTTAAACAATCTTACACTATCTTAGCCAATAACCTAGGCTGACTTAAAGCATAATTTACAAACAAACAAGAGACAAATGGTCTCGTGGATAGAATAATGGGCAACTGCCGATGTGCTGTTCCTTTTTCCGTGGATGTGCTGGAGGTAAGTGCTGAAATAGGGCTCTGTGCTGTCCCTTGCAGTATTTCTTTGGCTTGTTGGACACTCTTTATTCTCACGGATACTCTTTAACCTTTTCACCTGATACTCTTTCATTTGTTTTCCTGTTTTTACCTTTTACCTGATAGTAAAGATAAATTCTCATCCTGAAAACAACTTTTATAGAATTTCCAACATTTCCTTCCACCATTGATCATCTGGTATCATAGTTCTTCTGAGCTTTCTTAAAGTTTCATCTGCTTCAGTAAGTTTATAAAAGGTGGGCTCATACGGAAATAGATACTTTATTTCATGTTCCAGATGAAATAAATTCCTCACTTTATCATAGATACTTTTCCCGGTTGGTAATGTCGATTCTGACGAGCTAGTAGAACAAGCAGCTATATTTTTAGCATGAGCCTTTATTCTCTTCACATAGGTTTCCAAGTCTATTATTTGATCTTCTATGAGCATGGGACTTGGTAACCCACTATCCAAAAAAGCTTGAAATTTCTCTCTGAAAATGTTGATATCAACCAAAATGTCTGTGCACTTCCTTTCTAAATTTTGCATGAAAGTCCTCTTGGTGAAAACTCTCTTTACTTCCAAAACTGTGCCTATCCTATCATCAATTCCTAACACTGCAAGCTGTTGCTTTGTTCTAGAATTCAAAAATTGAATGAGCTGATTGGCCTGCTCAGGCCTGCCTCTCAATTCATTTCTGGTTCTGTTTATTTCTTCTTGGGCTATTTTAACTAACTCATTTTGCTCAAAAATAGCTTGAATAGAGGGCCAAATACCCTTTATTAACTCAATGATGTTACCCCAAAGAATGTCATTTATTTCGTTTAAAGGCTTCTCCAATGAAAGATCTTTTTCCAAAGCCTGAACCAATTTTTCCAGCCTTTTTATCTCCCTGGTGTTGTCAGCAGCTGTCTTTTTAGATGTGTCATATTTTTCCTCCAATTTTACTAATTGCAATTTTATTTCTTGGAGCTCTGTGACCCTGAGTTGTAGGCTTTCCATCTGCTTTATTAATTCATCAGAATTCAGACCAGCAGTATTTACCTGGGATGGCTGTATCTGCTGCCCTGTTGTTGTAGTACCTGTTGTTGAAGTCTGCTTGATAGTTTCCTGTTCCTGCAATGCTTTTTCCAATTCCTTCTCTGTTTCATTTAGTCGCTCAGTCATATTTAGGAGAAACTCCATCATTTATTCCTGTGAATTCCCTTTTATAACTTCTTGGGTCTGAGGGTGCCTCAAGGCTGGTAGTTTTAGCTGTTTTCTGAGTGCAGCTATATCATCCTCTTTCTTATTTATCAATGCCTCAATACCTTTAATGTCTTTGGGATTGTGACCCAAACCAATGATTATCTCTTCTAGAGACTTTATTCTATTATCTTTGGCCTGTGAGGAGGCCTTCTCAATTTTCAATTGTGCAGTAGTGTTATTCAAAGAATCCTGCAGCGTTATAGCTGCCATGGCCTTGTTGGTGAGAGTAGAATAGACCATTTCCCCAGTTTGTCTGTGAAGCTCTATCTGGTCCAGGGGATGGATATCCTTCGCTAAAACTTCAAAATTTGTTCTGATGTAATCTGCTGCTGAAGTTGGCTTTGGCACTTTTGCTTTGAAGTGGCTCATCAGCATTTTACCTTGTGAAAGGTCAAACGCTCACATTAGCCTTTCTTGATTATGGGGAGCCATCTTCATATATTGATCATATACCTTCATTTTCAATGGATCATTCTTTGTTTTAATATTAATGAAGGTTCTTTTAATATCTCCAGTGTCTGTCTTTGGCAGTCTGAAAGAAGATACTTCAGTGCTTAATTTCTTTTGTGAAGCTTTCCCTTTCTGGCTTATGTTTGTTTCACTTGCTATGCCAGTTTGCTGACTATCTTCCCTTCCATCATCAAATACTTCATCTATAATTTCTACATCTGGAGGTGGATCAGATTTGTGTTTTTTAGTCTGATGTACCTGTGAGGCCCCTTTTGGAGGTGTGGTATCTGGAGCCTGCCTCTTTTTCCCTATTTCCACATTTAATGGAGTTTGCAACTCTGGAACTTGGATGTGCTTTGCTGGTGTGGGAGAAGCCTGTGATTGTTCCGGTGCTTTGGAAGTCTGTGGTTTTTCCGCCATGACCAAAGTTTCAATAACCTGGATTATAGGTTCCTTTCCTTTACCCTTGGGTTCTGTTGCAACTGATGGACTGCTTTCGTGTAATGCTTGCTGTAGAGTGGCTGCTGACGATGTGCCAATGTAGGGTACCTGCATTTGACCACACATTTCTAGGTCAAAGTTCTTCTCAACATCTTTCATAATTTTATTCATTTTGTCTGCTTCACTTTCTTCCTCAACAAGTGTTCCTTCAACCCATTCATCTTGATTTGCATACTGTTCTAGATCAGGAATCTTGTGGTGTATATAAGGAGATGATTTATTCTTTAATCTCTTTTCACAAATAAAACCAAAGGGGTCATACGGAACCCAACGGAAAGATGTCTGGAACTTTTTCTCTAATAGAATTTCTGCTTCTCTCTCAGCCTCCCTAGAATTGCAGATGAAAGGACCTAATTGGCTTTTGATCCTTAACTGAGCTTTCTTCTTTACATTACAAAAATGGATCACATCTGAATTGTTCATTTGCCTAAAGTATTCCAAGGAAAAAATCCTCATTGGTACATATCTGGGTAACCTGAATGGATGTAATTCACATCCATAAATCCTGATGACTGTATGGTTTTGATACAAATACCAATCCCCAACCTTATAACTCTTTGACAATTGCAAGGTCTTTCTAATTTCATTGCTGAGTCTTGGGGGAGGAATTCCTGTTAACAAAGTTGTTGCAGGATATACAAACTAATCAATGAATTCTGAGTAGGAGTAGGGAGAATCAGAGGAAAAATGAATGATGGGGGACCAAAATATGACTGACCTGGGATTTCCCTTGGCATCAAGTTTTTGAACAGGGAAAGGGAACCTTTCTGACTGATAATAGATCATAAGATGATAGATAACAGAGGAGTACTTAAAAACTTTTTCAGTACCTAGTCTTATGAATTGATCATGGATCTTGTTGGCTATGAAGGAAGCAAAGTCATATTTAATCTCAGGAGGTTGCCCAGGAGTAAAAATGGATAGCAAATCCAAGGTTATCTCATCCACATATTCACCGGTGTTGAATCCTAAGACAAAAGATATTATATTTACAATGAGCCTTCCCAATGTATTGAAATAGTAAAAACCATAGGGGGGAGACCCTTTTGGCTGATGCTCAGGTAACATGAAATGCTGACACATGGATTTTAGCTTTTCTGGGGTTAACTGCCTGGTTTTTTCAATCAATCCTTCCATGAACAATGGTGCTAATTCTTGGTCTGGTTCAAAGTGTAACATGGCATTGATAGCCTGGGGAGTGATGGGAAACAGAACACTTTGATTAGGAGCTAGTACAGCCCTCTGTGTGGGATCATAGTTTGAATGACAGTAATGAATGATTTCTGGGAAAATAAGGACTGAAGGAATGAGATACCTTGGGAGATTGGATTCCCACAACCCTATAAGATCTTGCCCCTTTGAGTATTCGTCTCTGCAGCGACAATAGCTCAATAGGGGGCTTTCATCAAAATGCAGGTCTTTAATTTGGAAATCTTCATCTATCAAAGGTAAATAGTCCAATTCACGGTGAGGAGCATTCAATGGAGTGATATTCAGAGCTACCGGGACCTCCATTTTGGTTCTTGTGGATTCAAAATGGAGGTTTTTGGTTTTCCTTACAGACCGGGTGGGATTTCTGAAATGGAGGAAATTAGCACAATTTGGTGGTTCAGGGAGCAATTACACAGTTTTTTAAACCTCTGGGAAGGACTCAGTGACGATTTTTAATCACTATTTCAGCGAAAAACAAAGAATACTGAGTTTTATTTGCAGCCGGGGCGGAAAAGGATAAATACCTATTTTTAGAAGGAAGTTGGTTCTTTAACAGGTAACAGGTAATGGCGGGACTGTTCTTCAACACGGGCGCAGCGGAATCTTGGAGTGAATCGGTCAATTGCAGTGGAAATTTGAAAATCGCAGCGGGAGTTCTATCGTTTTCAGAATAACGAAAATAACAGGAAAAACATGAAAAAATGGCTTTATTTGCAAGTTAAAAGGGTTTTTATTTTTTCGAGGTGTGACGTCATTGACGTACGGGGTGACGTATGCAAAGTCGGGTGATAAGCGGTAAGCGGTAAGCGCCCGCACCGCTTTTGGTCGATGGTGGTTTATATCGGAAGGGCAGCGATTCCACAGGATGATCGCCACGTGGACAGTAGACTATTCAAAAACCACCCATCCCCCGCTGGTTAAAATGCTGACAAGGGATGGGCAGCGGGGTGAACACTGGCCGTTGATCTACGAAGGGGTGATCCGACGGCTGGAAGAGATGGGGGAACGTGCGGAGGGTTCAGGTGTGGGCCCGTCGGGTTTTAAAACAGTTTAACGTGTAATTTAATCACCCCGGAAGATTTTTAATAGGTGGAAAGGTTATTAACTAGTCCTGATGACTAATTAATCCCATGTGCATAATGAAAGGGGTTGCGGCGGGGGTTTGATTAAGTGGAATGCTATGTGGAAAAACCACGGTGGCACGAAATTTTCCCGAAGTTTTATTTATATTTTTGTATTTAAACACACATATCGCATGTTTAAAGTTTTTATATATATATTTTATTTATATGGTAACAAGCAAATATTATTTAATTACCATAAGGGCGGTATTATAATATATTGATAACTTTAACCAAAGGGCATATAATGGGTTTTTATTATAAATGCTCGGGGATATAAAATACTTTGGTTAAACTTTATAATAGGGGGGTTTTTTGGGTTATTTATAAAAAGGGATTTATATACTTAGGATAGGGTATTTGACTAGGGATTTAGTAAATATAGTTGAATGTTAATATGGCAAAGGACAAGGAAACTCAAAATATTTTTGCACATCTAAGAAAGTGATAACTTGTGAAGTAAATTGCAACATTTTATCTCCAACACTTAAACTTAGAACAGCAAGTTATCTTGAGGGATTTTTATGAAATTTTGTATGAGTTTCCTAAGTAAAATGGGATTTTACTTAGGAAAAAATTGAAGGTGAATGATTATGATGATGAATTATCTTAAGTACTTAGGTCTTTTTGATCATTAGGCCGAGGGTCCGGTCCCTCCAGAAGTCAAGGAAATGCCTTGAGCCCCTTTGATCTCCAAATACCTTAGTAATTTGGGGGAAATTAGTAAAACTTTAAAAGGGAAAAGTGATAGAGGAAGTTAATGATTTTAGCTTTGCTAGTTGTAATCTTCCGGTGTATTTCCTTAGGTATAGGTAGTAAGGATCTTAAATGCTTGACAGCATTTATGGAGATAACACTACGCTGACATGGTAACCATCTACCTACCTATCTACTTAAGCACCTACCATTTTATTTTCTTTATTAGGGTGCATTTAGACTTGCAAACCCTTTTCAATCTTTTCTTTTTACATGATGAATCTATCTATTTCTACACTTATTACATCCAAGGGCTCAGATTAAACTGTTGAGCACCTTTTATTCACTCTACCTAGCTACTTATCTGCCAAGATTAAACTGTTTGGCTAGATATTTATTCTCTAATCTATAACATGAAATTAAAATATGACTAAGCCAAGTTTAAACAGTTTGACTTATTCATAAATTGTGGCAAAAGTTTCACCATGAAAGACAGAAGTGAAATGAAAAACATGAAAGTTTATAAACAGAAATGAAGCATATATACTATGAGAGATGCAATGTATAAACATGTGAATGGATTATTGCACAATGAGCTTTAAAGAAATAAAATAAGAACTATACAATAATGCACAAAACCTTGGCAAGTGCAGGGGCCCTCTACACCAGCCTTGGAAATAATCTTCAAGTACGAATTATGTTGGAAAACAGAGTCTTCTTATATTAAAATGCAGTCATAACAGTGAGGTGGTATTACGGCACTAAGGCAGCGTAATTACATTACAGAGCAAACAAATAAAAGATAACAGAGACTAACATCGACTAACTCTATATGCGTATGCAAACGCGTTATATATAACAAAAGAAATATAACTGTCTCCTAAAGTTTATGCTGGTGGAGAACACGTAGACCATTACGTCTATGGATCTAGGATCATGGACGTATTGCAAAGTAAATCTATGAGGAGTGGATGTTTGAATTCGGCTATGGAGCCATGTACGGATGTCAACTTGTCCTCCGCAACTCAGAAACGGCCATATGAACCTTCACGTGACACGAAACAAAGTCCTGTCACCGTAAGACTCTACGGTTGACTTCCATGTGGACGCCTTTGACCACGGCTTCTTTAGATGAGTTTGCTTGAGCCAATAGGACACGAACCATGTCCACATCATTCCTGACTTGCCCATGTGGCTCGTTTTCCTTGTAGACACCTGTAACATAGAGTTTCACAAAATGGCTGCGGAAAGTTGCAGCAGCTACGGAAAGTGGCAAGATTCCGCAGCTAAATGAACAAAATCTAAATCAAACAGCAGACATAAAAATATAATTAAAAACCATGTTAGATGCTCTTTTACAATTAATATACAATGATATTGACAACTTGGGAGGTTCAGGTGAGTGAAAAAGGTATAGAAAAGTGTATGGAAAAGATGCAGATTTGAGACTCAACAGGTATCACAATAGGTATGAGCCTATTTCAACTCAGGAAGTGAATGAATCTCCTTCATTGCTCTTCAATTTTCATGAAGTAGGGTGCTTGGAATTTTGCCAAAAAGTCCAAGAAGTAAAATGTCACATTCCTTTGACACATTTGTTTGCTTTAAGGCTACAAGGGAAGCATGCCCATCTAGCAGGTCTGGATTTCAAAATCTCTCCTAGGGCTATCTCCAAAGCTACCAAGATCCCCTATATCGGAGAAAAGTGTTTCAAACAAACATACCTAGATCTGAATCACTACAAACCCTTTCTAAAACCAGACCATCAGGATGCTTGCCAAGCCATTTTCCCTTTTTCTCACTTGTTGACCATCTATGCCCCTCTCATGAGAGTCATCATGAAGTATTTCACATGTGAAGGGAGGTTTTCCCGTATTTATGCCTATCACATCAAGCTCCTTATGCATTTCACAAGAACTCAATTGTTGAACCTACCTTTCTTCCTCTATAGAAGCATTGACAAGATGGCCTCTACTGTACAAAAGAAGCCCTCTACTCAAAAACAAGCTTGTCTATTTCATCATTCCCTTATCAATACCATCATCCTCCATCAACTTGAGAAAAAGGGAGTTTCTTGGGACTCTTTCATCTCCCATCCCAATTTTTCCATTTCCTCTTCATCTCATGCACCTTCCTCTCCATCCACCCATCATGTTTCTCCTTCTTCTAGTAAATCCACTACTAAAAGACAAAAATCTCCTATGATTGAGAGCGAAGAAGAGAAGGGGCAAACTAGTAGTGAAGAAGGGCAAAGTAACAAGAGGAAAACTAGTGATGAAGAAGGACAAAGTGAAGAATATAAGCATGAAAGTGAGCATGAACAAGATGATAGTAAGCATGAACAAGATAATGGTGAGCATGAACAAATTGATGGTGAGCATAGCAGTCATGAAGAAGAACATGATAGCAGCCAACATAGAAGTGAGCATGATGGTGATGAAACACAAAACAGTGAGGGTAAAGAGCACAACATCCATGAAGAAAGCAGGGACAAAGATGAACAAGACAGTCCTCAAGATGACAAACAAAGTGGCAGCCCACACAATGATGATGAGGGTCATGACAATCCTCAAAAGGTCACTTATGATGAGAAACAAGATGGACCTCAAGAAAGTAATGATGATGACAATCAAACACCAAACAGTGAGGATTCCAAAGAGGGCAGCATGGAGAAAAAATACCAAATCATTGACCATGAGCATAGCAGTGATAAAGACAAACAAGGCAATCTTCAAATAGAAGAAAACAGTGACAAAGATGATGATGGAAGAAGCAAGGTAAAATACCAAGTTGAGCAAGTGAAAATAGATAAACCTCCTCCCTCTTCTCCTCCACACAGCCAAGAGCATGTGCTAGCTGCCTCTCCTAGGCAAGGGGCCATGACTCTTCCTCCAAAAGTGGCGAAGCCTAGAAACACTAGATCAGCAAATAAAAAGATCACACCAGTAGTGAATAACAATGTCACAAGAGCACTAAGAAGCAGAGGAAAACTCCCTAAAAAGAGCATTGTTGAATTGCCAAAGAGGAGGAGGAGAAAAAATCCTATCCAAGGCAAAGGGAAAGGAAAAGACGAGAGTAGCCATGAAAAGGAAAGGAAATTTGATATCATACAGATAGACAGTGATGATGGGGATAATGAAGCTAGAATTCTTGAAGCTCTTTTGAAAAACAGAGAGGCGTAAATTCATGATCTACAAGCTGATCTAGAAAGGTCCAAAGACCTCATACATGTTCTACGGATGCAAAACAAACAAATGAGTGGTCGAATGGCAGTTTTTGAGGCCCGGGATTTCAAGTACCAAAGGGAAGCCTCCAAAGCACAAGTCAAGCTTGAAGAGCTCATGGGAGAATTCAATGATACTGAAGAATAATAGCAGCCAATGAGAAAGAGGCCTAGGACTATGGGTCTCAAGAGAGCTTTGGAGAAAACGAAAGAAGAAGAAGCAACCCTTGTCCGATCTTATCCTCTCACTTCTTTGCTCGCCCAAGAAATAGAGAATGACAAAGAATCATGGCTTGAAAGATCCCACAAGAATTTGGAGGATAAGTTAGAGAAATCTAATAGATACTTGAGTCTACAAAAGAATATGACTGGGCACTACAAGAAGTTGAACCAATTTTCCCTCAAAAAGCTCAAACTTGCTCAAGAAAGGCTCAAGGCTGGCCAAAAGAGGCGCCCGGTAGAAAAAGTGGAAAAGGGCACATCAAGGCTTGAAATTTTGGCCTCCACTTCCCTACATGCCTCTAAGAACCCATGAGGGGCTTGCTCGCCAAAATTGAGCAAATTTTGACAAAAATTTGTATTTTGTGTTTTTTGGCCATAATTGCACATTTTTCAAGGTGCTGACATGGGTGCTAGGAGCACCCTCAGCTCATGAAAGTAATTTTTTTGGATGAAATAAATTTAGGGGCAGCTACTCAAAAATTTTCAGATCCAAAGGAGGTGTTTGGGTCCCCCAAAGAGGCGAAAAACAGAGATTTTTTAACTTTCTGCCTCACATATCAGCAAAGGCTACTTTTTTGGTTTTTTCCACTTAGTTCCATTTTTTACATACTTCTAGTGATCTGTTTGGGCCAAATCAAGTATTTTTAGAAACTATAGATCCAGGGCTTTCCAACGAGCTATCACGAGCATCGTTTTTACATTGGGAGGTCCCTCAAACGTTGTCTACAATACAGGGAATTTTCTGCTGCTACGTTCCTGTAGCATTTTGGCAAAAAGACAATTTTATGAAGTGGCTTACCCAAATGTGCGTTAAGCCTTTTTTTGGCCATTTTCAGTCATGAAAAGTCAAATATATTTCCATTTTTAGAATTTTAAGATATTTAGAAGATAGTTTGTGCCTTGGGCTTTGCAAAGCCTCAAGGACAAAATCAAATATTTGTATTAGGCCAATGGGCTTGGTAGTTGCTCTAGGAGGTTTTCCTTCTCTTGGCCTATATATTCCAAGAGATTTCATTGTAAACAGGGGCTAAACTTGATGATATAGGGAAAATACATGATATTACAAGCTTTGAAGAAACACTTTGTCTCATGATATGGATGATTTCTTGTTTGTCTCGGATGGTGGAAGAGGACTGTTTGTTGGATTCCATGACTTGGTAAATGGTATAGTGTTCCTATCTGTATGTTTTCCTTAGTTTATCATATATGTTTCCATGTTTCTTTCTTGTTGTATGTTAGTAAAGAATAGATTTGAGATATGCCCTTGGAGACACCTCAAGTTTCCTGATTTCATTACAGCTTCTATGTTTTTCTTCTTTCTTAACTTTGTCAAAGAATTCTTAACTTCTCTTTGATACCCTAAGAACTTGTTATCAATTTCACTAAAGGTCATTATGTATGCTATCTAGTATGACTCACGGTATGCCCTACTTACTCATAGCTATCCAAAACCCCATAACTAAAATGTTTCTCTGAATTTTGATTGTCCTAGTTGAACCAAAGAGGTCTTGTTTCGATCTTTCCCTTTGACTATGCTCTGCAATCTTAGTTCAAAGTTCCCGATAGCTCAAAATATGATGTCTAGGAGTTCCCTCTTCATGGATTGAGTTATTAGTTTAACTTGTTTGTTTTCCCCAAAGTATGAAGGTGATTTTCCCAAAGTTAGAGGGTCTTATACTTCTATGTATCACCTAAATGTTTATTTTATGCATCTATCAGTTTGAAGTTTCATTTATCATGATTAATGGTTAGCCCTACCACATGGATGTCTGCTGTAAAAATATTTGTGCTTAAAAATTCTTCGTCTTTCACAAATTTAGTGTCCATCCCATTTCATTCCACCTAAAAGAATCCATTTTACCTCGACCAAATCGGCCCTGAAATATACCTTGTCCAGCCTTTTAGGCAGTCTTGACCTTATCGACCCCATAACCCAGTTGATCTGACCATCTTTTTATCTATATATGATTTGATCAGTTCTTCCCTAAAAAAACCTAAAAACAAACCAAAACACACTTAAAAAATAGCCTAAAATCATATACATAAAAAGAAAACAAGTTTACATCCTTTGCAAAAATAGATAGAGCCCTCTCTGAGTCCAGGAAGGCTAGGTCCCAGGGCTCCAAATTTGGTTTGATGTTACCCTGTCATTTGTCTTGCCAATCTGCCAAATCACGGGACCCTAACATAATGGCAATCACGGTGGGACATTTCTGAGTTCATATTAATCTGAATATCTTTCAAGACTCATGGAAAACCTTGTCCAACTTAAGAAGACTATCTTGTCGACTTTCCCCACCACTCACGCTTAATGGCGATCACGGTGGGACCTTTATGAGTTAGTGACAAACTAAGTATACCTTATGACTCTAGAATCAAGAATATCCAGTGAATCTGCCACCTCATCACCACACTAACATAATGGAAATCACGGTGGGACCTACTGAGTGTATAACAGTCTAGCAAACTCTTTTAGACCCATTAGCCCTTCAAATTTAGAATCAGACCAACAACCTATAAATTCATTTGGAGTAGACTCTTTTTTCTTCACCACCTAAGTTATAAATCAGGTTTAGAACACTCTTAAAAACTAGGCTTCCTATTAAAACTCATAAAAACCCCAAAAAACATCCTTAGATTGGCTTTTATCTGTTATTGGTGGTAGAGCATAAATACATATCTCTAAAAAACAAAACATCCACTTGTTGACTCCACTAGCCTCTAGTAGGCCTAATACTCCATAAAAACCAAAAATTTCATAAATCATACTATTCCGTTGACTCATCTTTCCCAAAAAATCAAAGTTCATGATGCAGCATCTGAAATCAGTGACAAACTAAGTACAACTTAGGGATTTAGAAATCTTCATCTAAACATAGGAAAATCAACAGAATTAACTTGCAAATATAACCATAGCTTTCTCAACAATCTAGAAAACTATTGAAACTACGTTTTAAGTCATTCTTACAAGTTTTCACATAAAAATATTTCTAGAAAAGCATTCTCCTAATAAAACATCTTTGTCAGTACTAGTGGTGGACCATAAATCTCAAGAAAATCCACCTGGCGACTCCACTAGCCTTCATCCTGTTTGACCATTCTTAACATTAGTGAAACCCCTAGAGAGGACATCCATCCAAAAACAATCACAACTATCACCCTCTCTAAACTTTGACTTTGAAATTTGGCTTCACGAAGAATTAATACCAGATCTCACCCGGACCTAAATCCCCCTGTCATAGTTGATGACCCAGAAAAGATTTTTTGGCAAACTTCTAAAACTAGTTACTTAGCTACCGATAGGAGCATCCACAAAGCAAGCTCTGTGCCTGAACATCTACATCCTTGTAGGACTCTGATTTTGACTTGAGTTCAGCAAAAGCCCTTTTTAGAAGCAAGTCGCAGAGTAAACTCCAACTTGACGATCTTGAGCCCTTAGATTTGTAGCAGAGTCCTAGTAGAGAAGCCTCACCCACTACACCTCCTGACTCTCATATTCTCCACCAGTTTGGCTCTTATCACCCCAAATCTTCTCATAATCAGTCCACAAGTCCAAGTACTTCCGCCACACCCATTCAGACCACCACAGTTATGCAAATCACCTCATCTCATCCTACAAGTCCTCATACTGTAAATCTACCATCAGCTCCCATCATGGCATCTTGGTATGTGCCCTTAGTGTTACCACAGCCTTTGGTACCTTTCCAAAATTATTACCAATCCAAAATCTCACATTTCACTGGGGCTGAGGCTATTACTGCCCAACAACATGTAGATAGATTTAGTGATGCCTTTGAATACATGGAAATAGAAGATGAGACCATAAGAGCGAGGATGTTTTCCCAAAGCCTAGGCGGAGAACCCAAGAAATTGTTTAAAAGCTTAGCTCCTAACAGTATACATGATCTCCCAACACTTTACCAAATTTTCATAAACAGGTGGGAAGCCAAGAAAAACCCCATCCAACTCCTTTCCGAATATAAAAATCTTAAAAGGAATATGGGGGAAAGTGTTCAAGGATATTGTACTAGGTTCAACAGTGTCTATAATGCCCTCCTGCCTCACTTGAAACCTCCACTTGGCTCAGCATTGGCAAAATTTCTTGAAGGTTTCGATCCAGATATGACATACCAGCTAAGAGAAAGAGACCCCATTGTTGGGAATCACGATTTCCGTTAGACCAAAACCCGCTGGTGTTAGTCAACGATCGTATCGCCAGAGATAAGGATCCATGAGAGGCATTTAGTCCATGTCACAAAACACACGGGGAGTGTTGGTTTATCCAATGTCCAACAATATCCCCCCCAACGCAAGTCAGGTGTGTATTGAACTCATGACCTACGCTCTGATACCACTTGTTGGGAATCACGATTGCCGTTAGAACAAAACCCGCAGGTGTTAGTCAACGATCGCATCGCCAGAAATAAGGATCCACAAGAGGTGGTTATTCCATGTCACGAAACACATGGGAAGTGTTGGTTTAACCAATGTCCAACACCCAAAACTTTAGAAGAAATGCAAAAAGTAGTTATTAGTGTGAAAGCCAACCTAGCTAAAAAGAGAGCTAGGATGAGATCAGAAAAGAAAGTCACATACCGAGATGAGGCCACTCCTTCAGTTTCTTCCTCAGATCCTAGAATAGACAGCCTGGTTAGATCCATGGAGAAAATGTGGGAAATGATAAATGAAAAAGCACCTCCTAGGGACAACTAGCCAAATCCTCAAAATAGGAACTAGAACCAAAACATTAGAAGGACCCGCCTCAAAAAAAACCAAGGGAAAATGACCAACAGATCGGGCCACCTTTCAATGAAAACTATGTTGATGAGGAAGAAAGAGATCCAGAACCAATTGATGAAAATCACTTAAACTTGATAGGTTCCGATAGCGAGGGTGAGGTGTTTCTCACAAAAGAAGAACAAGTTTTCTTCTCCTCAAATCAAAATGAAACAAATTATGAGGACCCCGAAGTGTAGAAATTTGAATAATAGCTTAATTATTCACCGAGATTATCCTGATTACATACTATTTAAGCTTCATGCATAATACATAACCTCTTCTACAATTGATCATCAATTTGCGGAAATAGAAGCAGTCGCATGCGTACATTAAAACATAATCAAGCACACATATAACACAGTATGTAATGGGGAAAGCATACAGCTAAAAACCCCCAACTATCTGTATATTATAATGATAGAGAACATGTAACAATACATAGCAAAAATCTCTCACATCTCTCAGCACTATCTCACATGCTACACACAAACTAGCACGGAAGATGAACAAGTCACAGGTTCAAATCTCCTCCACAAGTCTGCCTGCCTCTACTGCGCAATCCAAGATGAATAATGATGAGATCCAAGTTTGAATCCCACTGGCTTGTACTGTGCAATCCTCATTGGCAATCTCAATCAATGTGTGTGCAAATATCATGCACAGCTATAGTCACAACTGATAGTAGACTCACCCTTTCACCCACCTCTAACACTGGTCTCCACTGAATTGTCCATGCACTGCAGTCAACTGATGTATTCTTTAGTTTATTTATGAGTTAATAATTAGTGAATTAATTAATAATTAATTCACACCACTCATCACTAGTGTATTTATCAGTTAGACTAAATACAACTAGTTCAACTAAGTTAAACCGAACACAACTCCACCAACTGTCTCATCAACTCCACCAAACGTTGCCACATGAGTTCTAACTGAAGTCAACCATGCAATAGCTCAACTAACCCTTAGGAAAAGTTTATTTCCTTCTGTCAGCTGCATGTGCCACATCCAAGCATCAAACTGAAGTGCTCCAAGAGGATAAGATAATGTTTATAGTCTAAATATTATTAAGGGTTAATAATATTTGTCTGTTCTATTTTTAGCCCGGCAGTCTAAAAATAGATTCCGCCCAATGTCTAAAAATAGAGGTCCATCTATTTTTACCAACTTGACCAATCATCCATAAATAGCATCTTGCAACTCATAGACCATGATCCATATGTCTAAAAATAGACTTTGCGACAAAAATCACTTGTGTGGCCCCCACCTAGTTTAGGTGATCACTTTCCAACTAGGATCAGGAAAGATGTTTCAGGATGCCTCCTTCACTGTTTCTTGTTGCCATTTTCAACACTCCCTCTCAACAAGAAAGGACTGTATTTGCATGCGACATGCAACTTCATGCATTCGCCCTGCAACCTTCACAAGCGCCATGAAACTCCATGCATTTGTTCTGCAACTCCTATGAAACTGAATAGGCTCCAAACAACTCAATAAATCTGATGCATCTATCATCAAAGTCTTTGACTTCTGTTGGTACCAACTGCACATGTCATCAGGAACCACTGTGCTGTTGAACTCTTGCACCCATGCACTCTGCACTTGCTGTCAACTTTGATTCGCGCTCCAGCATCCGACACTGTCACTTTGATCTGTCTGCATCAATCCAAATGATCATGCTATTGCTACACTGTGGGCACCTCGTAGCCAGGTTCAATTGATGAGATCCACACCATCTCATGAATCCTGTCTAGAAATATCCTCTTGGGATTATTCATGCATGTCGCCCCACCTATCACCTGGTGGTATAGCTGCATGCACTCCCTCTGCCCATCTGGCACGAAATTTCTCTGCATGAGTGGTTTCTCCCACTCCATGATCCTCATCTTGTGGCTGCTCCACATCCCGAGGTTCACTATTACCTGCATGCAAAACTTTCTCCCTCTCAAGCATCAATTGCATGTCTTTCTTGCACTTCCCAACAATAGGAAGCTCCGTAGACATCCCATATACTTCAAGTCTGTAGAGATTCTTTGCTCGAATCCCAACCTTCTTGACTTGTCCTATTGCCTTGTGCCGAAGGAAACATTTTCCTTCACTGAAGACAACTTCATACCCTTTATCCTCTAACATTGCGATTGAGATCAAATTCTTATTTAAACCTAGAACATGCACTACATCTTGTAAAAGAATGAGTTTACCTGACTCCCTTTGAAAGGTTATGGTACCAATGCCGGTCGCATTGTATCATCCATTTTCACCCAACTCAACATGCAACTGGAGATCTTTCTCCACCAAGTCGCTGAAAAGATTCACATCTCCCGTCATGTGAAAGGAAGCACCACTATCAAAATACCACCCCGATCCCAATGCACTAGACACCATGCATGCGATCAATGAGAATTCCAGCTCAAATTGCGAGGCAAGAGCCTCACCAGCTGCAGCTCCAGCAACCTGCTTGTTCTTCTTCTTCTGTGGACAATTCGTGGCATAATGTCCATGATCGTGACAGTGAAAACACTTCACTTTGGACATGTCACGCTCTTTACCAACCACACTGGAGTGAGAAGCATTCTTCTTGCCCTTCCCCTTCCTTGCTTTGGTAGCCAAAGCACAATCCTCTTCATCATATGCCTTTGATGAAGATCCGTCCCTGGTACTCCGCCTTATCTCCTCTTGCACAATATCTGACAAAAGTCGCTCCCATCCTGGAAATTTCTCCCGATCATTCACAGAGTCCTCATAGGAATGCCAACTCTTTGGAATACCAAGGAGAGCCAAGCTCACCAAGTCTTCTTCATCCACACTAACTCCTACACTCCCAAGCTCATCCCTGCAGTGGACAAACTTTGTCAAGTATACCGAAATAGTGTCATTCTTCTCCATCTTTATTTTCCTGAGTTTATCCTTGAGCGCCAACTTCCTCTGGTCGCTCTTGCTTTGGAATAAATCTTTCAACGCTTTCCACATCAAATATGGAGAAGATTTACCATGCTGGCTGGATACAATGTGATCCTTCACGCCCTCCAACAAAATCCTTCGACACCTTGCTGTCTTCTTTTGCCAAGCCTCAACCAAGGCTGCATCGCTAGGCTTTGGAACTTCAGCATCTATGAACTCCTTCAGCCCATTTTCATTGAGCACCGCCTCCATCCTATCTCTCCATGCAATATAATTCAAGCTGACTTCAAGAGCATACTCCAATCGCAATCCTTGATAAGACATTTTGACTTCAACACCAAGAAAACACTGCTGCAAATTCGAATTCCACGAGCTCAAAACTCAACCGCTTCTGATCTAATGTGAGAAAAAGGTATTTCTAGCACAGAGATCGACTGTAGGGGAATTTACTAGATATATCACCTTTCAGAGAAAGGATGGATCCAGAGGCTACCTAGCCCACTTACAGACTCTGTCTACAGAAATAAATTGTAATCACTGTAATAGATCCGATGATCAATTCTTGATCTGATACCATGTATAAATTTGAATAATAGCTGAATTATTCACCAAGATTATCCTGATTACACACTATTTAAGCTTCATGCATAATACATAACCTCTTCTACAATTGATCATCAATATGCGGAAATAGAAGCAGTCGCATGCGCACATTAAAACATAATCAAGCACACATATAACACAGTATGTAATGGGAAAGCATACAGCTGAAAACCCCCAACTATCTGTATATTATAATGATAGAGAACATGTAACAATACATAGTACAAATCTCTCACAGCTCTCAGCACTATCTCACATGCTACACACAAACTAGCACGGAAGATGAACAAGTCACAGGTTCAAATCTCCTCCACAAGTCTGCCTGCCTCTACTGCGCAATCCAAGATGAGAATGAATGAGATCCAAGTTCGAATCCCCTAGCTTGTACTGCACAATCCTCATTGGCAATCTCCATCAATGTGTGTGCAAATCTCATGCACAAGTATAGTCACAATTGATAGCCACACTCACCCTTTCACCCACCTCTAACACTGGTCTCCACTGAACTGTCCATGCATTGCAGTTAACTGATGTGTTCTTTAGTTGATTTATGAGTTAATAATTAGTGAATTAATTAATAATTAATTCACACCACTCATCACTAGTGTATTTATCGGTTAGACTAAATACAACTAGTTCAACTGAGTTAAACCGAACACAACTCCACCAAACTCCTTATGAGTTCTAGCGAAGTCAACCATGCAATGACTTAACTAACCGCAAGGCGGAACGGGTCTCCGGTCGGTGCATGTGCCACATCCAAGCATCAAACTGAAGTGCTCCAAGAGAATAAGATAATGTTTATAGTCAAAATATTATTAAGAGCTAATAATATTCGACATATCTATTTTTAGACTGGCAGTCTAAAAATAGACTCCGCCCAATGTCTAAAAATACAGGTCCATATATTTTTACCAACTTGACCAACCATCCACAAATAGCATCCCGCAACTCATAGAACATGATCCATATGTCTAAAAATAAACATAGTCTAAAAATAGACTTTGCGACAAAAATCACCTGTGTGGCCCCCACCTAGTTTAGGTGATCACTTTCCAACTAGGATTAGGAAAGATGTTTCAGGATGCCTCCTTCACTGTTTCTTGTTGCCATTTTCAACACGAAGATCCTGATATAGGTTTAAAAAATTCCATAATGGAAGTTCATAGACAATATGATCTTAGGAGTAAGAAAAACCAAGACAAATATAAGAAAGGTAGCTCGGTATTTGCCTATAACTAAAACACCGAATGCCATTCTTAGAAGAATGAAAGACGGTAACAAAAATGCATTGTTAGAAAGCTGATCAAACCGACACCGACTATTTAGATGACCTTGATTAATAGTCCTAGTACCTATACTAAGATTCCTGAAGCAGCTGTATTGAACAAAATCCAAAATCAAAGTCAGCAAATTAAGAACATAGAGAAAGTCATGGCTGAAAAAAATGAAGCAAACCTATCTAAACTACAATCACCCTTAAGTTTTGAAGGGGAAATCGCCAAAATTAAGATCACCATGCCTCTCACTGAAATTATTGCCCAAAGCTCATAAAAATCTCAAGTGCTAAAGGTCCTAAACATAGGAAATGATGCAAACACTTTACACCTAGTTGATGATACTCCTGAGGTGTTGTTTGGACCAAAAATAGAAGGAAAATATCAAGAAGGAACCACTCTTCCTTTTTACATTAGTCTAAATATACATGACCAAATCCTACATAATGCCATGCTAGATTCCGGGGCCTCTCATAATCTAATGCCGAAAGTAGTAATGGAAATATTAGGCCTAGAAATAACAAAACCTTATAAAGACTTATATTCATTTGATTCAAGCAGAGTCAAGTGTCTAGGACTGATAAAAGATCTGTGTCAGTTTGGCACAAATACCTGCAAAGCATCTGGTCGTGGACATAGTGGTAGCAAACATTCCCCCCAAGTACGGAATTCTTTTATCCATATCTTGGGAGGCCAAGCTTCAAGGAAATATTCAACTAGATATGTCTTACGCCACTATTCCTATGTTTAACCAAACAAGAAGACTGTATCGGTAATCGCACATGAAATATGTGGTTAGCAACCAAGAAAGGCCTGATAACATCCCTATGTATTCCATACATTCAAATCTAAATTCCTTCATTTTACACACTAATGAAGACATTGATAAACAAGTAGGAGAAATTGAAACAAATCTAGGCACACCACATCAGCCACCCCAGATTCTCTATGATGAACTGGATACTCAAAACTATCATGACCATGAGCAGTTATGTTTTTAAGAGAGGGAATTTGATTTTCTAGAAACGGAGATAGATCATAAAACAAAAAACATTATACACCCTCAAGCAAATTTCTCAAACCAAGGACAAACATCAACAGTACAATCAAGAACCTTTTTCAAAACAGAAGCACTAATGGACTTACATATTACAAAATTCTTTGGAAATTAGGGGCAAGGGAGCCTAATGTTCTTGCCATACTTAAATACTTCACCATCCCAAAACTTTACCTCCTCGAACGAAACCTTGACCATTGCAACAACTATTAAAAATCAGGGAAGAATGTCTGATAAACTTGATATGAAGGGATGTGATAATTGCAGTCCAAAATTACCTGAACTAATTGAACTAGCAAACATTCTATCGCTTCACCAAAGATTAAGAACAACTAGAATATGCAAAAAATTTCAAAATACTAGTACATGTCAGGAAAACTGTTTGAAACACTGTGACACTGCCTTCAATTCAAGAAACAACTTTGACAAAAGGAAATACAAGAATATTGATCAAACATTAACAATCAAAGACAAGACAGCTGGACATAGGATATGTGTCGATTTCAAAAAAATAGATAAACCTCCCTGGAACAACACTTATATCCTTCCCAGAACAGATCATATCATACCGAAGCTGGGATTTTCTAATCATACGTCTTTGCAAAGTTATGTTTCAGGATATCATCAGTTAATTCTACTTCAAAGTAAACAGCTTAAATATTTTTTCAAATACACTAGAAGCAACTCCAAATTCAAACCTAGGATTGCAAAACCGCTAGACACCAAATATAGGTTCCTGAAGGCCATGTTTCTAGTTCTGAACTTTTTCATTTTGATGTACCTTGATGATGTCATCATCTATTTCAAAAATGACAAAGAGTATATGTATTACTTAAAGAAGATGTACAACAAAAGGAGAAGTGGAAATCGAAGGTATAATTTTATTTTCTGATTGTACACATTATTTTACTATGTTTATGTAGGCCATGGCTCCAAGGATGAGTAATACATCCTGTAAATATCATGGCCAAATTTGGGCCACACAAATTTTTGAATTTGGTCACTCTCTTGGTGAGCAAAGGGAGATTTTTCATCATGGTGAGTGCTTCCCAAAGGCACCAAACATATCTCACACTTTCAGCATAGTGAGATGACATGGGCAGCAAGTAAGTGGTGGGGAAACCACTTACCATATCTTGATCTGATGCAGGAGATGTACTTCGCTGGTATCATATGTGGGACTATGACCCACCTCCACATGCTCAATTTTTTGTTTGTATGTATGTAGTTTTTCTTCCATACATTGATGATATACTTGTACTTTTTATGGGATGTATGGAGGGATGATGGGAGGGATGTATGTACCACATGGGATGGAGACTCTCTATGTATCTTATGCTACATGTTTCAGGGAAATTATTGGTTCAACCATGTTTGTTTCATTTGAGCTATTGACTCCTTGTGGGATGGACTATGTACATCTCATGAGAACTTTGGAGGAACAATTCATGGAGGGTTGGATTGGTGGACACTTAGCTTATGGAGGAAGCTTAACACATGATGGTGTCACCAATGGAGGAGGAGAAGAGTTGTAGCACTCACCTTATCAGTTGCTTGAGGAAAAGCAACATTTTGGAGGGGAGGACTGTAATATTCCCAATTAGCCCAAGCTAATGGGAATATTCAATTTGGTTTCATTTTTATGTTTCATGAATAAATGTGTAAGGGAGGATCATAAAAATCCTAAAAAAGTAAATAAATCAATGCCACATGTGAACACACCTAAATTTGGGCTATCTAAATAAACACCCTTAGGTGTAAAAAGGGATGAATCTTTTGACTGGGTCAACCATGACCAAATCAACAACGCTTTCTAAGAGGAGTGGCCATCATTGAGGCACAACGGAGTTTTAGATGGAGGTGGCTCATGTGAAAGGAGCTATTTCAATGAGATGGTTTAGGGTTATGCAAGATCTCAAACTTATAAAAGGAAGAGGATGGCAGCATGAGAAGGTTTTTGATTATGTTATTTCTGAAGATTTTTTCCGTTTAGACATTTCTTATTCTTCTTGTTGTTTAGTAGAGAATAGTGTTGTTTAGCACTGGGTGTTCCTGAGCAGGAATCCCACCTCTTTCCTTGAAAGGCCTCTTGGAAGAGTCTTACATTTCTTGTCCACTATCTAGCTGAAGGCCAAGCTTCTTCTTCCTACTACAATGTGGATCTCGTTGAGGGTTTGGTTGTATTTGAAATCTGCAGCAAGTGGAGGCTGGATCTACTCAGATCTAGGCCGATCTAGTGCCTCTTTTCAGTGGGGAAGGCTTCTATCCCATTGGAAAGAGAGTATTGGATGGTTGCAGCTACATTTTCAGATTTTGGCATGTGGCCAAACAAATTCTAGATCCTACAACGCAATCTTGCTTCCAGAACTACGTTATTTGTGTGGGTATTGTTGCAGGGTCTTTTGGCACACTATTTGGAGGAGTAGATTTCATGTGTTGGGGATATAACCTTCACATTTGAGATCCATTAGCTGGGATCATCATATTGTATCTTTCAGAGAAGATCTGTATGTCCATGAATTTTTGGATATTTTTGCAGATCTGCAACATTTAGATCTCAAATCTACTCCATGTACTCCACATTTTGCTGGAAACCCCAAGGTGCATTTGAAGAGGAGCCTATCTAGTGTACAGATCTGATATATATTTAACTTTTTGTACATAGATCTGCTCTAGATCTGAAGTGTAATATACAACAGTTGTAGCTAATAAAAATAGCGCTGTCAAGCTATTTCAGTCTTAATACATGGTTGCAACACCTCATTTTGAGGGTTTTCTTCTATAAAAGTCTTCTATATTCTGTTGTACATCTCATGGGCTCTCTTGTGCATACATTTTTTTGATGTAAATGTAAATTTTGAGGCTCCATATTTGCCTCCTACTCTTACATAGATGATCTACATTATTTCTCTGCATTGATCTTTAATTATTGTTGCATTCCCTTTTGGGGATATTACAAAATTCAAGGGGACAATGAAAATTTTTGCAACCTTGTCCCTCTCCTTGATCATTTTTTCCATTTATGTTTCCATCTATCTCAACTATGAATTTTACTCCATGATGAGCTTCATCATTTCTTACTTTTGAGATTCTCTTTCTTCAATATATTTAGTGAGAGGGTCTTCCGTGGCTAACAACTTTATTTGTTTCCTCAATGCTGCTATGTCAGCATTCTTATTCTTTATTATCTCCTCTGAAGCTTTTATGTTTTAAGGATCATATCCTACTCTGACCACTAATTCTTCCAAAGACTTAATTCTTGTATCCTTGGCCAGAGAAGAGATTTTCTCCTTTTTTAGTTGTGACTAAAAGTTTTCCAAGGAAACCTACAATTTAGATAAACTCATGGTTCTATTAGTTAAGGTAGAGGAAATCATTTCACCTGTTTTCTTGTGCATCTCCATTTGATAAATGGGGTGGATATCTTTGATGTCAAGCTCAGATGAATTTTTCTTATAATCATTTGTTGTCTTAGGCTATGAAATTTGTGCCTCAAGAAAGGCCATTTGCATTTTACCTTTCTCAAAGTCAAATGTTGACAACGACCTACTCTGAGAACTGGAATTCTGCTTCCAGAATTGACTGTATGTGTTATTCTTTAGGATTTCATTCTTCAATTTTATTTCCCTAAATGTATCAAAATTTGTCTTTTGTTTCTCCCCTGAGACAACCTTAGTTGTCTGAATGGCCTGTTTCTACTCCTGTGAAGCTGTATAAGTAGTAGGAGAGAGGGTCGTTTGCCCACCAACTTGAGAGGATGTAGGTGTCTCCTTAGTGATTATAATAACTTCTTGTTCTAAATATTTATTTGGATTGACTTTAGGATTGAGTTTGGTTTTTTTCCTGTGCATTATCTTAAATTCCTTACTTTTATTATCAGTTAGTGAAGTTTACTCTTCTTCTCTCAGTCTTTTTCCTACTTTTCCTATGGGACAGGATTCTATGATGTGGAAGTAGAGACTAGCTGCTCCTTAGCCTCTTACGAAGTGTTTTTAGCCCACTCTATTTGGTTCATGTACTTCTCTATTTCTAGCCTATGAGTATATATATGAGTAGTCTTGTTTTCTACTATTAGGTCCCTATATGACTAGTATAGTCCCTTATTGTTGTTAGTGTAACCCCATTATTGTTATTATTGTACCCTTGTAACCTCCATTTTGTTATTATTGTGCCCTTAAATTATTATTGTTAGGTCGGCTAGGATTACATTGTGGCCCACTAGGATTACATTATGGCCCCATGGACTCCTATATATAGAAAGGAGGTTTTGTGAATTGTATCATCCAAGAATTGTTCATTTATGTAATGTATCGGAGGTTTCCCCCTCGAAGTGGCTCATTTCTAAGGCATTACATTCTTTTTCTATTTGGAGTTGGTTACACAACATTTGGTATCCAAGCTTTGGATTCTAGGTTTCGTCGTCTAAACAGGTCATCGTGGAACTTTCACTATAACTGCTTTAGTTGTAGGATTTCCGTGCTTCGAAATTTTCACGGTACGAAGCTTAACCGGGAGGAAGAGTGTCTAAAAATTTCAGATCTTGGTTCGCAATATTTGCGGAGATATCATCTGTGGAAGTTAGGTATTTTTTCTAGCTCCTAAACAAGTCATCGTGGCATTTGCACTATAAATTTATTTCTACGAAGGTTCAGAATCTGAAATTCATATGGTGCGAAGCTGAAATCCTGAGGAAAGTCGTCAAAAAAATTCAGAGCTTGGTTCGCAATAGTTTTGGAGATATGATCTGTGGAAGGTAGTGCTTTTTCAGGCTCTTGAATTTCATCTCAAAGAGGTGATCGTGGGAAAAGTTCAATAACTCTCTCTCTGAGCAGTGGATTTGAGTGCCGTAAAAATTGGTTGAGGGTAAAACTAGACCGTAGTTTCTTGCCTATCAATTTCGTAGACTACATGTACTATGGACACGTGGTAGTCATGGTAGTCTTTACAATTCGTTGAGAACCAGTCCATAATTAGGTCATTGTGGGAGATTGGACACAACTTTGTCTTGGAGAATCCAAATCAGGTCAGACCTATGGCATTAAAAAGATAATTCAGAGGGGTATTTCATTGCTGAATTTAAAATATTGAAGTGCTGAAATAACAAAGATAATCCAATTTCAATATCGAGCTCCTCAAAAGCAAGAAAAAGGTGTGTATTTTTTTTCCGAATTGCATAAGTCTTGTTTAAAGAATCAATTTGAATTGATTCCAAGGGAATATTGTAGAATAGATATCAGTATTGGGTTCTAAAATATGCCCCGTAAAAATAATTCAACACCCATTAAGCCTTCAGAAGGCTCTACTATGACTCATGAAGATGAAGAATTGCAACATGATCTATCAAAATTACAAGAGCAAGTGCAACAAATTTCACTCTCGCAAAGAGCAACAAAAATGAAATGGAAGTTTTTAAGAAAGGCGTGGAAGCTAAGATGGATGGCGTGCAAGCTAGGATGGATGGCGTGGAAGCTATGATGGATGGCATGGAAGCTGGCATGGAAGCTAAGATGGAAAACATGAAGAATGATCTAAAAACAAACATCAAAGGTTTGACAAAGTTGATACAAGAAATGTTTCCTAATGGTGAAAAGATAGTAGAAGAACCTCATGATGAGAAAAAAATAAATGTTAATCGTGATTTCATAAACTTTAATGTTGGCGGAAGAACCACCATATTCCAAAGATGGATATGAGGAAGTTTGATGGAAAGGATCCTGTAACATGGATACTACAGATGGAGCAATATTTTGATCTCCATAACATGCAAAACACACAAAAGGTACGCATTGCAACCTTACATTTAGAACAAAATATATTTGTATGGTATCGATGGCTTTGCTCCCGTAAAAAAATTGTCACTTGGTCAATTTTTACGGAGGAAATGATAGCACATTATGAGGATACAAAGAGCAACACCTTCTTTAGCCAATTGATAAATCTCAAACAAAAGGGTTTAGTGGGGCAGCACATTGAGGACTTCCAAAATTGAATATAAGGGTAACTGATATTCCAGAGGAACACAGGATTGATCTCTTCATAGGCACTTTAAAGGATAACATCCAACATGAAGTTCACGTTTTGGAACCTGATTCATTGGAGAAGGCATTCAGGTTGGCAAGAAAATTTGAATATAAAGTTATGGCGACAAGGAAGCCTACCACTCAATTCTATAAAGAAGGAAGTGTTGCTACTTCTAGATTTCCACAACCTACAAGGTTGACACCACAACAATTGGAAGAAAAAAGAGCAAAAGGGCTTTGCTACAGTTGTGATAGCAAATACACTAAAGGTCATAAGTGTGCTGAGAAGAAATTATTTTACATAGATTGTGAAGAGGAAGAAGAAAATGAACAAGAAGAGGATATACACCAAGAACCAGCCCTAGAAGAGGAATAAATGAATCCAACCATATCGTGTAATGCACTGGCAGGAATTACCACTCCTCAAACTCTCAAGATAGAAGGACATATCAAGAAGAAAAAGGTAATAGTGTTGATTGATTCATGTAGCACCCATAATTTTATTCATTGTAAGGTAGCCAAGGAATTAAATTGTTTCCTATACCTAGCACCAGAATGTCAAGTGATGGTTGCAAATGGAGGAACTATAAATTGCTCTAGAAAATTCCATAATATCAAGCTAACCATGGGGGAATATGGATTGACTAGTCCAATGCTTTCCATTCCTATGGGAGGTGTTGATGTTGTACTAGGAGTACAATGGTTACAATCTTTGGGGACGGTAGCTTTTAATTTTCAAGAACTTTTCTTGAAATGTTTTTCAGAAGGAAAGGAAGTCGAATTACGGGGTATTGCAGGGAAGCCAGGAAGGATAATAAGCTCTAATGTCATGACAAAGCTTCTAAAGAAAGAACAGCGAGGCGTAATTGCACAATTATGCTCACTAGAAGTTCCAACATCAAAATCATCTATTTCTGCAGATCTCCAACAAGTCTTGGACAATCATTCCAAGGTGTTTGAAACTCCCAAATGACTCCCACCTATTCGTGATCATGATCATGCTATTCATTTGATTCCAGGAAGTGTTCCTCCAAACATCAGGCCTTATAGATATCCTTACGTCCAAAAGAGCGAAATTGAACGTATGATTTCAGAAATGTTAGAGGCGGGTATAATTCAACCTAGTCAAAGTTCTTTCTCTGCTCCCGTAGTATTGGTACACAAGAAGGATGGATCATGGTGAATGTGTCTGGATTATAGGGAGCTCAATAAGCTCACCATTAAAGATAAATTTCCCATTCCTGTGATTGATGAATTATTGAATGAATTACATGGAGCAATTTATTTTACCAAGTTGGATCTTCGTTCAGGATATCATCAAATTAGAATGAAGACTGAAGATATTCCAAAAACAACATTTCAAACTCATGAGGGTCATTATGAATTTTTGGTCATGCCTTTTGGCCTTACCAATGCACCTTCTACATTTCAAGGGTTGATGAATTCCCATTTTCAAACCCTTCCTTAGAAAATTTGTGCTAGTATTTTTTGATGATATACTAATCTATAGCAGGTCTTGGAAGGATCATGTTGAACATGTTGACAGGGTGCTCAAACTATTGCAGGAGAAACAATTATATGCAAAAACATCCAAATGTTTCTTTCGAGTACAAGAGGTGGAATATCTGGGTCATATTGTATCTCACGAGGGTGTTAAAGTAGACCCTAACAAAATTAAAGCCATTAAGGAATGGAAAGTCCCCACGACCATAAAGTAGTTGCGAGGATTTCTCGGCTTAACAGGGTATTATCGCAAGTTTGTTAAGAATTATGGGAGAATAGCAGCACCTCTAACAACATTATTGAAGAAAGATGCATTTTCATGGACTCCTGAAGCAACTAAGGCCTTTGAACATCTTAAAGAGGCAATGTGCCTAGCACCGGTCTTAGCTACGCAAGACTTCACAAAAACCTTTATCATGGAATGTGATGCCTCAGGAAATGGAATTGGTGTTGTTTTAATGCAGGAAGGAAGATCCATTGTTTTTGAAAGTCGTCCAATCAAAGGAAAGTATTTACAAAAACCTATTTATGAGAAGGAAATGTTAGCAATACTGCATGCACTAAAGAAATGGCTAACTTACCTAATGGGAAGACACTTCAAGGTAAAAACTGATCATGATAGTCTTAAACACTTTTTGGAACAACGACTATCTTCAGAAGAGCAGCAAAAATGGGTCACAAAGATGTTGGGTTATGACTTTGAAATAATCTACAAAAAAGGAAAGCTTAATGTTGTTGCAGATGCACTCTCAAGAAAGAATGAAGAGGTGGAAGCATTGCTTGTGCCATTTCTATTATCCAACCAGATTGGATAACCAAAGCAAGAGATGAATGGAAGAAGGAAAAAGATGTATGGACACTCATTCAAAAGTTGCAGCAAGATCCTAGTACATCTGATACATTTAGTTGGAAAAATGATTCCTTATGGTACAAAGATCGATTATATCTTTGTAATAATTCCCAACTAAAACAAAATATTCTTCTGGAATTTCACACTTCTCCTTTAGGAGGACACTCAGGATTTTTAAAAACTTACCACAGGGTGAAGAAAGAATTTTTTTGGGATGGCCTTAAATCTGATATTCAAAAGTTTGTGGCGGAATGTTTGGTTTGCCAGCAGAATAAAGTGGAGACAATTAAGACCCCGGGACTTCTACAACCTTTATCCATTCCAAGTCAACGTTGGGAGGAGATTTCAATGGATTCTATCACAGGTTTACCGAAGTCCGAAGGCAAGAATGTCATCATGGTGGTAGTTGATAGACTTACCAAGTATGCACACTTTTGTGCATTATCTCATCCATTTAAAGCAAGTACAGTTGCTACTACATTTGTGGACAGAATTCAAAAGCTACATGGAAGCCCATGGGTTATTGTGAGCGACAGAGATCCCATTTTTACGGGAAATTTTTGGACGGAGTTATTTTCTTGTTTGGGTACTCAATTAGCTCATAGCTCATCTTATCATCCTCAATCTGATGGTCAAACTGAGATAGTAAATAAATTTTTGGAAGGATATCTTCGTTGTTTTGTATCTGATAAACAAACACAATGGGTCAAGTGGTTACCTCTTGCTGAATGGTGGTATAACACTTCCTTCCATACTGCAGCAAAAATGACCCCATTTATGTCACTTTATGGATATCATCCACCATCCATCACATCATCTTTAAGGGAAAATTCGAAGGTTCAAGAAGTGGAAGATCACATCGAGCATCAGCAAGAAGTTTTCCAACTCTTAAAGGATAACCTGAATTTGGCACAAAATCGAATGAAACAACAGGCAGATCAACATCGCAGCGAGAGAAGTTTTGATGTAGGAGATTAGGTATTTTTACGGCTACAACCATACAAAAAAATGTCCCTCAAGCAAGCTAAGAAGGATAATAAATTATCGCCAAAGTAATATGGTCCTTAAAAGGTGTTGCAAAAGATTGGTACTATGGCATACAAATTGGAGCTTCCTGCTTCTTCGCGAGTACATCCAGTTTTCCATGTTTCATGCTTAAAGAAGGTTATAGGTGAAAATCTTCCAGTTCAAACAATATTGCCAGAACTCGATGAGGAAGGAAAAATCATATTGGAACCAGAAGCGGTCATGGAAACAAGAACTCGACAACTACGGAATCGATCAATTTCAGAGTATCTCATCAAGTGGAAGAACTTACCCACTGAAGATTCTACATGCGAGGATGAGAATTTTATACAAAAGCACCCAGAGCTACTCAAGCATTGAGGACAACACTTTTTTGAAGGAGAGGGGCATGTTAGGTCCCTATATGACTAGTATAGTCCCTTATTGTTGTTAGTGTAACCCCCTTATTGTTATTATTGTACCCTTGTAACCCCCATTTGGTTATTATTGTGCCCTTAAATTATTATTGTTAGGTCGGCTAGGATTACATTGTGGCCCACTAGGATTACATTATGGCCCCATGGACTCCTATATACAGAAAGGAGGTTTTGTAAATTGTATCATCCAAGAATTGTTCATTTATGTAATGTATTGGAGGTTTCCCCCTTGAAGTGGCTCATTTCTAAGGCATTGATATCTCTTTTCTTCTATTTTTAGAGTTGGTTACACAACATCTACCCTTAATTTTGAAATGGTTCCAAATGGATCATAGGGCCACGTAAAACTAAGGTTGAAATTCATTTCCTTCAATATTGTTCCTGCTTCCTCCCATGATGACCTGTTGTTGCAAATAAATGGCCCACTCTGCATTTTAATCCAGAACTGTGACTTCTTATTTTCTGATACAAAGTCGATTTCATCAGCATTCAACATCTGCCTGATGTACTCTAAAGAAAAAATCCTCATTGGGAGGAATTTTGGAAGCTAGTAAGGAGAAAGTTCACGGCCATAAATTCTCAACTCTTTGTAGTTCTAGTATAAATAACAACCACTTATCTTTTCTTGATATGATAGATGTAGAATCCATTTAATGTCCTCATTGACTGTTGGTTCAGTTGTACTACTAAGAAGGCTTATTTCCATATGTACAAACAGTTCCATGAACTATTTGTATGAATACTCATTATTCTCTTTCATCACCATTGTGGTCCAAAAGATGATTGATTGTTGATTGTCATCATCATCCAATTTATGCATTGAAAATTTAAATATATATTCATGGAAATATAAAAACATGTAAACTAGAACAAAGGAATATTTAAACACCTCTTCTATTTGAAATCTGACAAATTTTTCATGAATACTATCTGCTAAGAATTGGCTAAAATTTAAAAGGATAGATGGTTTAGAATGCATTGTTGTATATAGATTTGGGATTTTCCCATTAATTGTGGCATGGATCCGTTATATTAATGGCCACTTGTTTAATTAAATGCATAATGGATTGTTTTTCGAGGGAAGGGACGTAATTGGAAATGGGCATATGTGAGCTGGCATGACAAGATTGGTGGGCACAATGGATAGGTGAGTGGTTTCGGTATTGCGGGGGAAAGTAGTTTTCGTGGGGGGGGGGGGGGTTATAAGGCGATAAGCAGTATGAGCGGATGAGTTTGTGAAACACGAAGGAGCCGCCATGTTTTTGTGGGCCTAAAATATGAAACAACACTTTTTTGAACCCCCCCCCCCTGCTACCAAAGGTAAAGTTCAGATGGAGAAGGGGTGCCAAAATAGATGTGGATCGTTGGATCGGGAGTGGAGGAGATGATGGGCGAATAGATGAGTGGGATTTAAAGTGATGTGACTTGATGAATAGTCAGGTAATGAGAAGGTTTAATGAGAATAAAAAATTAGGATATATGGTAATATGCCAAGTTTTTTCCTTAATGCACCCAAATATTTAGAGTTAGGATAAATTAATATTATCCTTTTTTCGTTTCATATGCATAGATAAATTTGGAAACCACAACTTAGGATAACCAATTTAATTATTTTCAAGGCTCCAAAACACTTCTACCTAACCATTTAATTTAATATCGTTTTCTAATCTAACATTTTTCTTCATTCTTCTTAGGGTGCATTTAAGCTAGCAAACCCACATCACTTTTTTTTTTATAAAAATCTAACCTACTCTATCACTTATTTCTCCTATTGATTCAGATTAAGCAGTTGAATCAATTTTATTTTCTACCTAACTATTGATTTTACAAGATTAAATTGTTTGGAAAATATTTATTCACTAACCTAATTAACAAAAAATTCACAATTGTTCAATCATGATTAAGCTCTATGATTTGAACAAAAATATAGTCATTGTAGCATTTTGAGATAAGCTGCACACAACCTTATTTGATTTTGACATAAAGAAAAGTAATCTATCAGTAGTGGCATTTGAATTTGCAACACTTTCAGTATTATATTTATATTTTCCTTTTGTGGGGTTCTTATTTTCTTTTATACTTTTCAAATTTCTTTCTTTTGTCTTTTTCTCTGTATTAATTTTTTAACATACCCTCTTTTCATTTTATTTTATATATATATTTTAGAAATCATTTTCATATTGAAAATTATTTACAATGTAAAATGACAAATACAACATACTAAATCACCTTGAGATCCTATAAATTGTAGGACCCTAACACGGTGACTAGCTGATTTTTGGAGAACCAAGAGTTTTCCAACAAGCTAAGGACATAATGCACGTAGATTATCCCTCATCAATTACTATGAAAAATCTTGCCTTGATTTGACTAATACTGGAATTTGAAAATTCATTTAATGTGGGATTCTAGGTACAAAGTTTTCGAGATAAAAAACAATGAGATTCGAGTCCTGAGGATCAATCACTCCTGTAGTTGATAATAGTAATTTCCTCTGAGCTGGGAAAGATTGCAGCACTTCGAGGGGTGACATTGTTGAAGGGGATATGACAAAATATTCAAAAATATTATAATTTTGAGCAGCTCTCACATGTGGATTAAAAGCCGATTTTCGAAGTACTCATTTGGCAAGTGGTTTAATCACTAAATCAAGATCAAGTTTCTCGATTTGCAATGGTTCAGAAACCTAAGGAGTTGATTCTGGAGGTTGATTGGATGATTCAGTTTCCTTTCCAGTTACAGGACTCTTAGATCCATAATCTTGAGATCGCGTCACAACCATGACCTGAGACATCATCATGATATCCGACGATGAATTGGAAGAAGATCCAGTCATTTTTTGTCTTGTGGTGGAAAAGGATCTTTTAGAACAGGGGGTGTGGGTGAACCTTTGAAAAATTTGGATACCTCGACCTAATGTGAGCACCCTTTGGTGGAGTGATCCTCGTCACAGATAAGAAAATGATAGCGAGGTTTCCACTTTTCGTCTAATGGTTCGGTTTTTTCAACTTTCTCTTTGGGAGAATAGTTTTGTTTATTTTTACCCTTCCCCTTCTTCTTATTGCCATATGATTTAGCTTTGGTTGTAGATGATTCTACGACGTGAAGCTTCGTAGAACTTTATATTGAAGGATCTCATTTAGGTGAATATGGTAGAGTTATGATTGGAGAAGTATATTTAGATTATTTCTTCTTACTCTGTGTCATATTAACTATACCAATTACACCTTCTGCGACATGAGAACTAGAAGGAGTTGCAGTGAGTTGACCTTTGTGTGGTAAAACAGGAATTTTTCATACAAAGTACTGGACTATGTGTAAACAAGGTCCAGGTATTGTGCTTGAGATATGACCTACTCTTCTGTTACAACACCTCCTTTAGCTACATCTTCAGTAATCTTAGGAAGCAATGATTTGATGAACCATTCAGCTAGAATTTGATCTAGAATGAAAACTTTGACTAAACGTCGTCTACATCACCATTCATTTATGTTATTTGAAGTGTACGTATATGTACTTTGTTTTAACAAAGTCAAAATTTTTGTTCCATTATCATAATAGACTGGGAACTGAAAATGAGTTAGGAAGGTTGTTACTAAAGCATTGAAATTGTTGAAAGAGCCTCATGGTAACTTAATGTACCACTTTGCAGCTAAGTCCATCAAATTTCTTTGAAAAAGGCCCAAACGAATCGAATCATCTATTAAGGAATTGGATGCACACCAAAAATGATAAGTCATCACATGATTTGAGGGGTCTTCTTCTGGTTTTCCTTCAAACTTTGGAATATCACTAGGAAACTTAGAAGGCATTTCCAGCCAAAACTGTAATATCCCAAAAGGGAATCATGCAGCAATATTAAACAATACTGCTCAGAAATAATGCAGTTCAGCAAAGTAAAAGTAGGAGGCCAATATGGAGACCCTTATTTAGCATTTATAATAGAAAATCAGATGTATAATGAAGCCCATACAATGTATAACAGGAAAAATAAGTCTCCATGAAGAAATATCCTCAAAATGAGGTGCAACAACCATACAAATGAGCAGAAACCGTCTTGACAACGTTATTTTTATTGTGCTGCAACAGCTGAAGATTAAAACTTAGATCTAGGGAAAAATAATGCATGAACAAACAGATATAAGAAAAATCCATACACTATAGAGTCTCTACTTTACATACCCCTTGGGGTTTTCAGCAATACATGAAGCACATGGAGTAGATCAGAGATCTTATGCAACAGATTTGCAGAATGATTCAGAAATCCTGAAGAAAATACATGAGTATTTAGATCAGATCTGAATATGACATGGAATAGATCTGAAATCCATGAATCACCACAGTGAAGGGAAGATTCCCAACACTAGATATCTCTCCTCCAAAAGTCTGCCAAAACACCCTGCAACTTTACACTTGCAAATAACGCAGCACTGGAAGATAGAATGCACTGTATACTTTAAGATAATTTTGGCCTGATGCCAAGGTGTGGATCTGAAGCTCCAATGATCCAATACTCTCTTTCCAGGGGGATAGAAGACTTTCCCATTGCAAATAGGCACTAGAATGGCCTAGATCTGAGTAGATCTATCATCCACTTACTACAACTTACAAAGACAACAAAACCCTCAACAATATTTATGTTGTAGTTGGAAGGAGAAGCTTGGCCTTCAGCCTGATAGTTGACAATAAATGAAAATCTCTTCCAAGAGGCCTCTCAAGGAAAGAGATGGGATTCCTAAACAAGAGATCCTTGTGATAAATAACACTATTCTCTGCTAAACGGCAAGGAGAATGAGAAATGTCTAAACAGAAAATAAACTCTGAAAAATTTAATCACATCCACAACCTCTCATGCTATCCTCCTCTTCCTTTTATAAGATTCAGAGCTTGAAAAACCCTAAACCATCTCAATGGAATAGCTCTTTTCACATGAACATCCAACAACTAAAATTTCACTGTGCCTTGATGAAGATCACTCCTTCTAGACAGCATTGTTGGTTTGGTCATGGTTGACCTAGTCAAATGTCTCAGCCCCTTTTACACATAAGGGTGTTTATTTGAAATAGCCTAGATTTAGCTTTGTTCACAGGTGGCATAGATTTATTTGTTGTTTTATGAGTTTTTATAATCCTCCTTTACACATTTATTCATGAAACAGAAAAGTAAAACAAAAATGAAGATTCCCATCAGCTTGGGATAATTCGGAATATTACAGGGAAGATATTAAATTGGATCATTCATTAGCCGAGACAAGTTTGGTAAGTCTAAAGTTGCAATGAATGGTAATCGTTGGTTAGGGTCTTGTTGTGCAAACTGATAACCTTGAGGAACAATACTAGTACCCGGATAAGGATATCCAAGAAACCCTGGGATAGACTGAGTAGTTGGAATTGGTATACCTCCAGGGTATCCAGGGTTAGCCATACTAAATTTAGGTTGAGTTGGTATTTGATATGTATATCCACCGTATGGTTGGATCTGGTAGACAAAATTTTGTCCCATTTATCGATATCAAAATTTCCCTTGAAATGGTTGACTTTGAACAAACCAATATTGAAATTTTTGACCTGTAAAAGGTAGACTTTCTTGAACTATAGTTCCACCAGGTTATCCTACAGAGGTTTGAGGAATAGACTAAATTGTAGGTCTAGTTTGATGAGCAGTAATTTGAGGAATTTACTGTGTAACAATTGGTGGTTTCGTTTGAAGGGTTGTATCAATAGGGGTGTGAGAAACTCCAGGGATAGGTGTATTTTTTTTTGAACAGAAATTTTCTCAATGGACTGGATAGGAGAACTTGGAGTACTCAGACCAGCTTTCTGACTACTTGTCACAGATAACTATGGGGTAATTTGGAGTGCACCTTGAGCAAGGTGTTGGACTTGGGTAAAACCAAATTGTCCAACTGGTTGATCAGGTTGATTATAAGGTACTTGCAATGTAGGTTGCAAAGATTGTTGATTTAAAAAATGGTTCCACATATTATTTATCCCTAGGTAAGGAGCTCCCATCGAAGGTTTTGATGCATAAGGTTGACCATAACCAGTTTGAGGCATTGGAACATAAGGTTAATAATTACCAGGAATGTTTTTCCCTACAACCGGGGCATAGGTTCCAAAAAAAGGTTGTCCTCCTTGAAAGGATGACTGCTCTTGATAAGGTTACTGCCCTTGGAAAGTTTGTTTCCCTTGGAGAGGCTGCTACCCTTGAAAAGGTTGTTTTCCTTGGAAGCGTTGTTGTCCCCCAGGCGCTATATAGCCACCTTGAGATCTATCTCAAGGGATATTCCCGGAAAACATATAGACATGTTTCACTGTCAAAGGTTCAATGGTAGATTCATATAGACTATTTGACTTGGTATAAGTTTCAGAGAATGGAGATGCTCCTAACAAAGTGCTAGAGAGCGAATGGTACCCAGCAGGAACAAATGGACTGCCATACAAAAAAAAATCTAGTAATGAAGAAAACATAGATGACTTAGCAGACATGATTTGTGAAGCCATGTAACTACCTCTGGATATAGAGTAAAAAATTTATGTGGCATGATGACTGAGTGTAACCAGAGCTGTGTAGAAAGTCGGTAAATTGATTATACCAAGGATCCGGTCTAAAAGGAATGAAAGGGTAGATTTGTTCACTATACCTTAGATCTAAATATTCTTGATGAGAAGCAATTATGATCTCTTCTTCCATGTTAGATATATCTTCAATGCTAATTAGGCCAGGAGGAAGATTCTTAGTAATGAAAGGTTTCACTCAGTGTAAACGAGGATGACCAGGAGTTGGGGCTATGAGATCCAAAGGTGACTCAAACGAAGTAGATTCAGATTCAGGCACAAATATTTTAGGTTCAGTGAATTGTGTATCTGACAATTCACGAGTAACAGATTCAACTGTAATTACTTCGGAAATTTCTAGTTGTTCCTGATCTTGTTCAATTATCTGAGGTTGATTAACTTGAAAATTAGGATGTATTACAATGGATGTTTCTCCTTGTTCAGTAGACCCAGTTTCTGATTGTTGAACTCTTTCAGTTTTGATTTTTTCCAATTTACTGGGTGTATATTCAGGGGGTTTCCCCTTAATTCTACGTGAATGTCTCAGTAGTTCAGCCACAGTTAATATTTTTAACACACGAAATAAAAAAATTTCAAAAGAATACACCTAAGGTCTCTAAAAAATGAAGCAAATGGACACGTGCCTACAAAATCTAAGAGGCAAACCACGCACAAAAATTATGTTTCCACAATAAAAACACTAGTTGGTGATGAATTCCAACGTCGTAGAGATTACTGTGGAAAACTGGCAGTTGGAACAGTTACCCTGACAACCTACTTAATGAAACAGTCTGGTGCAAGTAACTTCACTACGCTATCTCGAAGTGAAGAGTACCCTCTGGAAAGTCCAAGTGAGTATAGTCAACATCTTCTCCAGATAAAGTGGCACCTTCACTCCACCGTCACCTTGGGAAAATCCTAAATATTATGACCACTAAGGTCACGAACTGAGACAATTGCACCTGGGGGAATAGTCTACGATCTGATATACACAAAAAGGCAGAGTATCAAGCTCAATCCCCTTGAAATCTCCTCGACATGGTAAATCTGAGGTTTGCTAACAAGTGACCCCAAGCTCCTCGATAATGGTTAATCTGAGGTTTACCATTTGTAGTACGTGCACGTCTTCTATCTTTACCAATGAAATAGGTATGATTACCTCACTGGATCTGAAATTACCTCGTGCTTGACTCTTTTAATAAGATCTTCCTAGATTACAAATGCAACAATTGGATTTCCCTACTGCAATATGCTACTTGTTTGTTTTAAATTCTTTGGAACATTAATCACAACCTATTCCAAAGCACTAGCCTAATCTAAATTGGTGGAATGAGTCCTAGAAAATGTAAAAAATATCTAGGCTAATTTTATTAAGCGATGTATTGATTTGGTTGTTGTTTACAAAAATTGGTATGGAGATGAAAGTTGATGATATTGTCACCTGACTCAAAATACTCTAAATGCATCAATATGAAAATGCAACACTTTATTTCGATGAATTCTATTTAAGAGAAAGTTTAAGGACTTTTGAACTCAAAAATTACAAGCTTCCTAAAACTTCCAATAAAATTCCACTTTCATTAAGAACACAATTTCATTTCCAGGCATAATCAATATCTATTTTGTGATGAAAATTTCGTTGATTACAAAGCCAAAAATTACAGTTTTGATGAACAAACAAATCTCAAAAGAAGGAAACTTCTAAAAATCCTAAAAATTATAAAAAACTTAAAATCAAATCAAAGTTATAATTATCTATCCTAAATAATATACCTATGAGTGTATTTTTAATGGTTTCTCTTAGTTATAAGCAAACTAAAAATGTTTCCACTTGAAACAGCAAAAATGAAATCATAAAAGACTAGTTTGAGACAAATCAGAATTCGATGATCTAGAAGCTTTTCCGTTTTGCAATCAAGTAAGAAGTAAATACTCAAATAGGTAAGGCTGGAAATAATCCTAGTGGCTCAAGATGATAATAACATAAAACCAGTGATCTTTGCAAAATGAATCTATCTTCCAAAAAGAGCAATAGAAAACCATGGCAAATCCTAACGGAATCATGCAAAAAGGATGATTTATCAAACAAGAACCTAAGGTGTTAATGAGGATTTGATACACAGACTCTAAAAACTAGTATAGATTGGGTTAAACCTTATGAATTTGGTTATCTGACTCTGGAAGAGAAAATTTTAATTTTTTCAAAATTTCCCAGGTGGTGCGCAGCTTTTCAATGCAAACCAGTGCATATGCACACTCAATTAAACTAGAAATTTGCATAGGTAGCCGCTCTTTGTTCCATAGAAAAATGCGCAGGGTAGAGAAAAGTTGGAAAAAATAAATTTAAAGCTTTCTAACTCAGATAATCTAAGAGGTTATATTACCACCTACACTCAGAGAAGTCAAAATAGGAAATCTAGAATGTCAAACCAAGCAGAAACAAAGAAAACTAAACTTGTCTTCCCCAGTATGGTTGCCAATTTGTGTTGTGGATTAATCCCTCTTGCGGAAAAGAGTGATCTCCCTAGTACCCCAACAAGTAACTAGAAAAAAATATCCATTGAATTCCTCTTTCTCTAAAATATTTGTATTTTACATTATTACAACTTTGAAATAAGGAGGTTATGCTCCTACCTTTCAACCAGGACATTCAATGTAGCCTTTTGCCTTTCGCTCCAAAGAAATTCTTCAATGCTGAGAAGAACCTGTAATCATAAAAAATGCAAAGGATAAAAGCAACATCATTATATAATAATCATGAATACTATTTCAACTTAGTGATAAAGAAGTATAAGTATTGACGTCATTTCCATGAATTCAGAAACAAGACAATGAGAAAAAGAGATCCATATGTATTATCAGAAATTAAAAAGAGAAATCATACAACTTGAGCCTTAATGTTGTATAGATTTCTCCCATGTGTTTATGCAATCGTTTCCTTCATTTTGATAAGCCTTCCTCTATAGAATGACCAGCATGAAGTCTTTTGCATAAAGGTGTGATCTTAAATGTGAAAACAACAACTTACTAGTTCATAATCTATGAACTCTTTTGAGATTAGAATCTATACAAATCAGTATCTACTATCTTCCCTTAAACCTGAAACTTTAGCTCAATTTATATAGAGATTGAGATAGTTTATGATCCATTAAGGGAGGGATGAGTTCCTCCCATGAAGGGATTTTGGTTCCTTTGTCTAAGGGATAACTCCATGAGAAGAGGGATAAAGCTCGAATTGGTGTGACTCTAGAGGCTTCTAGTTGGGAGAATATTTGACCAAATAGGCTTATAGAAGTCACCTTTTTATGTTTAATTCATTTTTATGGGGGTGCGCGGGTTTTAGTGGCGAATAGAGTGGTGATTGTCGCGGCTAATAGAATAATTATCAGTGCATGCATAGGTAATGGTCACAAAAAATGCACAGGTAATATTTTAAAGGTTTTAAAGAGATTTTCTAGAATTTCCAAGACTTGGTTTAGGAATATGAGTATTTTTTACCTCTAAGGGAACATGATATGGATGGTGATAGACCCATAATGACATTCAAATGTCATGGTGACAAAATGACATATAACAAGTAGTATGTGAAGGTTGTGGCAAGGATCCAATTGTAGATGAAGTTTTGCAGCAGGATCCACAAGCTAGATGCATCATCTACAAGAATATTCATGATGATGATTTGAAGAGGCTAGTACGCTTGAAACATTCCAAGAAAATATGGGACAAGCTATAATCCATATTCGGAGATGGCTGAAGCAAAAATAACAAAAATGAGAAGAAGAGAAACAAGAAGAATATTAAGAAGAAGAACACGAAGAAGGGCCTTCAAAAACAAGAAGCTCAGCCACAAGAGTCTCATTCTTCTAGTGCATATGATTCAACAGATGATGAGAAGAGATCATAAAATCATGAATCCAAGGGTATAAACATAAATGATTTTATTTTGAGTTATAATTTTGGTGATTTAGATTCAGATCATGTTGAAGCACATAATGAAGATGAGAATGTTATTAAGGGTATTATAATTGAGATTTATAGACTAGCAGTCGCATGTAAGGATCAAGAAAAAATGTTGCAGATCTGTGATGACAAGGATGCCAAGCTCAAGGAATAGATTTTCAGCTTAAATATTAAGTTGGAAAAATCAGAAAAAGTTGAGGAAGGTATGAGGAAGGAATATTAGTGAAGGTAGAAGAGGTTAATAGATTAGAAGTTGAAGAGGTTTCCTTGATAAAGAAACAGAATATGGAGAATAATATCGTCACCTTGGATAATTTTCTTGAGATTCAAAGATCACCATTGGTGTTGGATTGAGAGGTCCTGACCCAGGTCCGACTTTAAGGTTTGCCAACAAACCCCTATACTACTAGACCTTTTGGAAATGACATGCTACGCAGGCCAAGGTCTCACTTGAAGTAGTATGGGAGGGTGCTGGAACCAAGTTTCCACTGTTACACCATTTTTTTGGTCATCTAACTCATTATCATTAGATGAACCCAAGTACACCATGTAAGACCAATTTTACCCTAAGTAAATTTGCTTTCACCATGTAAAATAACATTTGTCTACATTTCCTGGTCATATTTAACCCAAAACAAGGAAATTAATTAAATAAATCATTATTTATTTAATTATTTCCTAGGAATAAGTTATTCAAATCATTATTTAAATAATATTCCTAGTTAAATTTGACTAAATCATTTTTAAATAATTAAATAAATCATTATTTATTTAATTATATTCCCATCATCTCCCTAAAATAATAAATAAATCATTTATTTATTTATTTTTTATAAATAAAGGAATTGACCCAAGTCAAAAGACCTTTTCCCTCCAACAAATATAATAAAATATTCCTAAAGAGTGATTCTAGAATTTGATTAATAATATTTTATTCATGCACCGAGTTCTAGAACACCCCAATATTTTGTTATAAATAGAAGGGTTTTCCCCATTCATTGGTCACCTTCATTGCATTAGATCACACTGGATCTACTCTTGGTCACCATTTTCCATTTTTTCTTTGTGAGCTCCCATTGAGTTCTATGTTTTTCAGGGTTTTCTACCACAATAAGTGTTAGTATGAATCTTTTGTCGTAAAAGATCACTTTAGCTACGCATAACAAATAGCCCTAACATCGATTATGGCTGCAAAATATCTTTAAGATTTCTGCACAAATTCAGATCTAAGCACAAAAGATATTAAGCAGATAAAATATAACATAGCTCCATAGATCCAATGAACAAGACAAGAAGAATGTATTTGAAAGAATTTTGTATTATATCAAAGAATGGGGCACCTGAGAGGAAAACAAGAAAGGTGTCTTCCAGTTCTCCTTAGTGGGATGGGTTCTTGGAAGTCCTCAGTGTTTCAGATCTAGCATTTCTCTCTCTTATGGATGTAGAAAAGCAAACATAGAACTCAATGGGAGTTCACAAAGCAAAATGGAAAAGGGTGACCAAGATTAGATCCAGAGTGATCTAATGCAATAAAGGTGACTAATGAATGGGGAAAACCCCCCTATTTATAACAAAATATTGGGGCGGTCTAAAACTCAGTGCATGAATAAAATATTATTAATTGAATTCTAGAAGCACCTTTTAGGAATATTTTATTATATTTGTTGGAGGGAAAAGGATTCTTGACTTGGGTTAATTCCTTTATTTATAAATAATAAATAAATAAATGATTTATTTATCATTTTAGGGGAATGATGGGAATATAATTAAATAAATAATGGTTTATTTAATTATTTATGTATGATTTAGTCAAATTTAACTAAGAATATTATTTAAATAATGATTTAAATAACTTTTTCTTAGGAAATAATTAAATAAATAATGATTTATTTAATTAATTTCTTTGTTTTGGGTTAAATATGACCAAATAAGTTATTTTATATGGTGAAAGCAATTTTACTTAGGGTAAAATTGGTCTTACATGGTATACTTGGGTTCATCTAATAATAATAGGTTAGATGACCAAAAAAATGGTGTAACAGATTGCCCCCCAACGTACGAGTGTTAGGAGCAAATCGTATGACCGAAGTACATTGTAAGAACTCAATCACTAGATATGAAAAGGGAAGTGAGAGAGAGAAGTGTAATGTTGTCTGATGTGTTAAAGGACTAGACCCTGAGGAGATGAGACTTACAGGTGCAACAAGTCTCTAGTGTATGAAGTGGTACCTGTGCTAAAGGTGGCTAGGGAGGCATACCTATGCCTGCCGAGACAAAGTACAAAGAATAAAGCGCCCGAAAAACCACGGAACGCGATAATGAAGCATGTGTTGGCCTAAACATGAGCTAGATAAATAACATGATGAATCCCACATACATGCGATGCCTGGAATAATCGTCGGGACTTATACAATAATATGGTAGTACATGAGATACAGATACACCCAAATGCCCCCTACACGCAGGGAAGGGCTCGCAACATCTAACTGATACATGCAAATCGAAGAGGCATCGCAAGCGGTGGAGGCTAATATCATCAAATGGGAGGAGCTGCATCAGGGGCGGAAATGAAGTCATCCGGGCATGTGGGGGGCTACCTGCAGGGCCACCCCCTCATGAGGGTTGAGGCATCTCACACATGCCCGAGAATCACCAATAGCTGCTGCTGCATCACTGGACCATCAAGTAGACATTGATGATGATGGTGGAATGAGGGATACGGAGGAGCGTTTGGACGACTTCCCTTGTTAGAGCATAAAGAGCATGAATGGCTTGGCAGCAACTGACACAATATCATGAGGGATAGGGGACAAGGATACTGAAGGCCATAATGTGCGACACGAGAGAGGGACTAAGCAAGAAAGGATGGAGGAATATAGCGGGATACAAAGGAGCTTGGGATAGACTCCATAAATGCGATGATGACTCAACTCAGATGCTATAAACAAGGGCGACTCGATGGTGCTGCCACACAGTGAGGGTCCAATGGGGGACCATAAAACATGAGTACAATAAGGTATCTAATGACGAAAATCCACACGAACAAAGACAACGAAGGAGGCAAAGTGGTGCCCCAAGTACAAGTGTTGTAAGTGAAGAAATTCGATTTGGAGGAGAGATGAATAGACCCTTCATGGATACAATGTGTCCTGATGAAGTATCAAGGTACTAAAAACTAACAGGTACCCAGAGCTCATGGACAAGCCAGGTCGCACTTTTTGGGGTCTGTTCTGCGACCTGGGTAGCAGGTACTGGGCAGAAAACCGCGACTTATCCCAGGAAAAGACCTGAAAAGTGCGACCTGTCAAAGAAATGGGGTTTCAGGGTTGTTTTTGGCTGAGATCTGGGATATGTATGGTTGAGGGCCTGGGTGCCCCCAAGCATGTTGTGGCCATGCCAAAATGTATGTAGGAAAAGGGGGATCTAAACACATTTTAATGATGTGGTGCGCCATTTTTTTTTGTTATGGTTATGCAGCTTGAGAAAGGAAATGGAGGATAACCAATATTTTTTAGTACTGCATATATGAATCAAATGGAATTTAAGTTTCTGAGTTGGCATACATGGTTTCGCTATCCCAAAAAGAGGATTTGGAGATAATGAACTGATGCTCTCTTAGAAAACTAATAGATTGGTCAACAACAATGTCTAAGAAACTGGTTTGTTGATGGAAGATGAAGGAACGATAAGGGGTATAATCCCTAGAGTGATCTGAAGTGATATGGGACTCTAGAGGTTCTTCGAAATGTGGAAGAATAATGGTACTAAAATCGGCACGACCAGATACACTAGGAGAGTTGTGGAGAATTTCTGCTCTTGGTCTCTCAAATATGGGTGCCCCCTTACTCAAACATTGGGTTTAAATGGAATGGTCACAAGGTGTATGTGGTGTGAACTCATGGGGTCGATGTAAGGGGGAATAGATAAAGTTAGGGGAGATGATTCCTTCCATAATGTCATCATCGTGATAGAAGATGGGGTGACTGGTGGAAGAAATACCACCTGACGCAGCGAAGCTACCTAACTCATCATCATGAGAACAGAGGTTCACATGCGCATCGTCATAAGGGGTGACTGAAGAGTAGGCAGATAAAGGATCTACCGATGTTGAGCCCAAGGTGATCGCGGAAAGAAGGTCAAGCAAAACAACAGGGGAGGATTCAGAGGGAATGTTCCCCGAGGGTCTCATGGATGATGATAGGTAGAAAATGGTGGATGAAGGCTCCGTCATCGTGACATCAGGAGGGGGAATTTCAATGGGAGCAGTCATGTCTGGTAGTTCTGCCGAAGCAAAAGGCGCAAAGAGGGGAGAGGTGGACTCGTTGCGCTTGGCCTCGAATTGGCGGACCACGGCTAGAGAGGAGTGGAAGTCGTCGAGGTGGGGACAAAGGTGGGTGTAATTGCCATGGATATCACACAAAGAACAGGGGTGATTGGTGTGAATAGTCTTGGGGTTCTTCGCCACAGTCTCAGAAGGAACAGAGGCTTCCAGGACCATGGACTTAGGGAACGCGATGTTAACCATGGGCTTGAGATGAGGCAGTTCGGGACAGGTATGGGTGGCGTGGCCAAAAACATCACACAAAGCACATTGGATGGTATGCTTTGGAGGTTGAGGAGGAGCAGGGTTTGTCAGGGCAGCCTTGTCCTTTGATGTCCCCCTGTGAGATTTTTCATTCTTACCTGAAGTGGTCGCAATAGGAGGTGGGTCCTGTTGAGGTGACTGAGGCACTGTTGCAGCGGGAGAAGTCATGGGGACCAGTTGAACCGGGGTCAAAGAAAGATAAGGTTTGGGTTGACCAGGTGAGGTAGCGGCTGGAGGGTCAAGGTACCAGACAGGAATCCCAAGGGTCAGGTTAGGAAGAGAGGTGGCCATGATAGGTACCGTGTACAGTCCTGGTGGGGGAGCTAGGAACGGTATCTGACCAACAGAGTAATGGCCATGAGGGATTACTCCAAGATGGTTGAGACCTGGTGGAACCAACCCAGGAGGGTATAGAGGCACAAGGGTATTAGCAGTGGGGGAAGGGTCAGAAGGGAGAGGTCCAGCTAGCTGAGGCGAAGAGCTAGGAGCGGGTTGCGGTGGGCGAGATTGAGGTTGCTGACTAGCCAAAGCGGGCTGCTTAAGGTTGGCCTGGGACGATTGCATCATGCAAACATTCGCCAAGCTGGGATCAGAGACAGAAGGAGGGGGAGGACCTGGGAAAGTTCCAAGCAAGGAGGAGTCTTTGTAGACACCGGGGGAAACACTGGTCAAAGAATCAACAACTTGCTTGTTGCTGATAGCAAAGATGGTGGACTCAGGGGAAGTCTGAGATTTTGGTTCATGATACGACAACTACTCGATGGTGACAATCTTTCCATTATACGAGAAAAAAATCTTGTGGTGGACTGCGGATGGGATGGCAGACATGGCATAGGTGTAACTACGCCCTAAAAGAATGTTATAGTCAAGAGGGGAATCGATAACTTCAACATCGACACAAACAATCTTGCCCGCAAGGGTGATAGGACAGTTATGGAAGAGGCCAATGGGCTAGGAGGCATGGCTATCCCACGCACGAAGGGTGATTGTGGAAGGGGCCAGCTTAGGACATCCGATTTGTTTCCAAACCGAAGTAGACATTACACAAGTGGATGCCCCCTCGTCAATGATGCACCAGGAAATGTTAGCGTTTCAGATTTTGACTGAGATTTGGAAAGCTACGGAAGTAGGAAGAGGAGGAGACTTTGACTGATGGGCATCGAAAACAATCAATTGGTCATCTACTGGATCTACAGTGCCCAGGGAAGATAGTAGAGCTTTTCTTTGGGAGGGGCACGACTGGAGGAGTTCCAGCGTTGAAATGGTAATAGGAGATTGGGCCATCTCATCTACTATGCTAAACGAATGGGCAGCTCGGTCAGAAGTAGCATTTAGGTGTAATGGTCCCTTAGGAATCTTGGTATGAACCTCTGCGTTGGGTGGAGGGATATGCACGAGACCATTAGTTGTCAAAAGAGGCTCTATAGAACCTAAAGAAGAGGAATCGGGAACAAATGGAGCAGGAGGCTGGGGGTGTGGACGAGCCTGAGTGTGAAGGTTAAGATCGACGGTTATAGGTTGGTCAGAGTTCATCATGAGGATCTGGTAATCAGAGGTACCAGATGGAGGGGGTTGAGTGGTTACTGGTCCTTGAGGTGGTTAGGTTGCCACAAAGCGTTATTGCGAGAAAGGATTGGTTGCGCTCTGCTGTGAATACACCTGCCCCTGAGGGGGGGGTGGCTGCTATTGCGGGGTTTGAGAAGACAAGGGAGGCGGGGGTGCTAATACCGGAGGAGTTAGAGCACTAGGCTGTGGAGATGGATGATAATGAGGTTGGGTAACAGTGTGGTAAACAGGGGGTTGGGCAGAAAGAGGAGGCATGTCGGATCCTAGATGCGTGCTACCGGGAGAGGGAGAAGTGCAAGAAGTGGTGCCCCCTCCCCCAGGAAAACCATAGTTCATGGGAGGTTGAGCGGATGGATGAGAGATAGCTCCAACAATACTGTCGGTGGCATGGGGTGCCCCCGGTGTAGGGGCAGTACCGAGTCTGGGGAGATCAGGTAGAACAGTATAAACATAACCCATCTGAGCGTAAATTAGGTCATATTTTAACACCATTTGGAGGGCAGCTTCTTCGGTTTGAGGAAAATGCGATGCGACATCTTTCCCGATAGGTGGAAAGAGAGATCTAAGGAACCAGTCCATGTAGACACGGTCTTTGAAGGTAGGAGATTGACATAGGCTCTTTCTTCTCCGCCATTCCTGGACATGATCGGATAGGCGGGTCGTAGATGATTGACGGAAAGAAGTCAAGAGTTCAATACCAGTGTCATAAAGAAAGGGAAGCTGGAAGTAAGATAAAAAATCCCAGGCAAGAGTCGAAAAGGTGGTATGAGAGGAGGTGGGCTGATCAACATACCACTTAGAAGCTTTTCCTATAAGCATGCGTTGGAACAATCTAAGACGGATAGAATCATCAGTAATGGAATGGGATGAACACCATATGTGGAAATATTGGATATGGTTGGAGGGATCCTCTCCAGAAAGGCCTTCGAACTTGGGAATGTCGGAGGGGAGCTTGGTTGGCATAGCAGGCCAACTAACATCATGGCAAATAATATCATTGATCAACTGATTGAAATCGGGGAGACTGAGGCCTGCCATGATGGGGAGCAAGGGATCAGTCGAGGTATTTCTTGTGGCAGTTCCGCTAGTAATAGTTCCAGCATTAGGGCCGGGGTTGCCACTAGCTTTAGGTCTTGGACCAGACAAGGTGAAGGGAACAGGGGGAGAACCAGAAGTAGGGGGAGAACCTGAACAATCAGAGGAAGATTCGGAGTGCGAACTCAGGGGAGGACTTACTCGATGATGACGGGAAGGAGGAAGTCGACCAATCGGAAACTGAGGGTGAAGGCCAAGAAGTCTCTGGGACAAACACCTTGTAGGCGCAATGATGACGGGAAGAAGAAAACCGACAGGGGCGGGGAGGGGTAAAATGAAGTGAGGTCAAGGGCAGAGAGGTGCAGTGACAATTGATTTTAAAGTCTTTGCCAGGTGGTGTTAACCAGGTGCTTATTCACTTAAGTTCAGTGTGTGGCGTGTGTTAATTTTAATTTTTAAACCCAGACGTTTTGAGAATAAAATAAAAATTGTGCTGCGTAACTGAAAATAAATCTACAGAGAACAGTAAATAAGACTAAAATAATAGAAAATTAACAGCTAACAATGCATCAATCTAACCCAAGGAGGCGGGTCTCTAAAAACTAGTCTATAAGAGGGAAAAAATATAATCAAAACACACTAAAAAGAAGGCCAATAGATCTAAAGTCGGGAGGAACAGGGATCTAAAGGAGAAATATGCTGAAAAGAGGTGCAGAAAACAGCGAGGAAGAGGCAAGGTTGCTGTTAAAAAAGAGGATATCAGCTAAAAATAGAATGGACAAGGAGGTGGCCCTTGAAATGAACCCAAACAAAAATATATGAGGTGTTTTGAAAGGGAGAAGAGCTGATCTGTAGGGATCTGAAAAGGAGGTATCATATCAGAAAGAAAAAAGGTTGAAACTCTAGAAATTCAGACTTCTGAAACAGAGAAAACTCTCCCACAAAAAGTGGAGGTTACTGAAGTCCTAGGGGGCTAGATTCCCACTTATTTGAGTAAAACGGAGCAAGAATAGGTCTAAACAGGTGAAGACGGAGGTCAAACAACCCTGACAGAGGTTCAGACAAAACCGAGAAAAATTTCAGAAAAATTCCAGAAAAAGGGCCAGGTCGCAGTTTCTGACTTGTTTTTCGCTCAGGTCACACTTTTTGGGCTGTTTTCCACGACCTGAAGCTCCAGGATGCACTTTTCGGGCAAAAAAGTGCGATCTTCACTTCCAACACTCTCGGCAGCAGATTTCAGAAAAAAATGTCATCTCAGCTGCGACTAATGTCGGTCACCTGTTTTCAGTCCAGGTCGCAAGTTTGGGGTAGAAAAGTGCGTCCTAAGGCTCAGGTCGCACTTTTTGGGCCAATAAGTGCGACCTGCAGATCCGGCTCTCTCGGCTGCAGATTTCAGAAAAAAAATTCGTCTCAGCTGTAGCTGATGTCTGTCACCTGCGCAATAAGGCCAGAAACACACGGAAGTTAAAAATTTGACTGTTTAAGGGTTTTTAGGGGTGAAAATCACCATAAAAATAGGAAAAACAAAAAATGGAAGAGAAACCCTAGGGTCTGAAACAGCTGGATATGCAGGAATATATAAAACGACAGCGGTCGCAAAAGAAAACCCGTGTGTGTTATAGCATCATTTTTCACCCTCAGGTGATTCATGATTGTCTTTATGGCTTTGGGCACCCATTCCTACAAACTTGAATAAATTCACTAAAAAACAGTGTTAAAATTCCCATACGCGGGTATGCCCAGACTTTTCCGCATGTATACGCGATTCCACATGTACTTTTCCGCGTATGCCATTAAAACCATTAAAAATATATATAAATTCCCTATTTTCGGACTGGGCTGATGGTTACTCGAGTAGTTCAACCACCCCAGTACGTGGCCAACTGTTTCCAACTGACTGAAACTACTTTGAGGGAGTATAAAAGCCCCTCATGTGCATGGCCTAAGGGAGAGAGAAATTTTATAGACATTATACTATGTTGGAATCCCAATTCAAGTCTAATTCCCTGTGCCTCCTGCACTTTCCCAGATTTATACAGGAAACCCTTGTTTCCTGGAGATGTTCATCCATTTATATGCCATCTCGAGTGCACAAGTCTTGAACGTTTCTTAGCGAGGCAAGGGCGGGACGAATCCAGATGACGGTCTACTTGAAGATCGTGGAAGGATTCAGGTGATCTCTCCACTCTTTACTTTTGTACATGCTATTCATAATAATGAATAACCATCTTGTTCCTGAACTTCTGTGTTAGTATCTATTTATATATGTGGAAAGATTGATTATTAAGCAGTTATTATCGTTTATATCATATTTCACATTGATTACACTAACATTTAGGAGAAATATATGTTGTACAACTAGGTTTCCGTGCACGTTCTTTCTTGTTTTTCAGGTTGAAGGAGGAAGAGAGGTTGTTGGGGGTTTGGACCCCGCGGGATCTACATCAAACGTAGGACTACGGGTGAGTTCTGCTATCGTTGTTATCTAGTTTTTTGCATTCAAGTATGGTTGTGTGTGAGTCCTTCTGAATGGCATGCCCTGCTCTGTGGAGGTTCTGACCCAACAAACCTCTAAGGTGATTTTCCCCGAAACAAAACTGGTGACTCCACTAGGGACCACATTCTTGTGATTCCCCTGTTGGGTGGTTTCAGCTGTTTGATAGGTTTCCAACAGTTTTAACTTTTATTTCTAGTCTAGTTTACTCTTTCTCAGTCAGACTGAAGCCCTGGTTCCTTATCCAGGCTTGATCTTTTTTGTTTTTCATTATTTACCTTTATATACGTGAGTTTTTCTGTACATAGATGCGTATACACGTATTTTTTGTTAAAGGTAGTCGCGTATACGCAGGTTTCCTTTAGCACAGTCGCGTATGCACGCTTATTGTCAAACTGTCAAGTAGCGTATACCTGGGTAGAGTTTGAAATTTTGGATTTCTTGGATTTTTAGTCCTATCTGTCTGTGGAGACCTGTTCCTGCAGTGTCTTTGTACCCTCTGGATTGTGTAGAAAGTGGTCTTTGGTCTTTTCTCTCTCTTGTTTGGTTGAAAACTAGCTTATTTGGCAAAGTCTTGTTTCTTGTGCTGGCATTTCCGGTTCGAGTACCAAGATCTCTTTCTGGGGATTCTTGGTTGTTCTGCTTTATCAGAACAGAGAGCTCCTGCTCATTTACTCTTTCCTACCTTTGTGTCTTGCTTTGCACTTCGATTTTTGCCCATTTCTTGGTTGGTTTTCTTGAGTTCAGTCGACTAGGTCTTGTTGCAACTTTTGAAGAGTCTTTCTTGGTTCTTTGAAGTTTTTGTTTGCTGCAAGGTTGTACTATTCTTCTAGGCTGAGTGACTGAGTTTCGTGTCTTCTTGTGCTCATATAAATCTTGCTACTAGTTAGCCTTATAAGATTTGGAGCGTTTTTGAAGTTTTTTCTTGAAATTCAGTGTTGTTTGGCTTGAGATTTGATAGTTTTTCTTGGTCTTTTCGAACTCTTCTTTTATAAAACTCAAAAGCTCAAAAAACATTTTGCTTTTTTGTTTGCTTTTGTTTTTTCATTTTTTTTTTTCATTTCATTATATCTTTTGAAGCTTTGTTGAGATTTCTTGCCTTTGTATTTTGAATTGATTTTGGAAAGGAATTTTCATTGATTTCTTCCTCTTGTTTTCGAGCAATTTTGGTGTCTTTATATTAAGAGTTTCTGATTGTGGGAACTAGCTTTCTGGACAACCAAAAAGAAATAAACTGAAGGATATTTGGGAAATTTCTCTCTGCTTTAGGATATTTTGCATCTTAGAATTTGCATGCTTTTAGTGATTTGCATCAGGTGCACTTAAGCATTTAGTCATTTTCATAGTTTTTGCGAGTGTGAGTTTGTTATCTAAAAAGAAAAATATTTTTTTTTTTTAATCTCGTAGAACTTGTCTAGAAGTTGCTTTTCATCGAAAGACAATAACTGCATTTGCATGTAGTTTGGTTTTTATTAATTTCTTTTCTTCGTCAAAACACCACGAGTTTCATTTCCGTATCCCTTTGACTTAACATAACAGCCGATTAAAATAAGCGATATAATTTAAAATTAACTAGCAAGTTTTCTAAGTGTCATACACCAACTAGCTAGGTTGTAGGGCCTTGGATTAGGTGAGTGGAGAGTTAACTCTCCAAGGTTGCTCAAACAAAACATATAAGTTGATTAATTGAGCGAAATCCAACTCCGTTAGGTGGACCGGGAAAGCTCTCCTCCAGAGAGTCAAGCGCGAGGGGAAGTGAAGGCTGAGAAGAGAGATACCCCCTCTCTGATTTGTTGAATCTGACCTCAAGACCGTTCCTCCCGGCTTCTGACATGGATTGGTGCCCATAGTTGCCACTCCTAGGTTCCACATAGGTGACTGCGGGGGGGAATACCAGTGGTACCTGAGGCAGACGTCGCATCACTTTCAGCAGTACTTCTAGGGGGTGCCCTTGCGAAGCTTGGGTACTTGAGCCGGCAAAGGTTGTCGTTAGGAGGTTGGCGTAACTGTTTCTGATACCTTCGCTAGTAGGCCTGGGCCGTAATTATCCCAGACTGCTTTCGGGAGGTCCTATATTTCGCTTTCTTGTATTTTGGTGTCCGGTCCTAATCACCCAGAGCGGAAATACCTGAAGGTTGTTTGCTTGATTGTATCTCAGGGATTATTTTTTGTAGTGAGTGCTCTTTTCTCCTAGCTTGCCTAGCTTTATACTTTTTGAGTCTAATTAAAACCTGTTAAAGTGGCTGATCAAGCGCCTCGTCGATCGAGGAGAATCCGGGGGTTATCTCTCGAGAGTCCAGAGCCTTCTTCAAGAAGGCGTAGGATTGATTTAGCAGGTGGTTACCACCCTGTGGCATCTGATGCAGTGGAGAGAGATCCTCTACAAGGGTCTGAAGGCTTCATAGCTGATTCTGGTATTGGTTCTGAGAGGAGCGCTCCGCTCACCTCGCGAGTATTATTTCCGCAGGAAGAAGAAGTACAGGTAGAGGAAGTGTCTGAACCCTCAAAGTCACTTCCATATCCTCTTCCTCCTGATTATCCATTCATTGTTGAATACATCGGACCCGAGTCAGAGAGACCGAAAGATCCTCCTTATTATACATACCTTTCGATGGCCACGAATGGGAATGCAGCTTCTACTGTGAGTGCTGCAGGAATTCCGACTCCTGCTTCTGTTGAAGGAGGGGGCACTATTGCTATATCTTTGATTGCCTCTAGTGCTGTTGTGTTTGGCTCTGGTTTCACCCAATAGTGGTCGATCAATAGTGGTGCAACCAGCCTGCTTACTCAATTGCAGCAGTTGTCTTTGCAAACTGCTCCTTCTGGTCAGGCTGTGCCTGCTGAGTCATCGCCTTCCCAATCTTTGTCCATAAATGTTGTCCAAGCTTCTGATCCCAAATGAAATCAACAATCTGAAGGGAAGAAGAAGGGACGAAATAATAAGAAAAAGGGCAAGAATGGGAAGGGTAATGCGAATAAAACCAATGAGCATGTTGGTGAGGGTCCAAAGGAGAAAAAGAAAGTGAATTTTCCATGCAAGTTGTGTTCTGTAGACCATCTCACACACCTTTGCCCTAAAATTCAGGATGTGCAGCGCTTGTTAGCTCAGCAGGGTTCTTCTAGTTCCCAGGCTGTGTTAACAAATCCCTTTCCCCAAGGGCAATAGTTAGTTGTTGGCGCGAATAAAAATTCTGGGGCTTCCTCTGGGGGCATTCAGGAAGGGGAAATTCCATTGAACATATTCATGATGAGTGCTCACGTGGATGTCGCTACGAGATCTCGTGATTATGGTGGAGAAGAGTCTTCGAAAGCTAAGGATACTCCTGATGCTACTGAGCCGCTTCACATTACAAAGCCTACTGTTGAGTCTATGCCTCGGATGCCCAAAGCATATTCTAAGCGATCGACGATTAATCCAAACGCTAGGGCTGCCCAAAACTACTCTATTGTGGAAGATCTGGCGCAGAGTCCTTGTGCTATGTCGGCTTTAGAGGTACTCCAGTCTTGTCTGGCTCAGCGCAGTGCTTTGCTCACTGCCATTGGGGCTATTGATCCGAAAAATTCTCTTCTGATTGCTTTTGATATGTCTAATTTTAAGAAGAGACTCCCCCATCATATGGCTTTTCATATCAAATCATCGTACCGGAAGTGCAACATCTTTTGGACGGTTGTTGATGAGGGTGCTTCCACATGTGTGATGTCTCTCACATGTTGGAAGACGATTGGATCTCCCAAAGCTGTTCCATCTACCACTCTTCTGACTGCGTTCGATGGTCATTCTCACAGATCACATGGTATTGTCCCAGCTTTGCCTATCTGTGTTGGGGGTAAAACTGTGAATATAGAGGTTGAGGTAGTGGATGCAAGCTTGGACTACAACCTTCTGTTGGGGAGAAACTGGATTTATGAGATGGATGCAATTGCATCCTCATTATTTCGGATTATTTGTTTCCCTCACGAAGGGAGGATCGTTACAGTGGATCAACTGGACTATCCTCCTGTAGACCCGAATGCATCTACTGACTCATATGTTCCAAATTTGGATAATACTAAGGCGCCTGTTGAGAATTTATGGGTTGGAATGTATTCTTCCTTGATGGGTAATTTCGATATTCCTCCTCCTACGGTACATATAAATGCAATTTCATCCTCCAAGGCTCCTCTTCGAAGAGAGTTCTTCAGAACTCATTATTTTTCGGACCCTTGGACCTTACCTTCCCCTACTGCCACATTAGCGAAAGGTCAAGTGGGTGGAATGGAATTTCCGATGTCTGTAGCTGAGATTGCTTATCAGTCTATTGTTGACTCTGCAGAATCCAGTCCAGCTCCTCTTTCACCGGAAGAGTTGGATGGAGATGTGGCTCCGGCTTGGACACTTAGTTCTTCTTCTAACCAAGATTGCCTTGATACCACTCTTCCATCTGAAGAGGCCATCCTGGAAGCCATGACTGGTATAGATAGACCGTGGGATGACTTGCATCATCGGTCTTACTTTTTACCTGATTTAAGCGAAGTTGAAACAAGTTTTCCAAGTCCTCAGTCTCCTGGTCCTGTTCACCCAGTCCTGAACCCTTTAGCACCAACACGGGTTTATGCTAAAGGGAACATGGCTGTGATTTCTCCTACTATCCTGGTGAAAATTTCCAGGGATCCCAATATTATTGAGAATGTCTTCATCGGAGTTGAATTTTCCCGTGAAGAGATTTAGATTTATACCGAGCTCTTTAAAGAGTATAGGGATGTATTCGCTTGGTCTTATGAGGAAATGCTTGGTATAGATTCATCTATTGTCCAACATGAGATCAAGACTTACGAAAACACTAAGCCTATGAGGCAAAAACTTCGTCCGGTCAATCCTAGGAAGGCAGCAGCTATTGAGGCGGGTGGAGAAAGTTTATGGCGGGATTCATTTTCCTGTTCCTTTATTTGAATGGTTTCGAACCTGTTCTGATAGATAAAAAACAAGGAACAATTATTGCATTGATTTCAAAGACCTTAATAAAGCATTTCCTAAAGATAATTACCCCACCATTTATTGAGTCGAGAGCATTGACGAGTGTCATAGGTAATGAGATTTTTCTCCTTCATGGATGGTTTCTCCGGATATAATCAAATTACTATCCGTCCTGAAGATCAGCATAAGACTGCCTTTATTTGTCCCTGGGGTACTTTTTCATACAAGAAGATGCCTTTTGGTCTTAAAAATGCTGGGGATACTTTTCAGCGGGCCATGTCATATACCTTCCACGACATCAAAAAGATTATCGAGGCGTATTTGGATGATTTAGCTGCTCATTCTCAAAAGAGGATGGATCATCCTAATCACCTCCGTAAAATATTTGAAAGATGTCGTTTCTATAAGATTAGGTTGAATCCGAACAAGTGCATTTTCGCGGTTACATCCGGTCGGTTGTTGGGATTCATTGTGTCTAGGGAAGGGATTAGGGTAGATCCCTTCAAGGTTGAGGCAATACTTCGGTTGCCTCCCCCGTCTTCTATTCGTCAACTTCAAAGTCTACAAGGAAAGTCTAATTTTCTTCGGAGATTTATCATAAATTATGCTGAAGTTACCAAGGTATTTATGAGATTGTTGAAGAAGGGAGTTCCATTTCTTTGGGACGACTTCACTCAACTCTCATTCGTGCTTTGAAAAAAGCATTGACCTCTACTCCTTTATTGAGTCCACCTGATTATAGCAGGGATTTCCTTTTGTATCTGGCAGCAACAGAATCTACCATTGGTATGGTTCTAGTTCAGGAGGATGATGCTCTTGCAGAGCATGTTATTTACTATCTTAGTCGAGGATTGGTAGGACCTGAAATCTGGTACACTCCGATAGAAAAGTTAGCTTTAGCAGAAATTCATGTTGTGCAACAACTCCGGCATTACATTATTCTACGAAAAAATTATGTTTTGGCAGCAGCCAATCCATTTCAGTTTGTCCTCAGTAGGCGAGTAATTGGGGGCAAATACAATAGATGGATTGTGATTTTGCAGGAATTTGATCTTGATTTTATGTCTACCAAGTCCAAGAAATCATTGGTTTTCGCAGAATTGATCTCCGAGTTGCCATGTGGGGAGGAGATGATCTATGATGAGTCCTTTCCGGATGAACATTTGTTTCTTATCTCTTCACAAGATCTTTGGTATGGAGATATCATTGTGTATCTTCAGACTGCGAAGTTTCCCTCTACTTTTTCGAAAGATGAGCGTTGTAAGTTGCGTCACTTGGCCAAGAATTATTTGATTATTGGTGATGCTTTATACCGTCAAGGGGTTGATTCAATCCTGAGATGCTGCTTAACTCTCGAAGAAGCTGAGGCTGTGCTGAATGATTCCCACAGTGGAGCTTGTGGTGGTCATTTATCTGGGCTTGCTACAGCCCAAAATATTGTGCGTGCTGGGTACTTTTGGCCTTCGATTTTCAAAGATTGTATGGAGTCGGTAAAAAAGTGTCATCCGTGTCAGGTTTATACTCGAAAAATGTGCGCTCATCCAGCTCCACTTTTTCCAGTCATTACTGTCGGTCCCTTTACAAAGTGGGGTATTCATTATACTACTTGTAACCCGCCTTCAGCTAAAGGTCACAGGTACATTATTGTAGCAGTAGACTACTTTACGAAGTGGGTCGAGGCTATGCCTACTTTTGGGAATGATGGTGAGACTGCAGCTCTTTTTCTTTTCAACCAAGTTATTGCTCGTTTTGGTATTCCTAGAGAGATTGTCACTGATCATGGCAGTCATTTTCAGAATAGTATGATGGCTGAGTTGGCTCTCAAATAGGGTTTCCGGCAGGAGCATTCATCTCCATATTATCCTCAAGCCAATGGGCAAGTGGAAGCCGTGAATAAATCCTTGAAGACAATTCTTCAAAGGACAATTGATAAAGCTAGATCCAACTGGCATATTATGTTATATCCTGCACTTTGGGCATACAGGACGTCAGTGAAAACTGCAACTGGCTTTACTCCGTTTCAGCTAGTGCACGGGGTGGAATCCGTATTTCCTATTGAATGCGAGATTCCTTCTCTTAAGTTAGTTGTTGAACTTCTTCCTGACACTTCTAGTCTTGAAGAACGGCTCCTTCATCTGGAACATCTCGATGAGAAGCGTCGGGATGCCGCCACGATGAATGAAGTGCATAAAAACTGAGTTAAAGTTCAGTATGATAAGGCGGTCAAACCCAGGGTTTTTTCGGAAGGTGACCTTGTTTTAGTCTATGCCCAAGAAAAAGATGCCCTAGGGGCAGGAAAGTTTAAGTCTATGTGGTATGGCCCCTTCATCGTTAAAAAAGTCCTTAAGAAAGAAGCGTATACCTTGGTTGATTTTGAAGGGAACGAGTTGCCGGAGCCCCGAAATGGGCTCTATTTGAAGAAGTATTATGCCTAGGCTTTGGCCTGGCATGTTGCTTTTGTATATAGTAGTTTTGCTTTGTACATATCTGGTTGATTTTCGATCTTTGATGAGTTGGTGATGTTTTTTATCTGCTTTGGCAGGTTGTGTCGGATGTCATGAGTCATTTTGGTTTCGCCGATGGTGCTAGTAGACACACCCGGAACTTAGCTTCCGCGGCTTGGGTGCTTCATTATCCATCCGGTCAGTTGTTAGTATCAAGAGGGGTCTGCATTGGTTCTGCTTCCAATAACATAGCAGAATACACTGCAGTTGTTTATCTACTCTCGGAGGCAATATCTTTGGGTGTTGATTCGTTGGTAGTTTTCTTGGACTCTCAGCTGGTGGTGTCGCAGTTGAACAATACTTATCGGGTTTGAGATCCATTTTTACTCCGGTTGTTCTTGAGGGTACGTTTGTTACATAGATCATTTCAATTTTTAACTTTCATTCATATTCCTCGAGCTGACAATTGGTTGGCAGACTCATTAGCTAATCAAGCACTGGATTGGCATATTAATCATTCCATACAATAAAATTTAATCATCAAAAACATCATACATTTTGATACATTTATCACATCACATCAAACATCGTTGTATATATATCATCAGAGTGTTCAAAAACTTTACAAAATTTGGATCCATAGAGTCATACAAAAATTGGGCTTATGCCCGATCATGTTCAGTGTCAAATAATATACAGTCATCTGATACATCATATCTATCTACTCCTGAGGTCCCTGCCCAGAATTTGTGTTCTTATAGAACACGATCGCGGTGGCAACTCGGCGGAATAACCGTACCCAGTCTCGGAGCACTCCTACCACCTGTCTCTGGATGGCTTCCGGCAGATCTTCCACTGCAGCCATAGGTACTTGGCAGGTTAATCCCTCCAAGTTCCTCTGTACAGCCTAGAGGGTCCTGTCTGAATCCACTATATCCGCTTCGCCTCGGCGACGCTTGTGTCGTGGGAAACCCTCAAGTCGAACTGGTCCAATATCTGTATCATGATCATTTTTAAAGTCATTATGAATCCAATCAAAAACATGTTTGTTTTTCATTTTTCATACATATTTGAGAAAATCCAAAAAATTATATAAGTCAAAAAATTTCAAACTTACTGACTGTTCCCCATGCCGCGCCTGGTGGAAGGACAAGATCTGGATCGCCACGAAATTCCATCCCGGCATAGGGATAGTCGTCCACAGCGATGATTTGTTCTCCCCACCAAAGGAAGAACTCATCATCCCAAGTGGTCCAGAAAACTTCACTTCCCCCCAATCTCTTCATCATGTCTACCCAGCGGGCAATTCTTGGATCTCTAGGGCTGCTGATGGTAGAGATCACTTTGGGTCTCAATGCTGGTATCTTCTCGAAGAAGAATGTCATCAAAATTGTACCATATCCAAAATGTTTTGTCTTTGCCTTTCGGATAGAATTCAATTGTTGCTTCATGTTCATCAGTAGAGCTGTGCACCAATCATATACATGAGTTAAGCATTCCACTGCTATACTCATTTGCGTCCTGGATGCCTGGTGTAGAGAAGCTGATCCTGCTACTCTCCCAATGGTAAAAAGGAGGATTTTTATGTGCAAGTCTCTTAAATATTTGATTGCAATTTGAGTTCCCACTTTCTTGGAACCCTCTACACAGTAGACGTGGACGTAATCTTCCATGGTTAGCCCTCCCAAAGGCTTACCATGCAAGTCTACTGGCTCCCCCCTCCGGGAGAGTCCAGTAATAAAATATATATCTTCCACTTCGATGCGTATGGGCATTTGATCTATAATGAAGCAGTCTTCTTCCGGTTCCCAATAGTTCACAAGCATTTCGAGCAACCGGACATTACTCTTCATATTTGGCATTTTGAAAAACTTGAGCAATCCACAATTCCGAAGAATATTCAGTGATACTTGGTCCTGCATGACTTCATTGTCTATTGCACTGTGTTCACGCTCTCTCCATGATATGGTCATCCTGCAAAATTTCAATAATTCCTTCATTAGCTACGCATTTTTCATTTGGGGCTGCGCATACGCGACTTTATTTGTGCACAGTCGCGTGTATACGCGACTTGGTCATTACCAACCCGCGTATGCGCAAACCCGTGATTTTTAGCAAGAGATTCTACGGTGAAAATTCCTAAATTTTAATTTATGAACGGACAAAATGAATAGCAAGGATGGTTTATGAGCTTACCTGACAAATTCGGTGCGATTTGACGGTCGGTTGCTCCTGTTTTGACGAAAGAAGTTTTTTTCTCCAGAGCACTTTTTTCCAAATCAGCAATGTAACAATGAACCAAATATGAGGTAATTTGTCTATTTATGTCCAAAAAGTTGAAAATTTTCGCAAAAATTTGTTATGCTTATTTTTTCAATCTATCTTAAGCTGCATAACCCGGATGCTTGGAAGTGCCCAGTTTGGTATGTTTTTAGGTACATTTTGACGAATTTGAGATTTTTCCCGTTTTTTATCCATGATTACCGACTCGTCACGGCAGGTATATGATCTTCACTGGCATATAGGTTAGGGAAATCACTTTCCGCTGCATCTTGCATACTAGCCTCCATACTGATCACTTGCCTTAGGGTCGATCCCATCAGGTCATGAGTATTACACCCATTTCACTCGCCAATTATTTAATCATGACTTGGTGGTAGAGCCTTCCTTTACATGGGCTTCCTAGTTAGTTCCTCGCTATCACTTGTTTCCCATGCTGCGTTTTATGTAGGCTCGGGAGTCCTCTTTAGTCCTGGCGTGACTTATGTGTTGAAGCTTCATTCTTCTTCTTCCTCACTATCATTTTTCTGGCTATTACCCTAGAGGCTCCCTGGTGTTGTTGAGTTGTATTACTGCATTGCGTATTGGCTACTTGTTTATCCTGGCCTTTAGCCGGCTTCATTTGGACTCAATGTTTAAGCCAACTTTTGACCTTGTCTATCTGTACAAGTTAACCATTGCATGCGCTTAGCTATCGCGACTTGACACCCTTTTACCCATGGATGGAACATTCCTCTGAGTATCGCTTACCAGTTTCCGCCACCTTGCATTGAGCATAGGATCGTTCCAATCCTAGGAACTAGTGCATTTGTTTCTTGATACTCATTCTATCCATTGTACCATAGCATTATTTTATTCTTTTTCAGGCTTCTTATATGAAAAAGACAAAAAAATCAAATATAACAAAAAGAGCGGGAACGGGATGTAACTTCATTGTTTTGATGGCAGTACAGAGTCAGTTTGTCGCCCTTGAACAAAGCACATATATTTATATATATTTCCTACATTTGGGATGGTTTTAGTTTTGACCTAGGTTCAGCCTTTACCTTGTTTCACTTGTCAGTCCTCCCCCGGTTGGTTATCTCTTCCAATCATATGGAGAGTTTGTTCTGCCTCCTGCATAACAAACTTATACATTGTCACTTTTTACTGCCATGGTCATCACGAGTCGTGCTTTTGTTCAAGGGAAGTTTAACCAGAGTCGGCCATTCTGCAGTGTCTCTTGACTCATTATTCAGTCGGCCTTCCCGGTCTTGTCAGTATCTTGTTCTATCACATCAGATGTTTTGGTCTTCTTCTCGTGCTGGTTTGAGAAGGTCCCCATTGACTTCTTGCTGGCGGGTTTGTCTCTTATCGACTACGACACATTGCTCTGAGAGCAAACCTAGAGCCGCACCCTGGCCCTATTTCCATCATTGATAGGTGACCTTGTGCTCGGCATTTGATCATCATTATGGGTCTTTGACTGAGTGGTTTCCCCTGTGTTCGACGTCAGCATACATTATCACACTTGGGATTCGTGCAGTACCTTGATTTCCATTTGACCCTATCGGTGGATTTCTCGCCTCTGTGTCAACTTTCATTATTGGTTGGTTCAGAGGGTTTCTTCCGTGCGCTAGCTTCATCTTGTGCATGTCGGAAACGTACTTCGGTTTGGTTCCATCACTCTACTTCGTCCGATTCCTTCCAAATTTTGGCCTGCGGGTTACACTCGTGCTGGACTGATGTGGGATGCCTTAATGCCTTCCTTCCAGCAGATATTTTCCCATCGACTCCGACTCATTGCTCTGGGAATAGGATCTAGAGTCTTTTTGTCAGTACCTTAGGGTTTGCAGTCATCAGTGGCAGACTCTTCGCTATCGACAGTGGGGATTCATCATTGCCTCCTGATTGATAGATTCTTTCAAGTGTTCGACTTCAACTCATTCATTCGCACTTGTCAGATTGTACTGGGGCACCTTGACGCTCATTTTCATTATTGGTGGGTTGTCTCGCATTGGTTAACGGTATACATCATTGACCGGTAATCCAACGATTTCTCACATGGTCGACTTCAGCTCATTTATTCCCATTGTGTAGAATTGTGCCATAATGATCGGTGAAGACCTCGGGTTGCATCAGCATTTCTCGGTTCACTTTTGACAGTCCATTCAGTTTCTGCCAGTGATGTCGTCCACCCTTATATGTTGCAGTTCAGTACAGCAGCATCCTATATGTTGGCTCCCGAGTTGCGTGATTGTACCGGTTGTTCCACCTCTTATGATTCGGTACTTGGAGATTTAGTTACTTATATGATCAGACATCCAGTTGCACCATCTTTGATCAGCTTTCTATATGTGATACTTGGACATTGATTCAGACTTGTATTTTCGGGCCATGCTCAGATGATTCATTGTGTACTTTCAGTTCAGCTATACTTGTATACATGTTGGATCTATTCAGTACTTTCTATATATGATGTATTTTTGACTGAGCATGGGTATGCCCGCCTCAGCATGAGTTGACTCTCTGTTTCTTTCATTGGTTTTTGGCAGGCTGAAATCTGGTGAAGTCCTCTCTTGTCCTTGCAAAGTTCTTTCTATGTGCATAATACATTTCGGCCATCATGTACCCCTTCTGACCTCATATATTAGGGGGCATCTGTTATAGCATCATTTTTCACCCTCAGGTGATTCATGATTGTCTTTATGGCTTTGGGCACCCATTCCTATAGACTCAAATAAATTCACTAAAAAACAGTGTTAAAATTCCCATACGCGGGTATGCCCAGACTTTTCCGCGTGTATACGCGATTCCACATGTACTTTTCCGCGTATGCCATTAAAACCATTAAAAAATATATATAAATTCCCTATTTTCAGACTGGGTTGATGGTTACTCCAGTAGTTCAACCACCCCAGTACGTGGCCACCTATTTCCAACTGACTAAAACTAATTTGAGGGAGTATAAAAGCCCCTCATGTGCATGGCCTAAGAGAGAGAGAAATTTTATAGACATTATACTCTGTTGGAATCCCAATTCAAGTCTGATTCCCTGTGCCTCCTGCACTTTCCCAGATTTATACACGAAACCCTTATTTCCTGGAGATGTTCATCCATTTATATGCCATCTCGAGTGCACTAGTCTTGAAATTTTCCTAGTGAGGCAAGGGCGGGACGAATCCGGACGACGGTCTGCTCGAAGATCGTGGAAGGATTCAGGTGATCTCTCCACTCTTTACTTCTGTACATGTTGTTCATGATAATGAAGAACCATCGTGTTCCTGAACTTCTGTGTTAGTATATATTTATATATGTGGAAAGATTGATTATTAAGCAGTTATTATCGTTTATATCATATTTCACATTGATTACACTAACATTTAGGAGAAATATATGTTGTACAACTAGGTTTCCGTGCACGTTCTTTCTTGTTTTTCAGGTTGAAGGAGGAAGAGAGGTTGTTGGGGGTTTGGACCCCGCGGGATCTACATCAAACGTAGGACTACGGGTGAGTTCTGCTATCGTTGTTATCTAGTTTTTTGCATTCAAGTATGGTTGTGTGTGAGTCCTTCTGAATGGCATGCCCTGCTCTGTGGAGGTTCTGACCCAACAAACCTCTAGGGTGATTTTCCCCGAAACAGTGTGGAGTCGCCAATTGTAAGTATGAATCTTTCGTCGTAAAAGATCACTTTAGCTACGCATAACAAATAGCCCTAACATCAGTTATGGCTGCAAAATATCTTTAAGATTGGTGCACAAATTTAGATCTAAGCACAAAAGATATTAAGCAGATAAAATATAACATAGCTCCATAGATCCAATGAACAAGACAAGAAGAATGTATTTGAAAGAATTTTGTATTATATCAAAGAATGGGGCACCTGAGAGGAAAACAAGAAAGGTGTCTTCCGGTTCTCCTCAGTGGGATGGGTTCTTGGAAGTCCTCAATGTTTCAGATCTAACATTTCTCTCTCTTATGGATGTAGAAAAGCAAACATAGAACTCAATGGGAGTTCACAAAGAAAAATGGAAAATGGTGACCAAGAGTAGATCCAGAGTGATCTAATGCAATGAAGGTGACTAATGAACAGGGAAAACCCCCCTATTTATAACAAAATATTGGGGCGGTCTAGAACTTGGTGCATGAATAAAATATTATTAATCGAATTCTAGAAGCACCTTTTAGGAATATTTTATTATATTTGTTGGAGGGAAAAGGATTCTTGACTTGGGTCAATTCCTTTATTTATAAATAATAAATAAATAAATGATTTATTTATCATTTTAGAGGAATGATGGGAATATAATTAAATAAATAATGGTTTATTTAATTATTTATGGATGATTTAGTCAAATTTAACTAAGAGTATTATTTAAATAATGATTTAAATAACTTGTTCTTAGGAAATAATTAAATAAATAAGGATTTATTTAATTAATTTCTTTGTTTTGGGTTAAATATGACCAAATAAGTTATTTTATATGGTGAAAGCAATTTTACTTAGGGTAAAATTGGTCTTACATGGTGTACTTGGGTTCATCTAATAATAATAGGTTAGATGACCAAAAAATGGTGTAACAATAAGAGAGAGGAATTTTAGATCTGAAACACTGAGGACTTTCAAGAACCCATCCCATTGAGGAGAACTAGAAAACACCTTTCTTGTTTTCCTCTCAGGTGCCCCATTCTTTAATATAATATAAAACATTCTTTTAAACACATTGTTCTTGTCTTGTCTATTGGATACATGGAGCCATATTATATTTTATCTGCTTAATGTCTTTTATGCTTAGATCTGAATTTGTGCAGCAGACTTAAAGATATTTTGCAGCCATAATCGATGTTAGGGCTATTTTTTATGCGTAGCTAAAGTGATCTTTTGCAACGAAAGATTCATACTAAGAAATGGCGACTCCACACGGGTTTTATTTTACGACTGCTGTCGTTTTATCTATTCCTGCATATCCAGGTGTTTCAGACCCTAGGGTTTCTCTTCAGTTTTCTTTTTTTCCTATTTTTATGGTGCCTTCCACCTCTAAAACCCTCAAACAGTCAAATTTTTAACTTCCGTGTGTTTTTGGCCTTATTGCGCAGGTGACAGACATCAGCCGCATCTGAGACAACAATTTTTTCTGAAATCTGCTGCCGAGAGAGCCGGATCTATAGGTCGCACGTATCGGCCCAAAAAGTGTGACCTGGCCTTGAGTTCGCACTTTTCTGCACCAAATCTGCAACCTGGACTGAAAACAGGTCAGAGCCTGCGACCTGTACTTTTTTCTACAATTTTCCAGCACTTCTTTTGGGTTTGTCTGAAGCTTCTGTCAGGGTTCTCCAGCCTCTGTCTCCGCCTGTTTAGATCTGTTTCTGATCTGTTTCACTCAACTAAGTGGGAATCTTGCCCCTTCGGGCTCTAGTACCCTCCACTTTTTGTGGGAGAGTTCTTGTTGTTTCAGAAGTCTGAATTTCCAGGGTTTCAGCCTTTTTGCTTCCAGATCTGATACCTCATTTTCAGATCCCTTTAGATCATCTCTTCTCCCTTTCAAATCACCTCATATAGTTTTTTTTGGGTTCATTTCTAGGGCCGCCTCTTTGACCCTTCTAAATTCTGATCTCCTCCTTTTTAGCAGCAACCTTGCCTCTGCCTCTTTGCTATCCTCTGCACCTCTTTTCAGCATATTTATCCTTTAGATCCCTATCCCACCCGACCTTAGATATATTGGCCTCTTTTTAGCATGCTTTGCTTAGTTTTTTCCCTCTTATAGACTATTTTTGAGAGACCCGCCTTCTTGGGTTAGATTGATGCATTGGTAGCTGTTCATTTTCTATTCTTTTAGTCTTCTTTACTACAGATTTATTTTCAGTTACGCAACACACTTTTTCTTTTACTCTCAAAACGTCTGGGTTTAAACAATTAAAATTAAACGCCACACACTGACCCTAAGTGAAGAAGAGCCTGGTTAACACCGCCTGGAAAAGACTTTAAAATCAATTGACACTGCACCTCTCTGCCCTCGTTTCGACATTAATCTCACTTGATTTTACCCCTCCCTGCCCCTGTCAGTTTTCTTCTTCCCGTCATCATTACGCCTCCAAGGCATTTGTCCCAGAGACTTCTTGGCCTTCATCCTCAGTTTCCGGTTGGTCGACTTCCTCCTTCCCATCGTCATCGAGTAAGTCTTCCCCCGAGTCCGCACTCCGACTCTTCCTCTAATTGTTCGGGTTCTCCCCCTACTCCTGGTTCCCCCCCTGTTACCTTCACCATGTATAGTTCAGGACCTAGCCCTAACCCCAGTTCTACTGCTGGGTCCGTTTCCAGTGGAACCCCTACGGGACCTACCTCGACTATCCCATTACTCCCTTATATGGCCGGCCTCAGTCTCCCCAACTTCAATCAGCTGATCAATGATCCTATTCACCACGATGTCAGTTGGCCCGCTATGCCAACCAACCTCCCCTCCGACATTCCCAAGTTCGAAGGCCTTGCTAGTGAAGATCCCTCCAACCATATTCGATCTTTCCACATGTGGTGTTCCTCTAATTCCATCACTGATGACTCCATCCGTCTTCATTTGTTCCAACGCACACTTACCGGCGAAGCTTCTAAATGGTATTTTGATCAAGCCACCTCTTCCCATACCGCCTTTGCGACCATTGCCCATGCCTTCTTATCTTATTTCCAGCTCCCTCTCTGATATGACACTAGTACTGAACTCTTGACTTATTTTCATCAATCCTCTTCGACCCGCCTTTCCGCTCATGTATAGGAATGGCGACGAAGATGAAGCTTGTGTCGTGCTCCCCCCTTTGAATATCGGGTTTACATGGACTGGTTCCTTCGCTCTCTCTTACCCCCCATTAGCAAAGATGTCGCATCCCATTTTCCCCAAACCGAAGAAGCCGCCCTCCAAATAGCCTTGAAATATGACCTTATCTATTCCCAATCTGGTTATGTTTATACCGTCCTTCCTGACCTCCCCAAGCCCGGTGGCCCTAATGCCTCGGGGGCATCTCACTCTATCGACGGTATCGTTGGAGCCCTGTCACATACCTCTGCTCAACCTCCTGTGGGCTATGGTTTCCCTCCAGGAGGGGCCAGCCCCTCTCGCATGTTCCCCCCTCCAGGTAGCATGTATCCAGGATACGGCATGCCTCCTCCTTTTTCCCACACTCCTGCCTACCTCAATGTTGCCCATCCTACCCCGTATCCATACCTTCAACCTGGTGTCCCAGCTCCTCCAGCATTCAGACCTCCCACTCCCTTGCCTTTTCCACCCCCACAACCGCATTTACTACCCCCTCCCAGGCAAGTATTTGCACAGTAGGGGGCAACTAATCCTCTTCCTTCTCACAGAAAGAGGAAAGGAAATCAATCTGATTCTGGTAGTCGTGGATCCAATCCTTCCAGTATTGACCCTACCACTACCAACCAGCCACAGGGCTCCCAACCCAAGCCGGACAGGCCGCTTCGCACCAATAAGCCATGTGCGTGTTGCACTGTTTATGGTCATTACACTCACAATTGTCCCTTATTACCACAAATGCGGCAGATGAGGGAATCCCAAGCCACCGTACGAGGACAACACTCCTCCCCTACTGTCCCTCCCAATCCAGCTACTTCTCCACCTGTTGTGTTTACTGATCCTTTCCCTCAACAAGGATTCATGGCCACTCAACCGCCTCATGCCTCAGTAACCACTCAACCTTCCCCTTCTGGTTCCTCCGATTACCAGATTCTCATGATGGCATCTGACCAATCGCTCACCGTCGACCTTAACCTTAAAACTCGGTCCCGCCAGTATTCCACGCCTCTCGTTCCATCTGTCTCCGAGTCCCCATCTTCAAGTCCTACAGAGCCTCTGTCGACACCCAATGGTCCCTTACAACTCCCTCCACCCAAAGTCGAGGTTCATCCCAAGACTCCTAAGGACCCATTATGCCGAAATGCTGCCTTTGGTCGGGTGGCCCATTCATACAGTATAGTAGATGATCTGGCACAATCTGCTGCTACCATTTCAACATCGAAACTCCTCCAGTCATGTTCTTCTCAAAAGAAGGCTCTACTATCTGCCGTGGGTGCTATAGATCATGTCGATGACCAAGTGATTTTTTTCGACGCCCGTCAGTCAGACCACCCCCCTCTTCCTCCTTCGGTTGCTTTCCAAATCCCAGTCAAAATCTGAAATGCCAATGTTGCTCGATGTATTATTGACGAGGGGGCATCCACCTGTGTGATGTCCACTTCGGTTTGGGAACAACTCGGATCCCCTGAGCTGGCCCATTCCATAATCACCCTTCGTGCATGGGATGGCCATGCCTCCCAGCCCATTAGCCTATTCCGTAATAGTCCTATCACCCTTGCAGACAAGATTGTTTGTGTCGATGTTGAATTTATCGATGCCCCTCTTGATTACAACATTCTTTTGGGGCGTAGTTACACCTATGCCATGTCTGTTGTCCCATCCGCGGTCCACCACAAGATGTTCTTCCCTCATAATGGAAAAATTGTCCTGATTGACCAGTTGACTTATCATGAACCAAAATCTCAGACCTCCCCTGAGTCCACCATCTCTACTGTCACCAATAAGCCAACTGTTGATTCTTTGACCAGTGTTTCCCCTGGTGTCTATAAAGACTCCTCCTTGCTTGGAACCTTTTTAGACCCTCCTTCTGTACCTGATCCTAGCATGGTGAACATTTTCATGATGCAATCTTCTTGGGCTGACCTCGCACAGCCCACTTTGGCTAGTAAGAAAACGCACCCTCACCCAACCCCACCAGCTACTAGCCCTTAACCCCCGCTAGCCCACCTTCTTCCTTCGGAATCTCCTTCCCCGAACATTCCTCCTGGCCATTTCCCTGCTGGTCAGATTCCTTTCCTTACTCCTCCTCCTCACACTCATTCCGTCCCTATCTTGGCTACCCTATCCCTCCCCAACTTAACCTTGGGTATACCCGTCTGGTACCTAGACCCCCCAGCCACTACCCTGCCTGGCCACCTCAAACCTTATCTTGCTTTGACCCCAGTTCACCCGATACCCATGGCTTCTCCCGCTACACCTGTACCTCAGTCCCCTCATTAGGAACCACCTCCTGTGGCGACCATGTCAGGGGCCACTAGCAAAGCTCGCAAGAGGGCATCTAAGGACAAAGTCACCCCGACAACTTCTACCCCTCCTCGACCTCCAAAGCATCCCATCCAGTGTGCCTTGTGCGATGTTGTCAGACATGCTACCCATACTTGCCCTGAATTACCACATCTCAAAACCATGGTCAATGAAACGTTTCCAGAATCTGCTACTCCTGAAGTCTATGTCACCATACCCGATTCTCTTCCTAAACTTAAACACTTGCGCACCAATCTCCCTTGTTCTTTGTGCGATTTCCATGGACATTATACCCATCTTTGCCCCCGCCTTGACGTGTATCGCGCTTCTTTAGCCACATACCGCCAATTCGAAGCCGTGCTTGCCCATCATCCTTCTTCCCTAACACCAGAACCCATGTCTCCCCCGATTTCCATTCCTCATCCTGATACTGACATGATCGAACCTTTAGCCACTCTTTTCTACCTTTCCTCATCTCCATGTTTCTCAGCAACTGACCCCTTAGTGCCCTCCCCCGATGGTTCACTTACCCACTCATCTGTTCGCTCCACTATCACCCCTCATGTCGACACACATGTGAGCCTTCCCCCTCAAAATCAGGTATCTCCTATTTCTACCTCCTTCGATCCTCCTATTCCACCCACTCTTCCCATATTTCACACCGATGAAGACATCATGGAAGCCATGACCGCACCTGATTTTCTGTGGGATGATATGCACCATCGTGCATACTTCCTACCACACCAATCTCATGACCAATACGCCCTTGAATCTAAAGACTTCATTCCCGATCAAGTTGATTGGTTCAAAAACCCCATCCCTGCACCTGACGCTTTCGAAGAAGGCAATATGGCTAATATCTCTCCTACTATCAAAATAGACATTTTTGTCAATCCAGGTATTGAAGAACATATCACCATGGGTGCCCAATGCACTCTGGAAGAAATTGAATCCTACTCCAAAATCTTCAAAGAATTCCGTGATATTTTCGCCTGGTCCTACTCAGAAATGCCCGGACTCGATCCTACCATTGTCGAACATCACATCGCCACATGGCCTGATGCCATTCCGGTCCGTCAAAAGTTGAGACCCATTCATCCCTCTAGACGAGAATCCATCAAAGCTAAAATCGATAAGCTTCGGCAGGCTGGTTTCATTCACCCCATCGAATATACCACTTGGGTGTCTAACCCAGTTCCCGTCCTCAAAAAACAAGGCACCATTTGTGTTTGCATTAACTTTCACGATCTGAACAAAGCTTGTCCCAAAGACAACTGCCCCACACCATTTATTGACCAAATCATCGATGAGTGTGCGGGGCACGAGATTCTCTCCTTTATGGATGGCTTCTCCAGATACAACCAAATTGTTATCCGTCATGCTGATCAACTTAAAACCGCTTTCATTAGTCCGTGGGGCACTTTCGCATACCGAGTCATGCCATTTGGCCTTAAAAATGCCGGCGCAACCTTTCAATGAGCCATGTCTTATTTTTTCCATGACTTAGCTCATATTATCCTTACCTATTTAGACGACCTTACTGCGCGTTCTAAACATCAGGCGCAACACCTTCATGACCTGCGTACCATTTTTCTTCGATTTCGCAAGTATAACATTCGCCTTAATCCATTGAAATGTGTCTTCTGTGTTCCCGTCGGTCGTATCCTCGGCTTTATCGTGTCTAAATATGGGATAACTCTCGACCCTTTGAAGGTTCAAGCCCTTCTTGAACTTCCTATGCCTTGTACCCTACGCCAGCTACAAAGTCTTCAAGGCAAAGCTAATTTTCTTCATCGATTCGTTCCTGACTATGCCACTACCGCACATGGATTTCTTAGACTTCTTCACTCTCACACCCCATTTGTCTGGGATACATACGCTCAAGAGTCTTTTGATGCCCTCAAGCATGCTCTCACATCCGCTCCCTTGATCCATCCCCCTGACTTTGACCAAGATTTCATCCTATACATCTCCGCTTCCACCTATTCGATTGCTGGTGTCCTTATCCAGGAAGATGCTAACGATATCGAACATGTGATCTATTATGTCAGTAAGAACCTTTCCGGGCCACCTGTGTCCTGCTCGCATGAAGAAAAATTAGCACTAGCTGTCGTGTTCTTGGTCCAAAAGCTGCGTCATTATAGCCTCATGTGTTCCACCAAGGTTATGACTGTTTCCAACCCCATGGTTTTCCTATTGAGTCGCCGCATCCTCAGTAGGAAGTATGCTCGTTGGGTCGTTATCCTCCAAGAATTCGACCTTGAATTTGTCACCCAAAAAAGTAAGAAAGGTTTACTCCTCGCTGAACTCATTTTTTATTTTCCTACAAGGACGCAAGATACCCCCATTAATGATGCTCTTCCCGATGAACATTTGTTTTCCATCACCACCGACCACCCTTGGTACGGTGACATCCTTACTTAGTTGCGCACCCAAAAGTTCGCCCTTCATCTTGATCCTGATGCTCGACGACATATCCGACACCAAACCTCTCGCTACCTTCTAATTGGCGATGACCTTTATCGCCGTGGAGTAGATATTGTCCTTCTTCGTTGCCTCACACACGCTGAAGCCGAGCAAGTCCTCAATGACTATCATAGCGGCGCTTGTGGTGGCCACCTCTCCAGTCTCACCACCTCCCAAAAAATCATGCGTGCTGGATATTTTTGGCCTTCTCTCTTCAGTGATTGCATTGAAGCAGTCAAACAATGTTCCAATTTCCAACAGTTCGCCCCCAAGGCACGAGCTCCTCCTGCTCCTCTCCATCCTGTCATCACATCTGATCCTTTTTGTAAATTGGCCATCGACTTTATGGAATGTCGACCTCCCTCTGCTGGTAACCATAAATATATCATAGTGGCGGTTGACTATTTCACTAAATGGGCCGAAGCAATGCCCACATTCAACAATACGGCAGCCACCACAGCCCTCTTTTTCTTTAACCATGTCATTGCTCGATTCGGAGTTCCAAAAAAGTTAGTCTCAGACCATGGCCGACATTTCGAAGATCAGATTTGGCATGAGCTATCCTCCCTATTGGGTTTTGAGCACCACTATTCATCTTCCTATTACCCCTAAGGTAATGGCCAAGTTGAAGCGGTCAACAAAATTATTAAGACCATTCTTCAACGAACGTTGAATAAGCACAAAACCAATTGGCATCTCATGCTCTTCTCTGCTTTGTGGGCTTATCGCACTTCTATTAAAACCGCCATCGGTTTCACTCCTTTCCACCTTGTCTTTGGTGAGGAGGCAGTCTTACCAATCGAGTGTGAAATCCCTTCCCTTCACTTGGCCATTGAACTTCTCCCTGATACCCAACCTCTAGAGCAACGACTTATCATGCTCGATCGTGCCTTTGAAGACCGTTGTGTTTCATTACAAACTCTTGAAGCGACCAAAAAGCGCACCAAAGCTCAGTATGACCGAAAAGTCTACCCTCGTACCTTCCATGAAGGTGACCTTGTTCTAGTATATGACCAGGCCCACGATACCCTCGGTCATGGGAAATTTGACTCATTATGGCTAGGCCCTTACATTATTAGTAAAGACCTTGGTAAGGGGGCATATATTTTAGAGGAATTTGAAGGCCACATCCTTCCTAACCCTCGCAATGCACTCTATCTTAAGAGATATTACCCTTAGCATTTCCCATTCGAAATGCGTGTTTTATTTTCTTCTATATAGCCAGCATCTATTTGTTTTTCATTTCGCTACTTCACCAGGACACCTGTTGTCCACGAAGCCTTACTTCACCTCCCCTTAAAATCGGATTTTCTCACTTACAACACATGTCATTGGGGGCACCACCTTGCCTCTATACTCATTCTTGTTCGTGTCAATTTCCGTCATGAGATACCATTTTTTACTCATGTTTGGTTTATGATCCCCTTTGGATCATCCCCCATTTCATCATCATCATTAGTGTCTCTCTGTTGGTCGCTCTACTATTTTCCCTTGTGCCTTAGTTGGGGTTCCCTTATTGCCTCACCTCTGGCGGACCTACTTCTGTCGACATCAGCTCATTTACTCCATAAGCCAAGTCTAGGGGGCAGTGTACCTTGGTTCAAGCTCTTCTCAGCATGATCGTGATCTATACACTTGATGGTCCAGTGATGCAGCAGCAACTATTGGTGATTCCCGGGCATGTGTGAGATGTCTCAACCCTCATGATGGGGTGGCCCTGCAGGTAGCCCCCCACATGCCCGAATGACTTCTTCATTTCCACCCTTGATGTAGCTCCTCTCATTTGATGATATCGGCCTCAAATGCTTGCAGTGCCTCTTCGATTTGCATATATCAGCCAGATTTTGTGAGCCCTTCCCCGTGTGTAGGGGGCATTTGGGTATATTTATATCTCATGTACTAAAATCTTCTTGTATAAGTCCTGAAGGTTATTCCAGGCATCGCATGTATGTGGGATTCATCATTTTATTTATCTGGCTCATGTTTAGGCTAGCACATGCTTCATTATTGCGTTCTGTGGTTTTCCGAGCGCCTTATTCTTTGTATTATTGTATTGGTAGACATAGGTATGCCTCCCCTGCCGCCTTTAACACTGGTACTACTTCATCACCTAGAGAATTTTTGCACCTGTAAGTCTCGTCTCCTCCGGGTCTATTCCTTTAGCACATTAGACTACCTTACATTCCTCTCTCTCACTTCCCTCTTGATGCCTAGTGATTGAGTTCTTACAACGTACTTCGGTCATACGATTTGCTCCTAACACTCGTATGTTGGGGGGAAATCTGTTACACCATTTTTTTGGTCATCTAACTCATTATCATTAGATGAACCCAAGTACACCATTTAAGACCAATTTTCCCTAAGTAAAATTGCTTTCACCATGTAAAATAACATTTGTCTATATTTCCTGGTCATATTTAACCCAAAACAAGGAAATTAATTAAATAAATCATTATTTATTTAATTATGTTCCCATCATCTCCCTAAAATAATAAATAAATCATTTATTTATTTATTGTTTATAAATAAAGGAATTTACCCAAGTCAAAAGACCTTTTCCCTCCAACAAATATAATAAAATATTCCTAAGGGGTGATTCTAGAATTTGATTAATAATATTTTATTCATGCACCGAGTTCTAGAACACCCCAATATTTTTTTATAAATAGAAGGCTTTTCCCCATTCATTGGTCACCTTAATTGCATTAGATCACACTGGATCTACTCTTGGTCACCATTTTCCATTTTTTCTTTGTGAGCTCCCATTGAGTTCTATGTTTGTTAGGGTTTTCTACCACAATAAGAGAGAGGAATTTTAGATTTGAAACGTTGAGGACTTTCAAGAACCCATCCCATTGAGGAGAACTGGAAAACACCTTTCTTGTTTTCCTCTCAAGTGCCCCATTCTTTAATATAATATAAAACATTATTTTAAACACATTGTTCTTGTCTTGTCTATTGGATGCATGGAGCCATATTATGTTTTATCTGCTTAATGTCTTTTGTGCTCAGATCTAAATTTGTGCAACAGACTTAAAGATATTTTTCAGCCATAATCGATGTTAGGGCTATTTGTTATGCGTAGCTAAAGTGATCTTTTGCGACAAAATATTCATACTAACATCCACACGCAGAGAGAGAGAGAGTAATAAAAGGGGGCACCTTCAAATCTTACAGGCCTATGCCAAAGGAGCCCTAACCCAGAAAACCTTAACAATATACTTGACAGAATATCTTGTGCGACGCCTGTGAATCGTTAGATAACATATAACCAGAGCAATCACTTAAAATAGATCTATGCATTCAGAATGTCGCATCCACATGCGCGTCAATAGACTGCTAGAAATTACAGTTACAGAGATACCATAGGCTTAACCAATAATCATAACATAGAAACACTGAGATATCATGAAACAGTCTTCTCATGAAATTATAACCAGGTTCCACTTACAGACTTCTTCTTATCGGCCCAAGCACAGAGCCAGCGAGGTCCGCACAGAGCAGGACTCAGGGTCTCTGCACATACAGCCAGCAGGAGCCCTTACCCAGACAATTGATACAACAGATCCATAATCCGTAACTCTGTTCTATCTAAAGCTTAGCCTACCTCTAGACTCGATTTACCCATCTATTTATATCATGTTAGCCTGTGTTATGCTATGGTCTGCAAAACGTGCTTTGCAAACCCTTGATCTATCCTTTTGACCCATTACAATTCATTGGGGGTTTGACCCACCCCAAACCCCCTTCGCTAGACCAAATATTACAAAATATTACAAAACTAGATAAAATTGGGGCTACAAAACCCTATTGCACTAATTGGATAAATATGGTCTTGGATTTCAAAAGGGTGTATCTAGTTTGCATGCAAGAAAATATACCAAAGAAGAACCTAAGAAACCTATAGCAAACAATACCAACAACAAAAGTGAGAATAAAGGAAACAAGAAACATAATGAGTAGTCGAGTAGCAAACAAAATAACCAGCAACGGAAAAGCATGAAGAACAAGCAAAAGAGAAGAAATTATCAAGGAGCACCTACATCCAAAATACAATTTTCTCCTAGAGATGATCGTGGAAGCTCCATTAGATTTCAAAAGAAGAAAAACCCTTTTATTCCTTTGATGCATGATATACAATGCTATAGTTGTTACAAGTTTGGACATGTTGCTGCTAATTTCCCGAACATAATGTATAGATCATATCAGCAGAGTTTGCGGAAATTTCAATAGCTGAGGATATTGGTGAACATATATAATCATGGTTTTTATGGTCATTTCTACTCATGTAACCTATTTGTCCAGAAGGCATCTAATTGCAGATCTAACCAATGGAGGAAAAGCACATTTAATGCAAGGTATATATCTAGTATGAGCAGCAGTAGATCTAATCTTCTTGCCACATATATTGGCCATGTGGAGTGCTAAACGTGTCATAATTTTTTTTCATATGGCAAGAGATTGTTTGTATCCCCATTATTCAAGCCAAAATCGAAAAAAGAAGAAAAATAAAATAGAACCTAGAAGAAAACCAGCGAAATAAGGGAAGAATAAATTAAAGGAAGAGAAGAAGAAGCTAAAGACCATGTGGAGGAAGAAGGAGAAACATCTCTTTAATTAGTCAATAGAATTATCTTTTGTAGTCCATGATTATTTAATGTATATTCATAGAGGACTGCAAAATTCATGAGAGGCGCACAACCTCAAGGGGGGCATTTGGTTGCTTGATCAGTATGACATTATTGCAAGAACATATGATGTGTTCAATTGATCCTCATGCACTTTCAAGTCCACGGGATCAGCCTGTCTATTGGAGGTATATTGAGATCGATGGGAGCTATGCATGGTATGATTTTTGCCTAAATTATTTGTTGGGAAAAATACTGAGAGGGGGGGGTGAATCAGTATTTAGGGCAAAATGAAACTTTTTACTTTTTCATGCTCTAAAACCCATACGCTACTTTGTTGAAGCCAACTAGCGTATACACGCGGATATCCTTCATAAAACTCGCGTATACACAGAGATCTAATTATGCCATTAGTTCTTCACTTATATCATTCCATCATTCATTCATTAGATGTTCTATAAACAGTAAACATGTGCAGTAAGAACAGAATAAACCATCACACAAAGCATCACACATGAACACCGGGATTTTTAGGTGGAAACCCAAGTCGGGAGAAAACCACCGCTGCAGTTGCTCAGCCTTCAATATTTTATTATAGAGAAAACATCTTACAACATATGTGCTGGCGCAGACTTGACCAGCACGCAGGCACCCACCTGCGCTCGTTTACCAGCCTCTCCTGGAAGGGAGCTACAACCCCCTGACTCGTTTACCAGCCTCTCCTGGAAGGGAGCTACGACCCCCTGCTCTCGTTTACCAGCCTCACCTGGAAGGGAGCTACGACCCCCTGATCTCGTTTACCAGCCTCACCTGGAAGAGAGCTACCACCCCCTGACTGAAGGCTACAACCCTCAGCACCTCTATGGACCACGTTTCATCAATTTTCACACTGGATCCAAAGCTTCCTTTAGGACACCACTTGCAGGCCACATTTCATCATATTTTCAAACTGGACCCTTTCCATACTTTTAAGCATAGTCAACCATGAAACAGATACATATAACTCACTGACAGATATCAGTAAACCAGCAGAACAGATCAGACATTTCTTACCACAGACTTCATCAAACCCTAGTTTGCATACGCGCTTTCCTTTCACTGATGTTGCGTATATACGCGCTTCCGTTCACATAAACCAATGTATACCTCTGTACATATTTCATTGCGCATACGCGCTTTCTCTTCAGCGAAGCCGCGTATATACGCGCTTCCTCTGCGGCGAACTAGCGTATAGATCTTCAATTATTATAGAGCAGCATACTTCTTTAGATCAGATATTTAGTTCAGATTTACCCTTTTACTTCAGACAGATGTTCGCCTCATCTCAGATCTAAGCCTTCCATAAACAGATCTAGCAGATACAAATACATTCGAGATCTAGATATTTCGCTTCATCATTTCTTCATAGGTGCATCATAGATTCAGATCTATTATCAAACCTTTACCCTTTCCATACAGATATACTTCACAAAGAAGTATTCATTCAAGCTCAGACATCTTGCTCCCACACTCATGATTTGCACAATGAATTTCTTCTCTTTATATAGGTTTACCCTTTTTCAATACCATGAGCCCCTTTTTTCAATACCATGAGCCAAAACAATACCATGAGCCCAAAACTACATTACTTCCGATGGTATTCCTGGACGGGGTCATTTAGACGAATCATAACCCAATACAATGGGTCAATACCATGGTGGTTACCCCTGGTTTTGCACTTTTTGAGCGTTTTTGCCCATACGCGACTTGGAACGTTGATTCCCGCGTGCATACGCGACTTCCCCTAGGCAAATCCACGTATGCCTAGAGACATACTCTTTTCATCATAGATCTAGCACATACTGAATTCCTTTCTTCATTGCCTTCTGTATACACTGTAGATACATCATATTTAGTTCATTAAGACATATTCTATCAAGCACAACTTCATCAAGTAAGTTGCCATCATCTTCATCAAGTGGGTTGCCTTTCAAGAGCAACACTCAGCATCATATTGCTAACAAACATCATTTACCAAGACCATCAAGTCAAGAATAGCTTCATTAGGTGGATTGCCATCAAGGACAACACATGTCAACACTCTCATGTCTTCATCTTCATTCAGTGGGTTGCCATCAAGGACAACACTCTACATCATATTGCCAACAATCTCCCCCTTTGGACTTGATGGCAACCACGATGGTGTTTGATTACCACAACAGATAGGTATATTAAGAATACAATGACACCATGTCACATTCTCCATTTTTGACACCATTCAAACACCATGTCACTCTCCCCCTTTGACATCAAGGGCAAAGGGCGGACCAAAACCAACATACTCTCCCCCTTTTCTCCTCATGTGGAAGAAGCGTTCTGCAGATCTGATATATACTGAAGTGACCAAGCTCCCCCTGAGTTCATGTTGAATCTTCAAACAAATTTTCCAATGAAGTACATGACTCTATGAACTTCCTATCACCAACGACTCATACTTACATCAAATATCCAACCAAGTGGATTTACATATGAGACTCAACGACCCAACCAAGTGGGTTTACAAATTTGACTCAGCTACCCAATCAAATGGGTTTACAAAATTTGACTCAGCTACCCAACCAAGTGGGTTTACAAATTTGACAAGTCCTTACATGACTGAATATTACAAATTTTACATCATGGGTATCAACATGACCTTTTCATCAAAAATACAAATATGACTTTTCATAACCAATACCAAAAAGACCTCAAGAGAGATCATATATCAGAACCACCATAATGCCAAAAATGCATTATACTCAGCAAGACTAATGCTCCCCCTGAATTTGTGCATCAAAGCATCCTTTCCATATGACTAAGGCTCCCCCTTAGTTAGTGCATCCTGAACACTTTCACCAACAAATCATCAAGGCATCTTTATCAAAACATTAGAAATAGAATTATGAGAACTGGAACACCACCAGAGACCAAACAGTATCAGAGATACCAAACAGCACTGCAGCTGTGCTGAAGAGAGCTGACTCCAAACAGAAAATTGTCAGCAATCAGTCATACACGGTTTTCTGTGCATGAAATCGCATATATACGCGACTGTTTTTCAGGAAATCCGCGTATCCAATGCCATCTTCTAAAATTTAACCAGATCTGATCCTCTGTGAGAAAAATCCAGTGTTCAGCTTCTTTCTGAGATATTTGAATGCTTCCCTGGACTACAGAACAGTGTAGTTGTGTGACTAAGGCTCCCCCTTATTTTGTGCATCCTGAACACTTTTACCAACAAATCATCAAGGCATCTTCATCAAAACATTAGAAATAGAATTATGAGAACTGGAACACCACCAGAGATACCAAACAGTATCAGAGATACCAAACAGCACTGCAGCTGTGCTGAAGAGAGCTAAACCAAGCAAAAATTTCCAGCAACCAAACATACGCGGTTTTCTGTGCAGGAACTCGCGTATATACGCGACTGTGTTTCATGAAACCCGCGTATCCAATGCCATCTTCTAAATTTATGTAGATTTGTTCTTTTGACTGGCAGAGAACACTCCCAGCTTCTGTCTTAGATACTCGAACGCTTCCCTAGGCAGAGGTTTGGTAAAGATATCAACAACTTGTTCTTTGGAGGGAACATACTCCAACTTCACCTTTTGCTCAAGCACTTGTTCACGTAAGAAGTGATACTTGATGGGAATGTGCTTGGTTTTTGAATGCATAACAGGATTCTTTGAAATACTGATGGCACTTGTATTGTCACAATTAATGGGGATAGGAGGTGTACATTTGATTTGAAAATCTTGTAAGGTTTGCATCATCCAAAGGAGTTGAGTGCAACAAGATGCGGCAGCCACATATTCTGCTTCTGCTGTAGATAAGGCAATAGAATTTTGCTTTTTGCTGAACCAAGATACTAACCGGGGTCCCATATAGAATGCACCACCACTAGTGCTTTTCCGATCATCAACACTTCCAACCCAATCTGCATCAGTGTAAGCATGAAGAGTAAGATCAACATTCTTTGGATACCATAGACCAAAGTCTTGAGTTCCTTGTAGATATTTGAATATTCTTTTAACAGCCTGAAGGTGAGACTCTTTTGGATTAGATTGGAATCGTCCAAAAATCCCAACTCGTTGTAGCATAAGCACATTAGGAACCAAGCCTTCAGATTCTTTGCAGCATCAATACAATCTTTCCAAGAGAGATTATCATACTAGAACAGCATCTTCAAATATGTGTCAATCATCCATGTAGTCCAATATCACCATGAAGTAACATATGTATGGAAAAGATCTCAACCATAGTAACAAACTCTACATGTTCTATTCTTATTTCTGAATCAAACGACATCCAACTCATCCATGTGTGAGCACAAAAGATACTTATCAGCAACCAGGGCTCAAAATCTCATCATAATAAACCATGTACCAAGTCATCATCATTTGAGCATGAGTATCACAAAAACCAAAGAATAAGCAGTCATATTGCCAACAATGCAATCATTAGTATTCAACCTGCTGCTCCCCCTGAACCAGTGCTCCTTCTTAACTTGTGCAACCTAAATACGTTCATCAGCAAGTCATCAGCAACAATCTCTGCATGAACTGCCCTTATCTCCGAATTATAAGACTTTCATCTCAACAATGAATACTCTTCATCAAAAAGAAAACAGGACTCATCCACAATCTTCAACATAAGAAACCAAGTATCATATCATCATTTTTGAACTGAGAAGTTGAGTCAATAATAAAGTTATCAACAGTCAGACTGATGCTCCCCTTGCACCTCTGGTCCAGATCTTCAGCTATCATATAAATTCTCTTATCATCAATGCATACACGACTGTGTCTGCTGGAACTCGCGTATATACGCGACTTTGGTTAATAGAACCCGCGTATGGAAAGTGAAGCATAGAAATTTTCAACATTCCTTCATCTCCCCCTGAACTTGTACTTCCTGTACCTGTCCTTTCCACATCAGATGCGCTGTCAGAAGTAAACATACCCAGAATAATCAAATCAACCATGAGAGTCATTATGCATTGCTCCCCCTGTGACGATACATTACTAAATCTCATAATGTATCCCACATCATTCCTGCAGTCAATCAAAGAAGTAAGCTTCAGAAGCGGATGACTGCAGTAGGGTCAAAATTCCCTACGTTTCTGATCGGTCCTCCATCTTTTTCTAGATTTGTTTGAACTTTCTATTTGTGTGCTGGAAGTTATCCAATTTCTCAGATCTGTTCAACCTGCATTCCTTTTCTACATGTCCATACTTGTTACAAGAATAACATCTCATGTGTCCAGAGAAATAAGCATAAGAATCATAATGAGTATTTCTAATCTTCCTCCTTTTGCAATCAACTGCTTTATGTCCATACATGTTACATGAGAAACAATATCCCCTGAAGAAACCAGAGTACCTTTCTATGTAGGATTTGTTAGTTTGTGGCTGAAATGATCTGCTCCTGCAATTTGCTGCAACATGCCCATAATTATGACATTTAAAGCATTCAACATCATTGACTGATTTCCTTTGAGATTTCATCATTTTTGGTTGACCGTTTGTCTCTTTCAATACTTCAGGTTTCGCATTGACACCCTCTGAATTTTTTGCACTTCCTTGTGAGCTAGATTCTCCTTTAACATTTTCATGGAAACCAAGACCAAGCTTGATAGCAGGAGACCTTTGATTACTCATAATATTGTCCAAAATATTAGTACTATCATGAAACCTCAAAATTTTAATCTTTTCTTCTAATTTACCTTTGAGAATGTTTACCTCAACCTCCAAGGCTTGACATTGCTTTGTCATGCTTTCTTCTTTCCTTCTTCCATCTTCTACTTGATCCTTCAGATTTAGAATCTCTTCTTTCAACCAATTTTTGTTTTCTTCACATGTTTGTTGCAACTCTTCATTCTTCTTATTTGATTTTTCCAGATCTTCTTTGAGAGAGATGATTTCTGCTTCAAGGCCTTCCTTTTCAAATGACAGAGGTTCTTCATTCTTCTTATTTGATGCTTCAAGATCTGTTTGTAGAAAGATGATTGCAGCTTCAAGTCCTTCATTCTTCTTGCTTGATTTTTCGAGATCTGCATTTAGATCGTTGATTTCTGCTTCTATTTCTTTAATTCGATTGGATGCATAAGTATGAAACCTTTGATACTTGTCCACCTGTCCATTCAGCATTTCTATTTGATCTTTCATTTGAGAGATCATCTCTTTGTAGATAGAATTTTTCTTATCAATTTCCTTTTGTTGTTCTTCAACTTTGATCTTGATAGCTTGTTCTAGATCCACAACTTTACTTTCACTTTCTACACCATTGCTTGCACAAAGAAGATTACAAGGGCCCAAATCACTATCAGATTCATCTTCTTCAATTTTTTGAGATATCTCCTTGCTTCGAGTAGCCTTCTTCTTTTTCTTCTTTTTCTTCTTTGCCATGAGCACTTGTAGAGCTTCGTCAGAATCTATTTCATCTTCTTCAATTTTTTCTATACATGATTTCTGAGGTATCTCCTTTCCTCGAGTAACCTTCTTCTTTTGCTTCTTTGCCATGAGCACTTGTAGAGCTTGGTCAGAATCTTCTTCATCTTCACTGGACACTTCATCATCATCTTTATTTGCATAATAACTCTTCCTCTTTTCAAATTGTTTTCTGTTGGAAAAAATACTGAGAGGGGGGGGTGAATCAGTATTTAGGGCATACTCAAAACTTTTTACTTTTTCATTCTCTAAAACCCATACGCTACTTTACTTCATCAGACTCGCGTATATACGTGGATACCCTTTACTAAACTCGCAACTCGCGTATGCACGGATATCTAATTATGTCATTAGTTCTTCACATAATCAACTGCATCATTCATTTATCAAATGTTCAATAAACATTAAACATGAATAGTAAGAAAGAGTAAACCATCACACAAAACATCACACATGAACACCAGGATTTTTAGGTGGAAACCCAAGTCGGGAGAAAACCACCGCTACCGTTGCTCAGCCTTCAATATTTTATTATTGAGAAAACATCTTACAACATATGTGCTGGTGCAGACTCCTACCAGCACGCAGGCACCCACCTGCGCTCGTTTACCAGCCTCTCTTGGAAGGGAGCTACAACCCCCTGACTGAAGGCTACAACCCTCAGCACCTTTATGGACCACGTTTCATCAATTTTCACACTGGATCCAACAAATTCAATAGAACACAACTTGCAGACCACGTTTCATCATATTTTCAGACTGGACCCTCTCCATTCATTTAAGCACAGTCAAACATCAACAACAGATAGCTAAAACAGAGCAGATCAGATCAGAGATTTCATACCCCATGCTTCAGCAAACCCTAGTTTGCATACGCGCTTTCCTTTTACTGATGTCGCGTATATACGCGCTTTCGTCCACATCAACCTGCGTATACCTCTGTACAAATTACAGAGCTAATTTCACTGCGCATACGCGCTTTCTCTTCAGCAAAGCCGCGTATATACGCGCGTCCTCTGCGGCGAACTAGAGTATGGTTCTTCAGATATTTTAGGTCATTGCAATTCTTCAGAACAGATACATCACACAGATTTTACCCTTTACTTCAGACAGATGTTCGCCTCATCTCAGATCTAATCATTCCATAAACAGATGTAGCAAATACAAATACATTTCAGATCTAGATTCCTTTCTTCATCATTTTCTTCATAGGTGCTTCATGCATTCAGATCTATCATTCAACTGTAACCCTTTCCATTCAGATATACTTCAGAGAGAAGTATTCATTCAAGCTCAGACATCTTGCACCCACACTCATGATTTGCACAATGAATTTCTTCTCCTTGTATAGGTTTACCCTTTTTCAATACCATGAGCCCCTTTTTCAATACCATGAGCCAAAACAATACCATGAGCCCAAAACTACATTACATCCGATGGTATTCCTGGACGGGGTTGTTTAGACGAATCATAACCCAATACAATGGGTCAATACCATGGTGGTTACCCCTGGTTTTGCACCTTTTGAGCACTTTTACCCATACGCAACTTGGCACGTTGTTTCCCGTGTGCATACGCGACTTCCCCTAGACAGATCGGCGTATGCCTTGAGACATACTCTTTTCACCATAGATTTAGCACATGCTGAATTCCTTTCTTCATTTCCTTCTGTACTCACTGTAGATACATCAGATTTTCATCTTTAAACAGGTTCATCAAGACATATTCTATCAAGCACAACTTCATCAAGTAAGTTGCCATCATCTTCGGGTTGCCTTTCAAGAGCAACACTCAGCATCATATTTCTAACAAACATCATTTACCAAGATCATCAAGTCAAGAATAACTTCATCAGGTGGATTGCCATCAAGGACAACACATGTCAACACTCGCATGTCTTCATCTTCATTCAGTGGGTTGCCATCAAGGACAACACTCTACATCATATTGCCAACATTATTTGGCATATATTTGCAGTAGATTTATGTGTGTTTTCATGAATGAAAAGGAGTATATTTTTCAGCCACATATATGTTTTTGGTTTCCACTAAAGTTGAAAAGATGCGCAGCCAGGCATATAATGTACTCATTCATCCCTTCATTTATAGAGATGACATGTGACATGGACCAACCATGTATGAGTTTTTGTAAGATGATTACTACAACCTATTTATTCAATTTTATGTCTCAAATTGCTATCATGAATTATCGACCGAGGTTAGTAATTTCATGAAGTCAGGTGCATTATATATGCTTAGGTAACCTTGTTCTCTTACTCTGTTGTGTATGTTTATTTTTTTTGGGGGATTTTGTATTTTATGTATAAAATTGGTCTAAGAAATGAAATCTTGAAATACTAGTGAATAATCAAATCTAAATGATTTTTAATGATGAAAACTATTCTTAAAGAAGGAAGAAAAGGAAATGTTGTTTTTATTCTAAAGAAAGAATTTGAATTACAAATTTTTTTAATGTAATATGAATCTAAAAGAAGGAAGAAAATTAAATGTTCATTAACTAACCTAAATTGTATAAAAATAAATCAAACTCTGAAGGATGTTAGTAGGCCAGAAAAACATCTATGAAAAAAATCTAACTAGTTTTAAAAAAGAGCACTATTCTAAATCCAATTGCATGCAAATGACGATGAAATCAATCCCTATCTTATCCATTGAAAGATTTTGGTTCTATGAAAACAAAGCATTTGTTTTAAAAACACAATTCTAATTTATTTATGTCCTAACCTAATCCAATTTTATTCCATGGATTGAAAGCATAAATCCTATTACTAAGAATTGAAATGACAATGTTGATTGAAATTGAAACAAGTACAAAGCATGTGAAAGGAAACTATGACTGTTGTATGACCAAATACCCAAATATGATCCAATTGGAAAATGACAGAGCCACTTTATTGAGACGAATTAGCGAGCACAAAATTACACAGCTAATTGGAAATTTAATCTAAAAAATAATTCATGAAACTAATCGATAAAACAGTAAGAAAATTAAACTATGAATTCACAAGAATATAACTATGACAATGATGCGAAATTAACTATTAATTGACAATAACAGAAATAAAGAATCAACAGGAAACAAAATAACGAAATTCAAACTACAAAACAACTAAAAACCTCATTTCCATGCAGGGGCCCTCTGCAGCCGAATGAGTTGAAAATCTAATGGACTATGCACACATCAAAGGTTATGGAACTGGTATTCTTATTATCAAAAATATATTTTCAAAAGCATAAACCAAATTATCAAAAATTAGGGTTACCTCTTCGTTTCCAAAGACAATTATTTAAACAAGTTTCAAATTTAACTGTTTGAGGAATTTCCCCTTACAAATAAAAACTAGAGCTGAATTTATGAATCTAAATAGAAGCAAATTATTTAATGGAAATCTCTCGATTTTCTATGTTAGAGAAAATTGAGAGTATTTCGTTAGCAGATCACTACCTTTGACTAACCGTGACCGAGAGAATATGCATGTTTTCTCTTCGAACACTAACAGGTGGATGGGATATGATCCATGTGTGGATCATTCAAGAGATACCCATATGACCCATTTCCTTATTTGATTTTTGAAACCTATCAAACCATCACAGTAGATGCAAAAACAATGATTAGCTGCAAAATTGCACACATTTTGTAGCTAGTTACAAAAAATCATTTAAATAACAATAAACATCATAATATAAAATAGAGATAATTTAAATGGTTTCTCTAATATTAAATATTTCAATTATCATTGATTCGAGTCATGAATTTGTGAAAAGGAAGGAAGAAATAATGAAAAGGGGCGTCAAAGTAAGAACACTTTTGAGGTTCAACATACCCCCACTAAGAAACCATTGAATGTCCTCATGAAATTTCCCCAAAATGTAATTCTTCACCTCCTATTGCATTTGCTCAAATACCTCTACTAGTACATCCAGCTTCCTCTTCTTTCCTTTCCTTGAAGTGACTGCCATTATAGGTTTCCTCATAAGGAGTTTATACTTTAAGCTGATGACTTTCTTGTTCAGAGATTTGTTCTTTTTCTTTAGCTTCCTATTCTTTTTATACCATAGCCCCAAATGTAAGATAGTGTTACCACTAATGACCTTCTCAAAGTGATTTTTTTCTTTCAGGGTTTCATTTTCCTATTTAATGTGCCTATTCAGTATCTCCAGCTCATAAATTTCTTGCTTGAGGTTGTTTACCAGAGGTTCTTGTGGACTAATAGCTTGCTCTTTTGGATTTTCTTTTGTATGTATTTCTCCAATGACTCAATATACTCATATATCTCTTGTTGTTTTGGGTTAATTTCCACGGATTTCCTGCTTGGACTATCTACAGGAGAATTTATAGAGTTGTGTGCAGGAGAGACAATGATGGACGATGGCACTTGAGGCTCTTCATCTAAATTAACAAATTCTGCCTCCTATTATGGTGTCTTCTTCAAGGTCTTATGAATTCTAGAGCTTCTCCTTGTCTGTGGAGGGTTTAGGCTTTCTACACTTGTAACTTTGCTCTTTTTCTCTTCATTGGCTTTCTTTTTTACTCTACTATGTTTCTTATTTTTCATTAACTCTGCAATGGTGAGTTCTTCCTCTTCTTGTAGAGGTTGAGGTGAGGATTTCTTCTCAATGCATGTATCAAATTTTATCCTTCTACTTTTTCTGGTTTTTTCATCCTTAGGTTGTTATGGTTAATCTTGAAAGTGATTTTTGATTAGGAAACTTTCCCAGGAGTCTCATATACTTTTTAGATGGAATTCAAGAAGTATTTTTATAAGTCCATGATGGTGCATGGTATTTTCTATCAATTGAAATATTTTCTGGACATTTTTTGAAATTTTCTTTAGACTATTTAGCAGGAAGAACAAGAGGTTTATTTCTCCATCCTCCAAAAAATTCATTAACAATCGGCCATGATAAACAAACATGCAGCCAAATCTACCCTCACAAGTAACAATATTTTATAAAATTAAAAGCATATTTCTCCATTTATTTTTGAGTGCTGAACTAAGAATTCCTTTCTTGTAAATAGAAGTGTCCATACCTAGATTCTTCAGAAAAAAATTGCATTCTTCATTGTGAATTTCCTTGTTTTTAAACCATCTCTCGCTAGTTGTTGGGAGTTTTGTAGCTTCGGCCACAAAGGCTTCTGTCACTGAGAATTTTATATCTCCAATTTCGACTTATGTCCCGTTGAAATATCTTGCAAAGGACTTGGTGACCTCCTTATGGAATCCCTCAAAATTCTCTATAAACCGGAGCCATTGCACCTTCTACAACATTTTCCTTACCTGAGGATAACCTTCCATGAATTTTTCTCCTACAAGTTTAGTTTCCACTATCAAACCCATGTCTCTGTTGTGAGGAGTTTCAATTTTAGAATTGTTCTTCTTTGATCGAATGAATTGAGTTTGCAGATCTGGGTTAAGGATATCAAGGGTTTGTAGAGAAGTAAAGGTGAAATAGCTATTTGACGAGGTTTTAAGGGAACATGGATGAGTGGGTTACAGAAGTAGGACATGACCATTAATCATTAATAGGAAAAATAGGATGGTTTATTATGAGATAAGATACAGATGATATGGTTGGATTGTGGAATTGTGATGTGAATCTGAATCAAATCTAATGATGACATATTGAGGTAGCATATGATCATCTAATTTATATACAAATGTTTTTGGTCTTATTATTTAAACAAATTTGTGTAACATACCTTTAAACTAACCTTTGTTTTTCTTTTCTTTGTGTTGATTCTTCAGGTATCATTTCAGCATGATCTTCAATGGATTCCTCAATTTCTTCTATTTAGTATGTTTGCTTTAGTAGGCTGTAAGAAAATTTAACAGAGCTACAAAATGTGATGACAGCTGCAGAATCTCCTAAGAGCTGTAGAATTGTAGCAATTATGTAGCTACTTCTTTTATTGCTTCGGAGAAAGAAAGGGAACAAATAATTTGGGATTTTAGAATGGGAGAAAATATAAGATGTTAGAACTCTGATTTTCATCTTGTATTTTCTGTATAAGGATGCCAATCATTGATTGGTTTTCATACTTATACAATCATTATTATTATTATTTTATCTTTTTTTAATACCATATATATATATATATATATATATATATATATATATATATAGATATAGATATAGATATAGATATAGATATAGATATAGATATAGATATAGATATAGATATATCTATATCTATATCTATATCTATATCTATATCTATATCTATATCTATATCTATATCTATATCTATATCTATATCTATATCTATATCTATATATATATATATTAGATATGAGAAATAAAAATAAGACTAAGTTGGGGAAGAAGAAAGATTCTTCTTCGCCAACTTCATATCAGTATCGTCTTGAAATTTTTTGATGAATTCCTCCTTTGTAATTGGCTTATGATAGAATTTTAATCGATGTCGATTCAGAAGAAGAGGTTCCTTTTCTTCATTAATTGTTCTTATCATGACTGCTCCATTCTCAAATAATTTTTCCATCTCATAAGGCCCAAGCCAATGAGTCTAAAATTTTCCTTGGAAGTATTTGAACTTTGAATCGAACAAAAGTGCCAAATCTCCTGCTTGAAGCTTTCTTTCTTTTATGTACTTATCATGCCATCTGGACCTTTTTTGTTGGATTAGAGAAGTTCTCTGCATTGCATCTTGCCTAATCTCATCAAGCTCATTAATTTGCTCCATTTTGTGCTTCTGGGCTTCTGATAAATTAAGTCCCAATCTAACTATTGGCTTGAGGAATTTGATCTAAAATTCTACAGGAAATAGGAATTTCTTCCCATAAACAAGTTCATAGGGAGTATGTCCAGTTGTATTCCTCCATGTAGTCTGGTAGGCCCATAAGGATTCGGGAAGCCTATGTTCCCAATCATTCCTATGTAGATGTACAGCCTTTGTGAGGATTTCCTCAATCACTTTATTGGTGGACTCCACTTGACCATTTTCTTGTGGATGATATGGAGTGGAATTTCTATGTTTAACCTTGTATTCATCCACAATATTTTGCACCACCTTAGATGTAAACTGAGATCCCTTATCTGTCACAATTTCCGTTGGGACACCAAAACGAGTGAAAATATCCTCAAAGAGAAATGAAACTACAACATTTTCATTAGCAATAGAAATTGATTTAGCCTCTACCCATTTAGTGACATAATCAGTGTAAACCATAATGTACTTTTTTGTCTTGATGGTGGATTGATTGGTCCAACAAAATCGAGGGGCCATTTTTCAAATGGTTCGATGAGTACCTAAGGTTGTAAGGGAATTTAATTTCTAGGGGCAGGTTTCCCTATTCTTTGACAATTGTCACACATTTTCACATACTCCTTGGCATCTTCAAACATGGATGGCCAATATCCTAAATGAAGGATTTTACAAGGAGTCCTCTTATCAGCAAAGTGTCCACCACAAGGTTCATCATGGCATGCCTTCATAATTTTAGGCATTTCATATTCTCGAGCACACCTTCTGATGATGAGATATGGACATGTTTTATACAATTCATCATTAACCCATGAATATAATACACTTGTTTGAATAATTCTTCTTTTCTCTATAGGAAACAAGTATGTTGGTAATTTTCCTGTAGCTAAGTAGTTAGAAATATCTACAAACCATGGATAATTGGTAGTTATTGAAAACAGATATTCATTAGGAAAATTATCCTCTACTGGAGTATCATTATTGTTGTTTTGAATTCTAGACAAGAAATCAACAACTTTGTTTTGTTTTCCAGGTCAATCTATAATGGTGACGTTAAATTCTTATAGGATTAATAACCATCTTGTGATTTTTCTATTAGTGATAGATTTATTCATTAAGTACCTAATTGTATAATTTTTGGTGTGAATAAAGGTTTCATAGCCGGTGATGTAATGTCTAAATTTGTTAATAGCATGGACAACAACTAGAAATTATTTTTTAGCTACAGTGTAATTTAACTCAGCAGGAGTCAAATTTTTACTTGTGTAATAGATGGCATAGGGGATAAAATCCTTTTGTCCTAGTACAGCTCCAAGAGTTGTATCTGAAGCATCTGTGGAAATGTGAAAAGGTATGACCTCTTAAGATGGGTGCTTCGGAAATTTTTTCTTTTAAAGCTTCAAATGCCAATTGGCAATCAGAATTCCAACTGAATTCACAATCTTTGGTAAGCAGTTTGAAGAGTGGAGATGTTATTTTGGTGAATTTTTCTATAAATCTTCTCTAATACCCTGTAAATCCTAAAAAAATTCTAACATCCTTTTGACAACTTGGAATTGATAATTTGGAGATGACTTCAACTTTAGATGAGTCTACATTAATTCCATCCCGTGAAATGTGATGTCCTATAACAATTCCTTTAGTAAACATCATCAAACATTTTTCATGACTTAATGAAAGATTTGCTTCTTTGCATATTTTAAGAACCTTTTCCAATTTTTCAAGAGCCTCTTCAAATGACTTTCCATAAACCGTAAAATCATCCATATATAATTCCACACAATCATGTATTAGATCAGAGAAAATTCCTAATACTTCCATTTGGAGTGTTGCATGTGCATTACACAAACCAAAAGGAAGTACTCGGTAAGCATAGGTTCCCCATGGATAGGTGAATGTGGTCTTGTCTTGGTCTTCAAGTGCTAATTGAATTTTATTGTAACCACTAAAACCATCCAGAAATGAGAAATAATTCTTTCCTGCTAATGTATCCAATACTTGATCTATGAAAGGAAATGGAAAATGATATTTTAAAGTAGCCTTATTCAACTGTCGATAATTAATGCATACCCTCCATTTGCCATTATTTTTAGGTACAATCACTAAGGGAGAAACCCACTAACTGTCTTAAATTGGATAAATGAAGTTTACATTCAAATATTTTTGCAATTCTTCTTTCACAATTTCCCTAAGATTTGTATTCATCCTTCTTTGAGGTTTTCTGATAGGCCTAGAGTTTTCTTCAATGTATATATGATGTATACAAGTCTCATGACTAATTCTTTTCATGTCAGTGCACTCCCATGCATATGCATAAGAATATTTTTGTAATGTTTTTATTAACTCTTCTTGTTGGAATTTTTCAAAGTTTTTGTTTATGCTCAAAGATTTTCCTGGAAAGATTTCAATTATAGAGTTACCAAATTCTTCCATAGAATATAAATACATATCTCTAGATGATAAGTATTCAATATTGCATTGTTCTTGAAAAATATAATATTCTTCACATTGTGAGGATGTTTCAAAGTTTTCTATTGAATTTAGGATTTGAATTTCTTCACTAATATGAGAAATAGTAAAGAGAGGTTGTATCTCATTATCATCATCCATCCATTCTTCATCTCCTATTTTTGCGATTGTTTTGCTGGAGAATATAGAGTGAATTTCTTTGTTGAGTTGCCATCACAAATAAACATATCATCGAATCTACAACTAATGGAAGCATCAGTTGTAGCTAACCAAGGCCTTCCTAAAATTAATGGATGTCCTCCTAGGTTGTTCTTGGGTGTTAGGATCATGAAGTCAACTGGATACTCCCAAGAGTCTAAGGGCACATATATGTCTTCTAATACACCATCTGGCTTGATTACTGATCTATCTGCTAATTTCAATAATGTAGGTTTATACTGAAGGTTTGGAAGCCTACGTTGTTCCATAGTCTGTTTTCTCATGATGTTTATGGCTTCTCCTAAGTCAATTAATGTGTTTGGAATCTCGTTTCCATTGATGTGTGTTTTTAAAACTAGGCTTCCTGGGTCAAAATAATTTTGTATGACTATTTTTCCCATCATAATTTCAACAATTTTTCCTACTAACTCAATCCTTTTTATTTCTTTTTTTTTCCTTTCTGATCTTTTCGTGCTCAACTCTCTTATTGTTTTGGCTAGAATAGGAATCTCTTTAATGGCCTATAACAAAGGAACTTTGATACAAACATTTTTCAATTCATATAGAAAATGATAATCGTGCAACAAATTTTGTTTTTCTATCCCTCTATCAATTTGTAATCTTTCAGGAAAAGGAGCGTTAGAAATAGATACTGAAGGTTTCTCTATTATAGGAGTTGAGTTTATTGGATATTTTTGTTTTTCATTTTTATAATTTTGGTTCTGCTGAAAAGATGTCCCTCCATTAGAAATTTTATTTTGCTATAGAGAAATGTCTTCATCAAAATCATATTTTTCTTGAGTAACAATAGAAGTCTTTTCCCTTTATAATATTTTACCAAATCTAAGTTGGACATTGTTAATACCTAGTGGGGTAATCATGTAAGCAGGAAAGTTTTGTCCTTCTATGTTATAACCATTTTGAGAATTTTGTTATTTTGGTTTGGTAATGGATGGGAAGGTATTTTATTTGTTCTTTGTGGATATGGTAATTGTTGTCACTCCGTAATTTATAAGATTGGCAAGAACAAATAACAGAGGACAGCATAAAACCACTTTGGAGTCCAGGACCTAGCCTTCTTATACTCAAAGAGGGCTCTCTCTGTTTTTTATTATTTAACTTGATAATTATAAGTGTTGATATTAGGTTAGTTATAGTGATGGTAGTATTGGTTGTTTTTTATTAATTGGGTTGGTTGGATGAGCGGGTTTGTAGGGACTATTCCATTGGGCTATGGAGTCAAAGGCTGGAATGGAATATCAACATCAAGAACATCACAGGGAAAGCTAACTATGATAAAAATATCTTTAGAGATGTATGAATTATGAGGTGAAAGAACTAATAAGGTTTGGTAGTGACTAAAGAGAAGTTAAGAATTATTTAATCAGACTTCAGCAGAAAACATTAAGATTGTAAATGCAGATAGAATTAATGTGCTCCGACAACAAATTTTAATCTAAAATTTCTCATCTGTAATTAGATGAATATATGCATAACATGGAAAACAACGAAACATTTAAAAAAGAGAAGTAGCACATCACCATTTTAAGACAGCTCAAGAATCCTGAAAACGGTCTTTGATTATTTATGTCCAGCTCCAAAATTATAGTGCTCCAGTATAGTAGTTCTTACAATGTAGGGGTTAACAATATCCAACCCTTCATAATGGAAATTCAAGCAGTGTTTAACTAAAAATTGAGTCGGTTGCCCTAATCTACTTTGGAAAACTTCATTAATTACAAACAAACTGAAATTAGACAAGTGTGGCCATGCAAGGCCTAAGCAAAGAAAATCTCTGACAAAACACCGCCTCTAGAATTAATTTTGGTAGCGGCTCTTTGTGGATCTAAAAACTTTGATGGCTCTTCATAAGATCAAAAAGTAGGCTTGAAGGTGGCATGTGATGATCATGAAGAGGCAACGAATGATGACTCTGACATCTGGCTCTGTTTTGCAGAAAATCAGCATTGGGTAAACAAATATGGGGCAATGCTAGCCAATTTTCATGGATTAGTGAGTGTTCCAATGAGTTTGCTATGATTATAACATAACAATTTTGTAAAAGCTCCTTGCCCGACTCGACCCTTGGTATCGTTTTGCTACCTTAACCCTTTCGGTCATGTTTAACCTTTTTTCAAACAAAAAAATGTGAAAATAAATATACCTGGATTTCAAATTCTATAGATTTTAGTTATGAAATTCATCGCATCCACAGAAATATCACACATCGCAATATTTAAAATTTATTGTTAGGGTCCCGTAATTTGGCAGATTCATAGACCAAATGACAAGGTAACATGGAACCAAGCTTTGGAGTCCTAAGACCTAGCCTTCTTGGACTCAAAGAGGGCTCTCTCTATTGGGTGCAAAGGATGTGTTATTTTTCCTTTAGGGTTTAGATTTTAGGCTAGTTGTTAAGTGTAGGGTTTTTTATTGTTTTGGATGGTTAAGATGGTCAAGTGTAATAGGAGGAGTGAGAGTATGTCAAAGCCATTGGACTATGAAGTCAAAAAAAAGTCAAGGGTGTCTTAAAGATGAATCAGAGTGTAGTGCAAGGCCAATTTAGCAAGGTGAAAGGATATTTTAAGTTTATGAGTGAAGTGGGATGGACATAAAGTTGTGAATTAGATAGGGCAAAGGGAAATCAAGAATCCTTTGTCAAATACCTAAGAACAAGGAGGTATTGAATATGATCAACACAAGATACTAAACATGAGCTAGGGTAAACCATTTACTCTATGACAATATATTATACCAATAAAAATTCAAGATAAACATCTCAGTGAAACATAAAACCATTAGAACTCCTAACTTTAGAAATTCACCTTCAGAATTTGGGGAAAAACACACAAGATAGCACAATAACTCAATTTATTAAGAGGGAACTCCTAAAAATCATAAATAGAGCTATAAGAACTCTGAAACAAGTTGATAATCATGGACAAAGGGCAAGATCGAATGAGACCTCTTTGACTTAACCTAACAGACAATATTTCATATAAAAGGCTTCAGGATAAGGTTTTGAAAGCTTCAAACAAGCAGGGCATACCGTGAATAATATTTGTAAACTAACATATTAACCATTCATGAAAAAAAAAATAAGTTTTAGTGAAAATAAGGAGCAATAAAGAATTTCTTAAGCAGACCAAACAAAAAAAAACAGCAAGGCTATAACAAACAGGAGGATTGAGGTGCCTCAAAGAGCATGTCTCAACCTATACTTTTCTGATTTATAGCAGCTAAGAGAATATGAAACATACTGATAACAAGGAAAACAATAGACAAATTAGGAATAAATCACCATTCACCAAGCTAAGGAATCTTGCAAACAAGCTTCTCCGTCATCAAGCCAAACAAGCCATTCATCAACTCCACAACTCTAATTTCTTCTCCAAGCTCATAAAACCATGTATATTTCTCTTCAAGCTCATCAAATGCAAACAAAATACATAGGGGCATCAAGCTCTATTTATGGAGCAAAGGAGGACTAAAACCCTAAATGTGATAGGAAAATTTCAAATATAACCATAAATGTCATTTATGGCCAAGAGACCATGCAAGGCCCAAGGCACATAATATCCTAAGAAATAAATGCCAAAATAACTATTTGCACCTAATTCTAGAGTAATTTGCCTCAAAAAACTCAAAAATATCTATTTGCAATAAATGAGTGTGTTTTTTTTACTTTTGGTCCAAAACACAATAGGGAACCTCTGTGTGCACCGCCACTTCAGCAGAAAATAGGGTCTCTTGTGGCTGAGTTTTGGACCCCTTCTCGATACCGGATTTGGCTTCATGATGGCTCATTGGAAAGTGTGATGAGTCTAATTTACATAACTTTTTTATTTTTGATAAATGGATTCTATTTACCTATTCAAAAACCAATTTTCCCAACAATGATCTGTGCATAGCACCTGGTCTGAAAATGAGGCAAAAAGGTCAAAATTTTGATGTTTTTTGACCTTTTGGGGGGTCAAAAATGCTCCAAATGATCTGAAAATTGGTGATCAAACTGCTGGTGATGTGAGGAATCCAAAAATAAAAAAACAAATTGAGCTTACGATGCAACAATGTTGTGTGTATCACTTAGGGTGTTGCGCACAAAGGGGTCAAAATTTCAAAAAGACAAAATTTTGTTCAAATTGCCCCAAAATTGGTGGAGAGGTCCCTTAAGAGGTCTTGGACACCTGTTTAGAAGCTTCAGCCAAAACCCCAAGGCCATCATGCACTTTTTCCCTTTTTAGTTTTTCCAGCTCCATGAGGGTCTCTTCCAGTTTGGCACAAGCAAGCATGTTTTTCCTTGCATAGTGCTTGGTCATTTTCTTTTGGAGAGTAAGGTCCCTTTTCACCTTCTTGAAATGTTTCTGCTCCTCCTTGTAATACTGAATGACACCTTATGCCATGTCAAAATCTCTTTCCCACTCCCTAAGATGTGCATATTTTTCTAAAAGTAGAAATCTTGTGGTCATCTCTTTATCCTCATTGTCACTATCTAGATCAATGAATTGAGGCTCTTGAGAAGTATTCTTGATTCTTTTGCTTCTCCTTACCTTTACCTATTGCTCACCTTTGTTCCTCTTTTCCTTTCCTTTATCCTTGGGCTTGATAGCTGGAGGAGAGATGGCCCCTTGCCTTTTTGAGGCAGCAAACGCATCCCTTTGTCCTCTGTGGTTTGTGTATGTGAGAGGAGTGATGATGGTTTTCTCATTTTTTTCATGACTTCTATAAGTCACTTTATGTCCCACCGGGTCACTGCTTTGTTGACCTTCAGCATCATCATCATCATTGTCTTCCTCATTTTTTTATTCACTGTCATTTTTGCCTTCAAACTGATCATTACCCTCTTCACTTGCCTCATTTTGGCTCTGTCCTTCACTAAGGTCCTCTTCTTTGTCATTTCCTGCACGGTCACTTTGAGTTTCTTAGTCATTTAGAAGATTATTAGTGTCACGACATTCATGACAGCTGTCATTATTGTCATAACTATTTCCTTACTCATCACTGAATATTTCATTTATGTTATTACCTTCATCACTGTCTTCCTCTTCAAATTCAGTTTTAGCCTCATCATCTACCTGTTTTTGGTCTTCTATTTCTTCATCACCTCCCTCTGTTTCCTCAAGTTCATCATCTTCATTCAATTCATCACTGTTTACACTATTATTGTGCTCACTGTCATGCTCATGTACCTTCTTTTCTTAGCTGTCTTGGGCACTCTCTTGCTGACCGTCATCCTCACCATTCCCTTCATTTTATTCTGTGTATTCATCTTGTTCATTATCAACACCTTTTTTTGCACTTGGTAGTGACTTATTTGGGTCATCACTATCACTGTCTTGCTCCAAGTTTTCACTGTATTTTCCTTCATGGCTTTCATGTTCATCTCTCTCCTCCATGTCATCACCATCTTCTTGATATTCCTCATTCGACTTTGTATCTACCCCATTTTTTTCATCACTTCCCTCATCATCTTCTTTCTCTCCATTAATGTTTCCATCTCCTTGTTCTTCATTTAACTCTGTTTTTGCCTCACTATTTTCTTCCTCTCCACTGTCATCTGTTTGCCCCTCATTATTACTGCCACCTCCGTGTTCATCACTACCACTGTCATTATCTTCACTTGATGCATCAGGAGAAGAGGAAAGAGGTAGGTTTTCTTGTGTAGAAGGCATAGGATGAGGTGTTGGAGGAGTGGAGGTAAGTGAGTGTGAGGTGGAGGGGAAATTTTGCTGAATGAAGTCTTGGGGATTGGAAAATACATCATGTGAGACAAAAACTTCCCAAGGAATTCCCTGCTGCTCCATTTGGTGCTGAACAATCATCTTAATCAAGGAGTGGTGAAAAAGGCTCTACATTTGTTGGGCATAACTCCTCTTCTTGACTATGGAAGCCATCTTGTCAATGCTCTGGAAGAGATAGTATGGTAGGTTTAGCAATTTAACCTTGGTGGAGTGCATTAGCATCCTTATATGATATGAATAAATCCTGGAGTACCTCCCCTCACAAGTGAAATATTTGATGATCTACCTCATCAGTAGGGCATGCCTCTCTAGCAGGTGGGAGAAGGGGAAAACAACCTTGTAGCCTTGTTGACAACTAGGTTTAAGGAAGGGCTCATAGTAGCTCAAGGCCAACTTATTATGTTTGAACCATATCTCACCAATGTCTAGTATACCTGTGGCTTTAGCAATGGATTCAGATGAGAGTTAAAAATTTACTCCTGCTAGGTTGACTTGGTGGGTTTGTATGCTGAGAAAAAATAACCTAGTCAAGATTGAGTGGCTTTGGACCTATTTAACCTTCTCAAAAAATTGGTAGCTTCCGACATCTTGAAAACAGGTAAGTATCATTGGTGAAGAGGTGATTTGAATGGTATCCAAGGGCTCAAATCTGTTAGTCCTTCCTCCCTTGTGCTTTGGCTTGATAGGCCTTAGACCTTCATCACTGTTGGAACTAATTTCTTCCTCAAACATGGTGACTGGTCTAGAACAAAAGGATTTTTAGCTTGGTGAGGGTCTTTAGGTTTAGGGAGGGAAAATGAGTGATGTGAGGAAAAAATGAAGTAGGTCTAGGGAAGTTTCAAAGTTTAGAAGGAGGGTCATTATTTCTGAGTGTCTTGACACAAATGAAAACTCTTTACTTGGTATTTCCTTGCCCTAGAGGGTCAAAGGCTTGATTGGCATGAAGGTTACGGTTTGACCAAGTTTTTAGGTTTTTGAACTTCTCCCTTGATTATGCATGCAAAATAAAAACTTTGAGGGGGAAAAATAAGGGCCACCAACCTTGTGTAACCCTTTACAGGATCTTAGACAAAAAAAAATTTCTTTTGGGCACCTTTGGGCAATTTTGACAAAAAACTGGAGGTGTGTAGCACCACCCGACTGCCTGTTCAAGTCGGGCCCTCCTCTACGTAGCATCAGGTCGTGTCGGGCTAGCAGGCCTGTGCGCAGTGCCTGAGGCCTTCACTGGGAGATTCAGGTGGTTAAACGACCTGTCGAGCCCCGTCGAAGCGTAGCACCATGCGAAATGGCGGGCAGTTGGGTCGGCCTGAGTCTGTGCGCAACACCCTCACAGGTGCATAGCACCGCCCTCCCGGTGCACAACACAATGTAAAATAAAATGGTTGCTACGTCCTATGTGCACAGCGCTGACGGACAGGTGCGTAGCGCCTCCGTCGGTGTGTAGCGCCTGAATCATTTTGCCCAAGTTGCCCAGAAACCCTAAAAAACGTCTTCTACGGCTCTCTTCTTCTTTACAAAGATGAATATGAAATGGGAGATAGGGAGAGGAGACTTTATACTCCTTTTAAAAATTATTTCATGACCAAAACCCACTTTAAAAGGTTTTATTTCTCTTCTTACCTTTTTACTATCCTTTTGGGTCCTTTTTTCCTGTTGGTGGTACTGTTCTAAAAATATGGCACTTTTTGTCTTGTTGAAGCATTATGATGTCAACCCTCAAATTGACAAACTTCCTGAAGAAGCTAAAACTGTGCCTCTTATCCATATTTGGAAATATGAACCCTTTTCATGATTTTTAACACTTATACACAACAAAGTTGTGATTATTTTGCCATGTCTTCCTTTGACTAACATTCTGTCATGTTTTCTTTGTGAGGTAGTGAGAAAAACCTCCTGGTGGAAAAAAAACCTAGCAACAAAACATCAACTTTTTTAGTCTTCATGCGTGCCATCTTGGTGAGAAACATTTGGTTTGTTTTGTCCTTACCAATTTTCTTGTAGGTGACCTTTAGTCACAGTCCTACAGAAGTGTCACTCAGGTTTAATCTATCTGTTGCAGAATATACCTTTGACAATAATGTATGTCTAGTGAGGGGGTTGAGCTACTTAAACCATTTTTGTGTCTTTCCTAGCCACTTATGTTTTTGCAGGTGCCTACACAACTTCTACCTTTTGATCATTGTCTCTTTTGGAGTTGGACATCTCATTTTATCAACAATGAACCTATGCTTATCATAGTTGCCTCCTTGGGCAATTTTACCTCATGCTTGCCTCCTTTGACCATTTGAAAATGCCTCTGACTATTCTTTTGAGAATTCAAACCCTTGCACTAATATTCCTGGCCATTTTTGTCTTTTGGTGAGGTGCTTGAAACCCTTGACATGCCATCTGTTGTTATGAAGGAGGCCCTTTGTCATCATTTGACCATTTTTGTCTATCTTTCCAAACTCCTAGGTTTTAGGGTTGTTAGAAAAATGTAATTAGTGTTGTCTTCTAAGTTCTCAAAAACTTCTCAAACATCATTTATTATTTCTAAAGAATCTTCAATTGTGCACTGATGGAGTGGATGTGACCTTTGCCCCTGTAGACCTAGTACTGATTACTTTTTTGGTCAAAGGTGTCAGAAACCCTGATCCTTTTCAAACATATACCTTGCTGCTTTCTTATTTGCTATGAATGGTTTTCTTGTGATGGTCTTCCCATTTCCTTACCTTTTGCTAAGCTGATGGCCATTTGATTCTTTTGCAGAAATGTGGGCAAGGGGTAGTTATCCCCCTGCAAGATTTGTGCTTTAGGAAAAAATGCCTTCTTGAGTGACCTCTTTGATCATCTTTGGACAAAGTCACTTGTCCTTTTCTTCTTTGAATGTAGTTTCTTCATACAAGGAAAAACAGAGTTTTTAGGATACCAAATCCACCCTATGAATTTGTGAAACCCTAGGTGACGTAGTGGAAGGTTTCATGGACTTGGCTTTTGGAATGAGACCTAGAATTTGGGATCATCAATTGTAAGATAGAGTTTATGATAAACTAATGTATTGAAGATCAAAAATCCAATTTACTTGATTTATCTAAAGAGTCTACAGAGATAGTTTGAGACCATCAGTGTTTGGGAGTATTTTGGGAGACACAACAAAGTTGTTTGATTGGTGGGCTTAGGTAGTAGTGGGTATTTTTAGGCAAAGCAAAAACACAGGATTTGGGTTAAATGTGACAAGATATAGACAAAATGAGTGACATGAGACCTCAATGGGTTTTCTGGGAATGGTAAGCAAAGCTAGACAGGATGAAATGGTGAAATAGTGAAAAATTATCTGAAGGATAATGAAGGCAGTGAGATTTATAGAACTCACAATGTCTATGAACTTTGTTTCTGGAAATATTGGGATAATCATATAGTCATCAACAAAGGAAAAAATCACTAATGAATAATAGTGGCTCCACTTGGGGAGGGTAGCTCCTTTTCAGGTTGTGTCCAGAACTTTAGATATCGGGCTTTATGGAGACCAGTGCCTCATCCATTGGGCATATTTTTACCTCTTTTTATTTGTTGATGCTTGCTTGAAGCTATGATCTCAAAAATCTGAAATATATGATCAGCTCACTTCATCTCTACCTACCCAACCTACTTTCCTATCATTTTTTCTTCTTTAGGTGAATTTAGACTAGCGACCTTGACATCTTTTTTTTTTTTTAAGAAAAACAAACTTTCTACTTCTACACTTATTTCTTCCAGGAGTTTAGATTAGGCTAATGAACTCCTTTTATTCTCTACCTAGACTACTCAACTGTCAAGATTAAGCTATTTGACAGGATTCATTCACTAATTTATAAACATGAAATTGAAAGCATGGTTAAATCAAGATTAGACAATCTGACTTACCATGGGTTTGTGGCATAAAAACAAGCTACACAAAAATGTTATCTTTGTACCAAATAAGACTAGAAAAATCAAGGCTAGGATACATTGTTTGCTATTCATCCATATTTTTCTCTTTGGTTCTATTTTAAGCATGTGGAGCCAATATCTTTCTTCATAGTCTATCCTTTGACAAGTCAAGCTTGAATATTTTGACCAACTATCTTTCACTAACTAATCAACAATAAATTTAAAACATGTTTCAGCCATGATTAGGCTAGATGACAGAAACAAGACTCCTTTATGCACTAGTAGTGGTATTTAGGCTTACACACTTTCAGTAGTTCTTTTTTTTTGGTATGAGGCTTTACCTCTTTTCAAATTTGCCCTCTTTTTCAATTTTTTCTTGTTTTTGTATTTTTCTCTTTATATATTTTCATCAAAAAGTGGTATGTAAAATGAATGGGAAATTCAAATTATGATTCTTGACAAAAGTAGTGCTTGAGTGTCCTACCATTTATAGGACATCCAAAAATCTCTCCTCCATTCATCTCTTGTAAAAAGAAAGCATTATTCTTTGCTAACTGAACTGATGATGTATGGTCCCTTCCACAAATTTTCAAACTTACCATGTTTACCTTTGTCTTCATTCCTTGAGTCCCATTTCAGTACTTGATCTCCAACCTGGAAATCATTTGCTTTGGTCCTCATGTCAAAAATCTTCTTTATATTTTCTTGTACTACTTGTGTCTTTTGGTAAACCTCCTCCCTTGTCTGTTGTAAATGAATGGTTTGATTCAGCCTCCTTTGCATGTCATTTTCTTATGATTGTGCCTCTTGGAGATGCTTCATCATCGGTACTCCCAAGGATGTTGGGAAAATGACATCCATGCCATATACCAGTTGATAGGGAGACATACCAATGGATTTCTTGGTGGTCAGTCTATCAGCCCATAATGCATGTACTAGCTTACCATTCCATGTCTTTTGGTTCTGTTCTAGAAGCTTCTTGATGATATTGACTAAGATTTTGTTGGAATACTCGGCTACCCCATTACCTTGAGGGTAATAAGCTGTGCAATTTCCTAATGTGATGTGATATTTATAACAAAATTCAACCATTATTTTGGATGTGAAGCCAACAACATTATCTGTCATGATTGTTCTGGGGCAACCAAATCTAGAAAGGTTGTTGGTCTCAAGAAATTTGATAATGACTGATTCGGTGGCATTTCAGGAGGGGATGGCTTCTATCCACTTGGTAAAGTAATCACTAGCAGTAAGGATCCACTTATGTTGGGCATATGAAGTAGGGTGGATCTCACCAATGAATTCCAAACCCCATTGTTGAAAAGGGGCCTCAACAGTAATGGGATGTAAAGGCAAAGGTAAGAGCTTTTTCTTGCCATCAAAAATTTGGCACTTATGGCAAGTCATGACTAGTTTGTGAGTGTTGGGAAACAGGGTAGGCCAATAGTAGCCAACTATAAGTATCTTTTTAGCTGTGGTTTTCCAGTATAGATGGCCTCCACATTCTCCCTCATGTAGCTCATGCATGATCTTTCCTGCATCATCCTCCGACAAACATTTAAGCAATATTCCTACAGAGTTTTTCCAATATAAAATTCCATCTATAATGAAGAAATTCAAAATTTTTTGTTTCAGGAACCTCACTTTTTCCTTTGATAATGTAGGTGGAGCATTAAGATAAAAGAGGACATACAGGATATCAACATACCAAGATGAATTGAGAATTTCTTCTTCAATATAGGGAGATGTGCACTCCTCTTGTTCTTCTAAAACATCAACCATATTCATATCTAAAGCTTGGAAATTTCATTCAGCCATAAGTTTTGTGAGCCCTTGTCCTTTGACCAGTTTTGTTGGTCTAATTTCTAAGTCATATTCTAGGATAATAGCAATCCACTTCCCCCTTTTAACTTCAGGGTCTTGATTCAAAATATCTTTGATAACAGTATGTGGGACAAAAGCAATGATGTGAGAATGTAAGATATAAACTCTAAAATATTTCAATGCTTTAATCAAGGCATAGGCTTGCTTCTCCATGATGTTATACTTGAGAGGAGAATCTCTAAGGGCTTTGCTGAAGAAGGCTATAGGTTGTTCTGGCTTTGCCATGTTCTTTTGTAGTAGTACTGTAGCAATGGTGTGTTCAGAGGAAAATGAGAAAATGTAAGTCTTTAGTAAAATTGGGACTAATTAGGACTGGTGTTTGAGTGAGGGCTAGTTGACCAGTTCAAAAGATTGTTTAGCTTCTAGGTCCATTTAACCCCTATTTCCTTTTTAAGCATGTTCGTAATATTCCTCAAGAGTTCAGCAAGGTTGGGAATGAACGTCCTTAAGAATTTTATCTTCCCGATAAAAGATTGAAATTCCTTAATGTTTCTAGGATGGTTGATTTGTAAAATGCCTTCAATCCTCTTGGGGTCTATTTTGATTCCCTCTTTTGAGATGATGTGGCCTAGGAGTTTTCCTTCCTAGAGACTGAATAGTGTTTTCTTAGGATTCAAGGAAAGGCCATACCTCCTACATTTTTCAAAAACTTTTCGCAGATGAATCAAGTGTTCTTCATCGGTTTTAGAGTATACAGCAATGTCATCAAGGTAAATGACTATAAAAAATCCTATGTCTTCTGAGAAAGCTATATCCATGGCCCTCTAGAAAGTGGCCCCTGCATTCATTAAACCAAATGGAATTTTAATGTACATGAATGTACCCCAAGGTTATGTGAAGGAAGTTTTGTGTTGGTCACTGGGGAGTTCTAGTACTTGGTTATAACTAGAAAAACCATCAAGTAGTGAGATTCTTTTAGAGCCAACTACCTTTTGAAGTATGTTATCCATTTTAGGCAAGGGGTAATTGTCTTTTAAGGAGGTCTTTTTCAGATTTCTAAAATCAATTCAAAGCCTAATCTCTCCAGTGTTTTTCCTAACTGACACAAGGTTGGAAACCCACTCTGAGTATCGAAGGGAAACTATGATCCCGACATCATACATCTTTTTTATCTCTTTATCAACCAGTGGAAATAGGACAGGGTTTATTCTTCTTAATTTTTGTTTGAAAGGTTTCTAATTCTCTTTAAGAGGAATTTTATATTGAATAATGCTTGTGTCATATGATTTTAAATCTTCATACCCCCATGCAAAAACATCTCTAAATTCTTGGAAAAGTTCAATATGTTTTTGTTTTATGTGAGGGAGAAGATTTCTAAAGAGTTTGATCATTTTAGGTTCCTTTAGGCTACCAATGTTACACTCCTCTATATTATTTTCTGTGGATTCCATTTTTTGTTTTTTAGCTACATCATTAAAGTCAAAAATCTCTTCTAATGGTGCAAGGCCTCTTGGTAATGTATCATCTTTATACTCTAAAACCTCAAGGTCCCTTTGGTCTAGGTCCTCAATCATTTCTTCCTCATAAGGATGTGTAAACAGGTTTATATCAACAATAGATGGCAGCTCTATTTCTAAGGTCCCTTTTCCTGTAGAAACATCTTCCTCATGCCCTAAAATTGGTTCTGTCAATGTAAATTCATTCTTAGATTGTAAAAAATCATCAATGTGTTCATCACCCTCAAACACTTGCCAATAGTCAATGTTGTCAGGCATTGTAGGTTAGTGTTTGACTTTGACAGTGTATTGTTCACTTGCAAGTGGTATTTTATAGTTGCTAGTAGCAAAGGCAAGCTCATTTGCAAGAATATTTTGGGCTTTAGGAATGTAAGCTAGCTCATATCTTTCAAAGGTTTTGAGGAGATCTAAGGCCGCATTTATGTACTCTCTCAATCTTGGATTATTATTTGAATACTCACCTCTGATTTGTTTAATGATTAGTTCAGAATCTCCTTGAGCATATATTTTCTTAGCTCCTAAGTCTTTAAGTAGGTGTAAGCCAAGGAGGAGAGCCTCATACTCTACAATTTTATTAGTGCATTGAAAATATAGTTTGTAAGAATGGCCTTCATTTGTGTTATGTATCCAAACACCATTTCCTGATCTGGCCTTGCCACAAGAACCATCAAATGTTATGTTCCATAGTGTTAATATTTCATGTTCATCACTTTGTGGTTTTTCGGGGCTGCTAGAGTTTTGGATGATATTTTCTTTAGTTGAGGGTATGTCTAGTGGTTCTGGTAGCACTAGATATTTGTCATTTTCACTCACCTATTCCCCAATGTCATTTTCATTATATAAGATAAAATAATCTAAATCCGAATGAATGGAATAGACAGGGGTGTTGTTTGGCCTATCCGAGTTACTCACCATATAATTCATGTGTGACTCTCAGTAAAGTTTTCTTATCTGATTGAAAATAGGGATAGTGGCATATGACATATATAGTTGAAGGTTACCCTGAAGTTTAGCTCCCCAAGATCTGGATAAAAGCATACCATACTTAGGGGGAATGTCTGCCACCACTATGTCCATGAAAAGACTTTTAGCAAGAATCTATGCCAGGTTGACACAAAGTTCTTTGATTGGGCCCAAACACTTGACCCTACTGGAATCAAATGAGTACAATTATTTATAATGTTTGGTGATTTCCAGGCCTAATCTTTCCATCACAACTTTAGGCATGAGGTTGTGTGAGGCTCCAAATTCTAGTATAGTATTGTGTAATATCTTGTCATGTATGTTTAGACTGATATAGAAAGGAGGGACAGCCCCTTCTTGATACTCTCCTTCAACCTTAGGTCCAAATAACAATTTGGGACCATAATCAGTTAGATTTAGTGTGTCAGTATCATTTCTTAAGTTCAAGACCTTCAGCACTTTGGATTTATACACTCCTTGGGTTACCAGTTCAGTTAGAGGCATGGTTATCTTAATTTTGGCAATTTCCTCTTCAAAGCTGAAAGGGATTTGGGTCTTAGACACATTTGCATCAGTTTTATCAACCATAGTCTTATCCACAAGTTTGGTATACTGATTTTGATCAAGGGTTTTAGATAACAGAAATTTTTCAGCACCACTATTAGAGGTACTAAGGCAGCTTATGTCAATGTTTGGCTGGCTATTTTTTCCTTTTTTCGTTTCAGCTTTCTTAGCCATGTTATTTACATTGTCTGTTGTGCTCTTATCACTATTTTTTGGATCTTTCCTAGCAGTAGTATCAATTTGGTGTTTCTTAGAGGCTTCCTGGTTTCTTTTTATGCTAAGGTCATACTGCCTATGGACCTCCATGATGGCATTTTCCAGTCCTGATTGGTAATCTTTAGAGTCTTCATAATATGTTTGTGTTTGATCAAAAGCACAAAGACCTTGTTCTTCTTCCGTGAGAAAAATTTCATTTTCATTATCAAAGATTATTAATTTTACATTTTTCTCTTCAGTTTATTCTACCTCTCTTCCCTCTCCATTTACATAATTATCTTAGAAAGGTAGCCTAATGTTTTGATCATTTTCTCTTGACCGGTTTTCGGGAGGGTTACTTCTGAAGTTCTGAGCTCTATTTATGTTTTGGGTATTAGCTTGGTTTTCCCTCAGAGGTGTCCTTCCATTCAAATTTATTCTTTCTATCATTCCCTCCGTAGTTCTCATTAGGCTGTCCATTTTGGTATCAGAAGAGGAGGTTGAGGGCATGGTTTCATCCTTGTAGGTTACTCTCCTTTCTAATTTTAACCTGGCTCTCTTTTGAATCAAGTTAACCTCTGCACTAATAGTTTCCTTTTGCATTTATTCTAAGGTTTCAGAGTCTCTTTCTCTTAGTTGGAAAGTCTTGTCGGGGTCAAAACCTTCAGGGAATTTCACTAGCGCTAGGCCTTGTGGAGGTTTCATGTGAGGTGGGAGGGAATTGTACACACTGTTAAACTGGATGCAATAGCCTTGCACACTTTCCCCTACATTCCTTTTAAGATTGTTATATTCAGATAGGATTTTGAGGGGTTTTTTCTTGATTTCCCACTTGTTTATAAAAGTTAGGTAGAGAGAAGGGACATCATGTATTGAATTAGGAGTTAATGATTTGAACCACTTTTTGGCCTCTCCTCCTAAACTTTGTGCAAAGATCCTCATTTTAATAGTTTCTTCTTCTATCTCCATGTAATCAAAAGCATCATTGATCCTATCTACATGTTGTTGGGCAGTGGTGGATTCAGCCCCTGTGAAATCAGGGATCCTAGACTGATAGTCATTTGGAAAATGTACAAGAGGTTGAGGTAAAACCAGGCGTGCATACCAAGCTGCCATGATGGGAGCTAATGGAGGATTTACAAGAGGTGGATTTGTGATAGGGGGTGTGTGATGAAGTGAAGTGGTTTGCATAGTGGTGGTATGGATGGGTGTGGTGGAAGTGCTTGGACCAACAAACTGATTTTAAGTAGATTTGGTATGGAAAGAATTGAACTGATGGAGAAGCTGAAAATCAGGTAGTGTGGAAGGAGAGGCTTCTCTGCTAGAACTCTACTGCAAATCTAAGGGTTCAAGGTCATTTTGGTCAATATCAGTTTGATACTTGTTTCTAAAGAGGTTCCTTGTATGGTGCAAGTCAAACTGGGGATCTTGCAAAGCTGTAAGGTTTTTAGGTACATAGCTTTCTCTATGGATGGTCCTAACAGTGGTTAAGTTTCTAGATATAGAAGTTTGCCACAAAATATTTTCTGGGTCATCAATTATGTTGGGAGGGTTTGGGTCCGGATGAGATCTGGTACTGATCCTATGTGAAGCCAGATTTCAAATTTCAAAATTCAGAGAGGTTGTTTTCTTAAGATTGTCCTCTCTTAATGTTTGGTAAACTCTTATAATATATAAGGGGCTCAAAAACTTCTTAGGGTTGGTGTGAAACAAATCTAGGAAGTCAAATGAGTGCTAATGAAGTAATAGGCCTACTGGAGGCTAGTGGAGTCGCCAGGTGGAACGTTATATCATTTTTGAAGGTAAAATAATATTATGGTCCACCACCAATGAGTAATAAAAACCAATCTAAGGGTATTTTGGGGTTTTCTAAGTTTACTATGGTTTGTGTGAGTGGCCTATAGCTGAGTCATCATTTTGCTAGGTTGGTGAAACAAATAGAAAGTAATCTTTGGATGATAGTGTGAGTTTTCAATGATTTAATAAGGGTATCTGAAGTCCTAAGGGTTACTTAGATTGGCACTAACTCAGAAGGTCCCACCGTGATCGCCAAAATGTTAGGGTCCTATGATTTGGCAGATTGGTAGACCAAATGACAGGGTAACATGGAACCAAGTTTTGGAGTCCTAGAACCTAGCCTTCCTAGACTCATAGAGGGCTCTCTCTATTGGGTGCAAAGGATGTGTTCTTTTTTCTCTAGGGTTTAGATTTTAGGCTAGTTGTTAAGTGTAGGGTTTTTTATTGTTTTGGATGGGTAAGATGGTCAAGTGTAATAGGAGGAGTGAGAGTATGTGTTAGCCACCCATATTTTTCCTATCATATCAGCCAGTGGCTAAATATTCTTTGCAGCCTTCAAGAAACAAATTCAGTCCTAAATTTGTTGGTGCTTGAAGTCTTTTGGTGAAACTCATGCTGCTGGTTAAATCCTCATACCTGTTTCCTTCTCCAAACCCCTGATATCCTATAAAAATCCACAGTCAAATACTGCTGCATTCCCCTCTTTCCCCTCCCTTTCTTCCAACTTACCTCATTCTCCATTTTCCTTTTATTCATAAAAACCCACAATTTCATGTTTCTTCCTTTCCATTTCATTAAAATCCCTTTTCTAAGGTTAAAAACCCACTTTTTAACCTTACCTAAACCTTCATTTCCTTCAAAAACCGTGAAAATACATCATTCCTATGTAAAGGTTTTCAACCCCCGTGGGTTAAGCCCTTCACCCTCTTCATCCATAAACCCGAGCGCTAGAACTGCGCGCAAAACCAAAGGGAGCTTATCATTTCATTTTAAGTTTTCCGCCCAAACCTTTACAAAACATCAAAAATCGGGTTTTTATAAAGTTTTGTTTTATCCGCATGTGCAAATTAGTTTTAAAACTGGGCCGTCGATCTGCTCCGTAGATCTGACGGAGCGGAACGCCACTTGCCTGGCGGACCCCCTTTTTTCCCCGCGCTGATTCCAAAAGCCGTCGGTATAATTCCGCACCACCCTCCGCCGGTTGGTGGTTTTCTCCCGTCGGCCAGCGATTCCATACGCTGGCTAACGCGTGTCCCCACACAGTTCCAAAACCGCCGCGCCACCAAATCATTTCGCGCGTTAATCTTCATACCATAGCCACGCAACGGAATCCACATCCACCGTCTGATATGGGCCCTCCCATCCGACGGTTGTCGATCTTCTGACCTGCTCAACCTTTAACCAACATGCGCGCACGTTAACACAGTCATCACGCGGCCGAAATTCGATCTTCATCGTCGATCTCTGCAGATCAACGGCTCACATTCATTTCCCGGATTCCACGTCCCAGTCAACATATCTCCGCCGCTGACTTTTCCAATCGCCCCCGACCGTTGATTACAATGCGATCGACGGCTCTAATCGCTCCATTCTCCCGCACGCCCTCCGATGCAGTAAACCTAATACGCAGGATTATATAACATTTTTTCGTGTTTTTGCAGATTTGAATGTATTCTCCGCCTTGTCCAAAGAAGATTCGGCGACAGAGGGTGACGACCCTCCCTTGTTCGTTTCCTCTGAGGAATATCATCTGTAGGGGTAAATATCACGTTTCATTGATGATTATTAGGCATCGATGCCTTACAGGCCCTACGCAGCCCTGCACAAGCAGAAAAAATCGTGAAAATCAATGTAGAAAAAGAGTATCAGAGGTTGAAGACCAAGAATGAACCAGAACAGCAGATTAGTGGACAGATTTGTGGGGATTAAGGCTAAGACAGTTATCAAACGCCTAATCCCCGATCTAAAAACACGATTTTAAGGAAAATCTAAAGTGTTTTATCAGGAAACCCTTCACCTCCACAGATGGAAGCAAATTGATTCTTCCCACCAACTAAAGCGCCACCTGTGCCTCGAAGTATTCCATCAAGAGCTGAATTTATTGATCAAAATCAGACATTTTTCCTCGACACAGCCAAAGGAGTTATTTCTGCCAGGAAATTAATGACAGAATGTCGGCAGAGCAACCCTATTGATACACAGAGCCTCAAAAGTCTAAAAAAGCTCCCACCGAGCTAAATTCATGAGTATAAATTATTTAATACAGAGGAACACCTGTATAATTCTTCGTTGAGCCCCTCGATGGCCAAGAAGACATTAATATCTGTATTAATTAGTTTTTTAGATCTTTTCATCAGATCTCACCTCCTCATCTTTCTATAAATACTACCGTAGAAGATGAGTGAGGGGTTGGTTGTTGGTTGGTTGTTAATATAAATTGCTGAAGCATTGTAATTGCCACTGAGCTGAAAAATCTTGATTGTAGATAGGATTTCACTGGTTCTTGGAGCTCTGCTTGTAACAGTTAGGTTAGGTTGTGAAGAGAGATGGATTAAAACACTGGACCTGAAGATTGTAACTGGTTTGAAGCATCAATACAAGCTGATTTATGGGATCCTGGTCTATGCTGATGGTGATGTTATTCTCATTGTAACTTGTATTTTGTTTCCGTTTTCAATTTGTTTCATTTTCAACTATAAAGAACAGTTTGAATAGGGTTAGGACCTACTGTATATCAATAACCTTCTCTGGCTAAGAAACCTTTATTTAAATGTTTTCTTTCAACTGTGTTATTTGAAAATGATTTAATTTGGTTTAAGTACAGGGATGTTGGCGTTCCCTCATCTCTTTGTCTTAGCTGAATGTTATTTTTAAATGTTACTTTCAATATATGATTGTGTGAAGATGAATTGAGGAAATTAAGGTTAGCCCTGAGTCCCTTTCTTACTCGCTCAACTATTTGATTGTTTCCCTCAGGATGTGTTAAAAGTTGACTAGTTTCGAAGTACTTATCAGATCTTAGACCATTTTGTGTTATCTTTGTGTTTCCCTATGTTTTTATATGTTTTTTCTATCATAAGTGTATCAAAGGCTGGATAGTTTCAAAGTACTTACCAGATCCTAGTTTTCTTCTATGTTTTTCTTAAGTGCCTGGTCAAAGGTTGGCTAGTTTCAAAGTACTTACCAGATCCTGGGCTGCTATTTTTTCTGCATCTGTCATTTCCCTTTCTTATTGTATCACTCCATTCCATAAATCAAACTTTAAAGAGATCCTTAGGCATAGATGACTTGCCCCATAGACCACTCTTGAACCTGATTGTTTCAATTAAATCCTCTTATGACTCCATAACCCAATGGACTGAAAACCTGCCATCATCTTTCTTCTTGATCAAAGCTTATTCTGTTTGCTTGCAAATTCTCACTTTTGAACCTATTTTCATATAGATCTTTCCGCCTCAGCCAGTAACTATGTTCGACCATCCAAAAAAACCAAACAAACCCTTGGTCTTTATAACTAGCCTAATATCATTACCCTAAAACTTCAAAGACAAATCCATCTTCGTACATATTGGAGAGATCCCTCTCCGGATTCAGGAGGGCTAGATCCTAGAATCCCAAAGTTGGTTGAAATGATGTTAACTCTGTGATTGGACTTTTTCCAATCTTGCTGATTACAGAGACCTAACATTTCTGGCGACTCCGCTGGGGACTGAGTGTTTGTATAAAACCTTAGAGACCTCAGAAAACTTTATTTCAAGAAAACTTTGAGAGTTAAAAGCAGCCTTTTCAAGCACTGCCAAGAAATGGTAACCATGATGAGACTTGTTTGAATCAGTGACAAACTAGGTTAACTCTAGGATTCTCTTAAGTTCTTATCTAACCTTGGAAAATCAGTTGGCTTAGCCATAAGAGTAGACTGTCTTTGTCTCACAACAGTAGCTAAGTTTTGAAGCAAAGGTAGCTTATTCTTAGAAACCACAAATAAAAACAATTCAGAAAATACCAAAAAGAATTTCAGATTGGTAGTAAAACACTTGCTCATACATTTCACTTACCATTGGATGTGTTTTACTTCATACTCTTAGACAGAGTCTGGAAAGGGCCAGGTAGCCTCCGGACCTCATCCTATTTTAGAGGTGACATATCTGGTGAATGCCCTCCCAGTCAATCTCTGGTTAGATTTTGTTGTGTTTTGGGATAGCCTTGAAAAGGGACGTTTCACAAACACTGTGGTGGACATTGTACTTCTTTGGGCACACTCTAAACTTTCCACCTGGTGACTCCACAATCCTAAATAGACCTTGAGACTCCACTGGGAAGAACCCTCATCATTATAATATCCTTCAAACTCAGTTAGAAGGCTGTAGGATTAAAATTGTGAAAATAAACTAGTTAACCTCTCAAATATTGTCATATCTGATTGAATATTTCCTGTTTATTTGGGTCTAAAAACATAGCATAGTGGCTCCTAGAAATATTCGCACTAGAGCCCATCCTGACCTTGATCCACCTGAGATAGTTGATAACCCAGAAATAATCCTTAGGAAGTCTCCTAAGATACAATCTTCAACTGTTTTCAGATCATGCCTAAGAGCTAATTCACTCCCTGAAAATCTTTCAGCTCTGTAACAATCACAAGCTGATTTAGTCAACCCATTTAGGACTAGGTCATTTGGTGATTTAGATCATCTAGATTCTGAGTCTTCACATTCATCTCCGGAAACAAGTGAACACCTTGGGAATAGAGAATGAACACCTCCGGATTTACATTTTCTACATAATCTAGATGTCTCTCATCCAATATCAGCTCAGCAACCTACTGATGTTCCATCCTCTTCTGTTCATCCGTCATCCACTGTTCAAACCACTCCACTTCAGCCCACACCTCCTCTTGTCAACCCACCCCCACCACCTATCATGGCAGCATGGTATGCTCCCTTAGTCCTTCCTGTACCATTAGTCAATCTTCCACAGGACTATCAGTCCAAAATCCCATTGTATGATGCGACCAATACTACAATAGCATCACAACATGTGGACAAGATGAATGACTAATTTGATAGAAATGAAATTGATGACGATTCTGTCAAACTTAGGTTATTTGCTCAAAGTCTGGGGGGAGAAGCAAGGAAATGGTTTAAAGGTTTAGCCCCCCATAGTATTAATGATCTCCAAGGCTTCCATCAAACATTCTTAAACAAATGGGAAGTGAGGAAGAATCCTCTCCAAGTTCTTGCTGACTATAACAATCTCCATAGGAACCCTGGGGAAGGTGTACAAGCTTATTGTACCATATTTAACAGTGTGTATAATGCACTTTCCCCTTAACTAAAACCTCCACAGGGCTCAGCTTTAAACAAATTTCCTGAAGGGTTTGATCCTGATATGACCTATTCACTCAGAGAAAGAGTTTTTTCAACCCTTGAAGATATGCAAAGAGGTGCTCTCTCTGTGGAAGTAAACTTAATGGAGAAGAGAGCAAGAATGAAAGCTGAAGAGAGAGTATCTTTCAGAGAGGAATCCGCCCCTACTACTTCAAGCTCAAAAATGGAAAGAATGATGGAAGAAATGATGAAGAAAATGAGCATTCTAGAGAGAGCGCAAGCAAGTCTAAATCAAAACGCTCCTCAAAACAGAAACCAAACCCAGAATCAGAATTTGAGAAGAAATCAGCCTCCAAACAGTCCCAGGGAAGATGATCAACAGATCACCCCTCCCTTTCATCAAAACTTTTTAAGTGAGGTTGAGGAAACAGATGAAATAACAGAGGATAATGATATAAACTTATTTGGGGTAGATGATGATGACTTTGAGGTTCATTGTGATAGGAAACAAGGCCTTTATACACCTTACGATGACAAAAGGGATGATAATGAAAGTTGTTGTCAAGACATGGAAAATTCCATGACAGAGCCTTCAAAGGAATATGAACTCAGAAGTAAATCTAATCAACAAACCCCCAGCAACAAAACCTCTGATAAGTCCTCTCAAGGTAGCATTGCAACCAAGCCTAAAACAGTCAAACCAAAAGACAAAACAGTGGCTGATAATTCTGGTAAAGGTAAAGAGAAAGACACTCAAAATCTTGAAAAACAGAGTGCAAACATCAGTAGTACTAGCACTTCAGCTAGTACTCCTATTACAACCGTTGTATCAAGTGTAGATAAAACAAATCAGCAAGCTGTTATTGCTGATAAAGTGGCAGTAAACAAGGCTGAAACCAACACCTTAAAGAATCAAATTCATTTCAGTCTGGAACAGGAAATCTCAAAGATTAAAATTTATGTTCCTTTGACTGAGTTAGCTGCCCAACATGTATATAGGTCCAAAATTTTGAAGGCTTTAAACATAGAGGAAAACGAGGATACACTCAATCTTAATGATGACCAACCAGATTTGATTTTTTGTCCAAAGATTGAAGGTAAATTTCTATAGGGGCCTGTCCCTCCCTTCTATGTAAGTTTGAACATTCATGACAAAATTCTGCATAATGCTATGCATGACTCAGGCGCTTCCCATAATTTAATGCCAAAAGCTGTAATGGAAAGCCTGGGTCTTGAAATTACCAGACCTTACAAAGACCTGTACTCCTTTGACTCAAGCAGAGTTAAATGTCTAGGATTGATCAAAGACCTCTGTGTTAATTTAGCCCAAATTCTAGCCAAGTGTTTGGTCATGGATGTTGTTGTGGCTGATGTACCCCCAAAGTATGGAATGCTTTTATCAAGATCTTGGGGGGCTAAGTTACAGGGGACCATGCAAATGGACATGACCTATGCGACTATCCCTGTTTTCAATCAGACTAGAAGACTTTACAGGGAGTCTCATATGCAATACACAGTTACAAGTCAAGACCGGCCTCAAAACTCTCCTCTGTATGCTGTAAGTTCAAGCCTTGATTCTTTTATCATGTTTAATGATGAAACCCTCACAGAACAAATCACTTTAACAGGGTTAATGGCTGAAACGGAGGAACAGGAATACAACGTTGAACTGTCAAAACAGTTTACTGTATTTGAAAATCCTAGCAAACCAAACACAGGTCTTGAACTACAAATCATCAATCCATTAAACTTAAATCTTGACAGTCACGAGAGCAATCCTCAACCCGATGAAAAACTTGAGGAGTCAAATCATACAAAGGACATGCACCAAATTGATAAAACTGAAAATGATCCTCTCTGGACTATGTATTTTGATGGGTCATGCACTAGAACAAATGCTGGTGCAGGTGTCTGGATTACTAACACTGAAAACAATCATACAGAATGTATTTCATGTAAATTAAACTTTCAGTGTTCCAACAACATAGCAGAATATGAATCCCTTCTCTTAGGCTTGCATCTCTTGAAAAAGTTAGGTGCCAAGAGAATCAATGTATATGGGGATTCTGAATTAATCATTAGGCAAGTCAATGGGGAGTATAATGCAAATCACCCCAGACTTAGGGCCTACAGGAATGATGTTATGGATCTTTTGAAAACATTTGAGGAGACCAACCTGACTTTTGTCCCAAGTAAAAGAAACATTGCAGCCCACAATTTAGCCTTTGCTGCTAGAACCTGCCCAATGCTATATGATGACACATCTCGGATTAAATTCAGACCAGCTGTCCCGGATAACAAGAAATATTGGCAGGTGTTTGATGGAGATAAACAAATAGAAGACTTCATGCAATTCAGAAATGAGTTTGAACTCCATAGCTCAGATTCAGACTATGATACAGACTGCAGTGAAGAAAATTTTCTTGGTGAAGAAGAACCATCTCCTGAGCTTGTAGATATTAACCTTCAGACTAGCAAACTTAGAAACCAAACAGAGTTGAGTGCAGAATCTGAAACAGAGGAGTTGGAAACTCTGCATTCTAAGGATGATAGTTTGCCCAAGGGTTTGGCCCCTCTAGAAGAATTGTTTGATTTTAGTGATGTGGCCAATAAACCTAAACTGGAACCTGTAGAAACTGAAGTGGAGGAATGTAATATAGGCAGTGAGAAAAAACCGAAAATGATCAAACTGTCCAAAACTTTGCCAGCTCAAATTAAACTCAAATACATAGAGTTGTTCAAAGAATTTTCTGATGTTTTTGCATGGAGTTACGAAGATCTTAAGTCCTATGACACTGAAATAATACAGCACAAAATCCCTCTTAAAGAAAACCAAAAACCATTCAAACAGAAACTGCGCAGAATAAACCCTGTAAAGTTGCCTTTGGTTAAAAAGGAAATCATGAAGATGTACGAAGCTGGTATTATTGTCCCTATTATATATTCTGAATGGGTATCTAATCTGGTGTCTGTTAGGAAGAAAACTGGAGAAATCAGGCTTTGTATAGACTTTAGAGATTTAAACAAAGCTTCATTAAAGGACAACTACCCTTTACCAAAAATGGATCATATTTTACAATGGGTGGTAGGGTCTAGAAGAATTTCTTTGCTGGATGGCTATTCAGGGTACAATCAGATCTTAGTTCACCCTGCTGAACAATTAAAGACAGCCTTCACTACACCTTGGGGCACCTTCATGTATGTGAAAATGCCTTTCGGTCTAATGAATGCTGGAGCAACCTTTCAAAGAGCCATGGACACAGCATTCTCGGAAGAATTGGGTTTCTTCATCATTATCTATCTTGATGATGTCACTGTGTTTTCAAAAACAGATGAAGAACACTTAGAGCATTTAAGAAAATTTTTCAAGAAGTGCAGAAAATTTGGGATATCTTTAAACCCTAAGAAGACTTTATTTGGTCTCCAAGAAGGTAAACTTCTTGGGCACATCATTTCTGAGGAGGGTATAAAGATAGATCCGCAGAGGATTGAGGCCATATTGCAAATCTCTCACCCTCGAAACATCAAAGAGCTGCAGTCTTTCATTGGAAAGATCAACTTTTTGAGAAGGTTCATCCCCAACTTAACTGAGCTCCTTAGGAATATCACAAACATGTTGAAGAAGGAGCAAGGGGTAAAATGGACCGTGGAGGCAAAGACATCTTTTGAGCTGGTGAAACAAGCGTTAACCAAGACACCGGTTCTCATAAGTCTCGATTTTTCTAAAGATTTTTATATCTTCTCATTTGCATCAGAACATACCATAGCTGTTGTCCTATTACAGAAAAATCCACAAGGACAAGAGTAGCCTATTGCATTCTTTAGTAAGGCATTGAGGGATGCCCCTTTGAAGTATAACATTATGGAAAAACAATCTTTTGCTTTGGTCAAAGCATTGAAAGACTTCAAAGTATACATCCTTCACTCACACATTATTTCCTTTGTCCCAAATTCAGTTGTTAAAGACATTCTAACACAGGACCCAGATGGTAAGAGAGGTAAGTGGATTGCTGTTATTCTTGAATATAATTTAGAGATAAAACCCACTAAGCTCATCAAAGGCCAAGGTCTAGCTAGATTAATGGCTGAGTCAAATTGTGAAGTTCTTGATATTAACATGATTAATGCTTTGGATGACCAAGAAGAATTCTCAGCTCCCATTGTTGAAGACCATTTTATGAATTCTCCTTGGTATACTGATATTGTTTATGTTTTTCTCAATCTGAATACACCTCTTGGTTTATCAAAAACAAAGGCAAGATTCCTAAAGTTAAAAGCTGTAAACTATTGCATTATTGATAAATGTCTTTATTGGAAAAATGCAAGTGGTATATTTCTTAAATGTTTGCCTGAGTTTGATGCAGAAAAGGTTAAGCAGGAATTCCATGAAGGAGAGTGTGGAGGTCATTTGTACTGGAAGTCAACAGCCAACAAAATTTTGAGGGCTGGTTTCTATTGGCCTACTATTTTTCCTGATATACACAAGATGACCACTACTTGCCATAAATGCCAATTGTTTGAAGGCAAGAGAAAATTACTACCCCTGCCTCTGCATCCAATCACTGTTGAAGCCCCTTTTCAACAGTGGGGACTTGACTTCATAGGAGAAATCCATCCACCATCTTCTGCCCAGCATAGGTGGATTCTTACTGCCACAAACTACTTCACTAAGTGGATAGAAGCCATTCGTTGTAGGCAGGCCAATGATTCAGTTATCATAAAATTTATGGAGACTAACATCCTCTCCAGATTTGGCTGTCCTACCAAGATCATCACAGACAATGCAGCAACGTTTGGATCAAAGAAAATGGTTGAATTCTGTCACAAGTATCATATAACATTGGGACATTCCACAGCCTATTACCCTCAGGGTAATGGACTTGCTGAATCTTCCAACAAAAGCTTAGTGAACATAATCAAGAAACTGTTGGAGGACAATAAAAAGTCTTGGCACAAAAAGTTGATCCATGCACTTTGGGCTGACAGACTAACTCTGAAAAAATCTATTGGTATGTCACCTTTTCAGCTGGTGTCTGGTACAGATGAAATTTTTCCCAATAGTCTTGGTGTACCAGTTATGAAGTTAATTCAAGAGTTGCAGACGGGAGAAAATGACCTGACCAGAAGAATAAATCAGACCATTCATCTTCAGCAAACCAGAGAGGAAGTGTATAACAAAGAATTGCAGAAAAAAGACAGTATCAAGAAGATATTTGATAGAAGAACAAAGGCCAGCAATTTCGCGATTGGGGACAAAGTTTTAAAGTGGGACTCAAGAAGGGAATAAAAGGGCAAGCACAGAAAAATTGACAACCTATGGCTTGGCCCTTACTCTATTCATTCAGTTGCTGGAAATAATGCATTTTTCTTGCAGGAACTGGATGGAACAGAATTGTTTGGGGGTCCTGTCAATGGCAAGATGCTTAAGCATTACTTCTCTTGATCCATTTTATGTTTTGAAGCCTTTTACCCTTTCCATTGTAAATATTTCATCCACCATTGCATTCAAAGTTATGAAAAATAAAAAAATACAAAAACAAGGAAAGGAAAGAAAAGAGGGCAGAATTGAAAACAAGAAAGGCACAGCCCCATGCCAAAAAGAGAAATAAATCTGAAAGTGTGCAAGCTTAAACGCCACTCCTCAAAACACACTTCTAGTTAGTCAAACTGCCTAATCTTGACTAATTAGCTTTCAATTTTCTGTTGATAGGGTAGTGAATTCGATTTGCCAAACTGTTCAATCTTGGCTTATCAGTAGATAGATTAGGATAGAAATGAAGGTTCAAACAAACTCAAAATCTGAACCAAAGTTTCCAAAGAGAGGTGACCCAAAACTGTTTTATTTTCTGAGTCATAAAAGAGAAAAAATGGTTCTAATTTGCCCAAAATCTGAATCAGAAAACAAGGAAGAATAGCTCAAACAAAGGCGAAAACAGAGCTGTAAAAAGAGGAGGCCATGATAAGAGACTTTCAAATCTTAAGCCTTACATTTTGTTTCTATTTTTTCTGCAAATAATAATCGATGTGCAGCTTGTTTTTATGCCATAGATCACAGCAAGTTAAACAGCTTAATCTTAACTTGACTGTTTTTCAATTTCTGCTTTAGAATTTAGAGAATGAAAGTCTGTTGGACAGTCTAATCCCAACAGACAATAGATTAGGTAGAGAAGAATCTGAGCTCAACTGTTTAATCTGAGTTCAGGAAGAAATAAGGAGTAGAATTAGATTAGTTTTTATGCTTTCAAAAGAACAAAATGTTGTGAAAAGAGTTTGCCAATTCAAGTGCACTCTGATGAAGAAAAAATATTAGATCAGTAGGATTGGGTAGGTAGAGGTTGTATTGATGAAGTTCATGTCTCTTTCATGACTGACATTATTTTTCAGAGCAAAGCAAGAGAAAATAATGGATCAGACACCAGTCAGCATCCCAGAGAAATCAAGTCTGAATTCTTGATGCCTTCAGGAAGGCACCATCCCCAGGTGGAGCCGCTGTTAGCCACCCATATTTTTCCTATCATATCAGTCGGTGGCTAAATATTCTTTGCAGCCTTCAAGAAACAAATTCAGTCCTAAATTTGTTGGTGCTTGAAGTCTTTTGGTGAAACTCATGTTGCTGGTTAAATCCTCATACCTGTTTCCTTCTCCAAACCCCTGATATCCTATAAAAATCCACAGTCAAATACTGCTGCATTCCCCTCTTTCCCCTCCCTTTCTTCCAACTTACCTCATTCTCCATTTTCCTTTTATTCATAAAAACCCAAAATTTCATGTTTCTCCCTTTCCATTTCATTAAAATCCCTTTTCTAAGGTTAAAAACCCACTTTTTAACCTTACCGAAACCTTCATTTCCTTCAAAAACCGTGAAAATACATAATTCCTATGTAAAGGTTTTCAGCCCCCGCGGGTTAAGCCCTTCACCCTTTTCATCCATAAACCCGAGCGCTAGAACCGCGCACAAAACCAAAGGGCACTTATCATTTCATTTTAAGTTTTCCGCCCAAACCTTTACAAAACATCAAAAATCGGGTTTTTATAAAGTTTTGTTTTATCCGCATGTGCAAATTAGTTTTAAACATGGGCCGTCGATCTGCTCCGTAGATCCGACGGAGCGGAATGTCGCTTGCCTGGTGGACCCCCTTTTTTCCCCACGCTGATTCCAAAAGCCACCGGTATCATTCCGCACCACCCTCCGCCGGCTGGTGGCTTTCTCCCATCGGCCAGCGATTCCATACGCTGGCCGACGTGTGTCCCCACACTGTTCCAAAACCGCCGCACCACCAAATCATTTCGCGCGTTAATCTTTGTACCATAGCCACGCAACGGAATCCACCTCCACCGTCTAATCTGGGCCCTCCCATCTGACGGCTGTCGATCTTCTGACCTACTCGACCTTTAACCAACATGCGTGCACGTTAACACAGTCATCGCGCGGCCAAAATTTGATCTCCGCCGTCGATCTCTGCAGATCGACGGCTCACGTTCATTTCCCTGATTCCACGTCCCAGTCAACATATCTCCGCCGCTGACTTGTCCAATCGCCCCCGACCGTTGATCACAATGCGATCGACGGCTCTGATCGCTCCATTTTCCCGCACGCCCTCCGATGCAGTAAACCAAATACGCAGGATTATATAACGTTTTTTCTTGTTTTTGCAGATTTGAATGTATTCTCTGCCTTGTCCAAAGAAGATTCGGCGACAGAGGGTGACTACCCTCCTTTGTTCATTTCCTCTGAGGAAGATCATCTGCAGGGGTAAATATCATGTTTCATTGATGATTATTAGGCATCGATACCTTACAGGCCCTACGCAGCCCTGCACAAGCAGAAAAAATCGTGAAAATCAATGCAGAAAAAGAGTATCAGAGGTTGAAGACCAAGAATGAACCAGAACAGAAGATTAGTGGACAGATTTGTGGGGATTAAGGCTAAGACAGTTATCAAACGCCTAATCCTCGATCTAAAAACACGATTTGAAGGAAAATCTAAAGTGTTTTATCAGGAAACCCTTCCCCGCCACGGATGGAAGCAAATTGATTCTTCCCACCAACTAAAGCGCCACCTGTGCCTCGAAGTATTCCATCAAGAGCTGAATTTATTGATCAAAATCAGACATTTTGCCTCGACACAGCCAAAGGAGTTATTTCTGCCAGGAAATTAATGACAAAATGTCGGCAGAGCAACCCTATTGATACACAGAGCCTCAAAAGTCTAAAAAAGCTCCCACCGAGCTAAATTCATGAGTATAAATCATTTAATACAGAGGAACACCTGTATAATTCTTTGTTGAGCCCCTCGATGGCCAAGAAGACATTAATATCTGAATTAATTAGTTTTTTAGATTTTTTCATCAGATCTCACCTCCTCATCTTTCTATAAATACTACCATAGAAGATGAGTGAGGGGTTGGTTGTTGGTTGGTTGTTAATATAAATTGTTGAAGCATTGTAATTGCCACTGAGCTGAAAACTCTTGATTGTAGATAGGATTTCACTGGCTCTTGGAGCTCTGCTTGTAACAGATAGGTTAGGTTGTGAAGAGATATGGATTAAAACATTGGACCTGAAGATTGTAACTGGTTTGAAGCATCAATACAAGCTGATTTATGGGATCCTGGTCTATGCTGATGGTGATGTTATTCTCACTGTAACTTGTATTTTGTTTCCGTTTTCAATTTGTTTAATTTTCCACTATAAATAACAGTTTGAACAGGGTTAGGACCTACTGTATATCAGTAACCTTCTCTGGCTGAGAAACCTTTATTTAAATGTTTTCTTTCAACTGTGTTATTTGAAAATGATTTAATTTGGTTTAAGTACAGGGATGTTGGCGTTCCCTCATCTCTTTGTCTTAGCTGAATGTTATTTTTAAATGTTACTTTCAATATATGATTGTGTGAAGATGAATTGAGGAAATTAAGGTTAGCCCTGAGTCCCTCTCTTACTCGCTAAACTATTTGATTGTTTCCCTTAGGATGTGTTAAAAGCTGAGTAGTTTCGAAGTGCTTATCAGATCTTAGACCATTCTGTGTTATATTTGTGTTTCCCTTTGTTTTTATATGTTTTTTCTATCATAAGTGTATCAAAGGCTGGATAGTTTCAAAGTACTTACCAGATCCTAGTTTTCTTCTATGTTTTTCTTAAGTGCCTGGTCAAAGGCTGGCTAGTTTCAAAGTACTTACCAGATCCTGGGCTGCTCTTTATTCTGCATCTGTCATTTCCCTTTCTTATTGTATCACTCCATTCCATAAATCAAACTTTAAAGAGATCCTTAGGCATAGATGACTTGCCCCATAGACCACTCTTGAACCTGATTGTTTCAATTAAATCCTCTTATGACTCCATAACCCAATGGACTGAAAACTTGCCATCATCTTTCTTCTTGATCAAAGATTATTCTGTTTGCTTGCAACTTCTCACTTTTGAACCTATTTTCATATAGATCTTTCCGCCTCAGCCAGTAACTATGTTCAACCATCCAAAAAAACCAAACAAACCCTTGGTCTTCATAACTAGCCTAATATCATTACCCTAAAACTTCAAAGACAAATCCATCTTCGTACATATTGGAGAGATCCCTCTCCAGATTCAGGAGGGCTAGATCCTAGAATCCCAAAGTTGGTTGAAATGATGTTAACTCTGTGTTCAGACTTTTTCCAATCTTGCTGATTACAGAGACCTAACAGTATGTAAAGCCATTGGGATATGGAGTCAAACAAAAGTCAAGGGTGTCTTAAAGATGAATCAAAGTGCAGTGCAAGGCCAATCTATCAAGGTGAAAGGATCCTTTAAGTTTATGAGTGAAGTGGGATGGACATTAAGTTGTGAATTAGATAGGGAAAAGGGAAATCAAGAATCCTTTGTCAAATACCTAAGAATAGGGAGGTCTTGAATATGATCAGCACAAGATACTAAACATGAGCTAGGGAAAACCATTTACTCTATGATAATATATTAAACCAATAAACATTCAAGATAAACATTTTAGTGAAGCATAGAAGCATTAGAACTCTTAACTTTAGAAATTTGCCTTCAGAATTTGGGGAAAAACACACAAGGTAGCACAATAACTCAATTTATGAAGAGGGAACTCCTAAACATCATAAAAAAAGCTATAAGATCTATGAAACAAGTTGATAAGCATGGACAAAGGGCAAGATAGAACGAGACCTCTTTGACTTAACCTAGCAAACAATATTTCAAAGAAAAGGCTTCAGGATAGGGTTCTGAAAGCTTCAAACAAGAAGGGCATACCGTGAATCATATTTGTAAACTAACATACTAACCATTCATGAAAAAAAACAATTTTTAGTGAACCTAAGGAGAAATCAAGAATTCCTTAAGCAGACCAAACAGAAGGAAACATCAAGGCTATAACAAACAGGAGGATTGAGGTACCTCAAAGAGCATGTCTCAACCTATACTTTTCTGATTATAGAAGCTAAGAGAATATGAAACATAATGATAACAAGGGAAAAAATAGACAAATTAGGAAGACATCACCATTCACCAAGCTAAGGAATCCTGCAAACAAGCTTCTCCATCATCAAGCCAAACAAGCCATTCATCAACTCCACAACTCCAATTTCTTCTCCAAGCTCATAAAACCATGTATATTTCTCTTCAAGCTCATCAAATGCAAACAAAATAAATGGGGGCCTCATGCTCTATCTATGGAGCAAAGGAGGAATAAAACCCTAAATGTGGTAGGAAAATGTCAAATATAATGATAAATGTCATTTATGTCTAAGAGACCATGCAAGGCCCAAGCCACATAATATCCTAAGAAATAAATCCAAAAATAACTATTTGCACCTAATTCTAGAGTAATTTTCATCAAAAAACTCAAAAATATCTATTTTCAATAAATGAGTGTGTTTGGTTGAATTTTGGTCCAAAACACACTAGGCAGCCTCTGTGCGCAACGCCACTTCAGCAGAAAATAAGGTCTCTTATGGCTAATTTTGGACCCCTTCCCGATACCGGTGGCTCCGTGATGGCTTGTTGGAAATCCTGATGAGTCTACTTCCAGAAATGCTTGATTTTTGCTGAGTGGATGCTATTTACCTATTCAAAAACCAATTTTCACAACACTTTTATGTGCGCATTGCATGGTCTGAAAATGAGGCAGAAAGGTCAAAATGTTGATGTTTTTTGACCTTTTGGGGGGTCAAAAATGCTCCAAATGATCTAAAAATTGGTGAGCATAATGGAGGTGATGTGAGGAATCTGAAAATGCAAATTTTGTGAGCTGAGGATGCACCAATTTTGTGTGTAGCACCTAGGGTTTTGCACACAGAGGCGTCAAAATTTCAAAAAGACAAAATTTTGTTCAAATTTCCCCAAAATTGGTGGAGAGGTCCCTCAAGAGGTCTTGGACACCTATTGAGACGCTTTAGCCAAAACCCCAAGGCCATCATTCACTTTTTCCCTTTTTAGGTTTTCCAACTCCATGAGGGTTTCTTTCAGTTTGGCACAAGCAAGCCTGTTTTTCCTTGCATAGTGCTTGGTCATTTTCTTTTGGAGAGCAAGGCCCCTTTTCACCTTCTTAAAATGTTTGTGCTCCTCCTTGTAATACTGAATGACACCTTGTGCCATGCCAAAATCTCTTTCCCACTCCCTAAGTTGTGCATCTTTTTATAAAAGTAGCAATCTTGTGGTCATCTTTTTATCCTCATTGTCACTGTCTAGATCAATGAATTGAGGCTCTTGAGAAGTCTTCTTGATTCTTTTTCTTCTCCTTACCTTTACATGTTGCTAACCTTTGTCCCTCTTTTCCTTACCTTTGTCCTTGGGATTGATAGCTGGAGGAGAGATGGCCCCTTGCCTTTTTTAGGCAGAAAACACATCCCTTTTTCCTCTATGGTATGTGTATGTGAGAGGAGTCATGATGGTTTTATCATTTTTGTCATGAATTCTATGAGTCACTTTATGTCCCATTGGGTCACTGCTTTGTTGACCTTCAGCATCATCATCATCATTGTCTTCCTCATTTTTTTCTTCACTGTCATTTTGGCCTTCAAACTGATCATTGCCCTCTTTACTTGCCTCTTTTTGGCTCTATCCTTCACTAAGGTCCTCTTCTTTGTCATTTCCTGCACTGTCACTTTGAGTTTCTTGGTCATTTAGAAGCTGATTAGTGTCATGACAATCATGACAGCTATCATGACTGTCATGACTATTTCCTTTCTCATCACTGACTGTTTCATTTATGTTATTGCCTTGGTCATTTTCTGCCTCTTCAAAGTCAGTTTCAGCCTCGTCATCTGCCTGTTCTTGGTCTTCTATTTCTTCATCACCTCCCTCTGTTTCCTCAAGTTGATTATCTTCATTCACTTCATCACTGTTTGCACTATTATTGTGCTCACTTTCATGCTCATGTACCTTCTTTTCTTGGTTGTCCTGGGCACTCTGTTGTTGACTGTCATCCTCACCATTCCCTTCATTGTCTTCGGTGTCTTCATCTTGTTCATTATCAACACCTTTTTCTACACTCGGGAGTGGCTTATTTGTATCATCATTATCACTATCTTGCTCCAATTTTTCACTGTCTTTTCCTTCATGGCTGTCATGTTCACATCTCTCCTCCATGTCATCACCATCTTCCTGCTCTTCCTCATTATACTTTGTATCTACCTCACTATTTTCATCACTTCCCTCATCATCTTCTTTCTCTTCATTGTTGTTGTCATCTCCTTGTTCTTCATTTAAGTCTGTTTCTGCCTCACTGTTTTCTTCCTCTCCACTATCATATGTTTGCCCCTCATTATTACTTCTACCTCCTTATTCATCACTACCACTGTCATTATCTTCACTTGATGCATCAGGAAAAGAGGAAAGAGGTAGGTTTTATTGTGTAGAAGGCATAGGAGGAGGTGCTGGAGGAGTGGAGGTAAGTGACTGTGAGGTGGAGGGGAAATTTTGCTAAATGAAGGCTTGGGGATTGGAAAATACATCATGTGAGATAAAAACTTCCCAAGGAATTCCCTGTTGCTCCAGCTGGTGCTGAAAAATCATCTTAATCAAGGAGTGGTGAAAAAGTATCTACATTTGGTGGGCATAACTCCTCTTCTTGACTACTGAAGCCATCTTTTCAATGCTCCTAAAGAGATAGTATGGTAGGTTTAGCAATTGAAGTGCATTAGCTGCCTTATATGATATGAATAAACCATGGATTACCTCCCCTCACAAGTGAAATATTTGATGATATGCCTCATCAATAGGGCATACCTCTATAGCAGGTGGGAGAAGGGGAAAATAGCCTTTCAGCCTTATTGACATCTAGGTTTGAGGAAGGGCTCATAGTAGCTGAAGGCAAACTTATTATGTTTGAACCATCTCTCGCCAATGTCTGGTATACCTTTGGCTTTAGCAATGGATTCAGATGACAGTTCAAAATTTACTCATGCTAGGTTGACTTGGTGGTTTTTTATGCTGAGAACAAACAACCTAGTCAAGATTGAGTGGCTTTGGACCTGTTTAACCTTCTCAAAAAACTGGTAGCATCCAACATCTTGAAAACATTTAAGTATCATTGGTGAAGAGGTGATTTGAATGGTATCCAAGGGCTCAAATTTGTTAGTCCTTCCTCCCTTGTGCTTTGGCATTATAGGCCTTTGACCTTCATCACTATTGGCACTTATTTCTTCCTCATACATGGTTACTGGTCTAGAACAAAAGGATTTTTAGCTTGGTGATGGTCTTTAGGTTCAAGGAGGGAAAATGAGTGATGTGAGGGAAAAATGAAGTAGGTATAGGGAAGTTTTATAGTTTAGAAGGAGGGTCACTGTTTTTGAGTGTCTTGACAAAAATGAAAACTCTTTACTTGGTATTTCCTTGCCCTAGAGGGTCAAAGGCTTGATTGGCATGAAGGTTAGGGTTGGACCAAGTTTTTAGGTTTCTGAACTTCTCCCTTGATTATGCATGCAAAAGAAAAATTTGGAGGGGAAAAAAGAAGGGCCACCAACCTTGTCTAGCCCTTTGCAGGAGTTTGGAGGCAAAAAAAATTCTTTTGGGCACCTTTGGGAAATTTTGACAAAAAACTGCAGGTGTGTAGCACCACCTGACTTCCCGTTCAAGTCAGGCCCTCCTATGTGTAGCGTCGAGTCAGGTCGGGTCGGGCTGGCAAGCTTGTGCGCAGCGCTTGAGGCCTTCAGTGGGTGATTCGGGTGGTTAAATGGCCTGTCAGGCCCCGTTGGAGGGTAGCGCCGTGCGAAATGGCGGGCAGTCGGGCCGACCTGAGTCTATGTGCAGCGCCCTCACAGGGGCGTAGCGCCACCCTCCCAGTGCGCAATGCAGTGTAAAATAACACTATTGATGCCTCCTCTATGCGTAGTGCTGACGGCTAGGTGCATAGCGCCTCCATCGGTGCGTAGCGCCTGAAAAATTTCACCCAAGTTGCCCAAAAACCCTAAAAAACTTCTTCCACAGCTCTCTTCTTCTTTGCAAAGATGAATATGAAATGGAAGATAGGGAGAGGAGAATTTATACTCCTTGTTATTTTCTTTTTGGGTCCTTTTCTCCTGTTGGTGGCAGTGTTCTAAAAATATGGCACTTTTTGTCTTGCTGAAGCATTCTGATGTCACCACTCAGATTGACAAACTTCCTGAAGAAGCTAAAACTGTACCTCTTATCCATATTTGGAAATATGAACCCTTTTCATGACTTATAAGACTCATACAGAGAAAATTTGTGATTATTTTTCCATGTCTTCCTTTGACTAACATTCTGTCATGTTTTCTCTGTGAGGTAATGAGAAAAACCTCCTGGTGGAAAAAAGCCTAGCAGCAAAACATCAACCTTTTTAGTATTCATGCGTGCCATCTTGGTGAGAAACATTTGATTTTTTTTTTCCTTACCATTTTTCCTATAGGTGACCTTTAGTGACAGTCCTGTAGAAGTGTCACTCAGGCTTAATCTATCTCTTGCAAAATATACCTTTGATAAGGAAACCTTTATTGGGGTTTTACTACCCTACTTAAAACCAATGGTATATTTGTTCCTTAGACCACTTTGACAATTATGTATGTCTAGTGAGGGGGGTGAGCTATTTAAACCATTTTTGTGTCTTGCCTGGCCACTTTTTTTTTTAAAGGTGCCTACACAACTTCTTCCTTTTGATCACTGTCTCTTTTGGATTTGGAAAACTTATTTTATCAACAATGAACCTATGCTTGTCATAGTTGCCTCCTTGGGCAATTGTACCTCATGCTTGCCTCCTTTGACCATTTGAAAATGCCTTTGCTTGTTCTTTTGAGAAGTCAAACCCTTGAACTAATATTCCTAGTCATTTTTGTCTTTTGTTGAGGTGCTTGAAACCCTTGACATGCCATCTGTTGTTATGAAGGAGGCCCTTTGTCATCATTTGACCATTTTTGTCAATCTTTCCAAACTCCTAGGTTTTAGGGTTGTTAGAAAAAATTTAGTGTTGTCTTCTAAGTTATAAAAAACTTCTCAAACATCATTTATTATTTCTAAAGAATCTTCAATTCTTCATTGATGGAGTGGATGTGACCTTTTCCCTTGTAGACCTAGTACTAATTACATGTTTGTTCAAAGGTGTCACAAACCCTGATCCTTTTCAAACATATACCTTGCTACTTTCTTCTTTGCTGTGAATGGTTTTCTTGTGATGGTCTTCCCATTTCCTTACCTTTTTCCACGCTGATGGCCATTTGATTCTTTTTCAAAAATGTGGGCAAGGGGCAGCTGTCCCCCTGCAAGATTTGTGCTTTAGGCCAAAAGGCCTCCTTGAGTGACCTGTTTGATCAGATTTGGACAAAATCACTTGTCCTTTTCTTCGTTGAATTCAATTTCTTCATACTGGAAAAAAAAGAGTTTTTACGATACCAAATCCACCCTATGACTTTATGAAACCCTAGGTGAACTAATGGAAGGCTTCTTGGACTTGGCTTTTGGACTGAGACCTAGAATTTGGGATCATCAAGTGTAAGATAGATTTTATGATAAAATAATGTATTTAAGATCCAAAACCCAATGTACTTGTTTTATCTAAAGATCCTATAGAGATAGTTTGAGACGATCGGTGTTTGGGAGTATTTTGGGAGACACAACAAAGCTATTTGATTGGGGGGCTTAGGTAGCAGTGGGGGTTTTTAGGCAAATAAAAAATAAAGGATTTGGGTTAAAGGTGACAAGATATAGACAAAATGAGTGACATGATACCTTAATGGGTTTTCTGGGAATGGTAAGAAAATCTAGACAGGATGAAATGGTGAAATAGTGAAAATTTATCTTAAGGATAATGAAGGGAGTGATATTTCTAGAACTCACAATGTCTATGAACTTTGTTTCTAGAAATCTTGGGATAATCATCTAGTCATCAAAAAAGGGAAAAATTACTGATAACTAACATTTATGATAAGAGAAAAGGAATATGTGATGTGATTCCAAGAGGGAGTTGACATGGCAGGTAAGGTGGGACCTAACCATATTGAAAATCGCAAATATTAAGTTTTAGCTATAAGCAGAGGAGGTAAACTCTAAATCCTGCGAAGTACGAAGTGCGGGGAGAGGGAGGCGACATGGAAAGTAAGGTGGGACCAACTGTATCACACATCGCAAATCTTAAGTTTCAGCTATAAGTAGCGGAGGTAAACTCTAAAATTTGCGAAGTGCGGGGAGAGGGACCCACCCACATTGTAATTGCAGGTCGGAAGGTTTCTACGGTAAGGTAATATGTATGAGGTTTCATATTATATGATCTATAATGCAAGTAGCCTGAAGTGGGGGGTAGAGCTCTGTGGGGCCAACCGCATCCCAAATTAAGAAAAATACATTGCAGGTGCTTAACAGTAAGTTATAAAATGTGTGATGCGATATATCGCAAATTGGAGATTACAAATTTTAAGGTTTAGCGAAATTGAATAAGTTATAATTTGTGAAATGCGATGTATGGTGGGGGAAAAGGTGACGTTTCAAGGAGAATGGCCCCACTTTAATCGCAATCAGGGAAATGGGAAGGCAGAGGTATAACAATGATATAGCGAAGAAAAGGTAAAGTAGAAATATAAAGCAGAAAGGTGGAAAAGGGTGAATTTTAATGTTTTTAAAGGAAAATAAAATGAAAAGGAAGTGTGGTGGGTGAATGGGTTGTACCGTCATTTCACATCACACTTCGATGACTTTAACATTTACCTTTTGCACTTATCTTGCAAAACTTGCGATCTGCGATTGTGATTTAATCTCCATCGTTGATCGATGCTCAGATGAACAGTCCTCATTGCTCCCTTATTGTGGTTTTCTGACTTTGTTTCTTTGGTCATGCCTGTTCATTTATTTCTATTTTTTCATAGAATACTTGACCCATTCATGACTTGACATGCTTTAGCATTCACGACTCGACCCGAACGTGCACGAGTTGACCCAATCACGTTCATGACTCTGCCTAGCACGTTGACGACTCTACCTTTGTTGTTTTTCTTCCTTAACTAATTCTTTCCTGCTTCTATGCCCCTCTTTTATGATTTTCTTACTGTATTATTTCCTTATCAGAAACATTTTCCCCTTCTACTGAACTGAAAGGCACATAGATTCTTTTGAAGATATTGAAAGTCATGATTTCCCATTTTTCCTGAAATGATAGCCATGGAATATTATTTTTAGTATGAAAGACCTGAGAAAATAATCAGTCACCTAGTGATACTATGAAATACAAGAATCTAACAGTGGCTCCAGCTGGGGATGGCAGCTCCTTTAGGAGGTGTCAAGAACAATGTAGACTAGTAGCCTGATCCAATGGGTTGATCCCACAACTCGTATCTTGATCTATCAGGAAACTTAGTGGCTGGAAACTAATTGATTGTTCCTCCTAAATTTGAGTGATAAAAAAAGACCACATGCTTGGCCAACCAGCTTATCAGCATACTGAAATCTGAACTGAAACTACAGTTGAAACTATCCAATGTAAGCCATCAAGCTAAACATATTGTTTCACCTTGAAAACTTGAATGGTGAAACCAGAGCTAAGCTGAAACTAAATTTTGAAACATACTGATATGAAAATGAAAAGCAGTCTAAAACTAAAACTTGAAAGATGCTTAGAGTACTAAGCTTATTTGCACACCTAAATACCCTAATCTAACTTGGAGATTATATGTATACTAAGTGAACTCCTTTCTCCAATGCAACCAATCAAGTAAATGACTACATGATTTATTCTTGTTCACTTTTTTTAGTAGGCTGAAAAAACAAAAGGGCCACTCCCATCTTACTTGCCTTTGAACAGCAGTGCTCAAAATCTTCCTTAAAATTTGTAACAAACCATTCCTGGTATAGCATACTCCTTCCTCATATGACTCTAGGAAACCAACAAAAGGATCTTGTAATAGTACCTAGCCCTGAGGATTCAAATAACAAACTTCATCTAGGGCTACTCCTTGTTCCACTTTGTGATGCTTAGGATCCTTCTGAAAGAGAATATATATATATATATATATATATTATTCATGTTCATTCAACATGGCATCCTCATTATATACCCCTATGTTTTCCTCAAGAAAACTTTATATGTCTTGACTGAGTTGGCTGAATTCTGTTTGAAGGCCATCATTTTGATGAATAGGAGCACTTTCTGGAAATAAGCCTTCTTGAGAAGGTGGAACAACATTAGTATCAATCTGTTCTTTTGTTTCTTCATGGGGAAACGCTTCAGTACATAAATCAGCAGTAGAACAAGTAGATATAATATCTTTATTACATAAATATTTAGAGGTTAGCTCCATGCTTAGAATCTCATTGATTTCCTCTTTAGTTAAAGGAGGACGGAGTCTTTGTTTTCTTTGGATTGAACAACCATTGTTTTATTTCTCTTGTGAAGACTGATCATGAGGATGAATGTCTTCGTTAGACTCATAAAAAAGAGCAGATGAGTTATCATTTTTCCCCACAGAGAGATCTTGTAGATCTTCTTTCATTTCCTGATTTCTTTCATTTTCAACTAACTTCTCTTTATTATCATGACAGCTAACTTGAGAATGAAATTCATAAATTTCTTCTAAGAGATCCTCAGGATGCCAATTTCCTAGATCTTCATCAATATTTACAAGGTATTGTATTAGATCCTCATACTTATCACAACAATTTTCAGCTAATGATAAAGATGGAGAATTTTTTTTATAATGCTCATAAAACACCTTGTGGAAATATTTTAAAGAAAACAAACTACCAGGGTTCAAACCTTCATAGAATTCCCTCTCTTTCCCTTCCAATTTTTCCATGAACATCTTCATGAGGCAGTCCTCATTCCATTCTGTTATAGGTCAATTTGGGCACCATTCCCAATGACTTGGTTAACTGGGCATCATCTCTAGGACCAATGATTAAGGTTCTATCATTCCCTATCATTTCAAGTTGCTACATGCTCTAAGACATGAACATGACAAATCAAGCAAGGCTTTCATCAAACAAAGGTTTCCAAAGTTTGAAGTTCATTATATAACATGTGAGAGCTCACCAACGCAGTCTCTAAAGGGGCTAATTATGTTTCATATGTATGTAGCCCCATGCAAGGCTGCTCTACAAAGAACTTCTCGACATTCACAGGTGTGTTGGTCACATTGGGAGCGAAATTCTCATTGTTCCAAAATCTCCACTTGGCCAGTGCCTTCTAGAAGAGTTCACATGTGTCAAGCTTCAAATCCAAGTGTCCATTTGACATCTACAAGATTGGAAACATGTCTTGCCTATTATTGGAAAGTCATTGATTGCAAAACAACCTTCAGTTCATCTATAAATTGAGCACAGATCTGAGTGCTTGGAAAGGAATAATTTGAGTAGAGAAATGCTAGAGAATTTTCAATTGAGAGCTAGATTTGTGTAACAGATGCTGGAGAGATTTATACTGTGATGAGGCTTGGGACCATTGCTGGAAGGGTCACTTAAAATTAGTCACTTTGTCGTAGCCTCTCCTTCTATCATTAATAAAGAATACAACTTATTTTTCCCTATCTGCATCTGTATTGGCTTTGATTTTCCATATTGCAAGATCTTGGTTGATGTATATGGTTTATTCTTTACTGATTTAGCAAACTAACTTGAATAGACATATGTATTATTGCATCTTCTATTATTTTAGTGTTCTTTCTTGTAGGAAGAATTTTGCACAAACCGCTTGAATTTGAAGCTACAATGGAAGCGACATAAGGAGGCATTTAGAAGCGCTTGGATAACAAGTAACCTTCTAATCCTTTCTGTGTGTTTGTTCTTAGTTAGGAGAAATAGTCGTATAGTCTTTAATCTGTTGTTCTAGACTAGCCCAATTCACAATTCTGGCCCAACAAATTCGTGACTCTGCTGGGGATAATTTCTCTTAGTTCTAGGTGTTTAAGCCTTTGATTTGCTTTTTTTATCCACCCAGTAGTTGTTACTCATAAAAATTAAACTTTTTCAAATCCAATTTGCAAATAAAGTGAGTTAAACAGTAGTATTTTTCCTTATACACTGAACCCAACGCACCCTTGGACACGACACAATGTTTTGCATAGCACTGTCTCCCTTTCAAGCCTGCGTTGCAGAGCACTATCTCCCCTTTGAGACTGTTTTGACTCCTGAAACCATCCATATTCCTTTGAATTTGCATTTTTAATTTTCTTCAGGTTGTTTTTTGTTGTGTTTTGAAAATTTTTATCCTCATATTGACCAGTGAATCTATATACTTCTTCCTCCTTTGAATGAAAATTTGTTTAATGTTTGTTTAAAACATTTTTCCTTATCATTGACAAGTTGATTTCAAAGTATTTTTTATGGTCGCATTAGATCTCTTTTGCTTTTGAAATAGGAAATTGTCGTAAAATCTTCATTTTCTTGATAGGAGAAATTGTTGTTAAAGTCCTCATTTTTCCTTCAAAAGAGAAATTGTTGTTTGTGTTCTTCATTTCTCGAAAGTAAAGGGCATTTAAATTATTGATTTAGTGCACTCAGTTTCCTTTCTGCATTCATAACATTAAGGAAACTGAATAGGAAAAACTTGCATTTGCATGTAGAATTTTGTGTGTTTTGCAAAAGGAACATTAGAAAATCTGCATTTAGTTTGTGCTCATTGACTGTTCATTGATTTGTTTGCTCACAAATTATTTGCTTTCTTCCCTTAGTAGCTAGGATTTTCATTGAAGAAACTGAAAGTGAAAGATTTTTTATCATTCTGAGTTTTCATTTTAGGAATTTCATACACATCATCGCGGTGAACCTTTGAAAGGAAAATTTTTAAGCAAGATCAACCTAAAATTAATCTCAATTTATCTAACAAAGCATTGGAACCATAACGATAACATTTAGAAGGTCTAGGCTAGAGACGTGTTGTGATGTCGTAAAACATAGCAGTTGTCGTTAACTTGTCTGCGATACTTTCCGAGTGTGATACCTCACTCCACATACGTAAGTATATCATAGCTCGTCCACGTACTTTTGGGTATATCAGGTGGTGTAACAGTACGATAAGTATAAAGGGGTGCTCTCGCTATGCGGTTTCACATCAGACAGTGCTAATACGGACTTGGGCCTCCATGTACCATTGGGTATATTTGGGAGGACAAATTTTAGGTGCTATCCATCCATAATGAACTGAGTCAGCCACCTTGTAAATTTTGATACACTGAACACAGCATTCAATGAGATTGCTTGCCTGTACTTCTTGGTTCTCCAGGGGGTATTCTACAGTTCACGGTTTCTTGGTAAACCCCTTTGCCTTGCATTACCCATTTATTTTTTTTATTTGTTTTTGGTTAAAATAAATCACTAATCATGGAAGAAAAAAATCTTATCCCCTGTCATTTGTGTAGATTAGCTTTAAAACCACCTTTACCACCAAAAGTTACTTCTGTTAGGCGAAGGTGATCACGACTTGCCGAATCAAGTACAATCTGTACCTCTGGTGAAGCATCATATTTTAATAAACCAGAGTTATCTCAAACTGTTTCTACACATCTCGGTTCATCTACTGTTGTCCTAACGGAGTCTTCACAGCTACCCGTGGTCACGATCCATCCAATCAGTGAGACCGTACCTCCTGGACCCGACGTTTTTGAAACACAAACTAATCCAGATCATGTCTCTTCTTTGCCAGAAAATATGAATCTAGAAGTCAAACAATCGGAAATTTTTCCTACCTTGGTCATCCCACAAATTTATGTATCCATTGAAACTCCTATATCACATAGTCAACCGTCTGACATATACTTTGGGCCTGACGGTGAAATACTTCCACCTGGTTTAATTGCGATTGAAGAAATCCCACAATACAATACACCTTTAACTACAACCCATTTTGGGGGGGACCTTTACCTGTACGAGTATTTTCCTCAATCATTTCCATCTGCTTTTGTTAATCCTATTCCCATTCAATCTCCTGTTGATTTTAAAGGGTATACATTTGGTCAATAAACCATGTCTAAACCAACATCTTCGGTTGGGACATCTGTTCCAATTACATCAGCTCCTACCCTCGCTACTCCGTAGATGTTCACAACTTCACTAGAGTCATATTTGCATGGTGGCCCTATGGTCCCATCAGGTTACAAATCATTATCTGGCACTTTCTCTAGTGCATCTTTAATACCATGGTATTTACCAATGTCATCATATGGTATTTTAAATGGTAATATTATCATCAGTGCTAAACGGCTTGATTCATTATATACATCATCAGGGCAATATCAAGTCGGTCCTTCTGGGTCAATTCCTTCAAGTACCATATCAACTGGACTCCCAGCATTTGGAGAGAATTATTTTCTGTCTTATTATTATCCTCATGCTGGGGGGCAGCTTTTGGTCACCCAATATGACAGTACTCAGTCACTTTTTAGTCATTCTAATGTTGACTTGAATGTTTGTCAATGGCAACCAACTCTGCCTATCCAACCACAAATGGTTGTACACTCGTATCAACTAGTTCAACCTGTTATGCCCACTTCATTACCACTTGTTAATACATCTTTACCCCTGTTACAGAATCAAAATATTGTACATAAACCTTATCAATCGGGTTCTTTAACTCAATATCATCAAATGTTGGGTCCATAGACTCCAAATCCTTTGGTTAATTTACAACAACCTGTATCAGGAATTATTTATTCACAAGCTTGTCTACCATTTTATGGGGTGTCACAACCGCAACCTGGTTATACATATCAACCGAATCTAAGTTATCCTAATTTGGGTTATAACATTGCTGGACAGACCCCTTGGCAACCTCAGGCGCAAATGCCTCAAACTTAATTTCAACAGGTATCATATCTAGGTTTTGGTCAACAGAATCCTCAAGCGTTTACTATACAAAAAAACCTGTATCTGGGTTACCAGCAGCAAATTCCTTATGCTGGTGCTCAAAAGCCTGTTGCTCAAGCAATTCCATCTTACCCTAGCTATGATCAACCTAACCTTAATAGACAGTTTCCTTTTGTTGCAACTTTAGAATTACCAGATTTAAATCGGTTAACCAATGATCCTATCAACTATGCTCCTTGGTGGTCGATTATACCTCATAAATTACCCTTTGTTATTCCTAAATTCAATGGAAACCCTGGAGAAGATCTGTTGACTCATGCCATGACTTATCATTTATGGTGTTCATCAAACTCCCTGAATGATGATTCTGTTCGACTACGTCTTTTACAGCGTATGCTCATAGGTCCAGCTACTAAATGGTACATTGAATTACCTAGAGCTTCTTTTGACAATTTCACTACCCTGGCTACAGTATTTTTGACCCATTTCCAGTTACCTATCAGATACGAAACTAGAACGGAACTCTTGACCAACTTCAAATAGACTAATGCGACTCACATCTTTGATCATATTCATGAGTGACATCGTCGTCGACGAATGGTTAAGAAATTTGTTCTGAATCAGCTACTTGTTGAATGGTTAATTAAGTCCATGTTACCATCTATAAATGAGGATGTGGCTAAGGGTGGCGTCCTCACAGAAGAGCAAGCTATCGCTTGTGTGCAATATTTAGACTTGATTTACACTCAGTCTGGCACGCTCTATGAAAAAATTCCTAATGCACCGCGATCTAATTTCAATATTCCTCCTCAATTAAAGGAATCTCATGCCAAAGAAAAATTTATAGGAACTGCCAACACACACCATACTACTTCATTTGATCCTTCTCCTACTTCTGAAATTAATGCCATGTCATTTGACAAAGGCAAAGGTGACAAGCAACCAAGAAGTAAGAAAAAGGGGAAATAAAAGAAAAAGAAAACTTCTAACCTGCAGGAAAGAGCATCTGATCAACCATCTAGACCTCGGAAACCTTGTTATCCATGCATAATCTGTAATGAGGAACACTTTGCTAGGGATTTTCCTCACCGTGCTGAAGTCTCAAAAATCATCAAGACTTCCCATGCATCAACTGTGTCGACAGACACATTTCCAAATCTAGACACTAATTTGGTTGCTACGGATCCAGCTCCTAGTTCCCAAGTGTTAATGTTATCCATTACAAAACCTTCACAAGGTATTTTGGTGTCAACACGTAATAAATATTATGGTATTCAGGCCATTGATCAACCTACTACCTCGACTACGAATCCGTCTACGCAATCAATACCACCTACTGTTATTCCTAAATTGACAATTAAGCCACCAAAGGGAGTAATTAATAAATTGACATATAATCCTCGAGAAAAAGCTGCACAAAATTATATTATAGTTGAAGATTTGGCTCAATCCCATTCAGCTATGTATTCTCTTGAGGTATTACAAAATTGTCCCTCCCAGAAGCAGGCTTTACTATTGGCCATTGGTGGAATTGATCCGACTGATTCTAATCTTGTCGTCTTTAATCATACAGACTATGTGCCGCAAATACCAGCAAAATTAGCATTCTCTATACAAGTAAATGTTCTCAATCACCTTGTTCATTGCACTATTATTGATGAGGGAGCATCTACATGTATTATGTATTTAAATTGCTGGAAGTCACTTGACTCGCCACACTTATCACAATCATCAATGACATTGAAGGCTTTTGATGGAAGAACATATAAACCTTGTGGTACTATCAATAACTTGCATGTTTAAATACGGGGCAAAACAATGAATATTGATGTCAAGGTCGTTGACAGACCCCTTGACTATAATATTTTACTTGGAAGGCCATGGGTATATGTGATGACTACAATTATTTCTACATACTTTATAATGATTGCCTTTCCACATAAAGGTAAAATTACATTCATTAATCAACTATCATTCTTTGCCTCTGCTTCGCAGGTAACTAGAAGCATTATATTTTTTCACATACCCCAACTAGAACTTTAGAACATTGATATAGGACTCTTAAAGTATTCCACTCTTATGGGAACCTTTGCATTACTGCCACCTGCGACGTCGGCAGAAATTGCAAGTATATAGACCTGCTACATGATCTCTTACACTCTATCTGGGTTAAGGGAGAGTACTGGTGTTTTTGATATTTCTACATTGGATGAATTTTTACTGCCCAACCCTATTGAGCGGGCATAGCAATCAATTTATTTTGCTTGGGCGGCAAATCCGAAATCAACGTCGCTGAGTGTTTGGGTTGATCATTCCTTAGATTTTGGTATTCCATCTGATCCATTTTCCTTAATTTTTTTGATAGATGAAAATATTTTGGAAGCTATGATGTCAGAAGGAGAACCATGTGAAGATTATCATCATCATTCCCATCTTCCTAATTATGAAGAAAACTATCTTAGTGAACTATATCACCCATCAATCAAAAATTTATTTTCAAATTCTTTACCAATTAATGCAATCGATTCTGAGTGAAACTTATCAAATATTGAAGAAACCATTTCTATCTATATTTCAACCAAACCTGGCGTTGTAGAAAATATTCATGTCATTGTATTTTGTTCTCCATCAAAACTTGAATAATATCTCTCTCTTTTTCATGAATTTCGTGATGTATTTGCTTGGTCTTATGAGGAAATTCCAGGCATAGATACTAGTATAGTTGAACACACTATTAATATGTATCCTAATGTCAAACCGATGCGCCAACGGCTTCGTCCATTTCATCCAAAGAAAGTTGCTACCATCGAAGCAGAAGTTGAAAACATTTTACGTGCTGGTTTCATTTACCCTGTTCCACTAACTGAGTGGGTTTCCAATATTGTTCCTTTCATGAAAAAACAAGGGAACATTAGAGTGTGCGTCGATTATTGGGATGTTAATCAGGCTTGTCCAAAAGACAACTATCCTACTCCCTTTATCGACTAGATCATTGACGATTGTGCTGGATGCAAAAAATTTTCGTTCATGGATGGATTTTCCTGCTACAATCAAATCAATATCTTCCCAGATGATCAACATAAGACAACATTCATTTGTCCCTAAGGCACATACGCTTATAGGAAACTTCCATTTGGTTAAAGAACGATGGGGAAACTTTTCAGAGAGCAATGGATTATGCTTTCAATGACATCAAGCACATTGTTCAACCATATCTAGATGATTTACTAGCGCATTCATGAAATCAGACTGATCACTTGATGCATTTGAGAGCCATTTTCTTACACTGCTGACACTACAAAATACGCCTCAATCCACACAAATGTGTTTTTTGTGTTGGTTTTGTTCGATTTCTCGAATTCGTAGTCTCAAAAGAAGGAATTCGAATAGACCCATTTGTTGGGGTCCTGTGATTTGGCTGATTAGCAAGCCAAGTGACAAGGCAACATCAAAACTAAGCTTTAGAGCTATAGGATCTAGCCCTCCTAATCTCAGAGAGGGATCTCTCAATTGTTTGCACAGATATGTCTTGTTTGATTTTAAGGGTTGATTTTAGGCTAGTTATTAAGTGCAAGTTTGGTTGTTTAGGTTTGGTTGGTTGGACATGAATGATCTAGGAAGCATAGATAGAAAGGGGAAATATCAGAGCCATTGGGCAAAGGATTCAAGAAGAAGTTATAATAAGCTCAATCAATGGATATGGGATATAAAAGGGAAAATCTAACTTGGCCAGTGGATCATGGGTTTAGTGGATGAAATGAAATGGACATTAAGGATTTAGAAGGAGAAATAGAACTAAGGGAAATTAAGAATCCTTAATTATATGTACTTCTCAACAAAGGGACTTAAAAAATTATCTAAACATGAAGAGGCATTCCATAGATAGGGCTAACCATAAATTCTAGAAACCACATTTCAGAAAATAATAATTCCAAGAAAAACTTTTCGAATGAAATCTAGGAGTCGAGGAACGCTCTATTTCATCGAAAGATTTCACCTTCAAGGATAATAAAACATTCAAGATTCACAAATAACTGCATTCATAGAAAATGGAACTCCTAGACATCTTTGATTACAGCTATAAAGACCTTCAAAACAATTATTTAAGCAAGAACAAAGGGTATGATCAAAACATACCTCTTTGGCAGACTATAAACAATGGTACTTTAAAGGGAGACTTCAGAAACAGTTTTCAAGTGGCAGCAAGTAAGTAGGGAAAACCATAAATTTTTCTTGAGACCAACTATTTGAACTATTTCTGAAATAAACAAGCATAAGGGTTCAAGAGATCAATTAAGAATTCTCTAGAATGCCTCAGCAGAGGAAAACATAAAACAGTGGAGAGTAAACAGGTCTAAGGTGCTTCTAGGAGACATTTCTTAGCCTAAACGTTTTACTCTACTGTAGTAAGAAATGATGAAACAGAATGGAAAATGGGAAAAAAATTAACAGATTAGAATACATCACCAACATCCATTCTTATGGATCCAATGATAGAGCCTTCTCATTAACAAAACATGTCAAAACATCATCAATCTTCCAATACTTCAATTTCTTCTTAAACTTCAGCCAGACTGTGTACAACTTCAAACAATTCAAATACCAGCAACCAACCCTTAACAAAGAGCTCCTCATAGAGTATTTATATAAAAATAAGGAGGTGGAACTCTTTTTAGGGTTCAAAATGTTATTAATTACAGAGTAAATGCATTCCTAGCATTGAAAACTACGCGAGGCCTAAGGTAGGAATGAGTTGCACTAATTCTCTGTTTAATAACTCTGTCTTTAATTCCTGGGGATAAAGTAGGTGAAAAGAGTGGGTTTTAAGGCTTTCCCATGTCATAAATAATTGTTCTGATAGTCAAAATATGTTATGTCAGTGTGATAACTGTCAAAGTGTCTTTATAGGTGAAAATCAGGCTATAGGTGGCTTCCGATATTTCGAAGAATTAACTGCTTTGTCCTGATGTGCTCGGGGCTACTTTAGCCTAATATTTCCTTTAATTTCATCATTAAACTATATTAAGTCTTGATCTCACTTTTTTCCTTCATAATCCTTCATGCTGTCTTTATCTCTTTTATCATCAATTTAAGCCTTAATTTCTTTAATTTCCACTGTTCTTCATTGATCTTTGATGTCTGCTAGCAGGTGTCTCTTTTTGCATTGGGGGGTCTATCGGATTAACCAATTTTCATGATGCATTGGCCAAACCATTGAATCTAATCCTGTATGTCCCTTTTCTACATGAAACTGGGCCTAAGGATCGTCATCCTGGGAAAAAATCCACTTAAATTGGCTGCGGGATGGCCTGCAAACTTTGGGCTACCATAAAAAACCTGCAACACAAAAAAATTATTAAATAAAACCTACATTTTGTTGTTGACTACATTCAAAGGCTCGAGGGAGGCGGAGGAGTGATGCGGAGGAGGAATATGCGCAGAATGAGTCTCACAAACATAACCAGGAAGAACAGTGGGCTTTTTTGAAAATTTGGCGTGAAATGGTGGAAGAGTGGTTTTGCAGAAAACCGGAGGTGGTTTTCATGCTAAGAACAAGTAGTTAGTGGTATTGGCCCTTTTGGATGTGATATGGTTGGATGGAAGACACCTGTCCAAGAGAAACCGCCCATTTCGCAATCAATTTGGGCGTTAAACTATTTCAATGGATTGGGCGCGAAATCGAATGTAAGCCGTCAGATCTGGGGGATCCAGATCTACGAAAAAGGTTGAACGTGACAGGGAAGATGCACGGTAGTGGGACCAAGTGCTGAGGTCAACAAAACCGTCAGGTATCAAGAGTGTTGTTGGGTGGTTTAGATCTGTGGGGTTTTTTAACGAGGGTCGTTGGATGGAGAAGATCAATGGCGGAGATCCGTTTTCTGAGGATGAACAGAGGATGAATGGGCGAGAGGATGGATGATGGGGGAAGGAGCAGAGACCGTTGGATCTAGGCCGAGGGCCTTTGATCAATGGTGGATATTTTTTTAGGAGAAATCGTCGGGTGCGGGGTAAGCAATGGCTCGGGGAAGCATGGGCCGTTAGATTTGGAGGATCTATGGTCCAGATTATACCAGTAGAGGTGGAAAAGAAAAGGATTTTGGGAGGTGGAAATGGAAGTTGCGAAGTCCGATGGCTGATGGGGAGAGGCGAAGTGTGATGGTCATCTGATCAGGTGCGATCAACGGTGGAGATTAAGTCAGGAAATCGGCCATCAGCGGGAAAAGAAATGGGAAGCGGAACCGGGGGGAACAGTGATATCTGATGGAACGTATACCATTGGATCGGATGTGATCAACACCAGAGATCTGGTCAGATGGTGCACATCGGCGGTGAACATTTTTAAAGGGAAAAAGGTCGTGGAGACCGGAAAAAAGCCGAAATTCCGATGGGCCAATGGGCCTAGCGCTTGGTCACGGTGCTGGGTCATATGGCGAAAAGGGGCTAGGGCTATGTCAAAAGGCGCTTAAGGCCTGATATTTAAAATGAAGGTTTTGTACTGAAAATGAAGGTTTTTAAAGGGTTTTTGGAGGTTCGGATAGGATAAAAAAGGGGTTTTAAACCAAAATAAAGGGATTTCATCAAGTTTAAAGGGGATTTAATGGGGAATGAAGGGTAAATGAAGGTAACAGAGGGGAAAAAGGGGCAATGGTGGAAATGAAGGCTTGAAACAGTATTTTTGAATCATCGGGGCTTCTTTGACGATTTTGAAGTGAAAACATCAGTGAAGGTAGGTTTCTTTGGACAAAGAGAACAACCAGGCTTCAAGAACTAACATATTAGCTTGAAATTGTTTCTTGAAGGCTGCGAACTGATTCTAGCCATCATTAGGTATAACAGAAATTATAGATGGCTAACAGTGGCTCCACTTGGGTAGGACAGCTTGCTCTTCAGGTGTCCAGAACCTCAGTTTATCAATCTCTGGCTTTCAGCAGACTAGTGTCTTAATCCATTGGACATCATTCTTTTCTTCCTATTGTTGGCTTTCTTTGGATTTGAGAACATTTCAACAATCTACAGCAAATGACATTCTTCAAAGAAGCATCACTACCTACCCAATCCTACTTGTCCTAGCATTTTTTCTTCTCTTGAGTGCACTTTGACTGGCATCTCTTTTACATATTATTTTTGGAAACAGAAAGATAAAACTATCTAATGCTACCCTTATTTCTTCTAAGAGTCCAGATTAAACAATTGGACTCTTAATTCTCTACCTAATCTACTATCTATCAAGATTAATATGTTTGATAGATCTGCATTCTCTACATTCTAAAACAGAAATTTAAACACAGACAAACCAGGATTAAACAGTCTGATTTGTTGTAGTGTCTATGGCATAAGAAACCAGCTACACATAGAATTTTGTTTGCAGAAAATTAAAACAAAATTGTGAAGGCTTAAGATCTGAAAATAAAAGACATTCTTCTTTCTTCTTGGCTCAAGTTTTGATCTATTTAGAACCATATTTTTCTTTCCTTTTTTTGGTTCAAATTTTAAGCATGTTTGAACTATTCTTTCTTCTATCCTAATCTATTCTACTGATAAGCCAAGATTAAGCAGTTTGGAAAATCTTCTTCACTAACCTATCAGCAGTAAATTGAAAGCTATCTAGTCATGATTAGGTTGTATGACTAAATAGCAGTGCTTTCTTTTAGTAGTGGTATTTAAGCTTGCACACTTTCAGATTCTTCTTTTTCTTTTTTAGTATGGGGTTGTACCTTTCTTCTTTTAATATTCCCTCTTTTTATTTTTCTATTTTTCATTATTTTTCAAAGCAAAAACAAAAACTAACTAAATGCTCACAGGCTGAGCTTATTTGATTTCCTATCTAACCTAATGTAACCTGGAAAATTTACATATTTAGTTGATGAACTCCCTTTTCCAATATAGCCAATCAAGTAAATGGTTCCATGATTGGTCTTTGCTCATCTCCTTGAGCATGCTGGACAAAAAAGGCCACTCCCATTTCCCTTGTTCTTTAGCAACAGTGCTAAAAAATCTTCCTGCTTTTTGTAATACACTTATTCTAACAACCTTTATCCCTTCTTCAAATATCTTCAAGAAATGAGCATAGGGATCTTGAAATAATGCTTGGTTATGAATATTTGGAATATAGGTTTCAACCAGGCTTACTTTTTTCTCCACTGGGTCAAGCTGAAGATTCTTTTGAGAAATAACTTCTTCCTCATCTTCATTATCATCTGAACTGGAGGACTCATCATATATTGCATTCCTGTCCTCTCATAGTCCTAGTATGCTCTGATTTAGTGCACTATACTTTGTGAAGAGATCATCATATTCTTGAGTAGGGGTATCTTTTATTACCTCAACCCTCTAAGGAGAAGGTTCCTTATATTCATCCTGCTCAAGAAATTCCTTTTTCTTCTCAACCTCATCATCACAACTGATATATTACTAACTCCCAATTATGTGAAAGCTATTTCTGATGGATTGGATTGGTTGATTGCTGCTTTCAAGTTGATGATAGTGAATTTCACAATACCAATCTACTGTTGGTTGCCTTGCATGATTAGTTTCTGCTTGAAGTTCATCATCATCATCAGACTGATCAAAAATTGGAAAATCATTAGTATAAACAATCTCATCAATCAAACATATTGGGTTATCAGTTTGTTTTTCTTTGAGCTGTTCTACAAGTTTATTTTCTGGTTCAAGACAATAAGGTTCAGTAGGTAGATGAGCAGAAGTGTTTTTTTCAAATGAATGTTTGACGGTTGGTTGTTTGTTTAATATCTGATCAATTTCTTCTTCTGTCAAAAGAGAAGGAATTTTATTTTTTCTCTGGACATAAACACAACAGTCCTCTATCTCCTGTGTTGACTGATTGTGAGGGTGGATGTCTTCTTGAGCCTCTCTTAGGGGATCTTTACTTGTGTCTGCAAAAAAAATTTGAGGATTCTCTTCTATTTCATGATCTTTTCCACTCTCAAACACCTCTTCTTGATCTTTGTGATGTTCAGTTTGAGGTTCATGAATTGTTTCTGTTACATTTTCAGGATGCCACTCTCCTTTTAAAATCTGAAATGAGTTATAACATAGAGGGAGAGTCCCTATATGTGTCAATGTTCCTTCTATTTCAGGTTTTATGTTTCCTAGGAGGCTTATTGTTTCCTCAAAGCACTGCTCACTTTTTGCATTTGAATTTTGGTCGTAAAGTTCTCTTAATAGCGCAATAAAAGATAAAGGTAGGCTATCAGGACTTTCTTGACAACCTTCTTCATTGTTTTCTTTGTAATCTTGCTCATCATACATATTTTGTTTGTTTTTTATGTCTTGTAGTGGTTGAGTTTGTTTTTTATAAGGAGAAAACATGGGTTACTCTGGATAATCAACATCTGTATCAGCCTCATGCCTTTCCAGTTTCTTATCAAGTATGTACACTATTTTTCCAATTAGGTCCAATAATGTGTTTAGCTTTGCTTCTATGTCTATACTTGAATTTATGTTTGTAAAGCAAAAAGGAATTCACTGCATATTTTTAACCAGTTCAGAGTCTTCTACCAGTGGATTCATTTGGTCTTTTGGGAGTTGTGGAGTCACTAGGTGGAGGATTTCAAAAAAATTTAAGATGATTTGTTGTCCACCATCAGCAATTGAATACTGATCTAAGGAGTTTTGTGGATCTTCTGAGGTCTTAAGGATGTCTAAGATGCAATTTACTCAAAATTTCCACCGTGATCGCCAAAATGTTGGGGTCCTATGATTTGGCTAATTGGAAAGCCAAGTGACAAGGCAACATCAAAACCAAGCTTTAGAGCTCTAGGATCTAGCCCTCCTGGTCTCAGAGAGGGATCTCTCAATTGTTTGCACAGATATGTCTTGTTTTCTTTTATGGGTTGATTTTAGGCTAGTTATTAAGTGTAAGTTTGTTTGTTTAGGTTTGGTTGGTTGGACATGAATGATCTAGGAAGCATAGATAGAAAGGGGAAATATCAGAGCCATTGGGCAAAGGAGTCAAGAAGAATTTATAACAAGCTCAATCAATGGATATGGGATATCAAAGGGCAAATCTAACTTGGCCAGTGGATCTTGGGTTTGGTGGATGAAATGAAATGGACATTAAGGATTTAGAAGGAGAAATAGAACTAAGGGAAATTAAGAATCCTTAATTATATGTACTTCTCAACAAAGGGACTTAAAACATTATCTAAACATGAAGAGGAATTCCATAGACAGGGCTAGCCATAAATTCTAGAAACCACGCTTCAAAAAATGATAATTCCAATACAAAATTTTCAAATGAAATCTAGGAGTCGAGGAATGCTCTATTTCATCCAAAGGTTTCACCTTTAAGGATAAGAAAACATTCAAGATTCACAAATAACTACATTCATAGAAGAGGGAACTCCTATACATCTTTGATTATAGCTATAAATACCTTCAAAACAATTATTTAAGAAAGAACAAAGGGTATGATCAAAACATACCTCTTTGGCAGACTATAAACAATGGTACTTTAAAGGGAGACTTCAGAAACAGTTTTCAAGTGGCAGCAAGTAAGCAGAGAAAACCATAAATCATTATTGAGACCAACTGTTTGAACTATTTCTGAAATAAACAAGCATAAGGGTTCAAGAGAGCAATTAATAATTCTCTATAATTCCTCAGCAGAGGAAAACATAAAACAGTGGAGAGTAAACAGGTCTAAGGTGCTTCTAGGAGACATTTCTTAGCCTAAACGTTTTACTCTACTGTAGTAAGAAATGATGAAACATAATGGAAAACAGGAAAAAACATTAACAGATTAGAATACATCACCAACAGCCATGCTCAGGGATCCAATGATAGAGCCTTCTCATTAACAAAACATGTCAAAACATCATCAATCTTCCAATACTTCAATGTATTCTTAAACTTCAGCGAGACTATGTAAAACTTCAAAGAGTTCGAATGCCAGCAACCAACCCTTAACAAAGAGCTCCTCATAGAGTATTTATAGAAGAATGACGAGGTGGAACTCTTTTTAGGGTTCAAAATGTTATTAATTACAAAGTAAATGCATTCCTAGCCTTGAAAACTACGCAAGGCCTAAGGTAGGAATGAGTTGCACTACTTCTCTGTTTAATAACTTTGTCTTTAATTCATGGGGATAAATTAGGTGAAAAGAGTGGGTTTTAAGGCTTTCCCATGTCTTAAAATAATTTTTCTAACAATCAAACGATGTTCTGTCAGTGCAATAACTATCAAAGTGTCTTTGTAGGTGAAAAGCAGGCTACAGGTGGCTTCAGATATTTCGATGAATTAATTGCTCTGTCTTGATGTGCTCGAGACTAATTTAGCCTAATATTTCCTTTAATTTCATGATTAAACTGTGTTAAGGCTTGATCTCGTTGTTTTCCTTCATAATCCTTCATGTTGTCTTTATCTCTTTTATCATCAATTTAAGCCTTAATTTCTTTAATTTCCACTGTTCTTCATTGATCTTTGATGTCTGCTGGCAAGTGTCTCTTTCTACGCTGGAGGGTCTTATTAGATTAACCAATTTTCATGATGCATATGCCAAACCATTGAATCTAACCCTGTATGTCCCTTTTCTGCATGAAACTGGGCCTAAGGATCGTCATCCTAGGCAAAAATCCACTTAAATTGGCTACAGGATGGCCTACAAACTTTGGGCCACCATAAAAAACTTGCAACACAAAAAAATTATTAAATAAACCCTGCATTTTGTGGTTGACTGCATTCAAAGTCTCGATGGAGGCGAAGGAGTGATGTGGAGGAGGAATATGTGTAGAAGGGATCTCACAAATGGAACCAGGAAGAACAGTGGGCTTTTTTGAAAATTTGGCGCAAAATGGTGGAAGAGTGGTTTTGCAGAAAAATGGAGTTGGTTTTCGAGTTAAGAATAGTCGGTAAGTGGTATTGGACCTTTTGGATACAATATGGCTGGATGGATGACACCTATCCAAGATAAACCGCCCATTTCGCGTTGAATTTGGGCATTAAACCGTTTCAATGGATCGAGTGTGAAATCGAATGTAAGCCGTAAGATCTAGGGGATCCAGATCTACGGTGGAGGGTGAACGTGACAGGGAAGATGCATGGTAGTGGGACCAGGTGTTAAGGTCAGCAAAACCGTCGAGTAGCGGGAGTGTTGTTGGGTGGTTTATATATGTGGGGTTTTTTAACGAGGGCCATTGGATGGAGAAGTTCAACGATGGAGATCCATTTTATGAGGAAGAATGGAGGATGAATGGGCGAGAGGATGGATGATGGGGGAAGGAGCGAAGACCGTTGGATCTAGGCCAAGGGCCTTTGATCAACGGTATTTAGGAGAAATCTTCAAGCATGAGGTAAGAAATGGCTCAAGGAAGCGCAAGCCATTAGATCTAGACGATATACAGTCCAGATTATATTGGCAGAGGTGGAAAATAAAAGGAGTTTGGGAGGTGGAAATAGAAGTTGCAAAGTCCGATGGCTGATGGGGGGAGGCGAAGTGTGATGTCCGTCTGATCGGGTGTGATCAACAGCGGAGATTAAGTCGGGAAATTGGCCATTGGCAGGAAAAGAAACGGGAAGCGGCACCGGGGGGGGGAAGAGCGATATCTGATGGAGCACGGACCGTTGGATGGGATGCAATCAACGGCGGAGATCTGGTCAGAGGGTGCGCATCGGCAGTGAACATTTTTAAAGGGAAAAATTTCGTGGAGACTAGAGAAAAGCCGAAATGTCGATGGGCCGATGGGCCTAGCGCTTGGTTACGGCACTGGGTAATATGAAAAAAATGGGCTAGGGCTAATGCTTAAGGCCTGATATTTAAAATGAAGGTTTTGTACTGAGAATGAAGGTTTTTTAAGGGTTTTGGGAGGTTCAGATAGGATAAAAAAGGGGTTTTAAACCAGAATAAAGGGATCTCATCAGGTTTAAAGGGGATTTCATGGGGAATGAAGGGTAAATGAAGGTCACATATGGGAAAAAGGGGAAATGATGGAAATGGAGGCTTGAAATAGTCTTTTTGAATTAGTAGGGATTCTTTGAAGATTTTGAAGTGAAAACTTCAGTGAAGGTAGGTTTCTTTAGACAAAGAGAAAAAAAAGGCTTCAAGAACTAACATATTAGCTTGAAATTTTTTCTTAAAGGCTACAAACTGATTCTAGCCATCATTAGGTATAAAAAAAATTATAGATGGCTAACACCATTGAAGGTTTATGACATTCTTTATTTTCCTGCGCCATCAAATTTACTTCAGATACAGAAACTTCAAGGAAAGGTTAACTTTCTGAGAAGGTTCATTCCAAACTATGTCGAAATGGCTAAAAGATTTACTCGACTATTAAAAAATGGGGTTCCCTTACATTGGGACAAAGTTGTGCAAGCTTCTTTTGATGCTAGCAAGGATAATCTTATCTGAGCATCATTAATGTATCCTCCTAATTATCAAAATGATTATTTCCTATACATCACCGCGGCTGAAACGACCATTTCTATGGTATTGGTGCAAGTATAAGATGGAATTGAACATCCAATATATTATTTGAGTCATAATCTCAATGATACGGAAGTTAAGTACTCATACAAAGAAAAGCTAGCCTTGGCAGTTGTTCAAGCTGTCCAAAGATTTCACCATTATATCCTTCTCCGAAAAACAACTATCGTTTCGGATTGCAACCCCGTGACTTATATCTTATCACGTCAATTGTAGGGGGGGGAATATTCAAAATGGATTGTCATTTTGTAGGAATTTGATTTGGAATTCATCAAATCCAAGTCAAAGAAGTCTTTAGTTTTGGTTGAGCTTCTCTGTGACCTTCCCTCTCATAGTACTGCAACTACGTTGGAACCATCAATTCCAGACAAGTCTCTGTTTCTAATCGGATCATCTGATACTTGGTATGGGATTTCATCATTTATCTCCAAACCCAAACTTTTCGACCTAATACCTCTCACTCTTAACAACAATGTATTCGATACCAAGCCAAATATTATCCGATCGCCAATGATACACTTTATCGCCATGGTGTCAATACCATTTTAAGTGTTACACCATTTTTTTGGTCATCTAACTCATTATCATTAAATGAACCCAAGTACACCATGTAAGACCAATTTTACCCTAAGTAAAATTGCTTTCACCATGTAAAATAACATTTGTCTATATTTCCTGGTCATATTTAACCCAAAACAAGGAAATTAATTAAATAAATCACTATTTATTTAAGTATTTCCTAGGAATAAGTTATTCAAATCATTATTTAAATAATATTCCTAGTTAAATTTGACTAAATCATTTTTAAATAATTAAATAAATCATTATTTATTTAATTATATTCTCATCATGTCCCTAAAATAATAAATAAATCATTTATTTATTTATTGTTTATAAATAAAGGAATTGACCCAAGTCAAAAGACCTTTTCCCTCCAACAAATATAATAAAATATTCTTAAAGGGTGATTCTAGAATTTGATTAATAATATTTTATTCATGCACCGAGTTCTAGAACACCCCAATATTTTGTTATAAATAGAAGGGTTTTCCCCATTCATTAGTCACCTTCATTGCATTAGATCACACTAGATCTACTCTTGGTCACCATTTTCCATTTTTTCTTTGTGAGCTCCCATTGAGTTCTATGTTTGTCAGGGTTTTTCTACCACAATAAGAGAGAGGAATTTTAGATCTGAAACACTGAGGACTTTCAAGAACCCATCCAATTGAGGAGAACCGGAAAACACCTTTCTTGTTTTCCTCTCAGGTGCCCCATTCTTTAATATAATACAAATCATTCTTTTAAACACTTTGTTCTTGTCTTGTCTATTGGATGCATGGAGCCATATTATATTTTATCTGCTTAATGCCTTTTGTGCTTAGATCTGAATTTGTGCAGCAGACTTAAAGATATTTTGCAGCCATAATCGATGTTAGGGCTATTTTTTATGCGTGGCTAAAGTGATCTTTTACGACAAAGATTCATACTAACAATTGGCGACTCCACACGGGCTTTCTTTTGCGACCGCTGTCGTTTTACATATTCCTGCATATCTAGTTGTTTCAGACCCTAGGGTTTCTCTTCCATTTTATGTTTTTCCTATTTTTATGGTGCTTTCCACCTTTAAAACCCTCAAATAGTCAAATTTTTAACTTCCGTGTGTTTCTGGACTTATTGTGCAGGTGATAGACATCAGCCGCAATTGAGCCGACAAATTTTTCTGAAATCTGCTGCCGAGAGAGCCGGATCTGCAGGTCGCACTTATCAGCCCAAAAAGTGTGACCTCGCCTTGAGGTCGCACTTTTCTGCCCTAAATCTGCAACCTGAACTGCCAAACAGGTCAGAACCTGCGACCTGCACTGTTTTCTACAATTTTCCAGCGCTTTTTCTAGGTTTGTTTGAAGCTTCTGTCAGGGTTTTCCAGCCTCTGCCTCCGCCCGTTTAGACCTGTTTCTGATCTGTTTCACTCAACTAAGTGGGAATCTTGCCCCTTAGTGCTCTATTACTCTCCACTTTTGTGGGAGAGTTTTTGTTATTTCAGAAGTCTGAATTTCCAGAGTTTCAACCTTATTGCTATCAGATCTGATACCTTAGTTTCATCTCTTTAGATCATCTCTTCTCCCTTTCCAATCACCTCATATAGTTTTGTTTGGGTTCATTTCTAGGGCCACCTCCTTGTCCCTTCTATTTTTAACTGATCTCCTCCTTTTTAGCAGCAACCTTGCCTCTGCCTCTTTGTTGTTCTCTGCACCTCTTTTCAGCAGATTTCTCCTTTAGATCCCTATCCCTCCCGACCTTAGATCTATTGGCCTCTTTTTGCATGCTTTGCCTAGTTTTTCCCTCTTATAGACTAGTTTTTAGAGACCCGCCTTCTTGGGTTAGATTGATGCATTAGTAGCCGTTAATTTTTTGTTCTTTTAGTTTTATTTACTGCAGATTTATTTTCAGTTACATAGCACACTTTTTCTTTTACTCTCAAAACATCTGGGTTTAAAAAAATTAAAATTAACGCACGCCACACACTGAACCTAAGTGAAGAAGAGCCTGGTTAACACCGCCTGGCAAATACTTTAAAACCAATTGTCACTGCACCTCTTTGCCCTTGACCTCACTTGATTTTGGCCCTGTCGGTTTTTCTTCTTCCTGTCATCATTGCGCCCCCAAGGTGCTTCTCCCAGAGACTTCTTGGCCTTCACCCTCAGTTTCTGGTCGGTTGACTTCCTCCTGCCCGTCGTCATCGAGTAAGTCCCCCCCTGAGTCCATACTTCGACTCTTCTTCTGATTGTTCAGGTTCTCCCCCTACTTCTGGTTCTCCCTCTTTTACCTTCACCATGTCTATTTCAGGACCTATCCCTAACCCCAGTTCTACCGCTGGGTCCATTTCCAGTGGAACCACTATGGGACCTACCTCGACTGCCCCGTTGCTCCCTTATATGGCCGGCCTCAGTCTCCCCGACTTCAATCAGCTGATTAATGATCCTATTCGCCAAGATGTCAGTTGGCCTGCTATGCCAACCAAGCTCCCCTCTGACATTCCCGTGTTTGAAGGCCTTGCTAGTGAAGATCCCTCTAACCATATCTGATCTTTCCACATGTGGTGTTCCTCCAATTCCATCACCGATGACTCCATCCGTCTTCGTTTGTTTCAACGCACGCTTACCAGCGAAGCTTCTAAATTGTATGTTGATCAAGCCACCTCTTCCCATACCACCTTTGCGACCATTGCCCAAGCCTTTTTATCCTATTTCTAGCTCCCTCTCTGATACGTCACTGGTACTGAACTCTTAACTTATTTTCATCAATCCTCTTCGACCCGCCTTTCCGCTCATGTCCAGGAATGGCGACGACGACGGAGCTTGTGTCGCGCTCCCCCCTTTGAAGATCGGGTTTATATGGACTAGTTCCTTCACTCTCTCTTACCTCCCATTGGCAAAGATGTTGCGTCCCATTTTCCCCAAACTGAAGAAGCTGCCCTCCAAATCGCCTTGAAGTATGACCTTATCTATGCCCAATATGGTTATGTTTATACCATCCTTCCTGACCTCCCCAAGCCCGATGGCCCTAATGCCTCGGGGGAATCTCACTCTGCCGACGGTATCATTGGAGCTCTATCCCATACCTTTGCCCAGCCTCTTTCGGGTTTCCCTCCAGGGGGGGCCAGCCCCTCCAGCACTTTTTCCCCTCCAGGTAGCATGTATCCAAGATACGGCATGCCTCCTCCTTTTTCCCACCCTCCTTCTTACCTCAATGTTGCCCATCCTACCCCTTATCCATATCCACAACCTGGTGTCCCAGCTCCTCCAACATTCGGACCTCCCACTCCTTTTCCTTTTCCACCCCCGCAACCGCAAATACTACCCCCCCAGGGCAAGTCTTTGCACAACAGGGGGCACCTAATTTTCTTCCTTCTCAGAGAAAGAGAAAAGGAAACCAATCCACTTCTGGTAACTGGGGACCCAATCCTTCCAGTATTGACCCTACCACTGCCAACCAGCCATAGGGCCCTTAGCCCAAGCCGAACAGGCCACTTCGCACCAATAAGCCCTATTCATGTTGCGGTGTTTATGGTCACTACACTCAAGATTTTCCCTTATTACCACAAATGCGGCAGATGTGGGAATCTCAGGCCATCGTGGGAATCTGGTTCCTCTGATTACTAGATTCTCATGATGGCCTCTGACCCTCCTCTCACCGTCGACCTCAACCTTCAAACTCAGTCCCGTTAGTATTCCACGCCCCCCGTTCCCTCTATCTCCGAGTCTCCATCTTCAGGTCCTATAGAGCCTCTTTCGACACCCCATGGTCCCTTACAAATTCCTCTACCCAAGCTGTGGTTCATCCCAATACTCATAAGGGATCATTACGCCGAAACGTTGCCTCTAGTCAGGCCGCACATTCATATAGCATAGTAGATTATCTGGCACAATCTCCTGCTACCATTTCAACACTGGAACTTCTCCAGTCATGCCCTTCTCAAAAGAAGGCTCTACTATCTGTCATGGGTACTGTAGATCCTGCTAATGACCAATTGATTGTTTTCAACACCCGTCAGTCAGACCATCCCCCTCTTCCTCCTTCGGTTGCTTTCCAAATCCCAATCAAAATCCGCAATGCCAATGTCGCTCGGTGCATTATTGATGAGGGGGGATCTACCTGTGTAATGTCCGCTTCGGTTTGGAAACAAATCGGATCCCCTGAGCTGGCCCCTTCCACAATCACCCTTCGTGCGTGGGATGGCCATGCCTCCCAGCCCATTGGCCTCTTCCGTAATTGTCCTATCACCCCTACCGGCAAGACTGTTTGTGTCGACGTGGAAGTTATCGATGCCCCTCTTAACTACAACATTATTTTGGGGCGAAGTTAAACCTATGCCATGTCTATCGTCCCATCCACAGTCCACCGCAAGATATTTTTCCCTCATAATGGAAAAATTGTCACGATTAACCAGTTGACTTACCATGAACCACACTCTCAGACCTGCCCTGAGTCCACCATCTCTTCTGTCACCAATAAGCCAACTTTTGATTCATTGACCAGTGTTTCCCCTGGCATCTACAAAGACTCCTCCTTGCTTGGAACTTTTCCTAGTCTTCCTCCTTCTCCTATCCCTGTTCCTAGTTTAGCGAATGTTTGCATGATGCAATTGTCTCAGGCTAGCCTTTCACAGCCTGCTTTGGCTAGTCAGCAACCTCAATCTTACCTACCGCAACCTGCTCCTCGCCCTTCGCTTCAGTCGACCGAACCTTTTTCGTCTCGACCGTCCCACCCCCTTCACACTCAGGAACCTCCCTACCCTTCTGAGTCAGTTCCCTCAAGTCTTCACCCTATGGGAGCTGTCCCTCCTGGTCATTACCCCATCGGTCAGATACCTTTCCTTGGTCCCCCCCCTAGCATCTATTCGGTCCCCGTCATGGCCACCCTTTCCCTTCCTAATTTAACCTTGGGAATTCCAGTATGGTATCTTACCCCTCCAGCTGAGACCCCACCAGGCCACCCCAAACCATACATAGTTGTGACACCAGTGCAACCAATTCCCTTCACTCCTTCCACCGCTACAGTGCCCCTAGCCCCTCCGCAGGACCCTCCTCATGCGGCAACAACTATAGGAAAGAAAAGAAAAAATCGAAAGGGGGCATCCAAAGACAAGGTCACCACACCCAACCCTACCCCTCCCCCACCCGCCAATCCTTGTGCCCTATGTGATGGTATCGGTCATCCCACCCATACTTGTCCTGAGTTTCCACGTATCCAACCCATGGTTAAAGTCGCGTTCCCTGAATCTACAGTTTTTGAAACCTCCGTTTATCCCTCATCCGTAGCCAAGAACCCAAATACTCTTCGCACCAACAAACCCTGTGCTCTGTGCGGCGTCCATGGCCATTACTCTCACCATTGTCCTCACCTCACGCATTACCGAGCCTCTTTAGAGGTCATTTGCGAGTACGAAGTTGAAAAAAACCAATCTTCCTCTCCCATCCTTGCTCAATATGTGTCAATTCTACTCGAGGATCCCCCTGCTACCATTGACATTCCTCCCCCTAATGTTGAAATTTTAGAATCTGTTGCTCCACTGCTATACCTATCATCATCCGCACAACCATCGGAGTACATTCCCTCTGAATCCACTCCATCTTTTCTGCTTGATGCTCCTTCAGACACTTTCTCAGGCTCTTCTTGTTTTGACCATATTTTTACTTGTTCTTCTGTCATTCCCCGTGATGACCTGTATCTGCGCCTCTCTTCTCATCCTGATGATTTAGGTAGCTTTGCAGCGTCATGTGGTCTCCTTGACCCTTCCATTCCCTCCCATAATCACAATCATACCATCTGTATCTTCGATGTTCTTCGCAGCCTGAGTTCCCGCTCTTCATCACATTGTTCTCATTCATCCCCCTCTCGTCGATCTATGAGTCCTAGACCTCCTACCCAGACTGCTCCCTCCCATAGCCATTAGTGGATGTCTATCCTCTACTCACGCTGCCATCCTTTTTCTCATCCCTCCCATTACTTGTCTTGCGCCACTATTACATCGGCCTTCTCCTCCACCCATTATCTTAGCTATGCCGATGGGGCAAGTCACTATTCCTGGAATCTCGCTTCGACAGCATGGGCCATCCTTACCCCCTTGCATACCCTGGTTCTTGAAAATGGGGTATGCATTGGTAATGCCGCCAATAATTAGGCTGAATATGATGCAGTGTGTGGTCTCTTAGCCGATGCCCTCTCTCATCACATCCTCCATCTGCATGTTCATTTAGATTCCCTGCTTCTTGTCCTACAACTTAATGGTGTCTATCTTGTGCATAACCCTATCCTTTTTAGACAATATTTACGAGTGAAACTTTTGATACGTGAATTTACATCCATTACTTTCAACCATATCCCTCGACGTCAAAATCACTACATCGATCAAATTTCAAATCATGTTCTAGACTGGCATTTATCACACACAAGACAATAACATTTCACATCATCCACAAAATGTACATAAATCATATATATCATATAACATGTTTTTTTAGATTCCATCTGCTCTGAAACATCTCACATGCCCATAGCATGGTACAAAAAACAAAACTGCAAAATGGGGGGCACCACTTGCCCCTACAAAAACACTGGGGGGCACCATATTCCCTACATCTATTCACTCTCTGAAGGATCCTGAGCCAATGGCTCTGCTCCCACAGCTCGTAGATCACGCACAATCTAACCGGCCATCTCCATATGTCGCATGATACCTCGCCATTCCGAGGGTAGCCCAATACATAACTCTATGTATTGATCATCTAAATCCTGCCAACCACGCTCCAACACACCAGTCAGAAACCCCTCACATCTACGATGGATGTCCTCCACCAGAGCGGCCATATCCTCGTTCTGTATTTTCCTTGATCCACTTGCACCTGTAGCTCCTGCTGCTGCTAGTCGTCCCATATATCCGACCGGTTTTACCGAAGCTCTATCTGCATTCCAAAAATATAACGATTAGTACCATGAATACTAGTCACAAACTCTATAATGCACATAACAGATTAGTTGCTTGTCACTTACCATTGGGCCCCCACACTCGACCAGGCGCAAGCGGCAAGTCCAGATCTTCCCAATAACTCATCCCACTATAGGGATAGTCATCTATGTATAATGGCATCTTATCCCAATGGGCGAAGAACTCTGGTCGGAACACCCATCCGACTACCCCTCCCCCTCCTTTGCATAGTAATCATCCCCACTGACGCATCCGGGGCTCTCTCGGACCTCCATTAGGTAACTTTATACGAGGTTGCAAGGTTGGGATCTTCTCAAAAAAGAAGGAACACAACACCATCCCATAGGCACAATCATGATTCACTTTCCGTTTGCATAGCAACTGTCGTTTCACTGATACCAACATCATTTGGGCCCACCCATAGTAGGTCCCACCCAACACACTCTCTACAATCATCATCTTCCCTCCAGTGATGTGATGGAATGCCTGGCTGCCCAAGATCCACAACACTGCTGCGGCCACTACCCGAGTCTCCAACCTCTCTAGATCTCCAATGGATATCCGAGTCCCTTTGACTTGGACACCTGGTCGACAATGCTGATCAACAAAATCCATAATGTTACGCCCCCGTGGTAACATTGGCTACGTATTTCCCACCATCCCTAATGGTGGGAGACCAATCAAGAAATACAGATCCTGGACCATCAGCTCGATCCTATGCCCCTGCACTATAAACGCCTCATGCTCTGGATCCCAATAACTGATAATCTGGGCCAACAAGGGCTCTCTAGCCCTCATCAAAGGGTTCTCCAAAAATTTCAAAACCCCATACCTAGCCAGTGCATGACAGACACCCTGATCCGCTTGGATCTCCATCCATAATGTACCTAAGTCTCTCTCTCTCCACTTGATCTGTATCTCCGCCATACCTGCACACAAACACCATTTTTTTCAGTCTACAGATCAGCAAAATTGCATTATCTTACACAAAAATTGAATCTCAGCACATAATAGCACTGCAACCTCCCACATCTAACAGGTCGCACTTTTTGGGCAAATCCTAGGCCAGGTCGCACTTTTGAGGCCAAAACCTGCGTCCCAGGTCGCAGCTTTTGCCCCAAAAAGTGCGACCCGACCGTAAGGATGAAGTAGGGGCAGTTACTAAGATTTCAAACCCTAATCTGAACTTTGAATCCATCAAAAACAAAGAGTAGGATTAGGCCTCTTACCTGCAACTAACGAATCACGATTCCAACGGTTGGTTTGTCCGCTACAATCGCCGCAAGATTTAGGGCCTTCTCTCCTCTCCACATTCACCACAGCTACACAAGAAAATGAATGATTTTTGGAGGGAAAATGCCTTATTAGAAGAAAACCCCTGTTTTTTCTTTCGCCCACTGCGACCAAACCGTAGCCCCGTTTGACACACCGTCCTCACCGTTGGAAATCTCTCACCGAGCACTCAAAAGGGTATCTGTCAGTTTTCCATGTTTTGATACTTCACCGGGACACATTTTGTCCCTGAAGGGTCTCTTCCCCTCTTCTCAAAATCGAATTTCTTCACTTATGACACTTGTACTTGAGGCACCACTTTGCCTCCTTACTCATCTTCATTCGTGTTGATTTTTCATCATGAGCTACCCTATAGTACTCATGCTTTTATGGTTCCCCATCGAACCCTTACTAGGAGGCAGCACCATAGTGTCGCCCTTGTTTAGAGCATCCTAGTCGAGTCATCATCACATTCATGGAGTCCATTCCGAGTCCCTTTGTACCCCGCTATAGTCCTCCCTCCTTTATTTCTTGATCCCTCTCTCGTGTCGCACATTATGGCCTTCTGCACCCTTGTCCCCTATCCCTCCTGATATTGTGTCAGTCGCTGCCCAGCCATTCAAGCCATTTATGCTCTAACAAGGGAAGTTGTCCAACCACTCCTCCATATCCCTCATTCCATCATCATCAGTAGTGTCTATCTGTTCGTCGCTCTACTATTTTCCCTCGTGCCTTAGTTGGGGTTCCCTTATTGCCCCAACTATGGCGGACCTACTTCTATCGACATTAGCTCATTTACTCCAGAAGCCAGGTCTAGGGGGCAGTGTACCTTGGTTCGAGCTCTTCTCAGCATGATCGTGATCTATATACTTGATGGTCCAGTGATGCAGCAACAGCTATTGATGATTCCCGGGCGTGTGTGAGATGTTTCAACCCTCATGAGGGGGTGGCCCTGCAGGTAGCCCCCCACATGCCCGGATGACTTTTTCATTTCCGCCCTTGATGCAGCTCCTCTCATTTGATGATATCAGCCTCAACCGCTTGCAAAGCCTCTTCGATTTGCATGTATCAGTCAGATTTTGTGAGCCCTCCCCCATGTGTAGGGGGAATTTGGGTATATTTGTATCTCATGTACTAAAATCTTCTTGTATAAATCCTGAAGGTTATTCCAGGCATCGCATGTATGTGGGATTCATCATTTTATTTATCTGGCTCATGTTTAGGCCAGCACATGCTTCATTATTGCGTTCCGTGGTTTTCCAGGCGCCTGATTCTTTATACTATTGTATCGGCGGGCATAGGTATGCCTCCCCCATTGCCTTTAACACTGGTACTACTTCATCACCTAGAGAATTGTTGCACCTGTAAGTCTCGTCTCCTCCGGGTCTAGTCCTTTAGCACTTTAGACTACCTTACATTCCTCTCTCTCACTTCCCTCTTGATGCCTAGTGATTGAGTTCTTACAACGTACTTTGGTCATATGATTTTCTCCTAACACTCGTACGTTGGGGGACAATCTATTACACCATTTTTTTGGTCATCTAACTCATTATCATTAAATGAACCCAAGTACACCATGTAAGACCAATTTTACCCTAAGTAAAATTGCTTTCACCATGTAAAATAACATTTGTCTATATTTCCTGGTCATATTTAACCCAAAACAAGGAAAGTAATTAAATAAATCATTATTTATTTAATTATTTCCTAGGAATAAGTTATTCAAATCATTATTTAAATAATATTCCTAGTTAAATTTGACTAAATCATTTTTAAATAATTAAATAAGTCATTATTTATTTAATTATATTCCCATCATCTCCCTAAAATAATAAATAAATCATTTATTTATTTATTGTCTATAAATAAAGGAATTGACCCAAGTCAAAAGACCTTTTCCCTCCAACAAATATAATAAAATATTCCTAAAGGGTGATTCTAGAATTTTGATTAATAATATTTTATTCATGCACCGAGTTCTAGAACACCCCAATATTTTGTTATAAATAGAAGGGTTTTCCCCATTCATTGGTCACCTTCATTGCATTAGATCACACTGGATCTATTCTTGGTCACCATTTTACATTTTTTGTGAGCTCCCATTGAGTTCTATGTTTGTCAGGGTTTTCTACCACAATAAGAGAGAGGAATTTTAGATCTGAAACGCTGAGGACTTTCAAGAACCCATCCCATTGAGGAGAACCGGAAAACACCTTTCTTGTTTTCCTCTCAGGTGCCCCATTCTTTAATATAATACAAATCATTTTTTTAAACACTTTGTTCTTGTCTTGTCTATTGGATGCATGGAGCCATATTATATTTTATCTGCTTAATGTCTTTTGTGCTTAGATCTGAATTTGTGCAGCAGACTTAAAGATATTTTGCAGCCATAATCGATGTTAGAGCTATTTTTTATGCGTAGCTAAAGTGATCTTTTATGACGAAAGATTCATACTAACATTAAGGAGGTGCCCCACTCATGAGGAGGTCGAAAAAGTGTTAAATGATTGGCATGTTGGGGTTTGTGGTGAACATTTATCTGGAAATGCTATCACACAAAAGATACTCCGCGATGGTTACTTTTGGCCTAATATTTTTTGAGATTGCATCCTCACAGTCAGAAGTTTTCATGCGTGCCAGATTTTTTATCATAAGATCCACAAACCACCAGCGCCAATGAATCTTATTGTCTCTGCAGGACCATTTAAGAAATGGGGTATTGACATCATGACCTATAACCTTTGTTTGTCTGGGGGGCATGGTTATATTATTGTTGCAGTTGACTATTTTACCAAATGGGCCGAAGTGATGCCTACATTCAACAACATAGGACAGACAGTTGCATTGTTTTTCTTTAGTCATGTTATTTCCCGGTTTGGGGTCCCACAGGCTATAGTTACGGATCATGGGAAGCATTTTCGCAACCACATGATGTATGGATTGACTGCCAAGTTAGGATTTTTGCATGATAATTCCGCTCCTTATTATCCACAATCAAATGTACAAGTTGAGGCTATTAACAAAATTCTTAAACAAATGCTTCAACGAATGATAGGAGTTCATAAAAGAAACTGGAATTTGATCCTATACTCCGCCTTGTGTGCGTATCGAACCTCAGTGAAAAATTCAACCGGATTTACTCCTTTTCAATCGGTGTATGGTCTAGAAGCTATATTACCAATCCAATGTGAAATATCATAATTAAAACTTACGATATACTTGTTACCTAACACCTCCGAACAAGAAGCGCGTCTCCTTAACCTCATCCATTTTGATGAAACATGTCATGAAGCCCAATTGGCCAATGAAGCTCATAAGAGATGTATAAAGGCACAATACGACAAAAATTTCTAGCCTGGCATCTACTCAGAGGGCGATTTGGTCCTTCTTTACGATCAAGAAGATGATGTAATAGGTACAAGGAAATTTGAGCTATTATGGCATGGCCCCTATATTGTCAAAAGAGTTCTTGCTAAGGGTGCCTATGAGTTAGTTGATTACGATGGAATTCCATTGGCACAGCCTAGAAATGGGTTGTATCTGAAACATTACTATGCTTAATCTTGAGCGTAGTAATTTTTTGTATTATATTGTATATATGTTGTTGATTTGCATTCACTATCTTAACTTGTTTTTAGAGTTTTCTTGACGTTAGTAATCTACTTTAAATTTCATCACAGATGTCTGAATATTTGAAACCATTTTTCGGATATGTTCATGGTGCTATTTGTAGTACGCAAAATCTATCCTCTCCAGCGTCGGCCATTTTCGCTCCAAACAGCGAGTTAGAGATTTTTCAAGGGATTTGTATTGGTAGATCGACGAACAATATCGTTGAGTATAGCACGTTGATCGAAATTCTCTCTGATGCCATTTCATTTGGTATTAAACGCATAATCATAAGGTTAGACTCACAACTTGTGGTATTACAACTCACTAATGCTAATACTGTTAGAAATCCAACACTTCTTAGATTGTTCCTAAGAGTTAGACTTTTGGAAAGACATTTTGATTTTATTCAATATCAACACATTTCCAGAAATTTGAACACATTCACTGATTCATTAGCTAATCAAGTTTTAGACAGACATTTGCAACATATGTAAAGAAAAAATTCACATCATTGAATAGGATTGCACAATAAAAATAGGAAAAAATCTGAAATCATATAGATAGATAGTTATAGGTTTTTAAAAAATTTGTGCCCAAGACACATTGGCCATCTGACCTCAAAATGTATGCAAAATGTCATAAGTAAACTAGTGGTGCTCATGGTAACATGCTCTAGATCTAGCAATCCTACGAAGTAACCACATCCAACGGTTAGGAACCCCAATAGTGAGTCGTTGCAGTCACATAGGTAACTCTTCAATCTAGCAATCTAGAATTCCGAAGGTTAACCCCTCTATGTGTTGCTGAAGCTTAGCCAGGGTCTCAGCCATATCAAGGTCCTGAAGGACTAATCTCCCGATAGCCCTCTCTGCTGGCGCATCAGCTTCACACTCTAGTTCCTCTACTAGTTGAACACGACCAATATCTACATTACATCAAACATTTATTTTAGTCTTTGGAAAACATCAAAATACAAAAACATTGTATAAACCTTAGGAAAATAAAAAAACATGGTCAAAACATTCTTACCCATTGCACCCCACTAAGCGCCCTCTCGTAATGTTAAATCTGGATCTCCTCGAAAGTCAATGCCTGCATATGCGTACTCATCGATGGTGACGATCCGTCACTAGAACCAGGAAAATAATGCAGTAGAGAACACAGCGGTCGATTGGCCTACATTCCGACCCATAAGTTCTACCCATCTCTTCATACGAGGATCTCTAGGATTAACTATATCCAATGTCACATGTTGTGGCTTCATTAGTGGAATATGTGCCAAAGCGAAGGATATAAGGATTGAACCATAATTGAAATTATTATTCCTTCCTCCCTTTTCTTTGTTCAATTGTTTCTTTATCTGAGAAAGAACAGCTTCAGACTAGTTGAAAATTGTTGGCTCAAAGCACTCTAGCACGTACTGCATTTATGAACTATTCGTTACATGTAGTGTAACGGTGCCAGCAAGTTTAGCAATCATGAAAAGGATAGTTCTCAAAGGCAAATCTCTGACATCCCAGATGTTTATTTTTCCATCTTTGCTAGGTTCTGCCCCTAGATAGTAGTACTACATAATATAATCCCTCACTATCTCTCCTCCAACGGTAGACCCTGAGAGTAAAATGGGCAAACCTCTCCTCGACAAACCTGTGAGAAAATATACATCCTCAACTATTATGGGAACCACTTGGTTCTTAATATGAAATACCTCTATCGTCGGATCCCATGCTCGAACTAAGAACTCCAAGAGTTCTGTTTTCTGCCTCATTCCCAACAATTTGAAGTACTTAAGTAGTCCACAATATCTTAGGGCTCTTACAGTACCCGAATCATTTAAGGAAATCATATCTTGTTCTTCATATTCCCTTTCCCTCCATGTAATTGTCATTGTAATCCGATGGAAACCTGAAATACAACCATAAGATCTATTAGATTCCATTCATTGCAAAAAAATAGGCAAATTTTGGGCACAACATGAAAATCAAAAACTTGAACTGCGCCCAACGCACTCCCTAACAAGAGACAGTGCATTGCACATGCAAGTACCCTTCACTGTACCTTCTATGCAATTTAGGTTTCGACATTCAGGGGTGCATTGCCTTCAATTTGGGCAGAATTTACCCTAGGGTCCTTAAAACCCTAAACATTTACAGAATTTGGAGATGAAATGAATACCAAAGGAAACAGGAGGTTCTGGCACTAAGCTAGATCAAATGGCGACGAAATATGTCCACAGAAATGACCACAATCGACGATTGAAGTTTGGGGGCCAAATCAGGTTCAGAGCTCCAAAATGAAAATGGTAACTATGGAATGGTAAAAATGAATAGTGAAACTACTTTTAATAGTCATTCCCAGTATTTGAAAATTAAATTTATTGCTATGACTATGGTTTTACTATTTTTTATCATGAAATGAAAGATTATTTTTATCATTTGATCTTGTTCTGAATAGGAATGCAACTGATGGATAGATTAGTCGTGCATGCGAGATTTATTGAAAGAATGACTTGACCACAAAGCATACTTTTTCTCCTTATTTTTCAAGCTTTGTTAAAAACAAAAAAGGATTTGAAGTGCAATTTTTATCTCTTTTCCTAGCTTCGATAATAGTGAAAAAGGAACCCCTGGAGTCTTCTTTCAGCTCTTTTCAGACTCCAATAATGTGAAAATATTGTCGAGCACTTGTATTTTAGATCTCATAAAAGTAAATTAATTGATATCTACTCAGTATAAGTTTAACCCTTTTCCGGAATGAGATAGATTATTTACGAAAAAGGAATACCTTGGTTAAACATGACCAAAGAGGTTCTCTTAGATATTATTTTACACATTTTCGGATCTGAGTGACAAATTTACGAAAAATTACTTATGGAGTTTTATTTCGTCCTCTTTTTCAAACTCTCTAAATATGAATAAGGACCGAGCTAGCACTGTCGTTAATCTCGTTAAAACATAAAATAGCGACGGGCTTGTTGATCATGCAAGAATTGAGTTTCATTCATCACTAGACTCGTTAAATTATTAAATAGCGATACTTTATTCGCCCGAAGGATTGAATTATAGATCAAGAAAATGTTATCCTCCTCAAGCTTGTTAAAAAATAAAGAGGTATTGGTCGACAAATGACCGGTGAAAATTTGGGAAAAATGAGCAAGAATTCTTTATGGTAGCAAGTCATTCTTGAACATGACACTTCCTTCACTCCATGTCCGTGAATATTTGGGTTGGGTAATCTTCTTGAAAGTTCATTCATACCTATGGTTCATCATACCTTCACTTCGGTTTGGGGTCAATGATGCCAACTCATCACAGTGTCGTTGATATGTTCAAGAGAATTCATCTAGTGAATACTTCATCCTTCTGCAATACTCATAAACCTTCATTCTCATGACCGTCATCCCTGAAAATTTCTATATCAAGTCATACCCTTGTCTCCAAAATCAGTAACTCTCGTTTCGCAATAAGTGGCTTCTTGTCGATGAAAAATAAATATCCAGGAAGTTCACTCAGAAACATCAGATTCCAGTACCATGAGGCTTGTTACAGCATCGACAAGATCCTCACTTCCGGACCTTTGACCGAAAGTTTTTGTTTGGCGTTCAACATAAAATCATCTATTCATGCCTTACGAAATGTACTACAGTACCTTGAGGGCCATTGACATTAATGGTGGTTCTCTCGCGTTTGTTAACAACTCACATCATTGGTTGGTAATCAAACGATGTCTTTCCATGTTCGACTACAAATCATATATTCGCAGGGCTAGACTTGTACCCAAATGATCGAGTGAATGAGATAAGAAGACCCCAGATCTAGTTTCAGCCATCTGGTCTGCGATTTTAGGATTGTTGTACAGATCCTCTGTACGGTGACCTTACATACATATTGCCATCCAAACATAGGTCTATATCTAAGCATGTCTTGCACATTTATATTTGACAACATTCAATGGCAATTTGAATTATGTACATGTTATTAGATTGTTCATGTGTTTAACATGGGAATTCCTACCCTCAACAATTATGATCAAAGATGATATATCATGATGTAATGTATTGTAAGATTGATGCAGCTGACCACTCCGCTTCATCTCTAGCCCATCATAGTGTAAAGCATCTCAATCAAAAGTTATTATTATTATTTCGACTTCATGCTTTAGGGGGGAATTTGCTATAGGTCAATTTGGGCACCATTCCCAATGACCTGGTTAACTGGGCATCATCTCCAAGACCAATGATTAAGGGTCTATCATTCCCTATCATTTCAAGTTGCTACATGCCCTAATACAGGAACATGACAAATCAAGCAAGACTTTCATCAAGAAAAGGTTTCCAAATTTTGAAGTTTATTATATAACATGTGAGAGCTCACCAACGCAGTCTCCAAAGGGGCTAAGTGCATTGCATATGTAGGTAGCCCCATGCAAGGATGCTCTGAAAAGCACTTCCCAACATTCACAGATGCGTTGGTCACATTGGGAGAAAAATTCTCATTGTTCTGGAATCTCCACTTGGCCATTGCCTTCTAGAAGAGTTCACATGTGTTAAACTTCAAATCCAAGTGTCCATTTGACATCTACAATATTGGAAACATGTCTTGCCTATTATTGGAAAGTCATTGATTACAAAACAGCCTTTAGTTCATCTATAAATTGAGCACAGGTCTGAGTGCTTGGAAAGGAATAATTTGAGTAGATAAATGTTGGAGAATTTTCAATTGAGAGTTAGATTTGTGTAATAGCTGCTGGAGAGATTTATACTGTGATGAGGCTTGGGAACGTTGCTGGAAGGGTCACTTCAAATCAGTCACTTGGTTGTAACCTCTACTTCTATCATTAATAAAGAATACAACTTATTTTTCCCTATATGAATCTGTATTGGCTTTGATTTTCCATATTGCAAGATATTGGTTGATGTATATGGTTTATGCTTTACTGATTTAGAAAAATAACTTGAATAGAAATCTGTATTATTGCATCTTCTATTGTTTTAGTGTTCTTTCTTGCAGGAATCATTTCGCACAAACTTCTTGAATTTGATGCTACAACAGAAGCGATAGAAGGATTCATTTAGAAGCACTTGGATCACAAGTAACCATATAATCCTTTCTGTGTGTCTGTTCTTAGTTAGGAGAAATAGTCGTATAGTCTTTAATCTATTGTTCTAGACTAGCACCTGTCTGGGGAAGCGTGTTTTATCCGTAATTCATAATTCTGGCCCAATACATTCGACCTTCAACTTCCATGAATGTATATGAAATTTAATGAGATGTAATGAAGCATCATCAACATTCTCATCTTGAAAAATAGGAAGACTTATTTGCCAATTTACCTGAGGCATTTTGTGTGGGAATCCAGGAATGTGATCTCTATTCATTGGAGCATACCTGCATTGTATTCTTGGATCAATCTTGTCAATCATTCATAGAGGAGGGTGTTATGTTTCTGTAATCAGCAAGATTGGAAAAGTCCGATCACAGAAACAACATCGTTTCAACCAACTTTGGGATTCTAGGATCTAGCCCTCCTAAATCCGGAGAGGGATCTCTCCAATAAGTGCAAAGATGGATTTGTCTTTGAAATTTGGGGTAATACTATTAGGCTAGTTATGAAGGCCAAGGTTTTTGTTTGTTTTTGGATGGTTGAGCATGATTACTGTTTGAGGTGGAAAGTCCTAAATGCAAAGAGTTTCAAAGGTGAGAAGTTGCAAGCAATCAGAGTAAGCTTCGGCCAAAAAGATAGATAATTGCAGGTTTTATTCCATTGGGCTATGGAGTCATAATAGGGTTTAATTGGAACAGAAAGAGGCAAGAGTGGTCCATGGGGCAAGTTATCTATGTCTAAGGATCTCTTTGAAGATTGATTTATGGAATTAAATGATACAACAAGAAGGAAAATTAAACAGATGCAGAACAAAGAGCAGCCCAGGATCTGGTAAGTACTTTTAAACTAGCCAGCCTTTGACAAACACTTGAGAAGAACATAAAAGAAAACTAGGATCTGGTAAGTACTTTTAAACTAGCCAGCCTTTGATACACTTTCAATAGAAAACATTTTAAAACAAAGGGAAACTTGAAGGCAACTGTTGGAGTAGAAACTAGCGGGCCGGGCTCACCACAAATCCTCTCCTAGATCTGCTTTACTTGGTTACTTTCAAGACCAACACAAAGATAACACGAAATGGCCTAAGATCTGGTAAGTACTTCTAAACTAGCCAGCTTTTAACACATTCCAAGAGAAACATTCAGACAATCTTTAGGGATAAGACTAGGACCAGGGCACACCATATCTTCCATAGTTCATCTCTACTTAACTAATACTGAACATAACATTAAAGAATAATATTCAGCTAAGGCAATAAGATGAGGAAACGCCAGCATTCCTATGCTTAAACTGAATTAAATCATTCCCAAATAACACATTTTGGAAGAAAACATATAAATAAATATTTTCAGTCAGAGAAGGTTACTGATATATAGTAGGTCCTAACTCTATGAATTGTTGTTCTTTATAAGAGAAAATGAAACACAGTGAAAACATAAACAAAATAAAAAGTTACAATTAGAAAAACATCACCGTCAACATAGACCAGGATCCCATAAATCAGCTTGTATTGATGCTCCAAACCAGTTACAGCTTTAAGTCCAATGCTTTAGTTTACCAATCATCTACTCATCTCAGCCTAACTTATCTATCACAAGCAGAGCTCCAAGGGCCAGTGAACACTATTTACAGTCAGAAGTTTAAGCTCAGATGTATTTCAAAGTTCTGCAACCAACCCCTCACTCATCTCCTGCAGAAGTATATATAGAAGAATGAGGAGGTGAGATCTTATCAAAGATCTCCAATTACAATTAATATAGACTTAATGGTTTCTTGGCCTTTGAGGGGCTCAATGAATAAATTCACATAGTAGTCCTCTGTATTAAATGATTTATATAAATATTTCAGCTCGGTGGGAGCTCTTTTTGACCTTCAAGGCTCTATGTGATGTCAAAGTAACTCTGCAAATGTTTGTCATTAAGTTCTCTAGCAGAATTTACTCTCTGGCTATGTTTGAGACAAATATCTGATCTTGTTCAATAAATTTGGCCTCGGATATGAATGCTTTGAGGCACAAGTGGCATCGTGGTAGCTAGAGGGATCAATTTGCCTCAGTTGTGGCGGTGGAGGCTTTCCTGTTGATAAAACACTTAAGATTTTCTTCAAACTGTGTTTTTAATCAGGGATTAGGCTTTTGATAAACCATCTTAGACGTAATCCCCACAAAACCTGTCTTTGATCTTCTGTCCTGGTACATGTTTTCTTTCAGCACTGATACTCTCTGACTGTGCTCCATTCATGGTTTTTTGCTGATGTGCAGGGCTACGCAGGGGTCAAATGGAATCAATGCCTTATGAATGGTTGATGAAAACGTGGATTTAACACATGTGAATGATTTCCCCCGGTGAATCGAAGGTAGGAGGATCGTCACCCTCTACTTTCGAATTTTCTTCAGACATAGCGGAAAAATCACTTGAAACCCTGCACAATACAAAAAATATTATAAAATCCATGCATATATAGGTTTATTATTGCGGAGGACGTGTGGGGGAAGCATGGTCATTGGATGGCATCATCCAATGGTCGTGATTAATTGAGAGAAGTCATAGGGAAGGCGGAAGAATCGTTTAAATCAAAGCCATCGATCGCGCAGAGATCAATGGTCGGGAGCAGAAATGGAAAGTCAAAGCGGAAAATGTTTGACCGGGCGATGAATCAGGGCGATGAAATATGGGTCGTTGATCTACAGATCAGATCAACGGTGGAGATCTATTGAATGCCACGTCGTAGCCCGGTTAATTGTCGGGCATCTTCGGTGAGCGATAGCCGTCGGATGGCCCGCTCCAGATCGAACGGTGTACAGCGATATCGCGTCGGGTTTGCTACCGAACATTAATGCGCGATGGGGGGGTGGTTTCGAAATAGTGCATGGGACATGCGTCGGCCAGCGTATGGAATCGCTGCCGATCGGGAGAAAACCACCCTTGCCCCAAAGGCGGTGCGATGAATAGCGCACGGTTTTTGGAATCGGTGAGTGGACGGCGAGGACCACCGGGCTGATTGATTTGAATTTCGGACCGGCGGAAAAATTATGATATAATAAAAATCAAAAAATTAACATAACCAAAGGTTTTTATATTAATTTTCAATGCGGCTTGGCGCCCGACTGCAGGGCCGAGGGTTATATGAAGGGTAATATGACCGGGGGCTTATGCAGGAAGGGGCTAAAGGCGATCGAGCAACGCGATAAGCGCTTGGAGGGTTGGCGCTTGGTTCTAGCCTCAAAAAGTATGGTGGGGAAGTGGTTAGGACTTAGCCCAAGGGGGCTTAAGTCCATAGTAATAAAAAACTTGTTTTTATGAATTTTTTTCAGAGTTTTCAATGGATTTGGGGGTTTCGGTAAGGCTAAAAAGTGAGTTTTTAACCTTGTAAAAATGATTTTCACAAAGGGAAGAAGAGGAATCATGAAAACAAAGGAGATTTATGGAGAAAAAGGGGAGCAAATGAATGTTATTTTTGAGTGGGAGAAGGGGGGAAATGATGGTTTCTCAGCAGTCTTTTCTCATGAAATCAGCAGAATTTCTGAGTATAAAATGGAAACAGTAAAGAATATTTGGACAGAGGCATGAGGCCTTCAAGAGTCTTCAAGAGCCAACAATTTTTAGTAATAAAATTTGTTCCTTGAAGGCTCCAAAAAGTCTTAGTCACCTTTTGCTATAAGAAATTTTATAGGTGGCTAACAGTGGCTCCACTTGGGGATGATGCCTTCTTGAAGGCATCAAGAACTTCAGACTTGCTTTCTCTGGGAGGTTGATCAGTTGCCTCATCCATTGGGTTGCCTTTCTTTCTGTGGATAATCTTGCTCTGAAAACATATTAGCAGCCATACAAACAATGGAACTTTATCAATACAAGCTTCTACCTACCCAATCTTACTAATCTAACATTTTCTCTTCATTAGAGTGCACTTGGATTGGAAAACTCTTTTTACAACATTTTATTATTTTAAAAGCATAAAACTAATCTAATTCTACTCCTTATTTATCCCTGAACTTGGATTAAACAGTTGAGTTCAGATGCTTCTCTACCTATTCTACCATTTGTTGGGATTAAACTGTCCAACAGATTTTTATTCTCTAAATTCTACAACAGAAATTTAAAGGCACTCAAGTCAGGATTGAACAGTCTAACTTGATTCCAGTCTATTAGCATAAAAAAAAAGCTTCACATAGATACTATTTTGCAGAAAATTAAATCGAAATGGAAGGCTTAAGATATAAAATTTGAAAACATTTCCTTTCTCTTTTCTACAGCTTTGTTTTGTCTTTTGATTGAGCTACCTTTCTTTGTTCTCTGGTTCGGATTTTGAGCTGATTGGAACCAGATTTTTACTTCTTTTGACTTAGAATTTGAAGCAGATTTGAGTCATTTTCTCTTTGAAACCTTAGGTTCATATTTTGAGCATGTTTGAACCTTTAATTTCTAGCCTAATCTACCTACTGATAAGCCAAGATTAAACAGTTTGGAAAATCGAATTCACTATCCTATCAGCGGAAAATTGAAAGTTAATTAGTCAAGATTAGGCTGTTTGACTAACTAGAAGTGTGTTCTTCAGGAGTGGAATTTGAGCTTGCACACTTTCAGATTTGTTTCTCTTTTTTGGTATGGGGCTATACCTTTCTTGTTTTCACAATCTGCCCTCTTTTCTTTCTTTTCTTTGTTTTTGTATTTTTGATTTTTTATAACTTTGAATGCAATGGTGGATGAAATATTTATAATGGAAAAAAGATAAAACGCTTCAAAACATGTCATGGATCAAGAGAATTAATGCTTAAGCATCCTACCATTGACAGGACCTCCAAACAATTCTGCTCCATTCAACTCCTGTAAGAAAAATGCATTGTTACTAGCAGTTGAATGAATTGAGTAAGGGCCAAGCCATAATTTGTCAAATTTTCCATGCTTACCCTTGTCTTCCATTCTTGAGTCCCACTTTAAAACCTTGTCACCAACTTTGAAATTGCTGGCCTTTGTCCTTCTGTCAAAAATATTTTTAATGCTGTCTTGTTTCTGCAATGCTTTGTTATAAACTTCCTCTCTGGTTTGCTGAAGATGAATTGTCTGATTTATTCTTCTGAGCATGTCATTATCTTCAGTTTGCAACTCTTGAATCAACTTCATTACTAGTACACCAAGACTGTTTGGAAAAATTGCATCAGTACCATACACAAGCTGGAAGGGTGACATGTCAATAGATTTCTTCAAAGTCAATCTGTCAGCCCAAAGTGCATGAACTAGCTTTGTATGCCAAGACTTTTTATTGTCTTCCAACAGTTTCTTGATTATGTTCACTAAAATTTTGTTTGAGGATTTGGCAAGTCCATTACCCTAGGGGTAATAAGCCGTGGAATGCCCCAATGTTATCTGATATCTATGACAGAACTCAACCATCCTCTTTGATCCAAATGCTGTTGCATTATCAGTGATAATTTTGGTAGGACAGTCAAATCTGGAGAGAATGTTAGTCTCCATAAATTTTATGATAACTGAATCATTGGCCTACCTACAAGGTATGGCTTCTATCCACTTAGTGAAATAGTCTATGGCAGTGAGAATCCATCTATGTTGGGAAGAATATGGTGGATGGATTTCTCCTATGAAGTCAAGTCCCCACTGTTGAAATGGGGCTTCAACAGTGATTGGATGCAAAGGTAGGGGAAGTAGTTTTCTTTTGCCTTCAAAAAGTTGACATTTATGACAGGCAGTGATCATTTTATGCACATCATGAAAAAGAGTAGGCCAGTAAAAACCAGCCCTCAAAATTTTTTTGGTTGTTGTCTTCCAGTATAAATGACCTCCACCCTCTCCTTCATGGAATTCGTGCTTAACCTATTCTGCATCCAACTTAGGCAAACATTTAAGCAATAGACCACTTGCATTTTTCCAATAAAGGCATTTATCTATAATGCAATAGTTTACAGCTTTTAACTTTAAGAATCTTGCCTTTGTTTTTGTCAAACCAGGAGATGTATTTAAATTAAGCAAAACATAAATAATATCAGCATACCAAGGAGAATTCATAAAATGATCTTCAACTATATGAGTTGAGAATTATTCTTGTTCATCTAAAGCATTAATCATATTGATATCAAGAACTTCAAAATTTGATTCAGCCATTAATCTAGCTAGACCTTGGCCTTTGATGACTTTAGTGGGTTTTATCTCTAAATCATACTCAAAGATAATAGCAATCCACTTACCTCTCTTACCATCTGGGTCCTGCGTTAGAATGTCTTCAACAACTGAGTTTGGGATGAAGGAAATGATGTGTGAGTGAAGGATGTACACCATGAAGTCTTTCAAAGCTTTAACCAAAGCAAAAGCTTGCTTCTCCATAATGTTATATTTCAAAGGGGAATCCCTCAATGCCTTACTAAAGAATGCAATAGGCTACTCTTGTCCTTGTGGATTTTTCTGCAAAAGGACAGCAGCTATGGTATGTTCTGATGCAAATGAAAAAATATAAAAATATTTTGAAAAATCAGGACTTATAAGAACCGGTGTTTTGGTTAACGCTTGTTTCACCATTCTAAAGGACTTCTTTGCTTCCAAGGTCCATTTTACCCCTTGCTCCTTCTTTAACATGTTTGTGATATTCCTAAGGAGCTCAGCCAAGTTGGGGATGAACCTTATCAAAAAGTTAATCTTTCCGATGAAAAACTGCAACTCTTTGATGTTTCGAGGATGAGAGATTTGCAATATGGCCTCAATCCTCTTTGGATCTATCTTTATACCCTCTTCAGAAATAATGTGCCCAAGAAGTTTACCTTCTTGGAGACCAAATAGTGTCTTCTTAGGGTTTAAAGATATACCAAAATTTCTGCATTTCTCGAAAACTGTTCTTAAATGTTCTAAGTGCTCTTCATCTATTTTTGAAAACACAGTAACATCATCAAGATAGATAATGATGAAGAAGCCCAGTTCCTCCGAGAATGCGATGTCCATGGCTCTTTGAAAATTTTCTCTAGAATTCATTAGACTGAAAGGAATTTTCACATACATGAAAGTGCCCCATGGTGAGTAAAGGTTTTCTTTAATTGATCAGCAGGGTGAACTAAAATCTGATTGTACCCTGAATAGCCATCAAGCAAAGAAATTTTTTTAGACCCTACCACCCTTTGTAAAATATGATCCGTCTTGGGTAAAGGGTAGTTGTCTTTTAATGAAGATTTGTTTAAGTATCTAAAGTCTATACAAAGCCTGATCTCTCCAGTTTTCTTCCTAACAGACACCAGATTAGATACCCATTCAGAATATCTAATAGGGACAATAATACCAGCATCATACATTTTCATGATTTCCTTCTGACCAATGGTAACTGAACAGGGTTTATTCTGCGCAGTTTCTGTTTGAACGGTTTTTGGTTTTCTTTGAGGGGAATTTTGTGCTGTATTATTTTAGTTTCATGGGATTTAAGATCTTTGTAACTCCATGCAAAAACATCAGAAAACTCTTTAAACAGCTCAATGTATTTGAGTTTAATTTGAGCTGGTAAAGTCTTGAACAGTTTAATCATCATAGGTTTAAGTTCGCTACCAATATTGCACTCTTCCACTTCAGTGTCTACAGGTTCCAGTTTTGGTTTATTTGCCACATCGTTAAAATCAAACAACTCTTCTAAAGGTGCCAGACCGTTTGGCAAACTTTCATCTTTAGAGTGCAGAGTTTCTAACTCTTCTGTTTCTAACTCTGCATTCAATTCCGTTTTTTTTATAAGTTTGCTAGTCAGAAGATTGATATTGACAGGCTCCGGGGACGGTTCTTCTTCTCCAAGAAATTTTTCTTCACTGCATTCTGTATCATAATCTGAGTCCGAACTGTGTAGTTCGAATTCATTTCTGAATTGCATGAAGTATTCTATTTTTTCGTCCTCATCAAACACTTGCCAATATTTTTTATTATCAAGCACGGCTGGTCTGAATTTTATCTGAGCTGTGCAGTCTTTGGTTTCAAATGGTGTTAAGCATTTTCTAGCTGCAAAGGCTAAATTGTGGGCTGCAATATTTCTTCTTCTTGGGAAAAAAAAACAGTTTGGACTCCTCGAATGTTTTCAAAAGGTCCATGGCATCGTTTCGGTAGGCCCTAAGCCTGGGATTATTTGCATTATACTCCCCATTGACTTGCCTAATGAATAAATCTGAATCCCCATACACGTTAATTCTTCTGGCTCCTAACCTTTTCAATAGATGTAAGCCTAAGAGAAGGGATTCATACTCTGCTATGTTATTGGAACACTGAAAGTTTAATGTATAGGAAATACATTCTGTGTGGTAATTTTCAGCGTTGGAAATCCAGACACCTGCACCAGCATTAGTTCTAGTGCAGGATCCATCAAAATACATACTCCACATAGGACTATTCTTAGTTTCATATGTTTTGTTACCGTCTTTTTCAATTAATGTGCTTTCGTATTGTTGTGGAATGTCAACACTTAGTTGTGTTTTTTTTGACTCATCAGGTTTTTCGTTAAGTGGAGGAACATTTTCTTAAGTGTCTAGGTTTAAAAGCAAAGGACACGTGACTTGTATTTCAAGACCCATATTTGGTTTTCTTTTGTTTAAAGGTTCGGAAAACTGTTTTTACGGTTCTGCGGTATTTACCCCCTCCTCTCTATCGGCCATTAACTCTATTAAAGTTACGTGTTCATCTAATGTTTCTTCATTAAAGAGGGTAAATGAATAAAGGCATGTGTTTACAGAGTATAAAGGGGATTTTTGTGGTCTTTCTTGACTTGTCACTGTGTATTGCATATGAGACTCCCTATAGAGTCTTCTATTCTGATTGAAAATAGGGATAGTCGCATAGGTAATGTCCATTTGCATAGTCCCTTGTAACTTAGCCCCCCATGATCTTGATAACAACATTCCATATTTGAGGGGAACATCAGCCACCAGAATATCCATGACTAAGCATTTGGCTGGAATCTGGGCTAAGTTAACACAGAGGTCTTTGATTAATCCTAAACATTTTACTCTGCTTGAGTCAAAGAAGTACAGGTCTTTATAAGGTCTGGTGATTTCTAGACCAAGGCTCTCCATCACAGCTTTAGGCATTAAATTATGAGAAGCCCCAAAGTCATGCATAGCATTGTGCAAAATCTTGTCATGAATTTTTAAACTCACATAAAAGGGGGGAACAGGTCCCTCTTGATACATACCTTCAATCTTAGGACCAAAAATGAGCTATGGTTGGTCATCATTAAGATTGACGGTGTCCTCATTCTCTTCAATGTTTAAAGCCTTCAAATTTTGGGTCCTATATACATGATGGGCAGCTAACTCAGTAAGGGGAACGAAGATTTTGATCTTTGAAATTTCCTGCTCTAGGCTTAAAGGGATTTGGTTCTTTGAAGAAATTGTCTCAGCTTTATTAGCTGCTAGTCTATCAGCAACATCAGCTTGTTGATTTGTTCTATTTACATTCGACAAAATTGTTTTCATAGGAGTACTAGCTGAAGTGTTAGTGTTAGCACCTGAATTGGACCCCAGGCTGCAAAGGCAAAACAGGGTAACAACTAAACCATGCTAAGCCTTGTAGCTAGCCCTACAAGGATAGGAGAGGGCTCTCTTCGTGAAAATATATTCAATGGAACACAATAAATGGATTGATATTAGGCTAGATAAAATGATAGGAAAAGGTTTAATAATTTAATGAATGAAAGAATGAATTTCAGGGATGTGTGGGATAAAAGGGACAGTTGAAACCGGGAATTAAATCAGGACACAGGGTATTTCATGGGGCAAGATAGGCAGGAAACTTAGCAATTAAAATTTAATGAGGATGGGATGGAAAGACTGGTGAGGAGCTGAAAAGGGCATAGCAAATGGATCCTTTTCAAACAGAAGAAAAATACAGAGTATGAATGATTTCCCAAGGCAGAGCATATAAAATGGATTCTACCTTTCTATCTTGAAAGAATTCAAAGGAAATGTTTATGGATGAATGGAACACATAACAATTCACATATGAAACAAAGGAGAAAACACATGCTAAATCTCATACCACATGGATCCCACAAATCAAAGCTACATCTCTTATTATTTCCTGTCAAACTGTACAATGTAGCGCAGAGATGTTTCTTCCACACTATTCCCCTACTTTCTCAGACTCAGGCCGCTTACAAATGATTTACAATTACAATAAATAAGCTGAAATGTGGGAACATAGATCCATGAGAAGAGGAGTTGTTCTAACAGCTGAAGAACTGAAATACAATCATAGTAAAGAAATACAACAATCTACCCCTGAAAATGAGAGACAGCATTACATTGACTGCTTTGGAGATTTGTTGTTAGGCTGTATAAACGAAAATAGGCAATCCGATGAACAGATTCCCTATTTTTTACTGTTGTAGATATCTTCATTTTATTTTAAGCTCTCGGCCCTTGGACTGTTCGTTTCTTTCCTTTATATCTTTATTCTCTGACTTTTTAATAAAATGTCGTAGAAATAGAACCGAATGAAATTATATGCTTTGTGAAGGGAAAAATGTATTTTAAATGGGAAAAAGGAAGGGAGATGGCGGTGGGACCCACATGGAAATCGCAATCGGAGTCGGAGCAAGAGCGGAGAGATATCATATAACAGTAATCGCAATCGGAATGAACCGGTGGAGCGATATCATATTTAACACACAGTGCAATCGCAATCGCAATCGGGGGTAGAGCGGGGTAGTACATTACAAATACTGCGATGCGATGGGGAGAAAGCCTTTGTAATAAACAAAGCAGCAGAATTTTCACCTTTACAAAGAAGAAATGGGTTTCTATGATGAATGGCGGAGGATTTTAATGGTGGGACCGGGGTATAGTCACAATCGCAAATCAGAATCGGGAGTGGAGCGGAATGACATATATAGAAGTTCCGATGCAATTGAGAAAGGGGAATGGGGAAAAACTTTATAAAAATGAAATTAATACAAATTTTGAGTTTACAAAGGGGAGAACCCTTTATATTATAAACGGACGGAGTATCGTACAGTGGGTCCCAAGGGTTAATCGCAATCGGAGATCAGAGGGGAGAGGCGCGGTCAATCGCATCGGAGGGATTAAATCGGGGGTGCAAGCGGGTCGCATATATAACATTTTCGATGCAATTGAAGGATCGGGATGCGAAGGGCCGATTGGAGAAAAGTTGCAATTGATGGATCGGGGGATGGTGCGATCGGGGGATCGGGGAGGAAACTTGCGATCGGGGGTCGACAGGATCAATCGCATCGCAAGTTTTGTGATGGACCGATCGAAACGTACCATATAAAAGTTGCGATTGAAATTTGAAAACTCTTGCGATTTTGTTTTGAAAACTTTATATTATAAAGTTTTATTATATGATTGGCGAGGAAGGAAAAAAGGGAAGTGGTTAAAGGGGCGGGGGCTTTATAATATGGAACTTTTTATTATAAAGTCCAATGGGTCATGCAGGGGAAGTGGTTTAATAATAAAATCGCATATATATTTTTAAAAAGTAATTTATAATGCGATTTTATAATTGGAAGGGGGGGGGAAAGGGATTTATAAAGGAATATTAAACTTTAATAACACAAAGTTTAAAGGGAAAAATGGGGAAATAGGGGGTATAAGGGCCTTTACTTCACTTAAGCATAAAATTCAATCCAGAAGTCAGTTTTGAGAGTGTAGTATACCGTTGGAAAGCTCTTTTAGGGCTCTTTCTGATGGATCTACATTGAAGATGATCTAGTGCTGAAAATGCTATGGAAAACTTCTCTGAAGGCAGGAAAATTACTTTTGTGGAGATGACAGCTTCTGAATTGTGACTTATTACATATGATGATATAAGATTACATAATGAATGATAATAAAGGCAAAAGATCACGTTTTCACCTTAAAACATGGTTTTGAGGTGAAAATTACATCAAGATGAATAAAAAGTCTCTTTGATTTCTTCTTGGTGCTATGATTTTTAATTTATTGACTTCCTCATGACCTTGCTTATATTATTGATATTTGACTCATTAATTTGACCATGGTGAGACCCTAGAAACTAATGAGACCCATCCTATGACCTAATGATAGGATTTAAAGAATAAAAGTGACCAATGACTAAAGACCATAGAAAGGAAGATCAGCAAGTACCTCATGAGGGAAAACTGATAAAACAATACTACCATCAAATGAATCCATGACCTAGCGGAATGGTGAAATTTATTCAGTATGAGACACCTAATATGCAAATGCAAAAGAGCAGTTTTGATCACTGATGGCAGTATGACTAGACTGACACTAACATGGGCTCCAATGGGGATGGTAGCTCCTTGGAGGTGCCAAGAACACCGTAGACCAAGTAGCCTTATCCTTTGGGCATGGAGTCAAGAATGTCGAAAACTGACACAAATGCAAACTGAATTTGACTCTAGACTAAGACTGAAAACTGAAATAAAACCAAACCATACACATATCATCCAATTTTTATAGCCTTCACCTCAGGCCCCAAACTTGAATGACTGTGCACTTGAACTTTGCTTTTAGAAAAATAAAATGGTATATACAATGATGATGAAATAGATTCTGATCCATGTCTTCAACAATGGTAGTGCTTCAATAGCCTACCATTTATTGCTCCTCCAGGAAAATCCTAGCCATCCATTTTTGAAAGCAAGAAGGCATTCTAACCCCTGTATGCTGTAATTATATATGGTCCCTTCCAAAGGTTGTCAAATTTACCGTGCTTCCCTTTGTCTTCATTTCTTGCATCCCATTTCAACACTACATCATCCAACTGAAAACTTTCTGCTTTAGTCTTCCTGTCAAAGATCTTTTTGATCTTTTCCTGCAACTGACTTGTTTTCTGTGACACTTCTTCTCTTTTTTGTTGAAGGTGAATCATCTGGTTAATCCTCCGTGTTGGCAATATGATGCAGAGTGTTGTCCTTGATGGAAACCTACTTGATAAAGTTGATGGAAACCTATTTGATGAAGTTGTCCTTGATGGAAATGATGTAAATCTGATGTATCTACAGATCAGTTCAGAAGTAGCAGAAGAAATGAATTCATAAAGTGCCAGAATAATGTTGAACAAGATATGTCACAAGGCATACACGGGTTTGTTAAGGAGAAGTCGCATATGTACGCGGAAATGAACGTGCCAAGTCATGTATGCCAATTTGCACTCTAATTTTATAAAACCAGGGGGCATTACCATGGTATTGGCCCAAAGTATTGAGTGCTTGATTATCTATTTGATCCCGTCCAAGAATACCATCAACAGTTGAGTGGTTTTGACTCATGGTATTGATAAAGGCCAAATCTATTTAAGGAGAATAAAATGATAGTGCAAGGAGGTGAGCAAGTGTCTGGGCTTTAATGAATACTTCACTCTGAAGTATATCTGCATGGTTTAACTCTATTCTTAATTGATAGATCTGAATCTATGATGCACCTATGGATATGATGAAGTTTCAAGATCTCTAGATCTAGAAATGATGAATCTCTAGGATGATTTGAAAAGAAGTGATGAAGACCTGGCGCAAATCTGATGAAGAAATTGAAAAAAATTTGGGTAAGTTCATAGATCTGATCTGATCTGCAAATTTTATCTTTTATATATCTATACATAGGTTTGATTCATGAAAAGTGTGTGTATACGCGAATATGATTAAATAAAAGCGCGTATGGGCTGTTAGGATTTTCTGAAAAATGCCTGAGAAAGTGGTGTTCAAGTTGCACAAGCTAAGGAGGAGTTTTGGTCATATGGAAAGGATGCATTGGATGCACAGTTTCAGGGGGAGCATTAGCCTTGCTGAATGTAATGCATTGTTGGCATTATGATGATTTTGAAATATGATCTCTCTTGAGGTATTTTTGATATTGGTTATAAAAGCTCATATGTGTAATTTGATGAAAATGCTATGGCCTATGATGTAAATTGTAATATTCAGTCATGTAAAGGGCTCTTTCAAGTTTGTAAACCCACTTGGTTGGGTACATGAGTCATATTTGTAAATCCACTTGGTTGGATCTTTGATGTAAGTATGAGTCCTTGGTTATAGAGTCATGTACTTCATTGAAAAATATGTTTGAAGATTTAGCATGAACTCAGGAGGAGCATGGTAACTTCAGTGCACATCAGATCTACAGAGCTCTTCTTTCTACATGAGAAGAAAAACCTTGTTTTGGTTTTGATCCGCCCTTTGCCCTTAATGTCAAAGAGGGAGAGTAGTATCATGGTGTCATGGTGTTTATCATGGTGTTTGAATTGTTTATCATGATGTTGAATAGGGGGAGAGCATCATGGTGCTTGCATAATGATTATAATCAATGTATCTATCTGTTGCGATGATCAAACACCATCATGGTTACCATCAAGTCCAAAGGGGGAGATTGTTGGCAATATGATGCAGAGTGTTGTCCTTGATGGAAACCTACTTGATAAAGTTGATGGCAACCTATTTGACGAAGTTTTCCTTGATGGAAATGATGTAAATATGATGTATCTACAGATCAGTTCAGAAGTAGCAGAAGAAAGGAATTTAGAAAGTGCCAGAATAATGTTGAACAAGATATGTCACAAGGCATACGCGGGTTTGTTAAGGAGAAGTCGCGTATGCACGTGGAAATGAACGTGCCAAGTCACGTATGCCAATTTGCACTCTAATTTTATAAAACCAGGGGGCATTACCATGGTATTGGCCCAAAGTATTGAGCGCTTGATTATCTATTTGATCACGTCCAAGAATACCATCAACGGTTGAGTGGTTTTGAATCATGGTATTGATAAAGGCCAAATCTATTTAAGGAGAATAAAATGATAGTGCAAGGAGGTGAGCAAGTGTCTGGGCTTTAATGAATACTTCACTCTGAAGTATATCTACATGGTTGAAATCTGTTCTTAATTGATAGATCTGAATTTATGATGCACCTATGGATATGATGAAGTTCAAGATCTCTAGATCTAGAAATGATGAATCTCTAGGATGATCTGAAAAGAAGTGATGAATACCTGGCGTAAATCTGATGAAGAAATTGAAAAAAATTTGGGTAAGTTCATAGATCTGATCTGATCTGTAAATTTTATCTTTTATAGATCTATACGCAGGTTCGTTTCATGAAAAGCACGTGTATACACGGATATGATTAAATAAAAGCGCGTAATGGTTGTTAGGGTTTTCTGAAAAATGCACAGATGTATACACGGGTTAGTTTCATGAAAAGCGTGTGTATACGCGGGTCTGATTAAATAAAAGCGCGTATGGTATATGAACTAATGATTTCTCAAGGTTGAATGTGTTTCTGCATATCTATTCTGAAGTATGGGTTATCTCTAATATTCTGGTTACAGTGGTTTCACTGTTCTGTTTGAAGCATTGGGAAAAGTATATTTGTTGATAAGTAAAGGGTTGTGTTGAAGCTGTTTTATCTAGTTTGAAATTTGATGAAACGTGGTCGGCAGTAGTGCTGAGGGTTGAAGCCTTCAGTAAGGGGGTAGTAGCTCCCTTCCAGTGGTAGCTGGTAAACGAGAGCAGGGGGTAGTAGCTTCCTTCCAAGAGAGGCTGGTAAACAAAAGCAGGGGGTTGTAGCTCCCTTCCAGGAGAGGCTGGTAAACGAGAGAAGGTTGTAGCCTTCTGCAGGTGGGTGCCTGTGTGCTAGTATAAGTCTGCTCCAGTACATGATTGTAAGAAGTTTTCTTTATATAATAAATATTGAATACTGAGACGACGGCAGCGGTGGTTTTCTCCCGAATTGGGTTTCCACCTTAAATCCTGGTGTTCATGTGTGTTGCTTATGTGTGGTGATTTATTCTGTTCTTACTGCACCTGTTTACTGCTTACTAAACATCTGATGAATGAATGATGCAATGATCTAAGTTAAGAATTATATGCATAATTAGATCTCTAAGCATTCGCGAGTTTACTTAAGGATATCCACGTGTATACGCGAGTTGTGTTCATTAAAGTAGCGTATGGGTTTAAAAGCAAGAAAAAGTTAAAATTTTTCAGTCAGCACTAAATACTGATTCACCCCCCCCCCCCCCCCTCTCAGTATTTTTCCCAACACTCTGCTGGTTGTCATCCTCTTCACTGCCAACTTCTTGTAATAATCTCATAACTGGAACTATAAGAGAAGTAGGAAAGACAGCATCAGTACCATAAACCAGCTCAAAAGGTGACATACCTATTGATTTTTTACTGCTGACTCTGTCTGCCCACAATGCGTTGATAAGCTTCCGGTGCCAATTTATTTTGTTTGCCTCCAGCATTTTCTTAATTATGTTCATCAGTGATTTGTTCGATGACTCTGGCAGGCTGTTGCCTTGAGGATAATACGTTGTTGAATGGCCCAGCATGATGTTGTATTTATCACAGAAATCGATCATTTTCTTTGATTTGAACTCGGTTGCATTATCTGTCACAATTTTACATGGGCAACCAAAACGGGATAAAATATTTGCTTCTAGGAATTGAATAATTATTGTTTCAGTCACTTGCCTGGCAGGGATGGCCTCGATCCATTTCGTATATTAATCTGTCTCGGTCAATATCCATCGATGTTGTGCTGAGGACGAGGGGTGTATTTCTCCTATAAAATCGAGCCCCCACTGCTGAAAGGGAACGTTCACTGAAATAGGTTTCAAAGGAAGTGTAAGAAATTTCTTCTTCCCTTGGAAAATTTGACATTCATGAAAATTCATCACTGTTTTATATAAATCAGAAAATAATGTGGGCCAATAATACCCAGCTCTCAATATCTTTTCTGCTGTAGTTTTCCAAAATAAGTGACCACCACAGTCACCTTTATGGAAATCGTGCATTACCTTCTAAGCTTCTTCTTCAACCAGGAAAATTAGCAAAACACCTCCCGGATCCTTCCAAAACAGAGCACTGTTCAAAATACAATACTTTGCAGATTTGAGTTTCAAAGATCTACCTTGACTCTTAGACATGCCTGGAGGAGGTGACAAATGCTGAAGAACATACACAATATCTAAATACCAAGGGGACTACAGAAAAATATCTGAAATAGGAACCAGAAAACCTTCATCTTCCTCTTCCGACATTGCTGAAATGAGGTTTATATCTAAAGCACGCAGATTTGATTGGGCCATCAATTTCGCCAAACCTTGGCCTTTGATTAACTTAGTATGCTTGATCTCCAGATCGTACTCCAACATGGCAGCTATCCATTTGCCTCTTCAACCTTCTGGATCAGTTTGCATGAGCACATCCTTCACTGTTGCGTTAGGGACATATGCTATAGTGTGTGATTGTAGAATATAGACCCTAAAATATTTCAATGCCTTGACAAGAGACAATGCCTACTTTTCAATAATATTATATCTTAAATCAGCATCTCTAATAGTCCTACTGAAAAAGGCGATTGGCTTTTCTACTTCATCTCTCTTTTGCATCAAAACAGCAGCCATAGTATGCTCAGATGCAAACGAAAATATAATAAAATCTTGAGTATAGTCGGGACTTATCAGAACTGGGGCATTAGACAAAGCTAACTTTACCAAATTGAATGATTTGATAGCTTCTTCACTCCACTTAACAGTGCTATATTTCTTCAACGTATTGGTCATTTCTCTCAAATGCTCAGCCAGATTAGGTATAAATCTGCATAAAAAATTCATCTTACCATTAGAGGCCTGAATCTCTTTCTTGTTTTGTGGAAGATCTATAAGCTGAATTTCCTCCACTCTGGCTGGATCTATGCAGATGCCATCTTTAGAGATGATGTGCCTGAGCAATTTTCCCTCATCCATGGCAAAAAGGCTCTTTTTGGGATTGAGAGAAATCCCAAACTTTCTGCAACGCTGAAAAACCACTCTTAGATGGTGCAAATGCTCATCATCTGAACCGGAAAAAACTGTCAAATCATCCAAATAAACAACAAGAAAAACATCTTTTTCATTTTCAAAAGCAATTTCCGTTGCACGCTGGAAGGTGGCTCCAGCATTCTTCAGTCCAAAGGGCATCTTGGCATACCGAAAGGTTCCCCAGGGTGTTGTGAAGGCAGTTTTATCTTGGTCCTTCTCATGCACCAAGATCTGGTTATACCCTGAGTAGCCATCATGTAGTGACATCCTAGATGCTCCAACTACTCTTTGCAGAATATGGTCCATTTTCGGAAGTGGGTAATTATCCTTTAAGGATGCCTTATTCAAGTTCCGAAAGTCAATACACAATCTTATTTCTCCAGTCTTTTTACGCACTGGGACCAAATTCAAAATCCAATCAGAAAATCTAATAGGAAATATGATTCCTGATTTGTACAACCTGTTTACCTCCTTTTCAATTGATGGCAGCAGCTTTAGATTGATTCTTCTCAGCTTCTATTTGAAGGGCTTCTAATCCAGCTTGATAGGAATTGTATGTTGAATTATGTTCTTATCATACACTTTCAAATCTGAATAATCCCATGCAAATATATCAGAGAATTCAGAAAGTAACTTAACATACTTCTTCTTTACCTCAGGGGATAATGCCTTTGATAATTTGACAAAATTGGGTTGATCAGTTGTTCCAATATTCACATCTTCAACTCCTTTCTCTGTGGGCACCAAGCTTGGTTTCTTTGCGACATCATCCTAATCAAAAAGCTCCTCTAGAGGTATGAGACCTCTAGGAATTACATTATCCTTTAACTGCAATATGTCCATCTGTTTTGCTTCCAACTTCTGATCATCATCCTCATACTCACCCTCTATGGGAGTATCTTTGAATTTTCCATCACCCTGCAAAAATGCATTAATCTCATTATCATCCCAAAATACTTGTCAATACCTTAAATTGTCCGGAACAGCAGGCCTATGTTTCACATGAATTTCAAATTTATTGCTGGAGTTCATCATAATATTCAAGTTACTTGTTTCCTTTGCAAGTGCATCTGCAATACCATTCTGAATACGAGGGACACATATCAAAGTATAATCTGAAAATGTTTTCAAAATGTCCAACACTGCATTTCTGTAGGCCCTCAATCTTGGATGTTTTGCTTGATATTCTCCCTTCACCTGCTTGATTATCAATTTAGAGTCGCCATACACTGCAATACTTTTAGCATTCAACTTTCTAAGAATTTTCAGACCAGCGATCAAAGCTTCATACTCAGCCTCATTATTTGAACAATCAAAAGCCAATTTATAAGAACAGACCCTTACATTACTTGGCACTTTGTTTGGAGCGGAAAAAGGGCTACGTACCCAAATGCCAATTCCAGCACCATCATTTCCCACTGTACCATCAAAATCCATGGTCCAAAAACCTTCTTCTTCTTCTTGAAGATGCTGGAAATTTTTTTCTTTTTCTTCTTTACCTTGGCTGATTTTTGGCTGTTCGTTGCCTCTTTTCTACTGGCAGGGAGGAGTTTCAGAAGTGTCTGCTGCTTTTTCCTTTTCCTTTTTGAGGACCTCTCTAAAATTCTCTAAAATCTTAGGTATTTCATCCACTTGTACCAATTGAACATTATGATCATTTAAACCACCATCCGAATACAAGACAAAAGACTCTAAGTCTGTATGGACAGCATTGATGGGATGATTTACAGGCTTGTCTTTGCAGGTAATCATATATTTCATTTTCTTTTCTCTTTATAACTTCCTCAATTGGCCAAATACAGGGATAGTGGCATAATAAAATTCGAGTTGTATGTTTCCCTTAAGTTTTGCACCCCAGGACCTAGATAGGAGCATTCCAAACCTTGGTGGGACATCACCAACAACTACGTCCATCAAGACATTCTTTGTTGGAATCTGATCTAAAGACACTACCAAATCTTTAATTAAATCATTACAGTGGACCCTAATTGAGTCGAAGGAATACAAGTCATGATATTTACGAGTGATTTCAAGGCCTAACTTTTCCATGACAGCTTTGGGCATCAAATTATGTGAGGCCCCGGAGTCCAGCATAGCATTATGCAGGATAAACTCATGTACTCTAAGACTCAAGTAAAAAGGAGGGACTTCATTTTCTTCAGATTCTTCTGTGGCTGGACCAAAAATAAGTTCAGGGTAGTCATCTTCTACATTGACCATATCAGAGACAGAATCTATTTGCAAGACTTTGGACACTTGAGTTTTATACACACTATTTTTTACCAACTCTGTGAGGGGCATAGACACCTTTAACTTAGAGATTTCATTTTCTAGATTAAAGGAGGGAGCTTTTTCTACCTCTTTAATGGGCGGGTCTTTCTTCTCTGTTGGTTCCTTTACTATTTTCTGTTGGTTCTTTTCGTTTGCTGTATTAACAACTGCAGGTGCTTTGCTAGAGGAAGGATCAACCGGCTCCTTAGCTTTCTTCTATGCATCGTTTTTCATTTGGAGTTCCTTTCTCTTTTGAATGGGGCTGACTGTAACCTCTCTGTTCCTTAAAGAGTACTGCCTTTGCTGAGCTGACAGAGCATTCATATACCCTCTCTGATAGTCATCAGACTCTTCTTCTAGTACTGTATCATTGGCCAAAATAAAATTTTGGTCTTTTTGAATATCTGGAGTCACCACAGTGTATTCTTCGTCTTCTGTAAGGAAAATGGGGGCACCATCAGCCGTGAAAAAATGATTAGCCTCAATCACAGGATCATCGTCATCTAAATCTGTCCCTTGCATGTAGTTCTGCTACAAAGGATTTTTAATCTGCTATTGTGGTGGCGCAACTTGGTCTTGTGTTCTCTGCTCTCTCTGTTTAATTCTGAATTGCGGCAGCTGCCCTCTGAAATTCGGATTTCTTATTTGAGGCTCTAGTCTATCTGCGATGGTCAACCTGTCAACCATTTTTTCCACTGTTCTGATCAGTGTGTCCATTTTACTATCTAAAGTAGAGGCCTCTTCTTTTATTGTGACTCTTTTCTCAGCTCTGGCTCGTGCTCTTTTAGCCAGCATATTAGCTTCAACATTAACCGCTATCTTCTGCATGTCTTCAAGTGAAGACGGATCTCTTTCACGCAGCTGATATGCCATGTCAGCATCAAATCCATCGGGAAATTTTAACAATGCCAGCCCCTCAGGAGGCTTCAAATTAGTTGGAATAGCATTATATATAGCATTGAATCTCAAACAATAATCCTACACGGTTTCACCCACATTTCTTTTAATGTTCTCATACTCAGACAGAATTTGAAGTGGGTTATTTTTTACCTCCCACCGGTCCAGGAACTGAGTGTGCAACTCTTGCAAAGTGCGGATTGTGCCTGGCGGTAAGGCTCTAAACCACTTTCTAACTTCACCTCCGAAACTTTTAACAAACAGCCTGGTTGTTACATTCTCTGCTTCTACCTCGTGCAAATCAAAAAATTCATTCATTTTATCAACATGTTGTTGAGTTGTGATGCTTTGAGTAGCATAAAAGATTGGAATTTTACTCTGATAGTCAGCAAGCATATCATTGAGGACCTGGGGTAAGACCAGAGGTGCATACCTGGCAGCCATAACTCTGGGTGGATTTACAACAGGACTTGTAGGATTTGAGGGAGGTGTTAATGGAGGAGATGATAATTGGGAGTTGAATGATGGGAATGCTGATGAATTGGGAGGGGGAAAGGCTGTTCCTGATGATTCTAAAGGCTCAGGAGGATTAGTTACAATGATGGACTGAGGAGAATTCAAAATGTAATTGTCAATGGAGGTATTTGCTCTTTGAACTTCAATATCTACAAGGAAGTCAGGATCTAAAAATGTATCATCAATGTCATTTTCAGACTTATTCCTAAATAAAGAAAGCTCAAAATTCTCGTCAAAGGAAAGGTCTTCTACCAAAAACCATTCACTGGGCCAAGTATAGGATCTGAAAACGGGTCTGGGGCTTAATGATCCTTCTTGTCTTCTAACAATCCTTGGGATAAGATTTTGATTTTCAAACACAGGGGGAGGATTTGGATCTGGATTAGCCCTGGTGTATCTTCTTGAAGCCAGTGTGGTGGAATGTCTATTTTACAAAAATTTGTTTGCAACCTAGCAAAAACTGAACATCATCTTTCAAAAGTCTGGAATTATTTGATGTACTGGGGAAAATCTTGCAAGTCAGATGTTATTGTCTATAAAACTAGACCGGAGATTGACTGAAGTAGCATTTATCTACTTATGCACTTGCAAAGCAATGTGCATTTCGAAGGCTACCTGGCATAACTTCAGGCTCCGTCTGTATTTTATAAAACAAATAACGCTAACAAACAATCTTGAACAACTTCCCCAGTATGGTTGCCAGAGATGTTAGCACCTGAATTGGACCCCAGGCTGCAAAGGCAAAACATGGTAACAACTAAAACACACTCAACCTTGTAGCTAGCCCTAAAAGGACAGGAGAGGGCTCTCTCCGTGAAAAGATATTCAATGGAACACAATAAATGGATTGATATTAGGCTAGATAAAATGATAGGAAAAGGTTTAATAATTTAATGAATAAAAGAATGAATTTTAGGGATGTGTGGGATAAAAGGGACAGTTGAAACTAGGAATTAAATCAGGACACAGGGTATTTCATGGGGCAAGATAGGTAGGAAAATTAGCAATTAAAATTTAATGAGGATGGGATGGAAAGACTGGTGAGGAGCTGAAAAGGGCACAGCAAATGGATCCTTTTCAAACAGAAGAAAAATACAGAGTATGAATGATTTCCCAAGGCAGAGCATATAAAATGGATTCTACCTTTCTATCTTGAAAGAATTCAAAGGAAATGTTTATGGATTAATGGAACACATAAAAATTCACATATGAAACAAAGGAGAAAACACATGCTCAATCTCATACCACATGGATCCCACAAATCAAATTTGCATCTCTTATTATTTCCTGTCAAACTGTACAATGTAGTGCAGAGATGTTTCTTCCACACTATTCCCCTACTTTCTCAGACTCAGACCGCTTACAAATTATTTACAATTACAATAAATAAGCTGAAATGTGGGAACACAAATCCATGAGAAGAGGAGTTGTTCTAATAGCTGAAGAACTGAAATACAATCATAGTAAGGAAATACAACAATCTGCCCATGAAAATGAGAGACAGCATTACATTGACTGCTTTGGAGATTTGTTGTTAGGCTGTATAAACGAAAATAGGCAATCCGATGAACAGATTCCCTATTTTTTACTGTTGTAGATATCTTCATTTTATTTTAAGCTCTCGGCCCTTGGACTGTTCGTTTCTTTCCTTTATATCTTTATTCTCTGACTTTTTAATAAAATGTCGTAGAAATAGAACCGAATGAAATTATATGCTTTGTGAAGGGAAAAATGTATTTTAAATGGGAAAAAGGAAGGGAGATGGCGGTGGGACCCACATGGAAATCGCAATCGGAGTCGGAGCAAGAGCGGAGAGATATCATATAACAGTAATCGCAATCGGAATGAACCGGTGGAGCGATATCATATTTAACACACAGTGCAATCGCAATCGCAATCGGGGGTAGAGCGGGGTAGTACATTACAAATACTGCGATGCGATGGGGAGAAAGCCTTTGTAATAAACAAAGCAGCAGAATTTTCACCTTTACAAAGAAGAAATGGGTTTCTATGATGAATGGCGGAGGATTTTAATGGTGGGACCGGGGTATAGTCACAATCGCAAATCAGAATCGGGAGTGGAGCGGAATGACATATATAGAAGTTCCGATGCAATTGAGAAAGGGGAATGGGGAAAAACTTTATAAAAATGAAATTAATACAAATTTTGAGTTTACAAAGGGGAGAACCCTTTATATTATAAACGGACGGAGTATCGTACAGTGGGTCCCAAGGGTTAATCGCAATCGGAGATCAGAGGGGAGAGGCGCGGTCAATCGCATCGGAGGGATTAAATCGGGGGTGCAAGCGGGTCGCATATATAACATTTTCGATGCAATTGAAGGATCGGGATGCGAAGGGCCGATTGGAGAAAAGTTGCAATTGATGGATCGGGGGATGGTGCGATCGGGGGATCGGGGAGGAAACTTGCGATCGGGGGTCGACAGGATCAATCGCATCGCAAGTTTTGTGATGGACCGATCGAAACGTACCATATAAAAGTTGCGATTGAAATTTGAAAACTCTTGCGATTTTGTTTTGAAAACTTTATATTATAAAGTTTTATTATATGATTGGCGAGGAAGGAAAAAAGGGAAGTGGTTAAAGGGGCGGGGGCTTTATAATATGGAACTTTTTATTATAAAGTCCAATGGGTCATGCAGGGGAAGTGGTTTAATAATAAAATCGCATATATATTTTTAAAAAGTAATTTATAATGCGATTTTATAATTGGAAGGGGGGGGGGAAAGGGATTTATAAAGGAATATTAAACTTTAATAACACAAAGTTTAAAGGGAAAAATGGGGAAATAGGGGGTATAAGGGCCTTTACTTCACTTAAGCATAAAATTCAATCCAGAAGTCAGTTTTGAGAGTGTAGTATACCGTTGGAAAGCTCTTTTAGGGCTCTTTCTGATGGATCTACATTGAAGATGATCTAGTGCTGAAAATGCTATGGAAAACTTCTCTGAAGGCAGGAAAATTACTTTTGTGGAGATGACAGCTTCTGAATTGTGACTTATTACATATGATGATATAAGATTACATAATGAATGATAATAAAGGCAAAAGATCACGTTTTCACCTTAAAACATGGTTTTGAGGTGAAAATTACATCAAGATGAATAAAAAGTCTCTTTGATTTCTTCTTGGTGCTATGATTTTTAATTTATTGACTTCCTCATGACCTTGCTTATATTATTGATATTTGACTCATTAATTTGACCATGGTGAGACCCTAGAAACTAATGAGACCCATCCTATGACCTAATGATAGGATTTAAAGAATAAAAGTGACCAATGACTAAAGACCATAGAAAGGAAGATCAGCAAGTACCTCATGAGGGAAAACTGATAAAACAATACTACCATCAAATGAATCCATGACCTAGCGGAATGGTGAAATTTATTCAGTATGAGACACCTAATATGCAAATGCAAAAGAGCAGTTTTGATCACTGATGGCAGTATGACTAGACTGACACTAACATGGGCTCCAATGGGGATGGTAGCTCCTTGGAGGTGCCAAGAACACCGTAGACCAAGTAGCCTTATCCTTTGGGCATGGAGTCAAGAATGTCGAAAACTGACACAAATGCAAACTAACTTTGACTCTAGACTAAGACTAAAAACTGAAATAAAACCAAACCATACACATATCATCCAAGTTTTATAGCCTTCACCTCGGGCCCCAAACTTTAATGACTGTGCACTTGAACTTTGCTTTTAGAAAAATAAAATGGTATATACAATGATGATGAAATAGATTCTGATCCATGTCTTCAACAATGGTAGTGCTTCAATATCCTACCATTTATTGCTCCTCCAGGACAATCCTGGCCATCCATTTCTGAAAGCAAGAAGGCATTCTGACCCCTATATGTTGTAATTTTGTATGGTCCCTTCCAAAGGTTTTCAAATTTACCGTGCTTCCCTTTGTCTTCATTTCTTGCATCCCATTTCAACACTACATCATCCAACTGAAAAATTTATGCTTTAGTCTTCCTATCAAAGATCTTTTTGATCTTTTCCTACAACTGACTTGTTTTTTGTGACACTTCTTCTCTTGTTTGTTGAAGGTGAATCATCTGGTTAATCCTCCGTTGGTTGTCATCCTCTTAACTGCCAACTTCTTGTAATAATATCATAACTGGAACTATAAGAGAAGTAGGAAAGACAGCATCAGTACCATAAACCAGCTCAAAATGTGACATACCTATTGATTTTTTACTGCTGACTCTGTCTGCCCACAATGCGTTGATAAGCTTCTGGTGCCAATTTCTTTTGTTTTCCTCCAGCATTTTCTTAATTATGTTCATCAGCGATTTGTTCGATGACTCTTCCAGGCCGTTTCCTTGAGGATAATACGCTGTTGAATGGCCCAGCATGATGTTGTATTTATCACAGAAATCGATCATTTTCTTTGATCTGAACGCGGCTGCATTATCTATCACAATTTTACATGGGCAACCAAAACGGGATAAAATATTTGTTTCTAGGAATTGAATAATTATTGTGTCAATCGCTTGCCTGGAAGGGATGGCCTTGATCCATTTCGTAAAGTAATTTGTCTCGGTCAATATCCATCAATGCTGTGCTGAGGACGAGGGGTGTATTTCTCCTATAAAATTGAGCCCCCACTGCTGAAAGGGCGCGTTCACTGAAACAGGTTTCAAAGGAAGTGGAAGCAATTTCTTCTTCCCTTGGAAAATTTGACATTCATGACAATTCATCACTGTTTTATATAAATCAGAAAATAATGTGGGCCAATAATACCCAGCTCTCAATATATTGTTTGTTGTAGTTTTCCAAAATAAGTGACCACCACATTCACCTTTATGGAAATCGTGCATTACCTTCTGAGCTTCTTCTTCAACCAAGAAATTTAGCAAAACGCCTCCCGGATCCTTCCAAAACATAGCACTGCTCAAAATACAATACTTTTCATATTTGAGTTTCAAAGATCTACCTTAACTGTTAGACATGCCTCGAGGAGGTGACAAATGCTGAAGAAAATACACAATATCTGAATATCAAGGGGACTGCAGAAAAATATCTGAAATAGGAATCAGCAAACCTTCATCTTCCTCATTCGACATTGCTGAAATGAGGTTTATATGTAAAGCACGCAGATTTGATTGGTCCATCAATGTCGCCAAACCTTGGCCTTTGATTAACTTAGTATGCTTGATCTCCAGATCGTACTCCAACATGGCAGCTATCCATTTGCCTCTTCGACCTTCTGGATCAGTTTGCATGAGCACATCCTTCACTGCTGCGTTAGGGACATATGCTATAGTGTGTGATTGTAGAATATAGACCCTAAAATCTTCCAATGCCTTGAAAAGAGCCAATGCCTACTTTTCAATAATATTATATCTTAAAGCAGCATATCTAATAGTCCTATTGAAAAAGGCGATTGGCTTTTCTACTTCATCTCTCTTTTGCATCAAAACAGCAACCATAGTATGCTCAGATGCAAATGAAAATATAATAAAATCTTGATTATAGTTGGGACTTATCAGAACTGGGGCATTAGACAAAGCTAACTTTACCAGATTGAATGATTTGATATCTTCTTCACTCCACTTAACAGTGTTATCTTTCTTCAACATATTGGTCATTTGTCTCAAATGCTCAACCAGATTAGGTATATATCTGTGAAAAAAAATCATCTTACCATTAGAGGCCTGAATCTCTTTCTTGTTCCGTGGAAGATCTATAAGCTGAATTGCCTCCACTCTGGCTGGATCTATGTGGATGCCATCTTTAGAGATGATGTGCTCAAGCAATTTGCCCTCATCCATGGCAAAAAGGCTCTTTTTTGGATTGAGATAAATCCCAAACTTTCTGCAACGCTGAAAAACCACTCTTAGATGGTGCAAATTCTCATCATCTGAACCGGAAAACATTGTCAAATCATCCAAATAAACAACAAGAAAAACATCAATTTCATTTGCAAAAGCAATGTCCATTGCACGCTGGAAGGTGGCTCCAGCATTCTTCAGTCCAAAGGGCATCTTGGCATACCGGAAGGTTCCCCAGGGTGTTTTGAAGGCAGTTTTATCTTGGTCCTTCTCATCCACCAAGATCTGGTTATACCCTGAGTAGCCATCAAGTAGTGACATCCTAGATGCTCCAACTACTCCTTGCAGAATATGGTCCATTTTCGGAAGTGGGTAATTATCCTTTAAGGATTCCTTATTCAAGTTCCGAAATTCAATACACAATCTTATTTCTCCAGTATTTTTACGCACTGGGACCAAATTCAAAATCCAATCAGAAAATCTAATAGGAACTATGATTCCTACTTTGTATAACCTATTTACCTCCTTTTCAATTGATGGCAGCAGCTTTGGATTGATTCTTCTCAGCTTCTGTTTGAAGGGCTTCTGATCCGGCTTGATAGGAATTGTATGTTGAATTATGTTCTTATCATAAACTTTCAAATCTGAATAATCCCAAGCAAATACATCAGAAAATTCAGAAAGTAACTTAACATACTTCTTCTTTACCTCAGGGGATAATGCCTTTGATAATTTGACAAACTTGGGCTGATCAGTTGTTCCAATATTCACATCTTCAACTCCTTTCTCTGTGGGCACCAAGCTTGGTTTCTTTGCGACATCATCCTGATCAAAAAGCTCCTCTAGAGGTATGAGACCTCTAGGAATTACATTATCCTTTAACTGCAATATGTAAATATGTTTTGCTTCCAACTTCTGATCATCATCCTCATACTCACCCTCTATGGGAGTATCTGTTAGGTCCCTATATTACTAGTATAGTCCCTTAATGTTGTTAGTGTGACCCCCTTATTGTTATTATTGTACCCTTGTAACCCCCATTTTGTTATTATTGTTCCCTTAAATTATTATTGTTAGGTCGTCTAATATTACATTGTGGCCCACTAGGATTACATTATGGCCCCATGGACTCCTATATATAGAAAGGAGGTTTTGTAAATTGTATCATCCAAGAATTTTTCATTTATGTAATGTATTTGAGGTTTCCCCCTCGAAGCGGCTCATTTATAAGGCGTTGATATCTCTTTTCTTCTCTTTTTGGAGCTGGTTACACAACATTTGGTATCAGAGCTTTGGATTCTAGGGTTTCGCTGCTCCAAACAGGTCATCGTGGAATTTTCGCTATAACCTTTTTTCTACGAAGTTTTAGAAGCTGAAATTTTTAGGGTGCGAAGCTGAAATCCTGAGGAAGATTGTATAAAAATTTCAGAGCTTGGTTCGCAACATTTTCGGAGATATCATCTGTGGAATTTAGGTCTTTTTTCAAGCTCCTAAACAGGTCATCGTGGCATTTTCGCTATAAATGTTTTTCCACGAAGGTTCAGAATCTGAAATTCATATGGTGCGAAGCTGAAATCCTGAGGAAATTCTTCAAAACATTTCAGATCTTGGTTCGCAATATTTTTTGAGATATGATCTGTGGAAGGTAGTGCTTTGTCAGGCTCCTGAATTTCATCTCAAAGAGGTGATCGTGGGAAAAGTTCAATAACTCTCTCTCTGGGCAGTGGATTTGAGTACCATAAAAATTGATCGCAAGTACACGGAATTTAGTTTCTTGGCTATCAATTTCAAAGACAAAGGATGAAACAGTGACACGTGGCAAGTCCTACAAGTTTTCTCTACGGAACCAGTCCAGAATTAGGTCATTGTGGGAGATTGGACAAAACTTTTTCTTGGGGAATCCAAATTAGATTAGACCTATGGCATTTGAAAGAAGCTTCAGAGGGCTACTACAGGGATGAATTTTAGATATTGAAGATTTTCAATTACATATATAATTCAATTTCAATATCAAGCTCCTCAAAGAAAGTAAAAGGTGTGTATTTTTTTCCCGAATTGCATAAGTCTTGTTTGAAGAATCAAGTTGAATTGATTCCAAGGGAATATTGTAGAATAGGTATAAATATTGGATTCTAAAATGGCGCCTAAAAATAATTCAACACCCATTAAGCCTTCAGAAGGCTCTACCATGACTCATGAAGATGAAGAATTGCAACATGATCTATCAAAATTACAAGAGCAAGTGCAACAAATTTCACTCTCGCAAAGAGCAACAAAAAATGAAATGGAAGTTTTGAAGAAAGGCATGGAAGTGAAGATGGACGGTTTGAATAAAGGCATGGAAGCTAAGATGGATGGCGTGGAAGTGAAGATGGACGATTTGAAGAAAGGCGTGGAAGCTAAGATGGATGGCGTGGAAGCTAAGATGGATGGCATGGAAGCTGACATGGAAGCTAAGATGGATGATCTAAAATCAAAAATCGAAGATTTGACAAAGTTGATACAAGAAATGTTTTATAATGGTGAAAAGATAGTAGAATAACCTCATGATGAGAACAAAATAAATGGTAATCGTGATTTCATAAACTCTAATGTTGGCGGGAAGAACCACCATATTCCAAAAATGGATATGAGGAAGTTTGATGGAAAGGATCATGTAACATGGATACTAAAGATGGAGCAATATTTTGATCTCCATAACGTGCAAAACACACAAAAGGTACGCATTGCAACTTTACATTTAGAACAAAATACATTTGTATGGTATCGATGGCTTTGCTCCCGTAAAAAAATTGTCACTTGGTCAATTTTTACGAGGAAATGATAGCACATTATGAGGATACAAAGAGCAACACCTTCTTTAGCCAATTGATAAATCTCAAACAAAAGGGCTTAGTGGGGGAGCACATTGAGGACTTCCAAAAATTGAATATAAGGGTAACTGATATTTCAGAGGAACACATGATTGATCTCTTCATAGGCACTTTAAAGGATAACATCCAACATGAAGTTCGCGTTTTGGAACCCGATTCATTGGAGAAGGCATTCAGGTTGGCAAGAAAAGTTGAATGTAAAATTATGGCGACAAGGAAGCCTACCACTCAATTCTATAAAGAAGGAAGTGTTGCTACGCCTAGATTTCCACAACCTACAAGGTTGACACCACAACAATTGGAAGAAAAAGAGCAAAAGGGCTTTGCTATAGTTGTGATAGCAAATACACTAAAGGTCATAAGTGTGCTGAGAAGAAATTATTTTACATAGATTGTGAAGAGAAAGAAGAAAATGAACAAGAAGAGGATATACACCAGGAACCAGCCCTAGAAGAGGAAGAAATGAATCCGACCATATCGTGTAATGCACTGGCAGGAATTACCACTCCTCAAACTCTCAAGATAAAAGGACAAATTAAGAAGAAAAAGGTAATAGTGTTGATTGATTCAGGTAGCACCCATAATTTTATTCATTGTAAGGTAGCCAAGGAATTAAATTGTTTCTTATACCCAACACCAAAATGTCAAGTGATGGTTGCAAATGGAGGAACTATAAATTGCTCTGGAAAATGCCATAATATCAAGCTAACCATGGGGGAATATGTATTGACTAGTCCAATGCTTTCCATTCCTATGGGAGGTGTCGATGTTGTACTAGGAGTACAATGGTTACAATCTTTGGGGACGGTAGCTTTTAATTTTCAAGAACTTTTCTTGAAATTTTTTTCAGAAGGAAAGGAAGTCGAATTACGGGGTATTGAAGGGAAGTCGAGAAGGATAATAAGCTCTAATGTCATGACAAAGCTTCTAAATAAAGAACAACGAGGCGTAATTGCACAATTATGCTCACTAGAAGTTCCGACATCAAAATCATCTATTTCTGCAGATCTCCAACAAGTCTTGGACAATCATTCCAAGGTGTTTGAAACTCCCAAAGAACTCCCACCTATTCGTGATCATGATCATTCTATTCATTTGATTCCAGGAAGTGTTCCTCCAAACATCAAGCCTTATAGATATCCTTACTTCCAAAAGAGCGAAATTGAACGTATGATTGCAGAAATGTTAGAGGCGGGTATAATTCAACCTAGTCAAAGCTCTTTCTCTGCTCCTGTAGTATTGGTACACAAGAAGGGTGGATCATGGCAAATGTGTCCGGATTATAGGGAGCTCAATAAGCTCACCATTAAAGATAAATTTCCCATTCCTGTGATTGATGAATTATTGGATGAATTACATGGAGCAATTTATTTTACCAAGTTGGATCTTCGTTCAGGATATCATCAAATTAGAATGAAGACCGAAGATATTCCAAAAACAACATTTCGAACTCATGAGGATCATTATGAATTTTTGGTCATGCCTTTTGGCCTTACCAATGCACCTTCTACATTTCAAGGGTTGATGAATTCCATTTTCAAACCCTTCCTTAGAAAATTTGTGCTAGTATTTTTCGATGATATACTAATCTACAGTAGGTCTTGGAAGGATCATGTTGAACATGTTGACAGGGTGCTCAAACTATTGCAGGAGAAACAATTATATGCAAAAACATGCAAATGTTTCTTTGGAGTACAAGAGGTGGAATATCTGGGTCATATTGTATCTCACGAGGGTGTTAAAGTAGACCCTAACAAAATTAAAGCCATTAAGGAATGGAAAGTCCCCACAAACATAAAGCAGTTGCGAGGATTTCTCAGGTTAACAGGGTATTATCGCAAGTTTGTTAAGAATTACGGGAGAATAGCAGCACCTCTAACAACATTATTGAAGAAAGATGCATTTTCATGGACTCCTGAAGCAACTAAGGCCTTTGAACATCTTAAAGAGGCAATGTGCCTAGCACCGGTCTTAGCTACGCCAGACTTCACAAAAACCTTATTGTGGAATGTGATGCCTTAGGAAATGGAATTGGTGCAGTTTTAATGCAGGAAGGAAGACCCATTGCTTTTGAAAGTCGTCCAATCAAAGGAAAGTATTTACAGAAACCTATTTATGAGAAGGAAATGTTAGCAATACTGCATGCACTAAAGAAATGGTGAACTTACCTAATGGGAAGACACTTCAAGGTAAAAACTGATCATGATAGTCTTAAACACTTTTTGGAACAAAGACTATCTTCAGAAGAGCAGCAAAAATGGGTCAAAAAGATGTTGGGTTATGACTTTGAAATAATCTACAAAAAAGGAAATCTTAATGTTGTTGCAGATGCACTCTCAAGAAAGAATGAAGAGGTGGAAGCATTGCTTTGTGCCATTTCTATTATCCAACCAGATTGGATAACCGAAGCAAGAGATGAATGGAAGAAGGACAAAGATGTATGGACACTCATTCAAAAGTTGCAGCAAGATCCTAGTACATCTGATACATTTAGTTGGAAAAATGATTCCTTGTGGTACAAATATCGCTTATATCTTTGTAAGAATTCCCAACTAAAACAAAATATTCTTTTGGAATTGCACACTTCTCCTTTAGGAGGACACTCAGGATTTTTAAAAACTTACCACAGGGTGAAGAAAGAATTTTTTTGGGATGGCCTTAAATTTGATATTCAAAAGTTTGTGGCGAAATGTTTGGTTTGCCAGCAGAATAAAGTTGAGACAATTAAGACCCCGGGACTTCTACAACCTTTATCCATTCCAAGTCAACGTTGGGAGGAGATTTCAATGGATTTTATCACAGGTTTACCTAAGTCCGAAGGAAAGACTGTCATCATGGTGGTAGTTGATAGACTTACCAAGTATGCACACTTTTGTGCATTATCTCATCCATTTAAAGCAAGTACAGTTGCTACTACATTTGTGGATAGAATTCAAAATCTACATGGAAGCCCAAGGGTTATTGTGAGCGATAGAGATCCCATTTTTATGGGAAATTTTTGGACGGAGTTATTTTCTTGTTTGGGTACTCAATTAGCTCATAGCTCATCTTATCATCCTCAATCTGATGGTCAAACTGAGATAGTAAATAAATGTTTGAAGGATATCTTCGTTGTTTTGTATTTGATAAACAAACACAATGGGTCAAGTGGTTACCTCTCGCTGAATGGTGGTATAACACTTCCTTCCATACTGCAGCAAAAATGACCCCATTTATGGCACTTTATGGATATCATCCACCATCCATCACATCATCTTTAAAGGAAAATTCGAAGGTTCAAGCAGTGGAAGATCACATCGAGCATCAGCAAGAAGTTCTCCAACTCTTAAAGGATAACCTGAATTTGGCACAAAATCGAATGAAACAACAGGCAGATCAACATCGCAGCGAGAGGAGTTTTGATGTAGGAGATTGGGTATTTTTACGGCTACAACCATATAAACAAATGTCCCTCAAGCAAGCTAAGAAGGATAATTAATCATTGCCAAAGTACTATGGTCCTTACAAGGTGTTACAAAAGATTGGTACTATGGCATACAAATTGGAGCTTCCTGCTTCTTCATGAGTACATCCAGTTTTCCATGTTTCGTGCTTAAAGAAGGTTATAGGTGAAAATATTCCAATTCAAACAATATTGCCAGAACTTGATGAGGAAGGAAAAATCATATTGGAACCGGAAGCGGTCACGGAAACAAGAACTCGACAACTACGGAATCGATCAATTTCAGAGTATCTCATCAAGTGGAAGAACTTACCCACTGAAGATTCTACATGGGAGAATGAGAATTTTATACAAAAGCACCCAGAGCTACTCAAGAGTTGAGGACAACACTTTTTTTGAAGGAGAGGGGCATGTTAGGTCCCTATATTACTAGTATAGTCCCTTATTGTTGTTAGTGTAACCCCCTTATTGTTACTATTGTACCCTTGTAACCCCCATTTTGTTATTATTGTGCCCTTAAATTTTTATTGTTAGGTCGGCTAGGATTACATTGTGGCCCACTAGGATTACATTATGGCCCCATGGACTCCTATATATAGAAAGGAGGTTTTGTAAATTGTATCATCCAAGAATTTTTCATTTATGTAATGTATTGGAGGTTGCCCCTCGAAGTGGTTCATTTCTAAGGCGTTGATATCTCTTTTCTTCTCTTTTTGGAGCTGGTTACACAACAGTATCTTTGAATTTTCCATCACCCTGCAAAAATGCATTAATCTCATTATCGTCCCAAAATACTTGCCAATACCTTAAATTTTCCGGAACAACAAGCCTATGTTTCACATGAATTTCAAATTTATTGTTGGAGTTCATCAGAATCTTGGAGTTCATAGGCTTTAAGTGAAACAACAAGAGGCAAGAGTGGTCCATGGGGTAATTTATCTATGTCTAAGGATCTCTTTGAAGATTGATTTGTGGAATGAAATGATACAACAAGAAGGAAAATTAAATAGATGTAGAACAAAGAGCAGCCCAGGATCTGGTAAGTACTTTTAAACTAGCCAGCCTTTGACAAACACTTAAGAAGAACATGAAAGCAAACTAGGATCTGGTAAGTACTTTTAAACTAGCCAGCCTTTGATACACTTTCAATAGAAAACATTTTAAAACAAAGGGGAAACTTGAAGGCAACTTTTGGAGTAGAAACTAGCGGGTCAGGCACACCACAAATCCTCTCCTAGCTCTGCTTTACTTGGTTACTTTCAAGACCAACACAAAGATAACACAGAATGGCCTAAGATCTGGTAAGTACTTCTAAACTAGCCAGCTTTTAACACATTCCAAGAGAAACATTCAGACAGTCTTTGGGGATAAGACTAGGACCAGGGCACACCATATCTTCCATATTTCATCTCTACTTAACTAATACTGAACATAACATTCAAAAATAATATTCAGCTAAGGCAATAAGACGAGGAAACGCCAACATTCCTATGCTTAAACTGAATTAAATCATTCCCAAATAACACAGTTTGGAAGAAAACATATGAATAAATATTTTCAGTCAGAGAAGGTTACTGATATACAGTAGGTCCTAAATCTATGCATTGCTGTTATTTATAAGAGAAAATGAAACACAGTGAAAACAGAAACAAAATAACAAGTTACAATTAGAAAAACATCACCGTCAACATAGACCAGGATCCCATAAATCAGCTTGTATTGATGCTCCAAACCAGTTACAGATTTAAGTCCAATGCTTTAGTTTAGCAATCATCTACTCATCTCGGCCTAGATTATCTATCACAAGCAGAGCTCCAAGGGCTAGTGAACACTATTTACAGTTAGAAGTTTAAGCTCAGATGTATTTCAAATTTCTGCAACCAACCCCTCACTCATCTCCTACAGAAGTATATATAGAAGAATGAGGAGGTGAGATCTGATCAAAGATCTCCAAATACAATTAATACAAACTTAATGGTTTCTTGGCCTTTGAGGGGCTCAATGAATAAATTCTCATAGTATTCCTCTGTATTAAATGATTTATATAAATATTTCAACTCAGTGGGAGCTCTTTTTGACCTTCGAGGCTCTATGTGATGTCAAAGTAACTCTGCAAAAGTTTTTCATTAAGTTCTCTGGTAGAATTTACTCTCTGGCTACGTTTGAGACAAATATCTAATCCTGTTCAATAAATTCGGCCTCGGATATGAATTCTTTGAGGCACAAGTGGCATCGTGGTAGCTAGAGGGATCAATTTGCCTCAGCTGTGGCAGTGGAGGCTTTCCTGTTGATAAAACACTTAATATTTTCTTCAAACTATGTTTTTAATCGGGGATTAGGCTTTTGATCAACCATCTTAGACGTAATCCCCACAAAACTGTCTTTGATCTTCTTTCCTGGTACATGTTGTCTTTTGGCACTAATACTCTCTAACTGTGCTCGATTCATGGTTTTTTGCTGATGTGCAGGGCTACGCAGGGGTCGAATGGCATCAATGCCTTATGAATGATTGATGAACATGTGGATTTAACACCTATGAATGATTTCCCCCGGTAAATCGAAGGTAGGAGGATCGTCACCCTCTACTTTCAAATTTTCTTCAGACATAGCGGAAAAATCACTTGAAACCCTGCACAATACAAAAAATATTATAAAATCCATGCATATATAGGTTTATTGCTGCGGAGGACATGTGGGGGAAGTGTGGCCATTGGATGGCATCATCCAATGGTCGATATTAATCGAGAGAAATCATAGGGAAGGCGGAAGAATCGTTTAAATAAGAGCCGTCGATCGCGCAGAGATCGACGGTCGGGAGCGGAAATGGAAAGTCAAAGCGGAAAATGTTTGACCGGGAGATGAATCAGGGTGATGAAATATGGGCCTTCGATATGCAGATCAGATCGATGGCAGAGATCTATTGAATGCCACACCGTAGCCTGGTTAACCGTCGAGCATCTTCGGTGAGCGATAGCCGTCGGATGGCCCGCACCAGATCGGATGGTGTACAGCAATATCGCGTCGGGTTTTCTACCGAACTTTGATGCGCGATGGGGGGGCAGTTTCCAAATAGTGCACTGGACACACGTCGGCCAGCGTATGGAATCACTATCGATCGGGAGAAAACCACCCTTGCCCCAAAGGCGGTGCGATGAATACCGCGCGGTTTTTGGAATTGGTGAGTGGATGGCGGGGACCACCAGGCTGATGGACTCCGCACCGTCGATCTGCAGATCAGATCGATGGTGGAGATTGATTTGAATTTCGGACTGGTGGAAAAATTATGATATAATAAAAATCTAAAAATTAACATAACCAAAGGTTTTTATATTAATTTTCAATGTGGCTTGGCGCCCGACTACGGGGTTGAGGGTTATATGAAGGGTAATATGACCGGGGGCTTATGCAGGAAGGGGCTAAAGGCGATCGAGCGACACAATTAGCACTTGGAGGGTTGGCGCTTGGTTCCAGCCTCAAAACGTATGGTGGGGAAGTGGTTAGGACTTAGCCCAAGGGGGCTTAAGTCCATAGTAATAAAAAACTTGTTTTTATGAATTTTTTTCAGAGTTTTCAATGGATTTGGGGGTTTTGGTAAGGCTAAAAAGTGAGTTTTTAACCTTGTAAAAATTATTTTCATGAAGGGAAGAAGAGGAATCATGAAAACAAAGGAGATTTATGGAGAAAAAGGGGAGCAAATGAAGGTTATTTTTGAGTGGGAGAAGGGAGAAAATGATGGTTTCTCAGCAGTCTTTTCTCATGAAATCAACAGAATTTCTGAGTATAAAATGGAAACAGTAAAGAATATTTGGACAGAGGCATGAGGCCTTCAAGAGTCTTCAAGAACCAACACTTTTTAGTAATAAAATTTGTTCCTTGAAGGCTCCAAAAAGTCTTAGCCACCTTTTGCTATAACAAATTTTAGAGGTGGCTAACAGGGGGTCACTTTATATTCACAACCAATCTGGATTCTTCTACGAGTGGAGTCTTTAGGTCGACTGAAGACTATGGAGTCTCCAGGTGGTTGATTTCAACTTTCTTGTGTCTGGCTTGTTGTCCACCATCAACAACCAGATACCAATCTTGTAACATGCTTGAATCATCTAATTTTGACTAGGGTTTCTGAGTTCTGAAGAAACACTAAACTTTTCAATAAGTGTCTCCCCAGTATGGTCGCCATTATGTTTTCACTCCATAATTTGTAATATTGACAAGAACAAATGATAGAGGATAGCATCAAACCACTTTGGAGTCCAGGACCTAGCCTTCCTAGACTCAGAGAGGGCTCTCTTTGTTTTTTATGATTTAACTTGATAATTATAAGTGATGATATTAGGCTAGTTACAGTGATGGTAGTATTGGTTTTTTTTTATTAATTGGGTTGGTTGGATGAGCATGTCTGCAGGGACTATTCCTTTGGGCTATGGAGTCAAAGGTTGGAATGGCATATCAACATCAAGGGAATCACAGGGAAAGATAAATATGCTAAATGGATCTTTAGAGCTATATGAATTATGAGGTGAAAGAAATAGTAAAATTTCATTAGTGACTAAAGATCAGTAAAGAATTATTTAATCAAACTTCAGAAGAAAACATTAAGATTGTATATGCATACGGAATTAAGGTGCTCCGACAACAAATCTTAATCTAAAACTTCTTATTTACAATTATATGAAAAAATTCGCATAAGGGAAAACAAAAGAAACGTTTAAAATAGTGCAGTAGCACATCACCATTTTAACATACATCAAGAATCCTGAAAATAGTCCTTGATTATTGATGTCCAGCTCCAAAATTACAGTGCTCCAATATAGTAGTTCTTACAATGCAGGGGCTAACAATATCCAACCCTTCATAATGGAAATTCAAGTAGTATTTAACTAAAACTTGAGTCGGTTTCCCTAATCTACTTTGGAAAATTTCATTAATTACAAACAATCTGAAATTAGAAAAGTGTGGCCATGCAAGGCCTGAGCAACCAAAATATCTGACAAAACACCACCTGTAGAATTAATTTTGGTAGCTCTTCAAGAATTAAAAACTCAAGCGGATCTTTGTGGATCTAAAAACTTCGATGGCTCTTTGTAAGATCAAAAATTAGGCTTTAAGGTAGCATGTGATGATCACAAAGAGGCAACAAATGATGGCTCTGACATCTGGCTCAATTTTGAAGAAAACCGACATTGGGTAATCAAATATGGTGCAATGCTAGCCACTTTTCATGGATTAATGATTGTGTCGATGAGTTTTTTGTCATTATAACATAACAATTTTGTAAAAACGCCTTGCCCGACTCGAACCTTGGTGTACTTTTGCTACCCGAGCCCTTTCGGCTATGTTTAACCCTTTTTTGAACAAAACAACATGAAAACTCATATACACGGATTTGAAATTCTATAGATTTTAGTTATGAACTTCATCGCATCCACAGAAATATTGCACATTGCAACATTTACAATTTATGATAAGAGAAAAGGGATCCGCGATGCGAAGATGGAGTTGACGTGGAAGGTAAGGTGGGACTCGATCGCATCGCAAATCACAAATATTAAGTTTTAGCTATAATCAGAGGAGGTAAACTCTAAATCTTGCGAAGTATGAAGTGTAGGGAGAGGGAGGCGAGGTGGTAGGTAAGGTGTGACTGACCGCATCACACATTGCAAACCTTAAGTTTCAGCTATAAGCAGCAGAGGTAAACTCTAAAACTTGTGAAGTGCGGGGAGAGGGACCCACCCACATCGTAATCGCAGGTCATAAGGTTTCTGCAGTAAGGTAAGGTGTATGAGGTTTCATATTATATGATCTTTATTGCAAGCAACCTGAAGTGGGGGACGGAGCTATTGTGGGTCCAACCACATCGCAACTTAAGCAAAATACATTACGGGCGCTTAATGGTAAGTTATAAAATGTGTGATGTGATATATCACAAATAGGCGATCGCAAGTTTTAAGGGTTGGCGAAATGGAATAATTTTTAATTTGTGAAATGTGATGGATGGTGGGGGAAAAGGTGATGTGTCAGGGAGAATGGCCCCACTTTAATCGCAATCAGGGAAATGGGAAGATGGAGGTAAAACAATGATATAGTGATGAAAATATTGTTAGAATTTACCGTAGAAATAATATAATGATTTACCGAGAGGAATAACCATAAAAGTCCAGCAATAAATCATAAACATAAACATAGATGTTTATCCGAGAAAACCCCAACTCCGGGGAAAAACCCAACCAATGAAATTTCATCAAGCATTGGCCAAAACCCTAGCCAATCCAACCAAGTGAGCCTTCACAGCTCACCTCCAGACCCTACATTATAATGAATTCTTCCCAACCTTTTATAGGCTCCATTACATGCAATACCATGGGCTGAAAACCATGGGTGCACAATACCATGTGCCCCAAAACCACTACTATTTACCTAGTCAACATTGACACTATCCCGAGTCAAGTTTACCTAACAATTCCCCCCTTAAACTTGACTTGGGGATTATTGACTAAATCTAGCCAAAACTGCTAAGTGAGACAACCTCGCTCACTGTAGCCCTTTTGCCCCCTCAAAATTTTTACCCAGGGTAATTGTTAACTTGACATCCCCCCTATCACCTAGGTCTAACCCAGACTTTACCAGTGATTACCTAGGGGTACGCATGCCATACCAGATCTTACAGTAGTATGCCCATTTACATGAAAAAATTAACTTCATTATAATAATAATATATATATTTTTTGTTTCAGTATCGTTGTTTTTATACATATGACATCAATGTCCATATAAAAAGAACCCATCTACCGGATTACATAGGTCACCAGCCGCTGTAATCGCTAGTCCTCTAGAAGTTCTCTTCAGATACATGGTTCATCAATTAATTAATCCACGTGCACATATCCTCTCTCACTTTAACAACCTCTAAGTCTCATGGTCTTCGATACTTTAAGACTCACATGGGCAGTCACTGCGCTTCATCGTTTCTTGATGCACGAAATGATAACTGGCACCACAACCTTCACATCCACCAATCCATATTGTTTCCACATTGTTGTTATGATTATGTGATTCACAGTGAATCATGAGGCCACCTCTTGGGCCACTATCAATACGCCTATGTCATAATACCACACCCCAATGCAGGAATTTCCTCTTTTCTTTGTGACTTTTTCATCATATTTTCATATTCCACCTTGAATTTCACGAGCGATGCCACGAAAAATTTTGATACTGATATGCATCTTCATATTTTAAAGCAACTGGTTGCGGCTCATCATCTCCACTGTAGACAAAAAATGACAACATCCGTTATAGCGTTATCGTTTCCCATGAGACTTATGCATATGCCACTGAATTTGTTCTTGTCGGGGCTTCTGACAGCGTTATGGTGTTAATGTGTTTACCAAAGAAAAAATTTGGATATATGTCTCGTGCCTGTCCTAAACCATGATGCATGATGCCAGACAACATGAAATGAGAGATATAGCAATTATTTATGTTGATTCTCATGGAATTGAACACTGGAATCCCTCTGCATCGAAAATTTTCATTCAAAATCAAATCCCACATAGTGATGTCCTCGTATGATGCAGTATTTTGGGAATTTTTTTTCTTGACAGCATTGAGCTCATCCCTATGCAAACTTGTATCGACCTTGGCATCAGTCGAGGACCATAGCTCAATCAAGTAATGATACGTTGTGAAATATTTAGAAGCCCACAGAGTTCCACCATGAATCAAAACATTGGTTGATCTGATAATCATGTGACAATTAACTTCTGGTAATCATTGTCATTGTCTATCATCGCAGCAAAAACTACCCGAAGTGCCTACAGAGCGCCTCTTAGTCGAATGCTCCAGGAGCTGTTGCAGCCTATCCATGTCATCCATATGCTTCTTAATGAAAACAGAAGTGAGATCATGGTGCTATGATCGGACTTTTCCACCACCTGCATGCCCAAACCCCATGAGAGGCGCTTGGTGATGCTCTCCAACAAGATGACTGCTCCAAAGTGTTTCTCCCCATGAGGGCGTCCACAAGAAATTGATCCTTTTCATCTCTTCAAACCCACGGAGGAGGAAGATAAACGCCGGAGGGAAACCATGGTTGCAAACTCGCAGGCTGCAACTTTCGCTGTCCCCACAAGATCCTTCCAAAAATGAAGCAATATTCAATTCGATCTCGTCATTCTCTGAAAAATTGCGTATATGGCTACCAATAGCCTAGAAACGCAGATCTAGACTGCCACCAGAGTCCAAACACAAGCATTTACGTATTTTAACCAAATAGATAAAATTTATTTAACAATCCTTTTCAGCGTCATATCTACCGAGATACACCTCCTTCACAAGTAGATCTAGATCTTCAAACATTAGATCTGATAGATCCAATCAAATCACTATCTTTCCACAATGATTCAACATCACAATGGCATCATGAATGATCTTGGTTAATAAAAACGATACACAATCCTTCAAATAGCCTTAAACTAGGCTCTGATACCAATTGTTAAAATTTACTGGAGAAATAATATAATGATTTACCAAGAGGAATAAACATAAAAGGCTAGCAAAAAATCATAAACATAAACATAGATGTTTATCCGGGAAAACCCCAACTCCGAGGCAAAACCCAACCAATGAAATGTCATTAAGCACTGGCCAAAACCCTGGCCAATCTGGGCAAGTGAGCCTTCACCGCTCACCTCCAGGCCCTACATTACAATTAATTTTTCCTAGCCTTTTATAGGCTCCATTACATGCAATACCATGGGCTGAAAACCATGGGTGCACAATACCATGTGCCCCAAAACCACTACTATTTACCCTAGTCAACATTGACTCTATCCCGAGTCAAGTTTACCTAACAAAGGTAAAGTAGAAATATAAATCAGAAAGGTGGAAAATGGTGAAGTTTAATGTTTTTAAAGGAAAATAAAATGAAAAGGAAGTGCGGCAGGTGAACGGGTCCCACCGTCATCACACATCACACTTCGGTAAATTTAACAATTACCCTTTGCACCTATCTTGGAAAATTTGCAATATGCGATTGTGATTTAATCTGTGTCGTTGATTGATGCTCAAATTAATGGTCCTCACTGCTCCTTTATTGTGGTTTTCCTACTTTGTTTCTTTGGCCATGCCGGTTCGTTTCAATCTATTTGGTCGTAGAATACTTGACTCGTTCATGACTTGACCTGCTTTCGCATTCACGACTCGACCCGAGTGTGCACGATTTGACCCAATCATGTTCACGACTCTACCCAGCGTGTTCACGACTCTGCCTTTGCTATTTTTCTACTTTAACTACTTCTTTGCTACTTCTCTGCCTCTCTTTTATGCTTTTCTTACTACATTATTTCCTTATCATCAAAATTTTCCCCTTCTACTGAATTGAAAGGCACATAGATTCTTTTGAAGCTCTTGACAGTTAGGATTTCCCATTTTTTCTGAAAATAAATGATATCCATGGAATATTATTTTGAGTATGAAATACCTGAGAAAATAATCAGTCAGTTAGTGATAATGTGAAATACAGGACTCTAACAGTAATGACAATTGTGGATTCGGATTTTGGATTTAGGGTGGTTGATTTTTTATGGAAAATGTTGGGGAGGATAGTTTGGATATGGTTGTGGATACTGGTGATACTGAGAGTATCTTCCATAAGGATTTTCCATCCCTTGTGTCCAAGGTTGAGGCTGGAACGAAGGTTGTTTCCATGATGAATTCCAATTGTTTGTTGGGGGATGATTGTACATTTGGCTATTAAAACCTTGAGTTTGTGGCCCCTGCCATGGTCTTCTAGAGACAAAACAAAGAGGATCTACTGGAGAAGGAGTTATTTCTTATTATTGAAAGGCAGCCTTAAAACCTAGTATAGAGGGAATTTGTTTTTTTTCATGATTTTCTGCACAAACAACATAGGTCTCTATGACTTTTACATCAAGAGGACACTCTCTCAAAGCATGTTTCTTTCTACATTTAGGATAGAAAATAGTTAAGGAATCAGTTTCAGCTTTCTTCTTGTTTTGTAATTTCAGGGTGTCTATTTGTTCACTGAGACTCCCTAAGATATCTATCTTAAATTCATCAAGCATATTTCCAATTTCTTCCCTACTCATTATTCTAGTTGCAGATTTATTTACTCTAGAGAGAATATGATCTCTTTTATTTTTCCTAGTTTTTTTATTTTCCTCTGGAGAGATGAATGCACAATTCAGAAATTCCAGGTAATGGTAATTGAGAGATATATCATTTTCCCATAATTATAAGGATAACTATCCATTCATCTCCAATGGCTTTCAATAAGAGAGATTTTAAAGTATCTTGATCTAGATGTTCCATCTTAGCTCTCTTGATATTATAATTGAATCTCTCAATTACATCTTCTAATTTTTCAGCCTCTCTCTGCATCATTTTAAATACTTCATCCTTCCTATTAATAGGTGTGCAATAATCCATATATCTTTGAAAAAATGCACTTTTCATCTCATCCCATGTCCTAATGGATTGTGTTATCAAACCCATGATCCATTTTAGAGCTGCACCCTTGAGTGTTACAGGGAATAGCTTCAATTTTTTAGAGTCTTGTAAGTAGTCATAAGATTTACATAAGAATTCAAATAAAAATGAAAATGTTTCAGGATCCTTAGTCCTTAGTCCATGGAAATTGGGAATGATTGAAGGTGAAATTTTTTTAATTGTAAAATTTTTATCCTCATCAACTATAGGAAATCCAACAGAATTAGGATCTCCTCTGCCTCTACCTCTTCCTCCATCTCTTCCTCCACCTCGTCCTCTACCTCTTCCTCCTCCTCTTAAGGCTTCTCCATTCAGAATTTCTCCCTAGCCTTCTTCTTCTGCCATTTTAGATTTCTCAAAGCTAATTTAAGGTTCTAACTGTAGGGTTAATTGTTCTTCCTCTGGTTCTTCTATCAATGGGATATTGAATAAAGTTTCTTCTACTTCTTCCTCACTAGGGATTTCTAGCTCTTGAACTAGAATATGTTCTCCTGTCGAGATGAAAAAGGTTACTCCTTCTGTTGGAGATATAGGATATTCTTATTCTAAGACTGCCTTAGTAGATGAAGTTGGAGAATCTCCCGGTTGGATTTCTGATCTTAAAACTTCAGGAAGTCTATCTCTTGAGGTGAAAAATGGGATATGAGTTTGAGATGGTGGTGTGGCACTATGTGGTATTGGTGGGGTGATTGGTGTTGTAGGAATCAAACTTCTACATCTAGCTATGAATCTACCCCTTGAATCTCTTTCTCTACGCATGTCATTTTTTTAACTTTTTTTTAATGTAACAAATAAGGCTTCCTAATTTCACTTCCTTGGCAATGACACCAAAATGTTTAGTCAATTTGATGTCTCAACTTGCTATCATGAATTATCCCCTAAGGTTAGTAATTTGATGAATTGAGATGCACTATATATGCTTAGGTAACCTTGTTCTCTTACTTCATTGTGTATGTTTATGTTGTTTTGGGGATTTTGTATCAATTGTCTAAAATTGGTCTAAGAAATGAAATCTTGAAATACTAGTGAATAGTCAAATCTAAATGATTTTTAATGATGAAAACTAGTTCTTAAATATGGAATAAAAGGAAATGTTGTTTTTATTCTAAAGAAATAAATTGAATTACAAATTGTTTTTAATGTAATATGAAATCTAAAAGAAGGAAGAAAAGGAAATGTTCATTAACTACTCTAAATTGCATAAAAATAAATCAAAATTTGAATGATGTTAGTAGGCCAGAAAAACATCTATGAAAAACATCTAACTATTTTTAATACAGAGAACTATTGTAAATCTAATTGCATTCAAATGACAAGAGGAAATAATTTCCTATATTATCCATTGAAAGCTTTTTGTCCTATGAAAACAAAGCATTTGTTTTAAAAATATAATTCTAATTTATTTATGTCCTAACTTAATCTAATCTATTCCATGGATTGAAAGCATAACTCTGATTACTAAGAACTGAAATGACAATGTTGATTGAAATTGAAGGCAAGTAAAAAGCATGTGAAAGGAAACTATAGTTGTTTTATAACCGAATACCCAAATATGATCCAATTGGAAAATGACAGAGCCAATTTTTTTAGAGGACTTAGTGAGCACAAGATTACATAGGTAATTAGAAATTTAATCTAAGAAATCATTCATGAAACTAATATATAAAATAGTAAGTAAATTAAACTATGAATTGACAAGAATGCAACTATGAAAAATATGTGAAATTAACTATGAATTGACAAGGGAGTGAGCGATCGCATGACTGAGAAGAACCATGGTATGAAACCTTAGGGTTTCTCTAGCCCCTACTATGGACGTCGTCACTGCTCCTGATCTCCCCCATCTACCTTGCTACGCGAGATCTGTATAGTCTGTAGAAGATTTGCGACATGGCAGCCTCGACAGGGGGGGCAACTGTCATTAGGGGAATTTTGATGTCTAAAATGGGCCTCCTAGGAAAATGTACAACCAAAATATACTTTATAAGAACCAATAGGATTAAAGATGATGATGTCAACCATGGGGGATGATTCACCATTTTTTAAGTAAAAGGGTTAAAATATTAAAAATAATAAAATAATAAAACTAATTTTTCAACTCGTATTTTCAACTTATCTCCCGAAGTTTATATTCAACTTTCGAGCGGGAGTACTCATCGGATGCCAAATTTAATTCCTCATCCAAGGAGTACCCATGTTTCATACTTTCGATGGACCCTGCTACGTGAAAAATGAGAAATACATGAAAAACATGATTGCAATCACGTTTTTCATGTATTTATCATTTTCGTGTAGCATGGTCCATTGAAAGTATGCAACATGGGTACTCCTTGGATGAGGAATTAAATTTTGCATCCAATGAGTACTCCCACTCGAAATTTGAGTAAAAACTTTGGGAGATAAGTTGAAAATACAAGTTTAAAAAGTAGTTTTTTCTTTTTTCCCTCTAAAATTTGATGATGTCATCAAATCTTATTTTATTATTTCTATTATTATTTTATAGTTTCCTTAGGAGGCCCATTTTAGACCTCAAAATATGTTAAATTAATTATGAAATGACAAGGCAGTGAGCGATCGTATGACTAAGAAGCACCATGGCCTAAAACCCTAGGGTTTCTCTAACCCCTACTGTGGGCACCGTCACGGCTCCTGATCGCCCACATCTGTCTTGCTACGCAAAATCTGTACAGTCTGCAGAAGATTTGCGACATGGCGGCCTCGACAAGGGGGAAACTGTCATTAGGGGAATTTTGAGGTCTAAAATGGGCCTCCTAAGAAAAATGTACAACCAAAATAAACTTTATAAGAACCAATAGGATTACAGATGATGATGTCAACCATGGGGGATGATTCACCATTTTTTAAGTAAAAGGGTTAAAATATTAAAAAATAATAAAACCACTTTTCAACTCGTACTTTCAACTTATCTCCCAAAGTTTTTATTCAAATTTCGAGCATGAGTACTCGTCAAATGCCAAATTTAATTCCTCATCCAATGAGTACCCATGTTGCTTACTTTCTATGGACCCTGCTACATGAAAAATGAGAAATACATGAAAAACGTGATTGCAATCACGTTTTTCATGTATTTATCATTTTTCGTGTAGCACGGTCCATTGAAAGTATGTAACATGGGTACTCCTTGGATGAGGAATTAAATTTTGCATCCAACGAGTACTCCCGCTCAAAATTTGAGTAAAAACGTTGGGAGATAAGTTGAAAATACAAGTTTAAAAAGTAGTTTTTTTCTTTTTTCCCTCTAAAATTTGATGATGTCATTGAATCTTATTTTATTATTTCCATTATTATTTTATAATTTCATTAGGAGGCCCATTTTAGTCCTCAAAATTCCCCTAATGTACCCCCCCAACCAATGGAGACACTGATGAATCTGCTAATAACAGTAAATCTGGAAAACCTGATACGGCCCAAGTTGATCTAATGGGCTTTGCCAAATCAGGAGAAATCCCTGCAAACCTAGCAAAAGACGACAAAAGTAGCGATACACAACAGAATGCTATGTCCTCAAAATGTATTCCAATCGAGCCTAAGAGGCCCGAGATCCACTTCCCTACAGAACGGATTAATGGAAGGATCTAATTCATGCATGATCATTCCCTCATTGGAAAGTTCATTGGCTTCTAGCCAACTGAAAAAGCCCTCTATGGTTGGATAAATGCCAAATGGAAGCCTAAATGCCAATTTACGCTCTAGGTTGGTCCCAAAGGATTCTTCAATATTATCTTTACCTGTCTTGAGTACAAAAAGCGAGTCATGGATGGAGGGCCTTACTTCTTTAACGTTGCAGATATGTTCCTCTGAGATTGGGTCGAGCGATTCAACCATGACAAAGAAGAGTTAAACTAGGCACCGGTCTGGATCCACCTCTATTCTCTACCTTAGAAATATTGGGAGGAGATCACCCTCAAAGAAATAGGCAACAGCCTGGGATCCTTCATCAGGATCACTGGAGAAACCAAACACAATAGGTACACTTCCTATGCCAGAATATGCATCTTGCCAAAGCTCTCCCAGACTCGATAAGTTTATGTCATGATGATTTTTATTGGATTCAAATGATTGATTATGAGAATGTTCCCTTCCGTTGTCAGAAATTCCACATGCATGGCCATCTCTTCAGAGATTTCCCACAGAATATCCCTCCCAAGGCCTCTTCTAGCCCTGCCTCCTCTAACCATGACAGCTTCACCAAAGTATCCTCCCAAAAGAGACATGCAAAAAAACCTACCCCAACCCTAGTCCTTCTCAACCCTCCACCAACAATAGCTTTCACCTACTGGCTAACCAAACCCCAGAGAAGGACCCCCTGGTAGCCTCTCAAGTAACCACCCCCCTCACAGCCCCTGCTTCTAACTCAAATCCTTCCCTTAGTACTACCCCCCCCAGCCAAATATGCAAGACAAGACCCAAGATCCCAAGAAGAAGGACAAGAAAAAGGATATCTCACCCTCCGCCTCTACTCAGATCCAAGATTCGACCCAGAATCCCAGCTCCAATATGGACATAGATTCCAAAGCTATTCCCCTTCAGAAGGAAGTTCAGGAAGGTGGCAAGAACCATACCCCCATCATCTACATGGATGAAGAACCAGAAACCATAGACTTTGGGGATCTGGATATCACCAGGTTGGAAAATCCCTGCAAATTCAAGGAATATCACACCATCCTAGACACACAAATAGATAGCTTGGAGGAAGCTATTCTCAAAGTCCAACTCCTAAAATGGAGCGCACAACTGGGCATACAAGGGGAACATATTATTAGGGAAACAATCAACATTATCAGAGAATCCATGAAAAGAGGGAGGCTTGAAGATCTGCAAAGATTGATAATTTTGGGGGATTAGCTAGTAGAATCTGTTTGATACCCTAAGCTGACAAAGTTCCTTAAGGCACTGAACCATCATCCTAAATGATGAAGCTCACTTCGTGGAACATTAGAGGGATTAATAGCCCCTCAAAGCTTCATATGATAAAAAAATTAATAAGGCATGATAATCCCTCTATCTTCTTCATGTAGGAAACTAAATTCCCCAGTACCACTTTGCACTCCATCTTATCTAGGCTCTAGCCTAGTTGCAATACAGGAGCTATTGACGCCATGGGGGCCTCCGGAGGTCTGGCCATAGCTTGGAACCCTTCCATCATCTCCCTCTCCAGTATCCATGCTTTGCTTCATTTCATCCAAGCTTCCTTCCATCTGATAGGCACCAACATCCGCGGTCACCTCACCAATGTCTACTTCCCCCAGACTTCTACCCGCAAAATTCAGCTCCTAGATGGCATCACCTCGCTCAATGATCCGCGCGCCTTCCCCATTTGGATTTTGGGAGGTGACTTCAATATGATCACCACCCTTAAAGAAAAGCAGGGAGGTCGTTTGCATTTGGAAAATGATAGTCATAGGTTCAATGAGTTCATTCTCCAAAACCAACTGATTGATCTTCCTATGACCAACATGCTTCACACCTAGAACAATCTCAAAAGAGGCTCCTACCAAATATCTTCTCGACTAGATCGCTTTCTCATCTCAGACGCCTTCATTCAAGCAATGGGTGATATCTTCTCCACCATCCTCCCTACAATAGGTTCCAATCGCTAGCCCATTCAGCTGCAGTGGGTGAGGCTAGGCAGAGCTCTCAATAAACCCTTCCGGTTCGAATAGTTCTGGCTACCCCACCCTAGTTTCAAAGAAATGGTCACTGAATGGTGGCACAACATCATCCACCAAGAAGGTTCCAAGATGTACCAAGTTAAAAAAAGCTAAAGATCATTAAGTCTAGATTAAAGCACTGGAACCAGCATACTTTTGGCAATATCTTCAAGAGCCAAAGGGATTTGGAGGATCAGATGGCATCTCTCCAACAAACCTTTATCACGTCAGGCCGCACAGAGGAATTGGAATGCCAAGAACAAAAACTCAAGAATCAAATCAAATAAAGAGTAGTGGAGGAGGAGATTCTCTAGAAGCAGAAGTCTAGAATCCGTTGGCTCAAAGAGGGGGAGAAGAATACAAAATTATTCCACCGCTCCACTATCCAACAAAGGATGGTCAACTGAATTTCCACCTTAAAAAATGATCAAGGTATCAATCTAGAAATGCATGAGGACATTGAATAGGAGCTCCTCAACTACTTCAAGGAGACCCTTGTAGAACCTCTGGTGGAAAGACAGGAGGTCATCAATCCCATCACCCAGCACATCCCAGCCATCATTACAGATGACCAAAATAAAATTCTTCTGAGACCTGTTCAACTACAGGAGGTGGACCAAGCTATGGCTCAACTTAAGGCTAGGAAAGCTCCAGGCCCAGATGGCTTCACCACCAATTTCTTTCACTTTTTCTGGGAAGACATCAATATGGAAATCTTGGAAATGGTGGAGGAATCCCAAAGTATGCACTGGATGCTCCCTGCCCTCAATTCCACTTTCCTCACTCTTATTCCCAAGGAGGAGCAGGCTACCACCCCCAGCAAATACAGACCTATTACCCTCTGCAACATCCTATACAAGCTCTTCTCCAAGGTGATCGTCAATCATCTTACACCTTTGTTTCCCCTTCTAATCTCTCCAGAGAAAACTGGCTATGTAGAGAGAAGGCATATTCTCAACTAAATCATTCTCACCCATAAGGTTACTCACTCTCTGAAAACCTACAAAATCCTAGGTATGCTTCTCAAGATCAACCTCTCAAAAAAATTTTATAAACTCAGTTGGTCCTACATTCATCAAATGTTGTCTACCTTTGGATTCAGCCCTACCTATATTCGTTGGATCATGAATCTTATCTCCTCCACAATCTTCTCCATTCTACTCAATGGCTCCCCCTCCATGCCCTTCTTGCCCTCCAGAGGCATCTACCAAGGTGACCCTCTCTCTCACTTTCTCTTCGTTCTCATGGCTGAAGGGTTGGGCAGACTTATCAATCACCATGTCAAGCTAGGCTCCCTCAAAGGGTTGAGCATCCACCGTCATCCCCCCATCTCCCACCAGCAATTTTTGATGACAATATGATCTTTGGTCATCCTTCTGTTCAGGAAGCTAGATCCTTCAAAGCTATTTTGGACTACGTCTCCCTCACTGCTAATCCTACTATCAATTAGGATAAATCCCAAATATTCGTCTTCAATACCTCACTCCTCACCTAGCACAACATTATCTGCATTCTGGGTTTCCTCATCTCCTATCTTCCCTCTAAGACCTGGGCACCGCCCTTATTGATTCGGCTATCAAGCATGCCTCCTGGAAAGACCTTCTTGAAAAACTAGAGAATAGGCTCTCCCTCTGGACCCATCGTGCTCTCGATCTTGCTAGTCACCCTGTTCTTATCAATTTGTTCCTACAGTCCATGCCTCTCTACCTTTTTTCAGTTCTTTCAGCCCCCAAATGGGTCCTCAAATCCATTGGAAACCTTCAACGAAACTTTCTTTGGGGAGGCGAGAAGGATAACAGGAAATGGGCGCTGGTCAACTGGAATGATGTGTGTGCTCGAAAAGCTTATGGCGGGCTGGGACTCAGAGATCCTTAGCATTGCAATGCAGTAATGGGAGCAAAAATTTGGTGGCAGTGGATCTCCAATCCTGAGTTCCCTTCGGCGCAGCTCTGGCTCTCCAAAAATGTAAATAATTGGCCATTCAGGGATCTAATTTTCCTCGACATTGAGACAGATGGCTCCCTCATATGGAAAGTTGTGAAACAACACAAGGCTCTTGTAAGGGACCATAGCTTCTGGGAAGTTCGATATCCCAAGCCAATTTTTGGAATGACTCTTGGCAACAGATGCCTAAATTGGCCACTCTCTTCCCCAACTCCACTTGGTGGGACATTCTTATTCATCAGGAGAATTCCCAAATCAATAATTTCTGGAGCCCTTAGATCAATTCTCAATTTCGTCAATGGCTTTCGGCTGATCGTGTGTAGGAGGTTCATGGAATTCAACAAACTGACGACATCAACCAAGAAATCACAAAAAGGAGAATACGCCTTGCTGTAGGGGATGATATCGTGCGTTGGGGATACTCCTCTCAAGGGAAATTTACTACCAAAGAGGCCTACAGCCTGCTCCTCCCCAATCCTCAAAATCTTTAAGATATCATCTGGTCCAAAATTTGGCATCCCGGAATCTGGCCAAAAATTTCTACTTTTCTCTGGCTTCTTAGCAAAAGGTGCATACTCACTTCGGATAATCTTCTCATAAAAGGTTTCATTGGTCCCTCATGCTGTCCAAAATTTGGTAATGCGAAAGAAACCATTGAGCACCTCTTCAACTCATGCACTCTAGCCAATACCCTTTGGGACAAAGTTGTGATGCTCAGCAAAAGATCAGACAAAAAACTGGGAGACATTCTCAACACCATTCGGACCTGGCACTCCACTCCCTTCCTCTATGATCTTCTTAACTTTCTTTGGATCATCTTCCCTGGGCACATCCTTTGGGAAATCTAGAATGATCACATTCACCACATCTTTCAGGATCAAACCACCCCTCCTCACATCCTCTGGACCACCATCTGCAGTAATATCCAAGAAACCCTTGCGCTTCAACAGTGGTAGGACTCTGATCTCCCCTCTCATCCAAGGGAGAAAATCATTTGGTCCAACTGGAATATCTAGCTTCACTCGCACCCGATCCTTGAGCCCCCTTCAAACCACTCTCCCAACTCCCCCTGCACTTGATCTCCACCTCCTCCTGGCCTCTTCAAGCTCAACTTTGATGGTGCCTCTAAGGGCAATCCTAGGGATGCAATATTTGGCAAGATCATCATAAATTCAGAAGGATATGCTCCCTTGATATTCTTTGGTTCCATGGGTTGGGACACCAACAATTCAGCCAAGCTCGAAGGACTATTTCAGGGTCTCCTCTTGGCCCAAGAAAACAATTTCTTCCCTCTGGAAATTGAAAGGGAATCTCAAATAATTATAGACGTTGCTAAGCGTCTCCAGGTGGGGTCCTCTAATTCAAAGTCTGTTATGAGTTAGAGATTAGAAACACGCTTCAAGCTCCTTGGGAAATGGCTCCTCAGCCACTCAGTAGTCACCTTCAAGCACATCAAAAGAACTACCAATGATGTTGTTGACCTCTTATCTAACAAAGGAGTTTCTCATAGCGCTTCTCTCACCACTAGCCAACTCCACTCCCTTGATGATGAAGCTCTCAAACATGAATGCACTCTCCTAGTGCACAAAGACCTCCACCCCCCCAATGTGGGTTCCTCACGGTGAAAGTATGGGCCACATGGGCGCCATGTGGTAGGGCAGCTATCTGCCCCACACACTCAAACATGGTCACTAGCCCGACGTTAAGTTCACAAGAATGCCAACCATTATTTCACTCCCCACCGGCTTCTTCATGACGTCCTCCCGCTGTAGAGCATTAACGGCTCTCAGTCCTACTACCATGGATATTAAGCCTACTCACTGTGCTCCTTAGGCCTCCATTCTGCTTTCCCTTCAGCATTCTAAGCTTTCCTCCTACTTTCCCCTTTAGTCCTCAGCTCATGGCCCACCTCAGTCCTGTTGTAGCCATCCCTTAGCAAATTTAAGTGGTGGTAGCTCCTCTCTTGCTCTGTTGAGCGCCCCCTCCCTGTCTTGCGCCTTCGCTCCCTCGCCTCTCATGCCTAGGCATCATCAAATGTGGTGTTGAAGGGCTGGCGGATGTGACCTCCCCCCCAGACCCCCTCTATTGACTTCCATGGGCAAGGAATTATACCTTTCAGTGGGGTGGGAGGAGCCGAGTAGGCTCGACCCCGTCAAACTTTCTGCACATTTATCCTTTCAGCTCTCTATCTCCCAGCTTGCTTCCTCTAGCAGTCGGCCCAAGAAACACCTGTGCAAGTCCACTCTTCAGTCCAAGTCAGCCTTCATTTCTCACAATATGAAAGCTTTGCCCCTGCAGAGCACCTCCAGCAGCAGCTATTTCACCAGCACTAATTCGAGTTCCAGTGACGATTGAAGTTCAAGCAGCGATGTAGGAGGCAAGGAAGAGGACACCATTCATCTTGCTACTGCCTCCAACTAGCCAAATGCTCAGGTGTTTCCACGGCTTCAAACTCTAATCCATGAGCTGAACAAGGAGGAGGATGACTCTTTCTATGTTTGCAGGATCAAGGAGGAAGACCCCAACCCCAGCAAGAAAAATTAAGGTCCACCATAATTTCAAATGCTGGGTTCTCTTCTCTCACTCGAGGTATCTCATAGCATTCTCTTGTTTGAACATGTTTTGGAACCTTTCTCTGTTATGTTTTAGCTTTAGTTTCAAAACTATGTATGTTGGTTTCCCATGCTGGGAAACTCTTAATTTTTTCCACTTGTGGATTGGTTTCGCCATTTGGGGAAGTATGTATTTGGTTTTCAAACTCTTGATACTTCCTTGTGAAACTGGCTTGCAAAATCCAAAGGAAGAGATATGTAATGTTTTTCCATGTATAATATAATATAAATAGACTACATTAGAAAAAAAAACTATGAATTGACAAGAACATAAATAACAAATCAACAAGAACCAATGTAACGAAATTCAAACTACAAAACAACTAAAAACCTCCTTTCCGTGTTGGGGCGCTCTGCAGGAGAATGAGTTGAAAATATAATGGACTATGCATGCATCAAATTTTCTAGAATTGGTCTTCTTATTATTAAAAAAAAAAGTTTCAAAAGCATACACCGAATTATCAAAAATTAGGACTGTCTCCGAGTTTCCAAAGACTGGTATTTAAAGAAGTTTCAGATTTAACTGTTTGAGGCATTTCCGCTTACAGATAACAACTAGAACTAAATTTAGGTGTTAGGTCCTCGTAATTTTTCATATTGGCAGAACAAATGAACAGGGGTAACATCAGACCAGTCTTTGGAGTCCTAGGACCTAGCCTTCCTGGACTCAGAGAGGGCTCTCTCTATATTTGTGTAAAGGATTTAACTTGTTTCTTTTTAGGGTTTGATTTTAGGCTAGCTATTAGGTTTAGGGTTTGTTTGGTTGGTTGGATAGGTTTTCAAGACAAATATTTAGAGTAAGAGAAAATCAATCCATTGGGCTATGGAGTCTGCAAAGGTCTTGAAAGGTGTAAAAAAATGAGTCAAGGATAGTTCAAAGGGCAAGTTGGCAAAGGCAAATGGATCTAAGTAGGTATAGGGAGAGTGAAATAAACATGTATTTGTGAAAATAGTGAATCTATGGGAAATCAAGGATCCTTTAACAAACTAGTAAACAAGAAAAAGCTTCTAAGATGATAGCATAATAAAAACTTGAAGAGTAATGAAGGATTCTTCAATATAAGCTAAGCTACGCAGATCTTAAAAACAACAGATAAATAAGCTAAGAGAGCAGTGAAGTATTCTCTAAAAATTACTTGCAAACAAATAGAATTTTAGCATAACATATTAGTAACACTAAAGATAATTTAAGGATTCTTTAGCAAAACTTTGAGGAAGAAAACATAGAAGTCAAGGAAGCAGGCAGAAGTAGGGTACCAAGAAGGCAAATCATATTCTCTATTTCTTTCCTAGGACTAAATGAACCATAAAAATAATGAATAACTGAAGAAAACAAACACAAATATGGAATACATCACCATCTAACCAAGCTTAATGAATTCTAAGAGTGAGCTTGATCCATAGAAGCACAGTCCAACACCATCACAAGCCACCAAAAATAATTTCACCAATAAACTCCAAGTCTATCTCATATGCTCAGAAAATATCCAACAAAATACAATAAGGCCTCCATGCTCTATTTAACTTGCATTGGAGGGTCAAAACCCTAACTATGGTTTGAAAATGTCATAAAGACCCATAAATACCATTTATGTCCAAGAGACCATGCAAGGCCCAAGGCATAAAATATATAATGAAATAAATGCATAAATAACTTCTAACACCTAAATTTGGAGCGATTTTCCCAAAAAAAACATTAAAATATATTTTTTCCATAAATGAGTGTATTTTGTTGACTTTTGCACATAAGGGCGCAACAGTGAGGCCCAAGGGCGCAGTGGCTGCATGGGAAAATTGGGTCACCTTGTAGCTGAATTTTGATGGCCTTGCCGATGTCGGAATGAGCTATGTGATGGCTCGTTAGAAAGCCTGTCAAGTCTACTTTCCAAAACGGCCCTTTTTTTTCTAATTGGACTCTACTAACCTGTTCAAAAATAAAATCTCCCAAGGCTGCTAAAGGCGCAGTGTCAGCCCTGAAAGCATGGCAGAAAGGTGAAATTGTAGGTGTTTTTGAGCCTTTTGGAGGACCAAAACTACTCCAAATGATTTGAAATTTTTTTTACATGATGCCCTTGGCCTGATGAATCCAAAAATGTAAACCACTCCTTCAATGGATTCCTTTAAAAAATCACAGTGGCAAGGGTGTTGCGCCCTTGGCTCTCAAAATCAGTCAAAAACCAAAAATGTCAAAAACTTGCCAAAATTTGCAATTATATTCTTCATGGGGTTTGTGATGTCTGTAGAGAAGCATCAGCTAGGATTTCAAGGTTTTCTTGGTATTTTTCCTCCTTGAGTGCTTGAATTTTGGCAAGGGCTCTTTTGAGCTTGGCCTTTGCAATTTGATTTCTCGATGCATAGTGCTTGGCCATCTTCTTCTGAATGCCAAGGTCCCTTTGTGTCTTCTCTAGCTGATCCTCCAAGTGTATGTTTTCCCTCTCTAACCAAGGCTCCCAATCATACTCAATCTCCATGGCAAGCAGCTCACTTGGAGTGAGCTACTATGCCAAGGTTGCCTCTTGCTCTCTCTCCTTGGCCAAGGCCTTCCTTAAGCCAAATTTCTTTGGCCTTCTCCTTGACAGTTGTCCTTCTTCATCTTCACTCTCATCAGGAGTACCCAAGACCTCTTCTAGCCTTTCCTTTGCCTTGGCAGCCTCTTTCTGGGCTCTTATTTCCCTAACCTCATAAATGACCCTTTGTGCCTCTAGTTGCTTGTTTTCAAACTCATAATAATGGATGACATTCCTAGATCTAGCTAGATTGGCTTGTAAATATTTGATTTGGGCCTCTTTACCTTTCAGTTGCATGCTTGAAATCCTTGACTCATTTTCATCATCACTATCAATATGAATGAGTTCAAATTCTTGCTCAGTCTCCTGCTGATCTTCTTCTTCTTCCTTTATTACCTTCTCTTTGCCTTTTTCCAGTTGCTTGGTTGAAGTGGAAGGCATGGCCCCTTGCCTTTTAGAGGTAGCAAACACATGCCTACTTCCTCTTTGATAATTCAAAGAAAAAGGTTCATTTTTTCTCATTTCAGTGCCCCCAGTCTTCCTTCTATCATTGTGGTCATCTTTGTTTGGCTCACTGACATCTTGGCTCACTTCTTCACTTGTATCCTTCATGTTGACATTACTGCCTTTTCCTTTGTTGCTCTCTATAGTGCCTTCATCCTCTTCACTTCTTTCTTCATTACATTCAACACTGCCATGAGCCTCACCGTGTCCAATATCATCACTGCCTTTAGGCTCAATGCCATCATTATCATTGGTTTCTTCATCATTGGTTGTTGCACTTCCTTTATCAACACTATGAGCCTCATTGTCTTTTTCACTTCTCTCTGCACTATCATCATTACCACTGTGAGCCTCACTATTTCTACAGTCATCATGGCCATCATGATTGTTGCCATGACTGTCACTGCCTCCTTCCTCAATTTTTCTTGCCTCATTATCTCCAACATCAGCCTCACTTCCTTTAGACTTAATGGCCTCTTCTTCACTAAAATTTTCTACCTCATCTTCATCATCACTTTGGCTTCTTTATTCATCATTTTTTTCTCCATCATTGCCCTAATCACTGCCATGAGCCTCACTGACATTTTGACTCTTAGTACCACTGCTATCAGCATCATCATCATTATTATCATCATCATCTTTGCCATTTTCTTCATTTGTATCTTCAATGCCTTCAGTTTCTATGCTTTTTTCTTCATCGCTGACCTCTGCCTCTTCATTTTCTTCTTCCTCAATGTTTGTTTCATCATTTCCATCTCCTTCATGGTACTTTGATTTTTCATCTTCAATTCCCTCATTTTCTGATGAATTGTGAGAGGGTGAGGAAGGAGGGTTGTCCTAAGGTGAAGGGATATGTGTAGATGGTGAAGCATGTTCAGCAGGAGATGATGGAGGAGTGGGGATAGGAGAATAAGATGATGAAGGAAAATTTTGCTGATGATGGGGTTGTGGGTTGGTGAAATCTTCATGGGCAATGAAAACCTCCCATGGTATTCCATTTTGTTGTAATTGGTGTAACACAACCATATTAATCAAAGAGTGATGAAATAAAATTTGCATTTGCTGCGAATAATCCCTCTTTTGTACAATATAAGACTTTTTTTCAATACTCCTGTAGAGGTAGTAGGGTAAATGCAACATCTTAACCCTAGTAAAGTGCATGAGAAATCTGATATGATAGGAGTAAAGCCTAGAGTACTTTCCTTGACATGTAAAATATTTCATGATGACCCTCATCAGAGGCGCATATCTCTCCAGAAAATGTGATAAATGGAAGATAAATATGTAGTTTTCTTTGCATCTAGATTTAAGGAATGGCTTAAAGTAGCTTATATCTAAATTGGCTTGTTTGAACCATTTTTCACCAACACTAGGCATCCCATTGGCGATAGCAATGGCATCTGAAGAAAGCTCAAAGGTCACCCCTGCAAAGTTAGTTTGTTTGTCATGCAAATTGAGGATGAATAGCCTAGTGAGCTCAGGGGGACATTGTACCTGTTGTACTCTTTCACAAAAATGAGAACACCCCACATTTTTGAAACGTGTGATAGTCATAGGAGAGGCATTAAGCTCCATTGTGTTTTGAGGTTCAAACCTATTAATCCTTCCACCTTTGTGTTGATGCCTCCTAGGCATTTGGCCTTCCTCACCCATATCACTGTCTCCTTCCCTTGACATTTTGAAAATCCATGCTTTTGAGCAAAACCCTAACCCTGCTTATGAAATGGATGTGGAAGAGGGTAATGGAGTGGTGATAAAAGGGGAAATTTCTGTAAGTAAATGAAATGAGAGAGTGTGTAGGTATAGCAGGGTGTATGAGAGGCTATGAAAAACTTGATGACCTCCTCTGTTGATTTGTAAACAAAAACTCTACTTGGACACACTTAGCACTTATGTCAAATTGAAATGAAAGAGGGCAATGTGAGGTCAAAATGTCTGCAATGTAAGGGATAGAGCTATTTTAGCTTGGATGGATGACCAATTTCAAACCACTGCAACCACACTAATTCACCCCTGTTTCAACTAATATTTATTTGTTTGTAGATGAAGGAGGCTTAATCAGTGTTTTTAGCATGAACTTACGTTTTCCTCCTTAGGTCTTCATTCCCACAATCAACTGATGACAAATAACTTAGAGAGGGTTTGATGAGATGCACTTACCCCTTAATGATGCTTGAAGAACCTTGATGATGACCTGGAGCAATTTTGAAGTGTTGAAGTGGTGTAGAGGCCCTCCTGGCCAAATGCGCAGTGCACCGGGTGAACAAGTTGTCGGGTCGTCCAAACACACAGCATTGAACGAGTTGTCGGGTCGGGCTAAACGCAGTGCCTTGCTCCAGGCGCACAACGCGTATGGTTTTTACCAGGCCTGTCGGATCTTTCAGACCAGTGCGCAACGCCTTCTCACAGGCGTGCAGCACTTTGGAAATTTACACGGGTTTTCTCGGCAAGGGCATAGCACCTGACTCCAAGTGCACAGTGCGGTCCTGAATGCACAGTGTCGGGTATACTTGCCCGAATTTTCCTCAGAAACTCACAGTTTCCTCTCCTTAATACTTTTGACAATTTTTGCAAGTGAACAATGATTTGCTGAAGGGTGGAGAGGACATTTATAGGCTTAGAAAATTTAATTTAATCATGAAACCTACTTTTCTAATGTTTTTCAAGCCTTTGTCACTTTTCATTGATATTCTTTTGTCATTGATTCTCTGACTTTCTGCTTTGTAGGATTGCAGGAGTTATGAACTTACTCTTTTTTCTCATATTTTTCACTAACTTTTAACATTGTTTGTATGCAGGCTGGGTCAGATGATGATCTTAACCTCTTCCTTGCCCCTTTTGTCATGATAAACTCATTAAAACACATGTGGGAAGGATGTCTTATGGAAGTACCCTTAAAGCCCTCTCTTGCCTACATTATGGAGTTTATGATCATGTTTTAAGCCTTTTTGACACCTCTGAGTGTGGGTGACTTGAATATATGGTTTTTCCCTTTCTCGCTGATCTTCTTTACATCTTTACTCTTTGACACATTGAGACATTTCACCTTGGAAAACTCTAGGATATCACACATAGCAGTCCCTACAAATCTTCCTTCCTTTGTCATCATGGAGGCTTAACATCATCATTTTACCTCTTTTGATTATCTTCCCAAAACCCTGAGTGTGTAGAATGCTTGAAAAGAATTATCAATGTTGTCTTCTAAGTTCTCTATAGCCCTTTCAAGTTAATTCATTTATGTTCAGTTCACCTCACCTTCTTCCCTTTTTATCTATAGTTTCTGAAAATCTTATCTTCATGTTTGGTTTTCTTGGTATGCCTCCTTCATGTGTTTTGCTGCATTGGATCCTTGCTTGGCACACTGCTGGCCCAATCAGGCTTAGAAACCCTAATTCTTCTTGAATAAAAAATGCTTCCTTTATCTTTTCTGTGAATGTATTTATTAAGGAGCAAGCCTCTTACCTTACCAACTTTCTGCTGATAGTAATTTTAATCACTCGTGCGGAAATGTCAAAATGCACAGTTACCTTTTGCAGAACTTGAACTTGATAAGGTGGTCTTCTTAGGATATTTTCTAATCATTCTTGGACAACCATGTGTTGATCTTCATTTACATTTGAACCAGCTTATAGCACAGAAAATTTAGTGCTTAAAATACAAATGATGACTCTACAACCTATGAAACCCTAATGACCTAGTGGGAGGGTGTTTTGACCTGGTCTTTGACTGAAACTTGTCTTGGGGTCTTCAAGTGCAAAAACAGAGTATTTGACAAATTGATGTATTGAGGATCCAAAATCCAATGTACTTGATTTATCTAAAGAGCCTACAGAGATAGTTTTGAGACCATCAATGCTTGAGGAACCTGGTGAACATGGGAAGGAAAGGTTTTTTAGTAACCCTAGATGGGAAGTGGAGTGATGGAGCAAGGGAAAAAAAAATTAATGAGGTTATAGGTGGGAAAATAGGATATATATGAGTGACACAAGCCCAGAAGGGGTCTTTTAGGAGTGGTAGGGTGACCATGGAATGGAAAATTGGTAAAATAGTCAAAAATTTGGTATAAGGATAATGAAGTCAGTGAGATTTCTAAAACTCACAATATTTATGAATCTTGTTTTTTGAAATCTAGGACCAATATTTAGTCATCTACAGATAGTAAAAATTACTGATGACTAACAGTGGCTCCACTTGGGGAGGGCAGCTCCCTTTCAGGAGGTGTCCAGGACCTCAGAGCTCAAATCTATGAGTTTTAAACACCAGTGCCTTACTTTCACTTTGGAGATTTCCTTCCTTCATTTTTGGATGTTCTCTTGAAGTTATTATCTCAAAATTTGAAAAGACATATTTGCTTCAACCTCATTTCTACCTACCCATCATACCTTGTCTAACATTTTTTCTTCCTTTGGGTGCACTTAGACTGGGAAACCCTTGGCATTCTTTTCCTTTGAAAGCATACAACTACGTACTTGTACCCTTATCACTCCCAAGAGTTTAGATTAGGCTAATGAAATCTCTTATTCTCTACCTAGTCTAATCATCTATCAAGATTAAGCTATTTGACATATTTTTCTTTCTCTATCCTACTAACATGAAATTGAAAACATGATCAAAACAAGATTGAGCAATATGATTTTCCATGGGTTGTGGCATTTGAACAAGCTGCACACAGACATTATTTTTGTACAATCAAAAACTAGAAAGAATGAGGGTCGTGATTCATAATTTGTTAGGCATCCCTCTCTTTCTCTTTGGTTCAGATTTGAGCATTTAGAACCAGCATCTTTTCCTAATCTAATCTACTAACAAGTCAATCTTAAATGGTTTGACAAGTCTTCTTTCACTAACCTATCAGCAGAAATTTAAAACATGTTTAGTCATGATTAGGCTATATGACTAAAACAAGATTCTTCCTTTTCAATTAGTAGTGGTATTTAGGCTTGCACACTTTCAACGGTACTCTTTTTTGGGTATGGGGCTATACCTCTTCTTTTTCCTACCCTCTTTTCTTCCTTTCTTTGTTTTTGTGTTTTGTTTTTATGATATTTTATCAAGCAATGTTATGTACAATGGATGAAAGCTTAAAACTAGGAATTTTGACAAAAATAGTGCTTGACCATCCTGCCATTGACAGGACCTCCAAATAACTCTACTCCATCCAGATCTTGTAAACAGAAAGCATTGTTACCTCTGATTGAATGAATGATGCATGGACCCTTCCACAAATTTTCAAATTTTCCATGCTTTCCTTTGTCCTCTCCCCTTGAATCCCATTCCAGAATTTTGTCTCTTTCAAATACCTTTCTTAGGTGAACTAGGTATTCTTCATTAGTTTTAAGATAGAAAATGATGTCATCAAGGTATATCATAATTAAGTAACTCAAATCCGTAGCCATGGCTTTCTGAAATGTGGCTTCCGCATTCCTTAACCCAGAAGGAATTTGGTCATACATGTAGGCGCCCCAAGGCATTATGAAAGTGATACTGTGCTGATCAATTGGAAGTGCTATCACCTGATTGTAACCTGAAACACTATCAAGCAATTATATATTTTTAGAACCTACCTCCCTTTGTAGTATATGATTTATCTTAGGTAAGGGGTAGTTGTCTTTTAGGGAGGTTTTTATTAATTTTCTAAAATCTATGCATATTCTAATCACACCTGATTTCTTTCTTACTGACATAAGGTTTGAAACCCATCCTAAGTACCTGAGTGGAACTATGATACCAACATCATATATCTTATTTATTTCCTTTTCAACTAGAGGTACCAGGACAGGGTTTATTTCTCTCATTTTCTGTTTGAATGGTTTCTGGTTTTCCTTGAGAGGGATATTATTTTGAATCATATTTGTGTCATAGGGCATCAAGTCCTCACACCTCCATGTAAAATCATCTTTAAACCATTTTCACAACTCTATATATTTTTGTTTTATGTGAGGGGGGAGAGTTTTGGACAGCTTGATCATTTTGAGTTTTTCTATGCTGCCTATGTTGAATTCTTCAACATCAGTTTTGGTGGTTTCCATTTTTGGCTTCCTAGCAACATCATTCAATTCAAATAGCTCTTCTAAGGGGGTGAGACCTCTTGGTAATGGGCCATCTTTGAATTGTAAAACCTCAAGGTCTTTTTGATCCGGATCCCTAGAAAATTCTACCTCATGAAAGTGTTCTAGCATATTTACATCAGCAGAAGGAAAGGGTTATGTTTTTGGTTTTTGTTCTTCATTTGGGAAATATTGTTCATGCTCTAAGCTTGGCTTTGGTGTTGCAAATTCATTCTTAAATTGAAAAAAAATCATCAATTTTTTTATCACTTTAAACACTTGCCAATAATCTATATTTTCAGGTACTATAGGCCTGTTCTTGACTTTCACAGTGTATTGTTCATTGGCATGGGGTATTTTTCATGTGCTGGCAGTAAAGGAAAGTTCATTGGCAAGGTTATTCTGAGCTCTAGGGATGGAGGTAAGTTCATACTTCTCAAAAAATTTCAGGAGGTCTAAGGCGGCATTCCTATACTCTCTTAGCCTAGGATTCTTGGCAGAATATTCTCCCTTAATTTTTCTAATGATTAGTTCAGAATCTCCTTGAACATAAATTTTCTTGGCTCCTATGTATTTTAGTAAATGAAATCCAAGGAGAAGAGCCTCATACTCTGAAATATTTTTAGTGCATTGAAAGTCTAGTTTGTATGAGTGCCTTTTATTGGTGTTATGTATCCAAACACCAGCTCCTGAACTAGCTTTGCCACAAGAGCCATCAAAGCTCATGTTCCAAAGTGTTTCAAGTTCAACTTTGCCATTATGTTGTTGTTCGGGGCTGCTAGAGTTTTGGTTGTCAGTTTCTTCATTCAGTGTTTGATTTGACTGTTGTGGTAGGCATAAACATTTCTCATTTTCATTTACTTTTTCATTAATATCATCTTCATTATACAAGATAAATGAGTCAGGGTCTGAATGGATGGAATAAAGAGGTGTGTTGTTTGGCCTGCCTTGGCTGCTAACCATATATTTCATGTGTGATTCTCGGTACAATCTCCCTGTTTGGTTAAAAACTGGGATGGTAGCATATGACATGTCCATTTGGAGGTTTCCTTGAATTTTGGCTCCCCACGATATAGATAGAAGCATGCCATACTTCGGGGGAATTCTAGCAACCACTATGTCCATGACTAGACTCTTAACAGGTATTTGTGGCATATTGACACACAGATCCTTGATTAGACCCAAACATTTAACTCTGCTTGAATCGAAATAATACAATTATTTGAAAGGTTTGGTTATTTAGAGGCTTAATCTCTCCATTACCACCTTGGGCATGATATTGTGTGAGACATCGAAGTCCAGCATAGCATTGTGAAATATTTTGTCATGAATTTTTAAGCTAACATAGAAAGGAGGGACAATTCCTTCTTGATGTTTTCCCTCTACCTTAGGTCCAAACAACAGCTCTAGTTTATCATCAGTTAGTTTCAGAGTGTCAGTGCAACTTCCTATCTTCAGGACTTTCAAAACTTGGGACCTATATACATATTTGGTTACCAGTTCAGTAAGAGGTATGGTTATTTTGATCTTGGCAATCTCTCCCTCAGAACTAAAAGGTTTTTTTTTTTTTGGGATATTTACATCATTTTGTTAGCCACCTATAAAATTTGTTATAGCAAAAGGTCGCTAAAACTTTTTGGAGCCTTCAAGGAACAAATTTTATTTCTAAAAAGTGTTGGATCTTGAATACATAGGATGGCCTCATGCCTCTGTCCAAATCTTCACTACTGTGCCCATTTTACACTCATAAATCCTGTTGATTCCCAAGAAAGAATACTACTGCAAGCACCGTTGTCCTTTTTCCCCTTCTTCCAAAACTAACCTCATCTTTGCCTTTCTTTTCCCATGAATCATTCATTTTCATGTTTTTCCCCTTTTCCCTTCGTCAAAACCCCTTTGATAAGTTTTTAAGACCCTTTCTTGCCTTATCGAAACCCTCAAAATCCTTTGAAAACCTATAAAAATCACATTTTCATATTATAGACTTAAACCCCCTTGGGCTAAGTCTTTTAACCCTTCCCCTCCATATGCCCTAGTGTCAGAACTAGGCGCTGGCCCTCCAAGCACTCATCGCATCACCCAATGTTGATTAGCCCTCCCTTCTAAACCCCCAATCACATGGTTTTCCATATAACCCGCGGCCCCGCAGTCGGGCGCCAAACTGTATTGAAAATCAATATTTCGTCCCCAAAGTATAAACCTTTGTTTATATAAATTTGTCGGTTTTTTTATTATTATTTCCTAAAGTTTCCATCGGTGCAAAATTCCAGTCACTCCGCACCGTCAATCTGATCTGAAGATCGACGGCGCGCGATCTATCGCCCTGGTGGTCCCCGCCAACCACTCATCGTTGCAAAACCAAGCGGTATCCATCGCACCGCTTTTGAGAGCAGGGCGGTTTTTCTCCATTTCGCAGCAATTCCATACACTGTCTGACACGTATCTTGGGCCCATTTTCAAAAAACTTCGTTCATCGCGCGTTAAATATCGGATGTGGAGTGGGCGCGATATTGATGCGCGCCGTCCAATCTGAGGCCGCTCATCAGACGGTGATCGCTCTCCGAAGATGCCCGTACGATAACTCAGGGTACAAAGCGGTCATTTAAGAATCTCCACCGTCAATCTGATTTGCAGATCGACGACCCACACTCCATTGCCCCGGTCCCCTCGTCCACAGCAGTGCCGGTGGTCCCAGCGCCACATCAACGTCCACACGGCAGAATTCAATTGGGGTGACTCTTCGTTGGTTCCTCATCCAGTCAGCAAATCCAGACCCAGGAACTTTATTCAAAATGGTTTAATCAAGGGTTTGATGTCCGGGCGCGTTTTATAAGGTTTATTGGCACCTGTTCTCCACCATTGATCGCGTGGGCTGATCTCATCCGACGGCCCACGTTTGTCCCGAACCCCGAACATGATTTTCGACCATTTTTTTCCAAAACAAAGGTTTTAAACCTTTTTTCCATTTTTATTTTATTTTTTCGAAAAATGTGACCCCTTCACATTATTTATTCACCTTCACTCCTGACCATCGATCTCTGCATGATCGACGTCTCTGATTCAAATTCTTCTTCCGCCTTCCCTTTGAATTCCTCTGATCAATCTTGACCATTGGATGATGCCATAAAACGACCATGCTCCCTCCATGTGCCTTCTGAAGCAGTAAACCTATAAATGCAGGATTTTATAACATTTGTTCGTATTTTGGAGGGTTTAATGGTTTTTCCACTATAAACTAAATAAAATTCAGAGGTAGAGGGTGACGATCCTCCTGCCTCTGATCCATCAAAGAGAATCATTTTCAGGTTTCAAATTCACGTTTCATCGGTGATTCATGAGGCATTGATGCCATATCACCCCTGCGCAACCCTGCACACCAGCAAAAAACATAGTGAATAAGGCACAAATCAAAGAGTATCAATGTCGAAGACCAAAATGTACCAGGACAGGAGATTGAAGACATATTTGCGGGGATCACAGCTAAGAATGATTATAAAAAGCCTAATTCCCAAATTAAAACACAGTTTGAAGAAAATATTAAGTGTTTTATCAACAGGAAAGCCTCCACCGCCACATTTGAGGCAAATCAATTCCTCCCAGCTACCACAAAGCCACCTGTGCCTCTAAACATTCAATTAGAAGCCGAAGTTATTGATCAAGACCAAAAATTTTCCTCACAACGCAGCCAAAGGATAAATTCTGTAGACAAACTAATGACAAAATATCAGCAGAGTAACTTCGACATCACACAGAGCCTCAAAGGTCAACAAAAGCTCCCACCGAGCTTAATCTTAATGTAAATTATTTTATACAGAGGACATCTATTGTAAGATTCTTCATCAAGCCCCCTAAAGGCCAAGAAGCCATTTAAGTCTGTATTAATTATTTTTTGATATCTTTTATCAGATCTCACCTCCTCATTCTTCTATAAATACTTCTGGAGAAGATGGGTGAGGGGTTGGTTGATGTAGTTGCTGAACATTGAAATGTAATTGAGCTTGAGAATTCTATCTGTAAATAGTGTTCACTGGCTCTTGGAGCTCTGCTTGTGATAGATAAGCTAGGCTGAGATGTGTAGATGATTTCTAAACTAAAGCATTGGACTTAAAGTTGTAATAAAAACTGATTTATGGGATCCTGGTCTATGTTGATGGTGATGTTTTTCTCATTGTAACTTGTTATTTTGTTTCTGTTTTCACTGTGTTTCATCTTCCCTTATAAAGAAAAGCATGCATAGAGTTAGGACCTATTGTATATTAGTACCCTTCTCTGACTGAAAAATCTTTATCTGAATGTTTTCTTCCAATTTGTGTTATTTAGGAATGATTTAATTCAGTCTAAGCATAGGAATGTTGTGATCCCTCATCTTATTGCCTTAGCTGAATATTATTCTTGAATGTTATGTTCAGTATTAGTTCAGTAGAGATGAACTAAGGAAGATATGGTGTGCCTTGGTCCTAGTTTTATCCCCAAAGACTGTCTGAATGTTTCCCTTGGAATGTGTTAAAAGCTGGCTAGTTTAGAAGTACTTACCAGATCTTAGGCCATTCTGTGTTATCTTTTTGTTTGTCTTGAAAGTAACCAAGTAAAGCAGAGCTAGGAGAGGATTTGTGGTGAGCCCGGCCCGCTAGTTTCTACTCCAACAGTTGCCTTCAAGTTTCCTTCTGTTTTTAAATGTTTTCTATTGAAAGTGTATCAAAGGCTGGCTAGTTTAAAAGTACTTACCAGAGCCTAGTTTACTTTCGTGTCTTTCTTAAGTGTATGTCAAAAGCTGGCTAGTTTCAAAGTACTTACCAGATCTTAGGCTGCTCTTTGTTCTTCATCTATTTAATTCTCCTTCTTTTTGTATCATTTCATTCCATAAATCAAACTTTAAAGAGATCCTTAGACATAGATGACTTGCCCCATGGACCACTCTTGCCTCTTTCTGTTCCAATTAAACCCTTTTGTGAGTCCATAGCCCAATGGACTAAAACCTGCAGTTATCTACCTTCCTGGCCAAAGCTTATTCTTCTTGCTTGCAACTTCACACCTTTGAAACTCTTTGGATTTAGAACTTTCCACCTCAAATAGTAATCATGCTCAACCATCCAAAAACAAACAAAACCCTTGGCCTTCATAACTAGCCTAATATCATACCCCAAAACTTCAAAGACAAATCCATCTTTGCACTTATTGGAGAGATCCCTCTCCGGATTCAGGAGGGCTAGATCCTAGAATCCCAAAGTGGTATCCATCTTTGCACTTATTGGAGAGATCCCTCTCCGGATTCAGGAGGGCTAGTGTTGGAAAATCTTGCGAGGAAGGGGTAGTCAGTATTTCTTGCATATCAAAACTTACACTTTTCCTGCTTCTAAAAGGCATACGCTACTTTCCTGAACCAGACTTGCGTATATACGCGGATCCCCTTTATGAAACTAGCGTATACACAGAGATTTAGATAAGTCATTAAATCTTCACTTAAACCATTCCATCATTTATTTATCGGATATTCAATAAGCAGTAAACATGTGCAGTAAGAACAGAATAACCATCACACAAAGCATCACACATGAACACCAGGATTTTTAGGTGGAAACCCAAGTCGGGAGAAAACCACCGCTGCAGTTGCTCAGCCTTCAATATTTTATTATAGAGAAAACATCTTACAAAATATGTGCTGGTGCAGACTCCTACCAGCACGCAGGCACCCACCTGCGCTCGTTTACCAGCCTCTCCTGGAAGGGAGCTACAACCCCCTGACTCGTTTACCAGCCTCTCCTGGAAGGGAGCTACGACCCCCTGACTCGTTTACCAGCCTCTCCTGGAAGGGAGCTACGACCCCCTGATCTCGTTTACCCGCCTCACCTGGAAGGGAGCTACAACCCCCTGACTGAAGGCTACAACCTTCAGCACCACCTTGGACCACGTTTCATCAATTTTCACACTGGATCCAACAACTTCAATAGAACAACACTTGCAAGCCACATTTCATCATATTTTCAAACTGGACCCTTTCCATACTTTTAAGTTCAACCATACATCACCAACAGATACATATCAACACAGATCAGATAGCAGAAACACAGCAGAACAGATCAGATATTTCATACCCCTTGCTTCAGCAAACCCTAGTTTGCATACGCGCTTTCCCTTCACTGATGTCGCGTATATACGCGCTTCCGTCCACACAAACCAGCGTATACCTCAGTGTATATTTCATTTCGCATACGCGCTTTTACTTTAGCGAAGCCGCGTATATACGCGCTTCCTCCGCGGCGAAGTAGCGTATAGATCTTCAATCATTACAGAGCAGCATACTTCATCAGATCAGATATTCAGTTCAGATCTACCCTTTTACTTCAGACAGATGTTCGCCTAGATGTTCGCCTCATCACAGATCTAGGCCTTCCATAAACAGATCTAGCAAATACAAGTACATTTCAGATCTAGAAGTCCCGCTTCATCATTTCTTCATAAGTGCATCATAGATTCAGATCTATCAACAAACCTTTACCCTTTCCATACAGATATACTTCATAGAGAAGTATTCATTCAAGTTCAGACATCTTGCTCCCACACTCATGATTTGCACAATTAATTTCTTCTCCTTATATATGTTTATCCTTTGTCAATACCATGAGCCCCTTTTTCAATACCACGGGCACCAATACCATGAGCCTTCAATACCACGGGCCCCTAGATTTGCACTTTTTGAGCGCTTTAGCCCATACGCGACTTGGCACGTTCTTTTCCGCGTGCATACGCAATTTCCCCTAGGCCAATCCGCGTATACCAAGAGACATACTCTTTTTCATCATACTTTGAGTACATTCTGAATTCCTTTCTTCATTGCCTTTTGTTCACACTATAGATACATCAGATTTCCTTCACCAAGGACATATGCTATCAAGCACAGCTTCATCAAGTAAGTTGTCATCATCTTCATCAAGTGGGTTGCCTTTCAAGGACAAAACTCAGCATCATATAAACATCATATCACATCAGATTTACATCATTTACCAAGTCCATCAAGTCAAGAATAACTTCATCAGGTGGATTGCCATCAAGGACAACAGATGTCAACAGTCGCATGTCTTTATCTTCATTCAGTGGGTTGCCATCAAGGACAACATCCTGCATCATATTTCCAACAATCTCCCCCTTTGGACTTGATGGCAACCTTGATGGTGTTTGGTTACCACAACAGATAGATACATTAAGAATACAATATACAATGACACCATGTCATTCTCCTTATTTTCCATGTCACTCTCTCCATTTTTGGCATCATTCAAACACCATGACACTCTCCCCCTTTGACATCAAGGGCAAAGGGCACATCATTATCTTCATTCACACACCATGTCACTCTCCCCCTTTGACATCAAGGGCAACGGGCGGATCAAAACCAACACACTTACCCTTTTCTCCTCATGTGGAAGAAACATTCTGCAGATCTGATATGTGTTGAAGTGGCCAAGCTCCCCCTGAGTTCATGCTGAATCTTCAAACATATTTTTCAATGAAGTACATGACTCTATGAACTTCCTATCACCAAAGACTCATACTTACATCAATTATCCATCCAAGTGGATTTACATATGAGACTCAACTACCCAACCAAGTGGGTTTACAAATTTGATTCAGCTACCCAGCCAAGTGGGTTTACAAAATTTGACTCAGCTACCCAACCAAGTGGGTTTACAAAATTGACAAGTCCTTACATGACTGAATATTACAATTTTACAACATGAGTCTCAACAAGACCTTTTCATCAAACTACAAATATGACTTTTCATGAACAATACCAAGAAGACCTCAAGAGAGATCATATATCAGAACCACCATAATGCCTGCAATGCATTATACTCAGCAAAACTAATGCTCCCCCTGAATCTGTGTAACCAAGCAATCTTTCCAAATGACTAAGGCTCCCCCTTAGTTTGTGCATCCTGAAAACTTCCACCAACAAATCATCAAGGCATCTTCATCAAAACATTAGAAACAGAATTATGAGAACTGGAGCACCACAGAGATACCAAACAGTATCAGAGATACCAAACAGCATTATAGCTGTGCTGAAGAGAGCTGAACCAACCAAAAATTGCTAGCAACCAACCATACGCGGTTTTCTGTGCAGGAACTCGCGTGTATACGCGACTGTGTTTCAGTAAACTCGCGTATCCAAAGCCATCTTCTAAATTCAACCAGAACTGATCCTCTGTGAGAAAAATGCAGTGTTCATCTTCTTTCTGAGGTATTTGAATGCTTCCTTGGACTACAGATAGATGGAACAGGGTAGTAGTTTCTTCAAAAGTCATCCAACGGTTGTAGCATAAGCACATTAGTAACCAAGCCTTCAGATTCTTTGCAACATCAATACAATCTTTCCAAGAAAGTTTATCATATCAAAACAACAACTTCCCATAAGTGTCAAGCAATCATTCATGTGGTCCACCACCATCCTACATCACCATGACCTTTAAGATTTAACATGAAGTAACATATGTAGGCAAAAGATCTCAACCATAGTAACAAACTATGCATGATCTAATCTTATTTCTGAATCACACGACATCCAACTCATCCATGTGTGAGTACAAAAGATACTTATTAGCAACCAGGGCTCAAAATCTCATCATAATAAGCCATGTACCAAGTCATCTTCATTTGAGCATGAGTATCACAGAAACCAGAGAATAAGCAATCATATTGCCAACAATGCAATCATTAGTATTCAACCTACTGCTCCCCCTAAACCAGTGCTCTTCCTTAACTTGTGCAATCTGAAACACCTTCAACAGCAAACAATCTCTGCATGATCTGTCCTTCTCTCTGAATTATAAGATTTCAACGAATACTCTTCATCAACAAGCAAACAGGACTCAACCATAACCTTCAACATAGGAAACCTAGTATCATGTCATTATAATCATGAATGTAACCAGAATAATGCTAACAGTGCAATCATCAGCAGTCAGACTGATGCTCCCCCTGAACCTCTGCTCCAGATCTTCAGTTATCATATGAATTCTCTTATCCTCAATGCATACGCGACTGTGTCTGATTAAACTTGCGTGTATACGCGACTTTGGTTCATCGAACCTGCGTATGGAAATTGAAGCATAGAATTTTTCATCTTCCTTCTTCTTCCTGAGCTTGTACCTCCTGTACCTGTCTTTTATTTACACCAGATGCTCTGTCAGAAATTCATATAACCAAAGTAATCAAATCAACCATGAGAGTCATCATGCATTGCTCCCCCTGTGACGATACAGTACTAAATCTCATAATGTATCTCACATCATTCCTGCAGTCAATCAGAGAAGTAAGCTTCAGAAGCGGATGACTGCAGTAGGGTCTGAATTCCCTACGTTTCTGATCGGTCCTCCTTCTTCTTCCAGATTTGTTTGAACTTTCTATCTGTGTGTTGGAAGTTATCCACTTTCCCAGATCTGTTCATCCTGCATTCTTTTTCTACATGTCCATACTTGTTACAAGCATAACATCTCATGTGGCCAGAGAAATAAACATAAGAATCATGATGAGTATTTCTAATCTTCCTCCTTTTACAATCAGCTGCTTTATGTCCATACATGTTACATGAGAAACAATATCCCCTGAAGAAACTAGAGTACCTTTCTGAATAGAATCTATTTGATTGTGACTGAAATGATCTGCTCCTGCAATTTGCTGCAACATGCCCATAATTATGACATTTGAAACATTCAACATTATTGAATGATTTCCTTTGAGATTTCTTCATTGTTGGTTGACCTTTTGTTTCTTTCAACACTTCAAGTTTCGTATTGACACCTTCCTTTGAATCATTAGCATTCTCTTGTGAACTAGATTCTCCTTTAATAGTTTCATGAAAACCAAGACCAAGTTTGATAGAAGGAGACCTTTGACTACTAAGAATGTTATCCAGAATCTTAGTACTATCTTGAAACCTCAAAAGTCTAACCTTTTCTTCTAATTTACCTTTGAGAGTGTTTACCTCAACCTCCAGGGCTTGACATTGCTTTGTCATGTTTTCTTCTTTCCTTCTTCCATCTTCTACTTGATCCTTCAGATTTAGAATTTCTTCTTTCAACCAATTTTCGTTTTCTTCACAAGATTGTTGCAGCTCTTCATTCTTCTTCTTCGATGCTTTGAGATCTTCTTTCAGAGATATGTTTTCAGCTTCAAGTCCAGCATTCTTCTTATTTGATTTTTCGAGACCTACTTTGAGGGAAATGATTTCTGCTTCAAGTTCTTCATTCTTCTTATTTGATTCTTCAAGATCTGCTAGTAGAGAGATGATTCCATCTCCAAATCTTGCATTCTTCTTGTTTGATTCTTCAAGATCTGCTTGTAGACGTTCTATGACAGACCAAATTTTTGCTCCAAGTTCTTCATTTTCATTTAGTTGTAGAGGTTCCTCACTCTTCTTACTTGATGCTTCTAGAGAGATGACTGTAGCTTCAAGACCTTCATTCTTCATTTTTCCCATTGTTACGGATCTCCTTCAAGCGATCAAGCTTCTGCAGAAGGACCACGCTCCGATACCAATTGTTGGGAAAAATACTGAGAGGGGGGGGGTGAATCAGTATTTACTGCATAATCAAAACTTACACTTTTTCCTGCTTCTAAAAGGCATACGCTACTTTCCTGAACCAGACTTGCGTATATACGCGGATCCCCTTTATGAAACTAGCGTATACACAGAGATTTAGATAAGTCATTAAATCTTCACTTAAACCATTCCATCATTTATTTATTAGATATTCAATAAGTAGTAAACATGTGCAGTAAGAACAGAATAACCATCACACAAAGCATCACATATGAACACCAGGATTTTTAGGTGGAAACCCAAGTCGGGAGAAAACCACCGCTGCAGTTGCTCAGCCTTCAATATTTTATTATAGAGAAAACATCTTCTAACATATGTCTTGCAGCGCGGAGCTTGACCAGCACGCGAGGGCACCCACACAACGCTCGTTTACCCGGCCTCTCACCGGAAGAGAGCTCCAACCCCCTGATCTCGTTTACCAGCCTCTCCTGGAAGGGAGCTATTACCCCCTGCTCTCGTTTACCAGCCTCTCCTGGAAGGGAGCTACTGCCCCCTGCTCTCGTTTACCAGCTACCACTAGAAGGGAGCTACAACCCACGGCCCGAAGGCTACAGCAGCAACACCACGCAACACGGACCCACGTTTCATCGTTCACACGGATCAAAAACTTCAATAGAACAACATTTGCGGGCCCACATTTCATCATATTTTCATCTTGGACCCTTTCCATACTTTTAGTTCAACCATACATCACCAAAAAATACTTATCCAACACGGATCGGATAGCGAAATACGACGGAAACCGGATCGAGATATTTCATACCTTGCTTCGGCAAACCTAGTTGCATACGCGCTTTCCCTTTCTTGATGTCGCGTATATACGCGCACAGTCCACACAAACCAGCGTATACCTCAGTGTATATTTCATTGCGCATACGCGCTTTTACTTCAGCGAAGCCGCGTATATACGCGCTTCCTCCGCGACGAAGTAGCGTATAGATCTTCAATCATTACGGAGCTGCATACTTCATCAGATCAGATGTTCAATTCAGATTTACCCTTTTACTTCAGACAGATGCTCGCCTAGATGTTCGCCTCATCATAGATCTAGGCCTTCCATAAACAGATCTAGTAGATACAAGTGCATTTCAACGCCATCAGAGGTCCCGCTTCATCATTTCTTCATAAGTGCATCATAGATTCGGATCTATCAACAAAGATCTATCAACAAACCGTTACCCTTTCCATACGGATATACTTCATAGAGAAGTATTCATTGAGTCAGAACCTTTGCTCCCCACACTCATGATTTGCACGATGAATTTCTTCTCCTTATATATGTTTAACATAGTTTGTATTCATGAGCCCCTTTTTTCAATACAGGCACCAATACCATGAGCCTTCAATACCATGGGCCCCTAGATTTTCACTTTTTGAGCGCTTTAGCCCATACGCGACTTGGCACGTTCTTTTCCGCGTGCATACGCGATTTCCCCTAGGCCAATCCGCGTATACCAAGAGACCTACTCTTTTTCATCATACTTTGAGTACATTCTGAATTCCTTTCTTCATTGCCTTTTGTTCACACTATAGAGATACATCAGATTTACTTCATCAAGAACATATTCTATCAAGCACAACTTCATCGAGTAAGTTGCCATCTTCTTCATCAAGTTGGTTGCCATTCAATGACAACACTTAGCATCATGTTGATAACAAACATCACTTCATATCAAATTTACATCATTTACCAAGTCCATAAAGTCAAGAATAGCTTCATCAGGTGGATTGCCATCAAGGACAACATATGTCAACGGTCGCATGTCTTCATCTTCATTCAGTGGGTTTTGGAGTTTGTATCAAGACAACCATCTGCATCATATTTCAGCAAACTAGATCCTAGAATCCCAAAGTGGTTGAAACGATGTTTCTCCCTATGATCGGACTTTTTCCAATCTTGCTGATTACAGGGAGCTAACATTTATGGCGACTCCGCTGGGGACCTGAGGTGAATTTTCATCTGGTTCCCCTTAAATTTTCATATAAACTTTGTGAGTTAAAAGTAGCCTTTTCAAGAACTACCAAGAAATGGTAATCATGATGAAACTTGTTTGAATCAGTGACAATCTAGGAAAACCCTACGATTCTCATAAGGTTTTATGTAACCTTGAAAAAATCGGTTGGCTTAGCCATAAGAGTGGACTGTCTTTGTCTCATAACCGTAGCTAAGTTTTGAAACAGAGTTAGGACATTCTTAGAAACCACACAACTGAAAAATAACTTAGAAAAACCAAAAATATTTCAGATTGGTAGCCAATAAACATGGTGGTGGACCATAAAACCTTTTATCTCTGAAAAGAGCTAAAAAATTCCACTTGGCGACTCCACAATCCTGAAGAGACCTTAAGACTCCACTGGGAAAAACCCTTATCATTGTAATATCATTCAAACTCAGTTAGAGGACTGTAGGATTAAAATTTGTGTAGACAGATTAGTTGACCTTTTAAAGACTGTCATACAAGGTTGAACTTTTCCTGTTTATTTGGGTCTAAAAACACAGCATAGTGGCTCCTAGAAAGATTCACACTAGAGCCTATCCTGACCCTGTTCCACCTAAGTTAGTTGATAATCCAGAAAGTATCCTTAGGAAGTCTCCTAGGATTAAATTATCAACTGTTTTCAGATCACCTTTGAGAGCTAATTCAGTTCCTGAAAATCTTTCAGCCCTACAACAATCACAAGTTGACTTGGTAAATCCCTTTAGAAATAGGTCTCTTGGTGATTTAGATCAGTTAGATTCTGAGTCTTCACTTTCATCTCCTGAAACAAGTGAACATCCTGGTAACGGAGAAACAACACCTCCTGATTTACATTTTCTTCACAACCTACGTGTCTCTCATCCAAGGTCTGCTCGGCAATCTACTACTGGTCCATCCACTTCTGCTCACCCTACATCCACTGTTCAAACCACCCCATCCAAGCCCACTTTTCCTTTTGTTAACCCATCTCTTGTGAATCCACCCCCACCACATATCATGGCAACATGGTATGCTCCCTTAGTCCTTCCTGTACCATTAGTCAATCTTCCACAGGACTATCAGTCCAAAATTCCATTGTATGATGCTAGCAATGCTACTACTGCATCACAACATGTGGATAAGATGAATGACTACTTTGACAGAAATGAAATTGATAACGATTCTGTCAAGCTTAGATTATTTGCTCAAAGTCTGGGGGGATAAGTAATAAAATGGTTTAAAGTCTTAACCCCCCATAGTATCAATGATCTCCAGACCTTCCATCAAACATTCTTGAACAAATGGGAAGTAAAAAATAATCCTCTCCAAGTCCATTCTGATTACAACAACCTCCATAGAAACACTGGGGAAAGTGTACAAGCTTATTGTACTAGATTTAACAGTGTATATAATTCACTTTCCCCAGATCTAAAACCTCCACAAAGCTCAGCTTTAAACAAGTTTCTTGAAGGGTTTGACCTTAGGATGGCCTATCAACTGAGATAGTGAGATCCTACAACTCTTGAAGAGATTCAAAAGGGTTCTCTGTCTGTGGAAGTCAACTTGATGGAGAAGAGAGAAAGAATGAAAAATGAAAAGAGAGTATCTTTTAGAGAGGAATCCCTACCTTCTACTTCCAGCTCAAAGATGGAAAGAATGATGGAGGAGATGAAGAAAATGAGCATCCTTGAGAGAACACAAGCCAATCAAAACCAAACTGCTCCTCAAAATAGAAACCAGAACTAGAATCAGAATTTTAGAAGGAACCAACCTCCAAATAGACCTAGGGAAGATGATCAACAGATCACTCCTCCCTTTCATCAAAACTATGTAAGTGAGGTTGAGGAAACTGATGAAATAACAAAGGAAGATGATATCAACATGCTGGGGGTAGATAATGATGACTTTGAGAATCATTATGATAGAAAACAAGGTTTATACACACCTTATGATGACAAAAGAGATGATGATGAAAATTATTATCAAGACATGGAAAATGTCATCATAGAATCTCAAAGAGAATATGACCTTAGAAGCAAAACCAGTAAATAAGCTCCCAACACCAAAACCTCTGAAAAATCTGCACAAAACAACACTACGACCAAGCCTAAAATTGTCAAACAAAAGGACAAAACAATGGCTGTTAATTCTGATAATGGTAGAGATAAAGGCACTCAAAACAATGAAAAGCGGAGTGTAGACCTTGGCAGTACTAACACCTCAACTAGTACTCCTGTCAAAACAATCTTATCAAATGTAAATGAAACAAATCAGCAAGCTGATGTTGCTGATAGAATGACAGTTAATAAGGCTGAAACAAGTACTTTAAAGAGTCAAATTCCTTTCAGCCTGGAGCAGGAAGTTTCAAACATAAAAATCTTTGTTCCTTTGACTGAGTTATTTGCTCAGCATGTATATAGGACCCAAATTTTGAAGGCTTTAAACATTGAAGAGAATGAGGACACTGTCAATCTTAATGGTGACCAACTAGAGCTTATTTTTGGTCCTACGATTGAAGGTAGATATCAAGAGGAACATGTTCCTCCCTTTTATGTGATTTTAAACGTTCATGACAAAATTTTGCATAATGCTATGCATGACTCAGGAGCTTCTCATAATTTAATGCCAAAAGCTGTAATGGAGAGCCTGGGTCTAGAAATCACCAGACATTACAAATACCTTTACTCCTTTGACTCAAGTAGAGTAAAATTTTTAGGATTAATCAAATACCTTTGTGTTAACTTAGCCCAGATTCCAGCCAAATGCTCAGTAATGATTATTGTTGTGGCTGATGTGCCCCCAAAGTATGTAATGTTATTATCTAGGTCTTGGGGGGCTAAGTTACAAGGGACTATGCAAATGGACATGACCTATGCGACTATCCCTGTTGTCAATCAGACTAGGAGACTGTACAGGGAATCCCATATGCAATACACAGTTACAAGTCAAGACAGACCACAAAACTCTCCTCTGTATTCTATAAATACAGGCCTTGATTATTTTATTATGTTTAATGATGAAATACTTAGTGAACAAGTCACTTTAACAAGATTGATGGCTGATATGGAGGAAGAAGAAGACAATGTAGGAATGTCAAAACAGTTTGCTGCATTTGAAAATATTAGCAAACCAAACAAGAGTCTTGAGCTATAGGTCATGAGTCCACTACTCTTAAAACTTGACAATCAAGCAAGCATCCCTCAAATAAATGAAAATCTTGGGGAATCAAAACAAATGCAACTAAGTGCTGATATTCCACAACAATCAGAAGGCACGTTAGTTGAAGAGGACAACCACCAAATAGATGAAACTGAGAGTAGTCCTCTGTGGAGTATGTCTTTTGATGGGTCTTGTACTAAGACCAACGCTGGTGCAGGTGTCTGATTCTGCAACACTGAAAACAACCACACAAAAAGCATTTCCTGCAAATTAAAATTTCAGTGTTCCAATCACATAGCAGAATATGAATCCCTTCTCTTAGGCTTACGATTGTTGAGAAAGTTAGGAGCCAGAAGAATAAATGTGCATGGGGATTTCGAGTTAGTCATTAGGCAAGTCAATGGGGAATATAACACAAATCATCCGAGACTTAGGGCCTACCGAAATGATGTCATGGAACTTTTGAAAACATTTGAGGAGTCCCAACTGATTTTTGTCCCAAGAAAAAGAAATATTGCTGCCCACAATTTAGCCTTTGCAGCTAGAACATGCTTAACGCCATATGAAACCATATACTGCACAACTCAGATAAATTTTAGACCAATTGTGCCTGATAATAAAAAGTATTGGCAGGTGTTTGATGGAGACAAACAAATAGAAGACTTCATGCAATTCAGAAATGAATTCGAACTAAACAAATCAGATTCAGATTATGATACAGACTGCAATGAAGAAAATTTTCTTGGTGAAGAAGAGTCGTCTCCTGAGCTTGTCAATATTAATCTTCTGACTAGCAAACTTTAAAAAAAAACAGAAATGAATGTAGAGTAGAAACAGAGGAGTTAGAAACTCTGCACCCTAAAGATGAAAGTTTTCCAAGTGGTCTGGCACCTCTAGAAGAGTTGTTTGATTTTAATGATGTGGCCAAGAAGCCAAAACTGGAACTTGTAGAGACTGAAGTGGAAGAGTGCAATATTGGCAGTGAACTTAAACCTATGATGATTAAACTATCTAAGACTTTACCAGCTCACATTAAACTCAAATACATAGAGCTGTTTAAAGATTTTTTTGGTGTTTTTGCATGGAGTTACGAAGATCTTAAGTCCTATGACACTGAAATAATATAGCACAAAATTCCCCTCAAAGAAAACCAAAAACCATTCAAACAGAAATTGCGTAGAATAAACTTTGTTCAGCTACCTTTGGTTCAGAAGGAGATCATGAAAATGTATGATGCTGGTATTATTGTCCCTATTAGATATTCTGAGTGGGTGTCTAATATGGTGTCAGTTAGGAAGAAAACTGGAGAGATCAGGCTTTGTATAGACTTTAGAGACTTAAACAAAGATTCATTAAAAGACAACTACCCTTTACCTAAGATGGACCATATTTTACAAAGGGTGGTAGGGTCTAGAAGATTTTCTTTGCTTGATGGCTACTCAGGGTACATCAGATCTTAGTTTACCCTGCTGATCAATTAAAGAAAGCCTTTACTACACCATGGGGCACTTTCATGTATGTGAAAATTCCCTTTGGTCTAATGAATGTTGGAGCAACCTTTCAGATAGCCATGGAAATAACATTCTCAGAAGAACTGGGCTACTTCATCATTATATACCTTGATGATGTCACTGTGTTTTCAAAAACAGATGAAGAGCACTTAGAACATTTAAGAAATTTTTTTGAGAAATGCAGAAAGTTTGGGATATCTTTAAACCCTAAGAAGACACTATTTGGTCTCCAAGAAGGTAAACTTCTTGGGCACATCATTTCAGAAGAGGGTATTAAGATAGATCTAAAGAGGATTGAGGCCATATTGTAAATCTCTCATCCTCGAAGCATCAAGGAATTGCAATCTTTCATTGGAAAGATTAACTTTTTGAGAAGGTTCATCCCCAACTTGGCTGACCTCCTTAGGAATATCACAAAGATGTTAAAGAAGGAGCAAGGGGAAAAATGGACCTTGGAAGCAAAGAATTCCTTTGAGCTGGTGAAACAAGCGTTAACCAAAACACCGGTTCTAATAAGTCCTGATTTTTCAAAATATTTTTATATTTTTTCGTTTGCATCAGAACATACCATAGCTGTTGTCCTTTTACAGAAAAATCCACAAGGACAAGAGTAGACTATTGCATTCTTTAGTAAGGCATTGAAGGATGCCCCTTTGAAGTATAACATTATCGAAAAGAAAGCCTTTGCTTTGGTTTAAGCTTTGAAAGACTTTAGAGTATACATCCTTCACTCACACATTATTGCCTTTGTCCCAAACTCAGTTGTTAAAGACATTCTAACACAGGACCCAGATGGTAAGAGAGGTAAGTGGATTTTTGTTATTCTTGAATATGATTTAGAGATAAAACTCACTAAACTCATCAAAGGCCAAGGTCTAGCTAGATTAATGGCTGAATCAAATTTTGAAGTTCTTGATGTTAATATGATTAATGCTTTCGATGATCAAGAATGATTCTCAACTCCCATTGTTGAAGACCATCTCATGAATTCCTCTTGGTATGTTGATATAATTTATGTTTTGCTTAATTTTAATGCACCTCCTAGTTTGACAAAAACAAAGGCAAGGTTTTTAAAGTTAAGAGTTGTAAACTATTTCATTATAGATAAATGTCTTTATTGGAAAAATGAAAGTGGTCTATTGCTTAAATGTTTGCCTGAGTTTGATGCAGAGAAGGTTAAGCACCAGTTCCATGAAGGAGAGTGTGGAGGTCATTTTTACTGGAAGACAACAGCCAAGAAAATTTTGAGGGTTGGTTTCTATTGGCCTACTATTTTCCATGATGTGCACAAGATGATCATAGCCTGTCATAAATGTCAACTTTTTGAAGGAAAAATAAAACTGCTACCCCTACCTCTACATCCAATCACTGTTGAAGCTCCTTTTCAACAGTGGGGACTTGACTTCATAGGAGAAATCCATCCACCATCTTCTGCCCAGCATAGATGGATTCTCACTGCCACAGACTATTTCACTAAGTGGATAGAAGCCATACCTTGTAGGCAGGCCAATGATTCTGTTATTATAAAATTTATGGAGACTAACATTCTCTCCAGATTTGGTTGTCCTACCAAGATTATCACTGATAATGCAACAACATTTGGATCAAAGAAGATGGTTGAGTTCTGTCACAGATATCAGATAACATTGGGACATTCCATGGCCTATTACCCTCAAGGTAATGGACTTGCAGAATCCTCAAACAAAATTTTAGTGAACATAATCAAGAAACTGTTGGAGGACAACAAAAAGTCTTGGCACACAAAGCTATTTCATGCACTTTGGGTTGACAGATTAACTTTGAAGAAATCTATTGGCATGTCACCGTTCCAGCTTGTGTATGGTACTGATGCAATTTATCCAAACAGCCTTGGTGTACCAATGATGAAGTTGATCCAAGAGTTGCAAATTGAATAAAATGACATGATCAGAAGAATAAATTAGACCATTCATCTTCAGCAAACCAGAGAGGAGGTTTATAACAGAGCATTGCAGAAGCAGGACAGCATTAAAAATATTTTTTACAGAAGAAAAAAGGCCAGCAATTTCAAAGTTGGGAACAAATTTTTAAAGTGGGACTCAAAGAGGGAATACAAGGGCAAGCACGGGAAATTTGACAACTTATGGCTTGGCCCTTACTCTATTCATTCAGCTGCTGGTAACAATGCATTTTTCTTGCAAGAGTTGAATGGAGCAGAACTATTTGGGGGTCCTGTCAATGGCAGGATGCTTAAGAATTACTTCTCTTGATCCATGTTATGTTTCGAAAGCCTTTTATCTTTTTCCCATTACAAATAATCCACCCATCATTGCATTCAAAGTTATAAAAAATAAAAAATACAAAAAACAATGAAAAGAAAGAAAAGAGGGAAGATAGTGAAAACAAGAAAGGTATAGCCCCATACCAAAAAAGAGAAACAAATCTAAAAATGTGCAAGCTCAAATGCCACTCCTGAAGAACACACTTCTAGTTAGTCAAACAGCTTAATCTTGACTAATTAGCTTTAAATTTTCTGCTGATAGGATAATGAATTCGATTTGCCAAACTATTTAATCTTGGCTTATCAGTAGATAGTTTAGGATAGAAATTAAAGGTTCAAACATGCTCAAAATCTGAACCTAAGGTTTCAAAGAAAGAATGACTCAAATAAGTTTCAAATTCTGAGTCAAAAGATGTAAAATCTGGTTCTAAACAGCTTAAAATTTGAACCAGTTAGCAAAGGAAAGACAGCTCAAGTAAGAGTCAAAATAGAGCTGAAGAAACAGAAGGCGGTGCTTAAACTTTCAGACCTTATACCTTCTCCATTTTTGTTTTAATTTTCTGCAAAATAAATGTCTATGTGTAGCTTGTTTTTATGCCATAGATCATAGCAATTCAAACATCTTAATCTTGACTTGACTATTTTTAAAGTTATGTTGTAGAAATGTAGAGAATAAAATATGTTGGACAGTTTAATCCCAACAGATAGTAGATCAGGTAGAGAGTATTATGGGCTCAACTGTTTAACCTGAGTCCATGGAGATATAAGGAGTAGAAATAGATTAGATTTCCTGCTTTCAAAAGAATAAAATATTTTGAAAATATTTTTCCAATCCAAGTGCACTCTAATGAAAAAAAAATGCTAGATCGGTAGGATTGGGTAGGTAGAAAGCTTGTATTGATGTAGATCCATTGTTTTTATGACTACTAATATGATTTCAAAGCAAGGTCATCCCAGCAAAGGAAGGGCAACCCAATGGATAAGGCACAGGTCATCCTCCCATAGAATGCAAGTCTGAAGTTCTTGATGCCTTCAAGAAGGCACCATCCCCAAGTGGAGCCACTGTTATCCAAATATAAAATTTGTTATAGCAAAAGGTGGCTAAAACTTTTTGGAGCCTTCAAGGAACAAATTTTATTGCTAAAAAGTGTTGGCTCTTAAATACTCTAGAAGGCCTCATGCCTCTGTCCAAATCTTCACTACTGTGCCCATTTTACACTTAGAAATCCTGCTGATTCCCAAGAAAGAATACTGCTGCAAGCACCATTGTCCTTTTCCCCCTTCTTCCAAAACTAACCTCATCTTTGCCTTTCTTTTCCCATGAAATCTTTAATTTTCATGTTTTTCCCCTTTTCCCTTCATCAAAACCCCTTTGATAAGGTTTTAAGACCCTTTCTTGCCTTATCAAAACCCTCAAAATCCTTTGAAAACCTATAAAAATCACATTTTCATATTATAGACTTAAGCCCCCTTGGACTAAGTCTTTTAACCCTTCCCCTCCATACGCCCTGGTGTTAGAACCAGGTGTTGGCCCTCCAAGCGCTCATCGCATCACTCGATGTTGATTAGCCCTCCCTTCTAAACCCCCAGTCACATGGTTTTCCATATAACCCGTGGCCCCGCAGTCGGGCGCCAAACCGTATTGAAAATCAATATTCCGCCCCCAAAGTATAAACCTTTGTTTATATAAATTTTTCAGATTTTTATTATTATTTCTTAAAGTTTCCGCCGATGTAAAATCTCAGTCACTCCGCAATGTCGATCTGATCTGAAGATCAACGGCGCGTGATCTATCGCCCCGGTGGTCCCCGCCAACCACTCACCGTTGCAAAACCAAGCGGTATCCATCGCACCGCTTTTGAGAGCGAGGCGATTTTTCTCCATTTCGCAGCGATTCCATACACCAGCCAACACGTGTCTTGGGCCCATTTTCAAAAACCATCATTCATCGCACGTTAAATATCGGATGTGGAGTGGGCGCAATATTGATGCGCGCCATCCGATCTGAGGCTGCTCATCAGACGGTGATCGCTCTCCGAAGATGCTTGTGCGATAACTCAGGGTACGGCGTGGTCATTTAAGAATCTCTGTCATTGATCTGATTTGCATATCGACGGTCCACACTCCATCGCCCCGGTCCCCTCGTCCATAGCAGTGCCGGTGGTCCAAGCGCCACATCAGTATCCATGCGGTAGAATTCAATTTGGATGGCTCATCGTTGGTTCCTCGTCCAGTCAGCAAATCCGGACCCGGGAACTTTATTCAGCATGGTTTAATCAAGGGTTTGATGCCCAGGTGCGTTTTATAAGGTTTATTGGCACCTATTCTCCACCGTTGATCGTGTGGGCCGATCTCATACAACGGCCCACGTTTGTCCCGAACCCCGAACATGATTTTCGACCATTTTTCGCCAAAACAAAGGTTTTAAACCTTTTTTCCGTTTTTATTTTATTTTTCAAAAAATGTGACCCCTTCACATTATTTATTCACCTCCGCTCCTGACCGTCGATCTCTGCACAATCGACGGCTCTGATTCAAATTCTTCTTCTACCTTCCCTTTGAATTCCTCAGATCAATCTCGACCATTGGATGATGCCATCCAACGGCCATGCTCCCTCCACGTGCCTTCTAAAGCAGTAAACCTATACATGTAGGATTTTATAACATTTGTTTGTATTTTGCAGGGTTTAATGGTTTTTCCGCTATAAACTGAAGAAAATTTAGAGGCAGAGGGTGACGATCCTCCTGCCTCCGATCCATCAAAGAGAATCATTTTCAGGTTTCAAATTCACGTTTCATCGGTGATTCATGAGGCATTGATGCCATATCACCCTTGCGCAACCCTGCACACCAGCAAAAAACACAGTGAATTAGGCACAAATCAAAGAGTATCAGTGTCAAAGACCAAAATGTACCAGGACAGAAGATTGAAGACAGATTTGCGGGGATCACGGCTAAGAATGATTATCAAAAGCCTAATTCCCCAATTAAAACACAGTTTGAAGAAAATATTAAGTGTTTTATCAACAGGAAAGCCTCCACTACCACATTTGAGGCAAATCAATTCCTCCCAGCTACCACAAAGCCACCTGTGCCTTGAAGCATTCAATCAAATGCCGAAGTTATTGATTAGGACCAAAAATCAACCTCACAACGCAGCCAAAGGATAAATTCTACAGACAAACTAATGACAAACTATTAGTAGAGTAACTTCAACATCACACAGAGCCTCAAAGGTCAACAAAAGCTCCCACCGAGCTTAATCTTAATGTAAACTATTTAATACAAAGGACACCTATTGTAAGCTTCTTCATCAAGCCCCCTAAAGGCCAAGAAGCCATTTAAGTCTGTATTAATTAGTTTTTGAGATCTTTTATCAGATCTCACCTCCTCATTCTTCTATAAATACTTCTGGAGAAGATGAGTGAGGGGTTGGTTGATGTAGTTGCTGAACATTGAAATGTAATTGAGCTTGAGACTTCTATTTGTAAATAGTGTTCACTTTCTCTTGGAGCTCTGCTTGTGATAGATAAGCTAGGCTGAGATGTGTAGATGACTGCTAAACTAAAGCATTGGACTTAAAGCTATAATACAAGCTGATTTATGGGATCCTAGTCTATGTTGATGGTGATGTTTTTCTCATTGTAACTTGTTATTTTGTTTCTGTTTTCACTTTGTTTCATCTTCCCTTATAAAGAATAGCAGGCATAGAGTTAGGACCTACTTTATATCAGTACCCTTCTCTGACTGAAAAATCTTTATCTGAATGTTTTCTTCCAATCTGTGTTATTTAGGAATGATTTAATTCAGTCTAAGCATAGGAATGCTGGTGTTCCCTCATCTTATTGCATTAGCTGAATATTATTCTTAAATGTTATGTTCAGTATTAGTTAAGTAGAGATGAACTAAGGAAGATATGGTGTGCCCTGGTCCTAGTTTTATCCCGAAAGATTGCCTGAATGTTTCCCTTGGAATGTGTTAAAAGCTGGCTAGTTTAGAAGTACTTAACAGATCTTAGGCCATTCTGTGTTATCTTTGTGTTTGTCTTGAAAGTAACCAAGTAAAGCAGAGCTAGGAGAGGATTTGTGATGAGCCCAGCCCCCTATTTTCTACTCCAACAGTTGCCTTCAAGTTTCCCTCTATTTTTAAATGTTTTCTATTGAAAGTGTATCAAAGCATTAGGGGAATTTTGAGGTCTAAAATGGGCCTCCTAAGAAAAATGTACAACAAAAATAAACTTTATAACAACCAATAGGATTCAAGATGATGATGTCAACCATAGGGGATGATTCACCATTTTTTAAATAAAAGGGTAAAAATATTAAAAAATAATAAAATAATAAAACTACTTTTTCAACTCGTATTTTCAACTTATCTCCCAAAATTTTTACTCAAATTTTGAGCGGGAGTACTCGTTGGATGCGAAATTTAATTTCTCATCCGAGGAGTACCCATGTTGCATACTTTCGATGAACTCTAATACACGAAAAATGAGAAATACATAAAAAACGTGATTGTAATCACGTTTTTTTATGTATTTCTCATTTTTCGTGTAGTAGGACCCATCGAAAGTATGTAACATGGGTACTCCTTGGATGGAGAATTAAATTTTGCATCCAACGAGTACTCCCGCTCGAAATTTGAGTAAAAATTTTGGGAGATAAGTTGAAAATATGAGTTGAAAAAGTAGTTTTTCCATTTTTCCCTCTAAAATTTGATGATGTCATCAAATCTTATTTGATTTTTTCCACTATTATTATATAATTTCCTTAGGAGGCCCATTTTAGACCTCAAAATTCCCCTAATGGCTGGCTAGTTTAAAAGTACTTACCAGATCCTAGTTTACTTTCGTGTCTTTCTTAAGTGTACGTCAAAAGCTGGCTAGTTTCAAAGTACTTACCAGATCTTAGGCTGCTCTTTGTTCTTCATCTGTTTAATTCTCCTTCTTTTTGTATCATTTCATTCCATAAATCAAACTTTAAAGAGATCCTTAGACATAGATGACTTGCCCCATGGACCACTCTTGCCTCTTTTTGTTCCAATTAAACCCTATTGTGACTCCATAGCCCAATGGACTAAAACCTACAGTTATATGTCTTCCTGGCCATAGCTTACTCTTCTTGCTTGCAACTTCACACCTTTGAAACTCTTTGCATTTAGAACTTTCCACCTCAAATAGTAATCATGCTCAACCATCCAAAAACAAACAAAACCCTTGGCCTTCATAACTAGCCTAATATCATACCCCAAAACTTCAAAGACAAATCCATCTTTGCACTTATTGGAGAGATCCCTCTCCGGATTCAGGAGGGCTAGATCCTAGAATCCCAAAGTGGTTGAAACGATGTTTCTCCCTGCGATCGGACTTTTGCCAATCTTGCTGATTACAGGGAGCTAACACATTCTTATCAGTATTGACTTTTTATGCACTTTTAGTTTGTTGATTTTGATTTGAAACCTTAGTCAAAAGAGTTTTTTCAGGGCCACTAGTTGATGTACTAGGGCATCTCAGGTCACCATTATGTTGGCTAGTTTTGTCTTCGTTTTGGTCAGGTTTCTTAGCCATGGTGTTTGTGTTTTCTGCTGTCTTCTTAGGAGTGTTTTCAGGGGTCTTCCTAACAGCATTGTCTAGTTTTCTATTCTTGGAGGATCCTTGGTTTTTCTTACTTCTACGGTCATACTTCCTATGAACCTCCATAATAGCATTTCCAAATCCCCATTTGTACTCTTCAAAACCCTCATATTTTGTTTCAGTTTTATTTGAGGAAAAAAATCCTTGTTCTTCTTTAGTGAGAAAAACATCATCCTCATAATTGGAGCCTATCAAGTTTACATGGTTTTCTTCCAGCTCTTCAGTCTCTCTTTCCTCTTCATCTATGTAGTTGTCTTGGAAAGGAGGCCTGATTTGTTGGTCATTGTCTCTTTGTCTGTTTTGAGGGGGTCTCTTTTGAAGTTTTGATTTCTATTTCTGTTTTGAGGATTTTCTTGGCTTTCCCTAGGGGGTGCTCTTTCGTTCAAGTTGATCCTCTCCATAATTATTTCCATTACCCTCACTAAATTTTCAATTTTGGAATTAGATGTGGATGCTATGGTTTCATCTTTGTATGTAACATTCTTTTCTGACCTCATCCTAGCCCTCTTCTCAATCAGATTGGCTGCTACACTCACATATCTTCTTTGTATGCCCACTAAATTTAGGGGATCTCTTTTTCTAAATTTGTAGGCCATGTCTAGATCAAATCCCTCTCAAAATTTTATTAAGGCTAGGCCTTGAGGGGATTTCATTTGAGGTGGGAGTGCATTGTATACACTATTAAACCTAGTGCAGTAGTATTGGACGCTTTCCCCAACATTTCTCTTAAGGTTGTTATATTCTGAGAGGATTTGGAGAGGTTTTTTTTTAATCTCCCACTTGTTTATGAATGTTTGATAGAGGGAAGGGAGGTCATGTATGCTATTAGGAGTCAAGTTTTTGAACCATTTCTTGGCTTCACCTCCTAATATTTGGGCAAACATCCTCATTTTTATGGTTTCCTCTTATGTCTCTTGGTAGTCAAAGGCATCATTCATCCTATCTACATGTTGTTGGGTGGTGGTAGATTTAACTCAGTTAAAGTGAGGGATTTTGGATTGGTAGTCTTAAGGCACGGGCAGTAAAGGTTGGGGTAGAACCAATGGGGCAAACCATGCTGCCATGATGGGAGGTAAAGGAATCCAAGGAGGATTTACAAGGGAAGGGTTTGTGAGAGGAGTTGGAGGATGAAGTGGAGTGGTTTTCATAGTGGATGTATGAGTGGGTGTGGTAGATGTACTTGGACTAGCAAACTGATTTTGAGAAGCCTTGGAATGAAAAGAGCCAAAGTGATGGAGAAGCTGAAAATCAGGAGGAGTGGAAGGAGAGGCTTATCTACTAGGAATCTATTGAAAATCTATGGGCTCAAGGTCTGTCTGGTCTATCCCACTATGTGACTTAGTTTTTAATAGGTTTCTTTGATGATGTAAGTCAAATTGGGTATCTTGCAAGGCCGTGAGATGTTCAGGGACAAAACTTGCTCTATGAATTGGTCTAACACTAGTTGAATCTTCAGTCCTAGAAGTTTCCCACAAATTTTTTTCTGGGCCATCAACTATCATAGGAGGTTTTGGGTCAGGGTGAGATCTGGTGTTAATCCTTTGTGAAGCCAGAATCTGGACCCCAAGTACAGAGAGGCTGAAAATTTATGAATGTTTTCGAAAGGCGGACCTCTCTTAATGTTTATTGAACTTACACAGTAGGTGACTAGGCTTTTAAACTACTTAGGACTGATTTGACACAATCCCAGAGGAGACTAGGAGAATTAGTAGAGTTAGTAGGCCTACTAGAGGCTAGTGGAGTCGCCAGGTGGATGTTTTTTACTGTTTTGAGATACGTATTTGTGGTCCACCACCAACAATTTGCAAAAACCAGTCTAGGGATTTTTTTAGGGTTTTATGAGTTCCTTTATGTATCCCTATGGTTTTTAATGAGTGTCTTCCAATTGAGTCATCATTTTTCTAGTATGTTGAATCAATTAGATACAACTCTTGGCTAACACCTTATTTTCTAAGTTTGACAGGGATTTGAGAGTTCCTAAGGGATACTTAGGATGTCACTAACTCAAAGGTCCCACCATGATCGCCATTATGTTAGGTCCCTGTAATTTTTTAGGTTGGCAGAACAAACGAATAGGGGTAACATCCAGTCTTTTGAGTCCTAGGACCTAGCCTTCCTGGATTCAGAGAGGGCTCTCTCTATATTTGTGTAAACGATTTAACTTGTTTTTTTTAGGGTTTGATTTTAGGCTAGCTATTAGGTTTAGTGTTTGTTTTTTTGGTTGGATAGGTTGTCAAGACAAATAGGTAGATTAAGAGAGAATCAATCCATTGGGCTATGGAGTCTGCAAAGGTCTTGAAAGGTGTAAAAAAATGAGTCAAGGATAGTTCAAAGGGCAAGTTGGCAAGGCCAAATGGATCTAAGTAGGTCTAGGGAGAGTGAAATAAATATGGAGTTGTGAAGATAGTGAGTTAATGGGAAATCAAGGATCCTTTAGCAAACTAGTAAACAAGAAAAAGCTTCTAAGATGATAGCATAATAAAAACTTGAAGAGCAATGAAGGATTCTTCAATATCAACTAGGCTAAGCAGATATTAAAAACAACAGATAAGAAATCTAAGAGAGCAGTGAAGGATTCTATAAAAATTACTTGCAAACAAATAGAATTTTAGCATAACATCTTAGTAACACTAAATATCATTAAAGGATTCTTTAGCAAAACTTTGAGGAAGAAAACATAGAAGTCAAGGAAGCAGGCAGAAGTAGGGTACCAAGAAGGAAAATCTTATTCTCTATTTTTTTCCTAGGACTAATTGAACCATAAACATAATGAATCACTGAAGAAAACAAACACAAAGATGGAATACATCACCATCTAACCAATCTTAATGAATCCTGAGAGTGAGCTTGATCCATAGAAGCACAGTCCAACACCATCACAAGGCACCAAAAACAATTTCACCAATAAACTCCAAGTCTATCTCATATGCTCAGTAAATATCCAACAAAATAAAATAAGGCCTCCATGATCTATTTAACTTTCATTGGATGGTAAAAACCCTAACTAGGTTTTTAAAATGTCATAAATACCCATAAATACCATTTATGTCCAAGAGACCATGAAAGGCCCAAGGCATAAAATATATAATGAAATAAATGCAAAATTAACTTCTAACACCTAACTTTGGAGTGATTTGCCCCAAAAAAACACTAAAATATATTTTTTCCATGAATGAGTGTCTTTTGTTGACTTTTTCACACAAGGGCGCAATAGTGATGTCCAAGGACGCAGCGCCTGCACAGGAAAACTAGGTCACCGTGCAGCTAAATTTTGATGGTCTTCTCGATGTCGGAATAAACTCTGTGATAGCTCGTTAGAAAGCCTGTCAAGTATAATTTCCAAAAATTCCCTTGGTTTTATGATTGGACTCTAATAACCTGTTCAAAAATCAAGTCTCCCAAGGCTACTAAAGGTGTAGTGCCAGCCCAGAAAACATCGAAGAAAGGTGAAATTTTAGGTGTTTTTGAGCCTTTTGGAGGACCAAAATTGCTCCAAATGATATGAATTTTTTTGTGAATGATGCCCTTGGCCTAATGAATCCAAAAATTTAAACCACTCCTTCAATGGATTCCTTTATAAAAATCACATCGCCCTTGCCCACAAAATCAATCAAAAACCAAAAATGTCAAAAACTTGCCAAATTTGCAATTATCTTTTTCATGGGGTTTGGGATGCCTATGGAGAAGCATCAGCTAGGATTTCAAGTTGTGCTTGGTCTTTTGCCTCCTTGAGTGCTTGAATTTTTGTAAGGGATCTTTTGAGCTTGGCCCTTGCAATTTGATTTCTCAAGGCATAGTGCTTGGCCATCTTCTTCTGAAGGCAAAGGTCCCTTTGTGTCTTCTCTAGCTGATCCTCCAAGTATATGTTTGCCCTCTCTAACCAAGGCTCCCAATCATACTCAATCTCCATGGCAAGCAGCTCACTTGGAGTGAGCTGCTATGCCAAGGCTGCCTCTTGCTCTCTCTCCTTGGCTAAGGCCTTCCTTAAGCCAATTGTCTTTGGCCTTCTCCTTGACAATTGTCCTTCTTCATCTTCACTCTCATCAGGAGTACCCAAGACCTCTTCTAGCCTTGCCTTTGCCTTGGCAACCTATTTCTGGGCTCTTATTGCCCTGACCTCATAAATGGCCCTTTTTTCCTCTAGCTGCTTGTTTTCAGTCTCATAATAATGGATGACATTCCTAGATCTAGCTAGATTGGCTTGTAAATATTTGATTTGGGCCTCTTTACCTTTGAGTAGCATTCTCCTTAGGCCCATCAAGAAATTGTTACTTCTTTCATTAATGGTCAGTATGTTAGAAATATAGTATGATTTAAGGTATGCCCTGCTTACTTATAGTTTCTAAAAACTCCATTTCTGAAGCCTTTCTATGAAACACTGACTGTTTTAGTTAATTCAAAGAGGTCTCATTCGATCTTTCCCTTTGTCCATGCTTGCAAACTAGTTTCAGAGTTCCCGATATCTTGATATATGTTTTTTAGGAGTTCCCTCTCCATATATTAAGTTGTTTTTTTATCTTATATGTTCTCCCAACAGCTGAAGGTGAATTTCCAGAGTTAGGAGTCCTTATGCTTCTATGTATCACTGGATTTTTTATCTTTCATGTTTATCAATTTGAGTATTATTCATAGAGATTTATGGTTTTCCCTACCTCATGAGTATTTTCTTTCAAACTATATATGTTTAATACTTCTTCGTTTTTCACAAACTTAATGTTCATTTCACCTCATACCTCACCCAAAGGATCCATTGACCTTGCTAAATCGGCCCAGCAATACACCTTGTCCATCATTTAGACATCCTTGACTTTAGTTGACCCCATAGCCCTATTGATTAGATAAAATCTCTTTCTATTTTGTCCTACTTGAATCAATTTTACCTCAAAACCAAAACAAACCAAAATATACTTAAAAACTAGCCTAAAATCAAACATACAAAGCGAACAAGCTCACATCCTTCGCAACATAGAGAGAGCCCTCTCTGAGTCCAAGAAGGCTAGGTCCTAGGACTCCAAATATTGGTCTAATGTTACCCTGTCATTTGGTTTAGCAATCTACCAAATTATGGCACTCCAACACTTGGTTGTTGTTCTTCATAGCGTTGGTCACCTGGGAAGCCCCTGCAGAGTCAGTCCTCCGTGAGCTTACCCCAGACATGTGTGAAGGGGCTCATTATGCACACTTGTGGGACTCTAAGGATGCGGAGCACATCAAGGACAACCAATTCTTCTGGGTCCTCTTCCAGAGCAGCTTGTTAGCAGCTATCAATTCCCGACCGCGCTTGTCACCCACAGTATATGATAGACACAAGAGCATTGCTACCTTCCAGGTAACTATGCACAACGTCCAACTTTGAGCCTGCAAGGATAAAGCCTGGACCTCACTCCCTTATATGGTAGTGGATGAAGAAATTGATGATGTAATTACGCTCTGGCCTCCTAAATAGAAGATCGTCTTCAAAACTGGCGTGAAGGGCACCGACGGAACCAAAAAGATGCAAGTAATCCCACCAGTCATCATTAAGGATACTGGAGGACCAAGCAAGAGTACAGGGAAGGACACAGGTGCAGCATCACAAAAGGAGACGCAGGAGAAACAGACCACCGAGAAGGACATCAAGGTAGAGACTCAGGTCGATTCGCAGCTAGATCTGGGTATAGAAGAATTGCATGCGGGAGGAACTACCTCCCCCCGAGGCACGAAGCGAACAAGCGAGCTTGTCAAAGGGCCCCTAAAGAAGCAGCGCTCTCAGCAGATGGAATGAGATGAGAGAGTCACATTGACTAATGGGGACCTCGAACAAATTGTTGATGTGGTCACTTTGGCAGCAAAAGACAGATGGTTAGACTTGGAAGAAATTATGGCCACCACCACCCCCCAGGCTAATATTGAAGGGTTGGTCGCAACATTAAAGGCCTCTAGGGTGGAATTTTAGATGATCAAGACACAAATGGAGCAACAGATTACGGATCTGCAGGCTAAGTTGCAGCCCAAAATGTCTCTGGAGTTATGGGCACAGTGAGCTACGTTGGTTACCGTGGCTATGAACGTCATTATAGGGAAAATCGTGCAGGGTGCCCGACTAATGGAAATAGGCATGCAGATATGGACCAAGGTCCAGCGTGACCTGATCCTATGAGAAATAAATAACGACCTGTGGCAGAAGGAATAAGAGTTCGATAAGATAGAAGCCACCCTGACCAAATTGGTTTCTGCTTAGTGCTTGGCATGGCTTTGAACCAGCCACACCCTCCAAAATAATATGGATGAAATTCTACATAAAAACAAGGTCCTCGATGACTGCCTAAATCCTTGGGATGACAATGCCCTTAAGCTCTCGTAGGATGATGATGTTGCTGTAAAGCAACTAAACCAGACTCTGAGAGTGTCACCGCCGCGACGGAAGGCCTGATTTCGCAAAATTTGGTCAACATTGTGCAAAAAGTTGTTGCTTAGAGTGAAGACTTGCTGCCCCAATCGGTCGAGGCGATCAGATTTTTGCAGGCATAGGTGGAGACCCCACCATTGTAGTGACTCGGGACAAGTCACAAGATTGTGTTGGGGGACTGTTGGAACAGGGTTTCTTAAAGCTGTGAATTTTGTCCATTTTTCGTATATTTTTTGTAATATTTAGTCTAACGCAGGGGTTTTGGGGTGAGTCAAATCCCCTAATGCATTGTAACGAATCAAGGGTATACCAAAATTCTGCAAACCACGGTTTACAGACCATTGGAAGCATACTATAAATCAGTATAAATAGATGAAACTTTTTGAGTCTTAGGCAGGAAAGAATTGGGATTGATGCGAAGCACGAATTGTTAGATCCGTAGTCAGGTTTTTTGGGTAAGGACTCTTGCTAGCTGTGTGCGCGTAGATCCTTAGTCCTGTTGTGTGCAGACCCTACTGGCTGTGTGCACAGGCGGTATTTTGGGACTGTAAGAGGATTTCGATATTAATATATATGTGAAGTACTGTTGGATATCTGATGTTATATGGATCTTTTTTGTTATGGTTGATGCAAAATTGGTTTATATGATTAAGCTGTGAAATATATGTTTGATAGGTGTGAAAGTATCTGTATTTCTGTTATTTGAATCTGTGATCTGTGAATTGTTGCGATTATAGTTTTTGTGCTGATATATTGGTATTATGCACGTGGATGCGAAGGTAATCACTAGATTTGTGCCTGATAATAGCCTTGTTATATGAGCCTGTGAATAGAACAGTTAGATGTGAGCTTAATAGGCTCGGAACGTGGACCTGCTTGAATTACTTGCTCTCTCTCAAGGTGCAAAAACCTGGTTCCAACACCTTCCCATACTGCTTCGGGTGAGACGTTGGCCTGCGTAAGTAGGTCACTACCGAAAGGGCCAGTACTATAGTGGTTTTTTGGCAAACCTTAACCTTTGAACATGGGTCAGGACCCCTTGAGCCAACACTAGGTCTGCCCTTTGATCCATTACAATACGTTGCAAGCTTTAACCCACCCCAAAACCCCTGTGTTTGACTGATTAACACACAAATATACCAAAAATGTAGCTTAGGGAACCCCATTCCAACCGGCCCCCAACACAATCTTGTGACTTGTCCCGAGTCACAGCAGTTGTGGGGTTTGCATCTTTGTTTGAAGCTGCTTAATTGCATCAACTAGAGGGGGCAGCACTCATTAGTCTGCGTGATAGCGTTCTGCACAATATCCACCAAATTCTGCGAAGTTGGACCTTCGATAGCAGCAGTGGCACTTTCCAAGGTCTCGTTCAGTTTTTTGACTGCAACATCCACTTCCTGAGATATCTTGTGGGCTTCATTGGCCCACGGCTTGAGGTGATCCCTCATAACCTTCTTCTTGTGGTGAAACTCTTCCAGGTCATCTCTGAGGGCATGGCTGGCTTGCAGACGTGCCAGACATTGAGCAGGGATCATAGTGGGCATAGTCGCTTCTAGCTGCTCAAATTATTCTTCCTTCTAGCGAAGTTTTTGAGTAAATTAGTGCAGGAGAGGATCATGCTACACCTTAGACCACAGCTGCATAGCTATCTCCAACAATTATACATCCTGAGCAATCTGAGTTGTAATGGCATTCATGGCTTCTGTGACTAGCATGGCTCATTGGGCTCGTACCTCAAGTAGAGTTTCTAGCAGCAATCTGTTGCTCCATCTCAGTCCTAGAAGCCTTCACGGCTGCAACAAGTCCTTCAATATTGGTCTGGGGGGTGGGAGAGGTAGGGATATATTCATGAAAATCTGCACATAGCCTGCTGATTAGATGTTCTAACTTGGTCTGCTACGTGGAGGAAAGGGTGCATGCAGCCTACGCTTAGGACACCTCAGCGGTTTTTGTTAGAAAATTATATATCACAGAGCAATGCAACACATAAAATATGCAGAAAACACAAGCACACAAAACACATAAAACCAAAGAGACAGAGAGATATGTGGTTCACCCAGTTTGGGCTACGTCCACCCCGAACAGCCAATCTGTCCTTTCTATTATCCAGCAAAATGAAGAGGCAGAACCTACTTCAGATCTGCTGTAATATCCTCTATTCTCTCTCATAGTTTCCCTATCTGTTTCTCACTCTGATAATATACATACAATACACAGTCACAATACAATACCCTCATACAAAGTGAGGGGTTTCCTTCTAGGGAAAAAAACCCTAAACTAAACATAACTTCTCCCATCAGATCATCTGCCTAAGGAATGGCCCATATTGACTACAAATTACTATACTTTTACAAGGCAATTTTTCATATGTTTTTAGCCACCCCCCTGGACCCCCCAAGCAGCGTTTAATTATGGGCGGTGTTTCTGCCCCATTAAGGTATAGGGGTCCAACGCTGTGATAAAAATTAAACAAGATAATCAGGCTCCACACCCAACAATTTTTTCAATGATTGTTTGCTTAGTCGTACGAAGTTGTTGATGCACCCGACGGTCTTTGTGTTGGATCTCCTTGAAGAGGGATGTATGGATAACCTACAGCGGTTTGTGTGGAAGCTAAGCCAAATCCAATTGTACCTCTAAGAAGGCCTGGACTTGCGCACATAAGGCAAGAGAGCTTCGGGTGTGTGTTGCACCTGGCAGGGAACAAGATGGCTGTTAGTCGTGATGATTAGTTCACTGCTAGTTGTTGGGGGCGGCCTCGTTGGAATCATGCTTTTTTGTAGGGTATCAGTCTTGAGTTGCAGCGCTTGGAGCTCAGACTGTAGTGTGGTGACCGTAACCTTCTGCTTTTCTTCCAAAGCAAGCTACCTTCCTTCTGAGGCGACAGTGACTACATCTGCGATTTTCTCCAGGTCTTCCTCTGTCAAAGTAACTTCAGTCTCCCTACTGGGCCTTGTAGCCCGACGTTTCTTTTTCTGGCCTTTAAGATGGTTGGTGGTCCATTTCGTACCACACGGGGAATCAATGCCTTATGCATCCAGACCCTTTGTGTCTATGTCCTCCTACGATTCCGGCTCCGCACCCTTGTTGACGTCCTTGCCATGTCCTTCTGCCTTTTTGGTGGTATCAAGCGGGGTGGTCTTCGGAGCGGTGCTTATACCTGCAGTGTCATTTGTACCTGAGTTAAATCCTAATCTCTAGTGTGGTGGCCAAGTGGCAATGAGTCAGTCGATTTCCTCATCAGCGACCATGTAAGGCAGTGATAGCCACGTCAGATCTGTATGGCCTCGGACCTTCACATTGTGCATCGTGACCTAGAATGTTGCGATGCTCATGTACTTTTCGTAGATCGTCGGTGAAAAGCATGGCCAGGAGTGGATTTTTGTTGCAAGCCTGATCTGTAATAGGACCCAAAATATTTTGTTATCCTCAATGCATTGCTCATCCTTCGAATCCCACAAATTTGTGTATCACGCCCCCTCGCACATGTTTGGCTCGAGCTCAAGGGGGACCAAGTCTTCAGGGGATTCCCATGCGACCAACGTGATTAGGAGTAGCAACCAGGAGTAGCAGAATTCCCTTCCATGATCCTAGGCCTCACGCACGCTCTCCAAAAATTCGTTGCAAAGGAACTGGTGCTAATTTAAGCAGACCCCTTTTTCACAGTGGCCAACCAATTGAATTACATAAGTGGGGACAGTCACAACCTTACACTTGCGCATCATTTTACATGCCAGCAATAATGTATTGATGCGTGCTCCGGGGTCGCTAATGGTGTTGATTATGAAACCCCTAGTATTTGGCTCAACATGGTAGTCGTCTTGCACCTTATCGGCGATCTGTTGCCCATACTTCTTGCCGACGCGCTCCATGGGATTTGGCCCTTCCATGGGGAGACCAGTAATATGGTGAATGAGGGTGACATTAATGGGAATTTGATCCCGGATCCATAAGCTACCATATTGGATCAGAGCTAGGCGATGTCACGCAATTCGGTCTGTTATACTGTATCGACCAAAATGAGGCATTTGCAGCAAGTTTAGTAAACCCAATTTTTCTGGCCCTTGCGCCCACGACATTGGGACGATGATTATCACATCGTCTTCCTGTATTCTTTCAAGGTACAGCTTAGGTACCAATTCTTGGAAGGCCTCCAGGTTGGCGAGGTCATGGTCATAGAACTTATATGAGGCGAGCTTGCCATGCGCTTTTCCAATTATGGGAACTTAACTTGGAATCAGTGGAATTTGCTGATAGGCATGCATACCTTCAATTTTCTTAGGCATGTGCACCAAGGGCCGGCGAGGCCAAACATAGGGTAGAAACCAAGTGATTGGTTCAGCAATTCGGGCCTCTTCCTGAGAAGACAGAGGTCGCATTGTTGGGTTAGGCGAACATGCCTGGGGCACCGTTCGTGGTGATTTCACATTCTGAGGGGAGGTGCATGGCTTCCCTCCAACCCATTTCGCAACCCTCCCCTGCCCTTACTACTGGCCTTCCCCCTTACCCTTATTTTTCTCCACCATCTTCTCCTTGTTTGGTGTGGACACAACCTCTTCAACTTCATGAGTGACCTCCAATACTTCATTAGTGGAGGCCATGTTCTTCGATGATTTGGTTGGATTGGTCACGATCCTTATTGCTTGGAAGACGAATTCAGGATTGCTACTATTAGAGGGGGTAGCCCACGCAGACATTAATAGAGAAAAATAGTTACAGAATTTTACAAAGCACAAGTTTTTCAGAATGAATGTGTAATATTCCAAAATTAGCATGCAGCTAATTGGAAAATTGATTTTTGTTGTTTACACTTAGGAGATGAATAAATGGGTAAGGAGGCCCATACATTTCAGAAATAGGAATAAAATACCTCATAATGTGAAAAGGGATCATCATAGGAGCTGGATTTCACACCCTCATGTGTGAAAAGGGACATTTGCATGTGGACAAGGTCAAGTTTGACCAAGTCAACAACGTTGGGATAAGAAGTGGAGATCATCTTTGGAGACAGCACAGTAATAGTGGGAGGAAGATTCCTTGGTGGAAGAAGCCCTAATGAGTGGGACCCAAGGTGACAGGGATTACATTTGTATAAAAGGAGGGCAAGGCAGCCATAGCAAGACATCTTATGTTATTTAATATTGGATTTTGGTCTGCATGACTATTGTGCTTTCTTCAACTATTTAGTTGAGATTGCTATGCTGCTTAGCACAAGGCATTCCTGTTTAGGAATTCCTTCTCCTTTCTTGAGAGGCATATTGAAGGAGCGTGTACTTAATTTCTCCACATCCAAGCTCAAGGAAAACCCACCTCCTTCAGCTCCAATGTTATTTTTGCAGAAGTATATCATTGTGTTGCAGGGTGTTGCAGTGGAGGCTTCACAACACCACTTCCAGGGCTTGTTTTCAGAGGAGGAATCTTTCCTTCCTTTTAGAGATCAGTGAGGAAGACTTTGGAGTTGATTTCAGATCTTGGCACTTGGCCAAATTATTTTCCACCACCTACAACACAGTCCCTTGCGGGAACTACATCATTTCTCACAGTGTTGCAGCAGGAGGGTTAAACCTCTTGATTTTGAGCTAGTTTCTTAGGGAAAGGGCCAACCCTTTTCCCCGAAAGCTAGAAAAGGGGATTTTCATCTAATTCTTGTACTATTCAGCTATATGCCTGTAAAGACATAGTAATACTGTGTTATTTTAGAGATTTTATGCAAATCTACTCTTTTGTACTCATGCTTTCAAGAAACCCTTGCCGAGTTATCTAAGTAATGTATTAAGGAGGTTGGATCTCTATTTTCTCTATGCTTTGAGTAATAAAACTCTATATCTATGGTTTTATTTCATATTTTATCATAAAACCTCATATAATCATGATGTACTTGCTTTAGAAAATTCTGTATAGTACAGGTCATGAGATTTCGATGTTTTTAAGCCATATGAGGCCAGAAGATCCGTTTAACTTAGCAAAAGGGACTTTTATGATACCCTTCTGAATATGAAGGCCATAATACATAATCTAAGGGATCTAAGTGTTATTTCCTCCTGTTATAGTGTAATTTTCTTGGAATAACGCTTTTATGATCCATATTGTTGTGTTTCCCAAACTTTGGGATAATATAATGGAACATATGTTGCTTCTATAACATTAATTTGATGGGTATGTGTTATTCTCACATTTTATGAGTTTATTTACACTGTTATTTCCATAATAGTGTTCATGTATTACTGCATCCCCATTTTTGGATATTACAGTGGTATCAGAGCATAATCTTCACTTAGCCTGTGGATCTCGGCCAGTATGCTATAAGAAAAAGAAGAGAAGAAGGAAGAAATCGAAATGATGAGGAAAATGAGCTTTGTCTCATCATTCTTTAGATCTCTAAAGATCCTCTCCAAGGAGGTTAAGCAAATGAAAGAGGAGATTTCCAGTGAGACCTCTAAAGGGTTTCAAGAGGAGGAAGGTCGATGCACTTCCTATGATCAGAGAAGAAAACCAGTGTTGTAGAGAGATCCAAAGCACTTCATTATGCCCTTTTCTTTTGAAGAAGACATGAAGCAAGGGAATAAAGGACACTTGGATCACAAGATTCTAAGTGAATACCTTCTTGAGTACAAATCTCAACCTAGAGCCTTCAAGGAGACTCTATCTTTCCCGCAGTTCACTCATTTGAAGGAAGAAAGGAGACCTTGTAGCAAGGGGGGTGATAGGTCACCCGTAGTTTGCAAGATTGGCAAGAACAAACACTATGGGGCCAACATCAAACCACTTTAGAATCCTAGGATCTAGCCCTCCTCGATTCAGAGAGGGATCTCTCTATATAAGTGCTTTCAAAAGATATATCTTTAAGCTTTGATTAATATATTAGGCTAGTTATGAAGTATAAGGGGTTTGTTTGTTTTGGTTGGGTAGAATATCATCAAAATGAAGCAAGTTTTTGAAGGGTGAAGGTGTGAGTGAGTTTAAATAATGTTTCAACTGATAGGATAAGTAAGAAACAGTATCAATTCATTGGGCTATGGAGTCACAAAAGGATTTAATTTCACAAAGAGTTCCAAGGGTGGTCCATGGGGCAAGTCATCTATATCAAAGGATCTCTTTATATTTATTTTGTGAAATGGAACATTAAAAGTGTTGTGAAAGAAGTAAAGCTAATCACCATTTAATAATCTACTAACTTCACTAAAACAAGAAAATCCTTTCAAAGTAACTGCTTGAAGCAAGCCAAAGGACAGGGCAAACCACAGACTTCTTTGGGAAAACTTTTACTAAAGCAAACTTTTCAGACAACAATCGAGAAATCTAACAAATTACCTTCAAAAAGTAGAAAACATATAAGATAAACAAAGGGCAGCCTAAGATCAAGTAAGAACTTTGAATCTATCCTACTTTCGGCATACTCTTAGGGAAATTTTCAAAACAGCTGTTGAAGATTAAACAAGGGACAGGGCTAACCATAAACTTCCTTGCTTAGGACTCTACTTAGGATGTAGTGAAACAATCATTCAAAAACAACATCTCAAGTTTTACACAGCAAGACATGGGCTTACCAACGTTCTTTAACTGGTTATACTCTATTGAAATCATTTCCAAACACGCAATTAGAGGAAAACATAGAGATAAAGCTTATCAGTGAGAGACAATGTACTTTGATAGTAAATCCTACTCTAATTTTCTTGTTCTTTATAATAGAAAGTGGACCGTATTGAAAACACAAGGAAAACAACAATTACAGTAAGAAAAACATCACCATTGACATAGACCAGGATCCTGTTAGCCACCTATAAAATTTGTTATACCAAAAGGTGGCTAAATAATTGTTTGGAGCCTTCAAGGAAAAAATTTTATTGCAAAAAAGTGTTATCTCTTGAAGACTCTTGAAGGCCTCATGCCTTTGTCCAAAATCTTCCCTACGGTGCCCCTTTTACACACTGGAATTCTGCTGATTTCATGAGAAGAAACTGCTGCAAAATCACCTTTTTCCCTTTCCTCACTTGAAAAACCAACCTCCATTTTTCTCCCCTTTTCCTCCATAAAAATCCTCTATTTTCATGATTCCCCTTCTTCCATTCATGAAAATCATTTTTTTTTACCTATTTTAAAACTCGTTTTGAACTATATCGAAACGCCCAAAATCCATCTAAAACATCTTGGAAATGTCCTAAAAAACAAGTATTTTGACTGTGGGTTTAAGCCCCTTTGGGCTAAATCCAAACCTATTCCCCTCCATGTGCCCCAGCGCTAGAACCAAGTGCTAGGGTCCTAAGCGCTTATCGTGTCGGAGGAACTCACAAAGTGCATTTTTTTGTGTGTTAAACAAAAACTCCGATGCCGATTAGCTCTGTATATTATAGCCCCCGATCATATTTCTTTTCATATAGACCAAAGCCCCGCAGTCAGGCGCCTATCCACTTCGTATATATAAAACCATCCTGACACATGAAACCTTTGTTTATATTAATTTTTTCTGTTTTTGCAGGGTTTGAAAAGGTTTCCGCCGGTGCAAAGCTTAATTCGCTCCTGATCGTCGATCTGAGCTGCAGATCAACGGCCCTCAAATCAATCACCCCGGTGGTCCCCACGGTCATTTACTGTACAAAACCGGAGCAGTTTTGATCGCACTGCCTTTGAAAGGAAAGTTGTATTCCTCATTTGGTCGTGATCAATGCCACATCCCGACACGTGGCCTTGAGCAGTTTGAAGATATCACGCTCCCCGCGCGTTAAAATTCGACTGTGGACTCAGCGCGATATTGGCGTACGTCGTCCGATCTAAGGACGGCTCGTCGGATGCTGATCGCGCTCAAAATAAGCTCGGGGGATAAAATAAGGTACAGCAAATTTCTCAAAACATCTCCATCGTCGATCTGATTTACAGATCGACGGCCCACAATCAGTCGCCCTGGTCCCCATGGCCACGACAATAGTCAGCGGTCCCATAGAACCAGTAGTCCCAATGCCTAGTTAGCATCCACACGGAAGTAGCGGATTGGAGCGGGTCTCGTTTGATTGCTCGCATGGTCATGAAATCTGGACCCGAGGAGCTTTATAAAGTGGATTTTAAAGAAATTTTGGGTCACACACACCCTGACGTTAGCAGGCCCCAAAATGGACCTGGGGAACTTTATATGGCGGATTTCATAAGGATTTCGGGTCACAAACACCCTGACGTCAGCAAACACCTTTTGTGACCCGAAATGGTTATACAGCTTGGCTTTATCAAAAATTTTGAAGTCCAGGTATGTTATTTGGTAAACGGTGATTATATGGTTTTTCCATTGTGCCGAAGAAAAATTCGAAGGCTAGGGTTTCAATTCTCGCACCTTCAATTTATTAAATAGAATCCATCTATGGTTCAAATTTCCACACCTCATCAATACTCCAAAGGCATTGATGCCTCATGACCCCTGCACAGCACCTCACACCAATGGAACACAGTAAATAAATCAAAATCAAAGAGTATCAGTGTCGAAGACAGAACGCACCAAAATGAAAGATTGAAGACAGATCTGTGGGGAATTTTGGCTAATATTGATTATCAAAAGCCTAATCCTCCCAATTAAGACACAGTTAAAAGAAAATCATGAGTGTTTTATCAAACAGGAAAGCCTCCACTGCCACATCTGAGGCAAATTTATCCCTCCCAGCTACCACAGTGCCACCTATGCCTCAAAGCATTCAAACAGAGGCCGAAGTTATTGATAAAAATCAGATATTTGCCTCAGCGCAGCCAGAGAGTTAATTCTGCAAATAAACTTAATGACAAAATATCAGCAAAATTACTTTAATATAACACAGAGCCTCAAAAGTCAATAAGAGCTCCCACCGAGCTTAATCTTAAATGAAAAACATTAATACAGTCAGAAACATCTGTAAAGACTTCTTCATCGAGCCCCTCAAAGACCGAGAAGCCATTAGGACTGTATTAAATTATCTTTGGAGATATTTTATCATATCTCACCTCCTCATTCTTCTATAAATACTGCTGGAGAAGATGAGGAAGGGGTTGGTTGAGTTGGTTGAGTTGGTTGCTAAACTTTGAAATGTAATTGAGCTTGATACTTCTACCTGTAAATAGTGTTCACTGGTTCTTGAAGCTCTGCTTGTGATAGACTAGTTAGTCTAGGGAGTGTAGATGATTGATAAACTAAAGCACTGGACTTAAAGTTGTAACTGGTTTGGAGCATCAATAGACGCTGATTTATGGGACCCTGGTCTATGTCGATGGTGATGTTATTTCTTATTGTGAATTGTTATTTTATTTATGTTTTCACTGTGTTCATCTTCTCTTATAAAGAACAACATGCATAAAGTTAGGATCTACTGAATATCAGTACCCTTCTGTTGTAGAGGTAAATCCCCTCTATAGATAAAGGCGATCCCTACTAGCCCAGACCGGGTCTAGCAACAATCGTATCATGCTAAGGTGCAAGTTCCTAATTGCAATAAACCAAATTGCGAAGAAGGCCTACCTCAAGTCCAACACTGTCATTTGTAGAGAAGATGATGCTCCCGTTTCCTGATCCGGCAGATCACAATCCTTTCGCTCACTGCAATCGAACACCTACACGCACAAGAAACACGACAAACACAAGCATAAAACCCGATATATGCAATTATGTATCAGTCAGAGAAGACACAACTCATGATCATAATGAACAATACGAGTGGAACCATAACCAATAGTCGCTTATCATTAATTCAAAAAAGGAAAAAAAAACCTGGCTCTGACGCTGAACCTTCCTTCGGCGGGTCGTCAGCGGAATACGTCTCGGTAAAGCTTGCCGGGAATGGGGACAAGCCTCTCTCTTCGATCTTCAATCTCCTTGCTATGGATTTGGCACTATGAGGACTATCAAAGCTCTTGCAGCATTATTTAGGCTATGAAGGCTCTTGGAGATTAGCTTGCAAAGGGAAATATCAAGCTTATATAGATGGTGGAAGAGGATTTGGGATCCCTACAATCATGGGATTGGCCCTATCCTCAAGGAAGCTTCCATGAGAGGTGGAAAACTACATCCTCTACATGGAGAACCGGAGCCAAACGTCCCAACTCGATTTAGAGACCAGTTCAGGAGTTGGTTAAAGTCAATCTTCCACCATTTATTTTTAAAAACGCCCTTTATTAAACCTGGCGCGAGTGCGACTCTGAGACAGAGTGCCAATTGGCATGCCCTCTTTGAAGGATTTCCCCCATTGGCGCGAGTATAACACAAGCTAGTCGCGCCAAGGATGAAAAGGATATTTTTAGGGTTTTTCACAAGGAGATGTCTTCAGGGGGATGAAATTCCATGTCTAGGGGAGTGCCATGAAAGTATTTTCAGGTTATGTCACTGCTCACAGGTCACGGAATGAGCCCTCCAATGTGCGGGACGGGGAATTGCAGGGACGGTGACAAATTGTTGTGTAACACCTTCTCTGAATGAAAATCTTTATCTATATGTTTTCTTCCAATTCGTGTATTTAGGAATGATTTAATTCAGTCTAAGCATAGGAATGTTGGCGTTCCCTCGTCCTACTATCTTAGCTAAATATTTTTCTTGAATTTTATTTTCATTTCATGTTCAATAAAGATGAACTAAGGAAGATATGGTGTTCCTTGGTCCTAGTTTTATCCCAAAAGACTGTCTGAAAGTTTCCCTTGGAATGTGTCAAAAGCTGGCTAGTTTCAAAGTACTTACCAGATCTTAGGCCATTCTTTGTTATCTTTGTGTTTGTCTTGAAATTAACCAAGTAAAGCAAAGCTAGGAGAGGATTTGTGGTGAGCCCGGCCCGCTAGTTTCTACTCCAACAGTTGTCTTCAAGTTTCCCTCTCTTTTTATATGTTTTCTATCGAAAGTGTATCAAAGGCTGGCTAGTTTCGAAGTACTTACCAGATCCTGGATTGCTTTTATGTATTTCTTAAGTGTTTGTCAAAGGCTGGCTAGTTTCAAAGTACTTACCAGATCTTGGGCTGCTCTTTGTTCTTCATCTGTTTAATTCCCCTTCTTATTGTTTCATTTCATTCCATAAATCAAACTTTGAAGAGATCCTTATACATAGATGACTTGCCCCATGGACCACTCTTGAACCTGATTGTTTCAATTAAATCCTATTATGACTCCATAGCCCAATGGACTAAAACCTGCAATTATCTATCTTCTTGCCCAAAGCTTTTTCTATTTGCTTGCAACTTCACACCTTTGAAACCCTTTGCATTTAGGACTTTCCACCACAAATAATAATCATGCTCAACCATCCAAAAACAAAACAAAACCCTCAGCCTTCATAACTAGCCTAACATTATTACCCAAAACTTCAAAGACAAATCCACATTTGCACTTATTGGAGAGATCCCTCTCCGGATTCAGGAGGGCTAGATCCTAGAATCCCAAAGTGGTTGAAATAATGTTGTTTCTGTGATTGGAATTTGCCAATCTTGCTAATTACAGATTCCTAACATTTCTGGCGACTCCGTTGGGGATCGAACCCAGAATCTCTAGTTCCCCTTAAAATCTCATACAAACATTGTTTAGTGAGTAAAAAGCAGCCTTTTCAAGCACTACCAAGTAATGGTGATCATGATAAAAACTTGTTTGAATCAGTGACAAACTAGGCAAACCCTAAGGTTCTCACAAGAGTTTATCTAACCTTGAAAATCAATTGGCTTAGCCATAAGAGTACATTGTCTTTGTCTCATAACCATAGCTAAGTTTTGAAATAGATTTAGGACACTCTTAGAAACCACACAACTGAAAAATAACTCAGAAAACCCAAAAATATTTCAGATTGGTATCCAATAAACATGGTGGTGGACCATAAAACCTTTTACCTCCTTAGGAGCTAAAAACTTCCACTTGGAGACTCCACAATCCTAAACAGACCTTAAGACTCCACTGGGAAGAACCCTTATCATGATAATATCATTCAAACTCAGTTAGAGGTCTGTAGGATTAAAATTTGTGTGAACATATTAGTTGACCTTTTAAAGACTGTCATATCTGGTTGAAATTTTCTTGTTTAGTTGGGTCTAAAAAAAACAACATAGTGGCTCCTAGAAAGATTCATACTAGAGCCTATCCTGACCCTGATCCACCTGAGATAATTGATAACCCAGAAAGTATCCTTAGGAAGTCTCCTAGGACTAAATTATCAATTGTTTTCAGATAACCCTTGAGAGCTGTTATAGCATCATTTTTCACCCTCATGTGATTCATGATTGTTTTTTTTCCCTTGGGCACCCATTCCCACAGACTTGGATAAAATTTCATAAAAAACAGTGTTTCAAATCCCATACGCAGGTATGCCCAGAATTTTCCGCGTGTATACGCGAGTCCAGAGATACTTTTCCACGTATGCAATTAAAATCATTAAAAATATATATATAATTCCCTATTTTCGAGGTTGGGTTGATGGTTATTCCAGTAATTCAACCATCCCAGCCCATGGCCAACTATTTCCAACTGATTGAAACTACTTTGAGGGAGTATAAAAGCCCTTCATGTGCATGGCCTAAGGGAGGGAGAGAAAATTATAGACATTATACTCTGTTGGAGCCCAATTCAAGTCTAATTTCCCGTGCCTCCTGCACTTCCCATATTTTTACAGGAAACCCTTGTTTCTTGGAGATGTTCATCGGCTTATATGTCATCTCGTGTGCACAAGTCTTGAAAGTATCTTAGCGAGGCAAGGGTGGGACGGATCCGGACGACGGTCTGTTCAAATATCGTGGAAGGATTCAGGTGATCTCTCCACCTTTCTATCATTGTACATGCTTTTCGTAATGAAGAAGAACCATCTTGTTCTCAAATTCACGTGTTAATATCTGCTTGCATATGTGAAAGTATTGTTATTTAAGCATTTATTTTTGTTTATATGATGTTTCATATGGATTTCACTGACATTTAGGAAAAATATATGATGTAGAACTAGATTTTCGTGCACGTTTCTTCTTGATTTTCAAGTTGAAGAGGAAGAAGGGTTGCTGGGGGTTTGGACCCCGCGGGATCTACATCAAACGTAGGACCTACGGGTGAGTTCTACTATCGATGTTATCTAGTTTTCAGTGTACCATTATAGTTGTGTGAGTCCTTATTGAATAGCATGCTCTGATCTGTGGAGGTTTTGACCCAACAACCTCTAGGGAGTTATTTTCCGAAATAGAACTGGGGTACATGATGGCCAAAATGTATTAAGATCTAGTTCAGTTCCTGAAAATCTTTCATCTCTACAACCATCACAAGTTGACTTAGTAAATCCCTTTAGAACTAGGTCTCTTGATGATTTAGATCAGTTAGATTTTGAGTCTTCACTTTCATCTCCTGAAACAAGTGAACATCCTAGTAGTAGAGAAACAACACCTCCTGATTTACATTTCCTTCACAACTTAGGTGTCTCTCATCCAATATCAGCTCAGCAATCTACTCCTAGTCCATCCACTTCTGCTCACCCTACATCCATGGTTCAAACCACTCCACTTCAACCCACTTTTCCTTTTGTTAATACACCTCTTGTAAATCCACCTCCACCACATATCATGGCAGCATGGTATGATCCCTTAGTCATTCCTATACCATTAGTCAATCTTCCATAGGAATATCAATCCAAAATTCCATTGTATGATGCTAGTAATGCTACAACTGCATCACAACATGTGGATAAGATGAATGACTACTTTGACAGAAATGAAATTGATGATGATTCTGTCAAACTTAGACTTTTTTCTCAAATCTTAGGGGGAGAAGTAAGAAAATGGTTTAAAGGCTTAACCCCCCATAGTATCAATGATCTCCAAGCCTTCCATCAGAAATTCTTAAACAAGTGGGAAGTAAAGAAGAATCCTCTCCAAGTCCTTTCTGATTACAAGAACCTCCATAGAAACACGGGGGAAAGTGTACAAGCTTATTGTACCAAATTTAACAATGTATATAATGCACTTTCCCCATATCTAAAACCTCCACAAGGCTCATCTTTAAACAAGTTTCTTGAACGTTTTGACCCTGAGATGGCCTATCAGCTGAGAGAGAGAGATCCTGCAACTCTTGAAGAGATGCAAAAAGGTGCTCTTGTCGTGGAAGTCAACTTGATGGAGAAGAGAACAAGAATGAAAAATGAGAAGAGAGTGTCCTTTAGAGAAGAAAATACACCCTCTACTTCCAACTCAAAGATGGAGAGAATGATGGAGGAAATAATGAAGAAAATGAGCATCCTTGAGAGAGCACAAGCCAGTCAAAACCAAACTGCTCCTCAAAACAGAAACCAGAACCAGAATCAGAATTTTAGAAGGAACCAACCTCCAAATAGACCTAGGGAAGATGATCAACAGATCACTCCTCCCTTTCATCAAAAATATGTAAGTGAGGTTGAAGAAGCAGATGAAATAATAGAGGAAGATGACATTGACATGCTAGGGGTAGATAATAATGACTTTGAGATTCATTATGATAGAAAACAAGGTCTGTATACACCTTATGATGACAAAAGAGATGACAATGAAAGTTATTATCAAGACATGGAAAATGTCATCATAGAGTCTCAAAGAGAATATGACCTTAGAAGAAAAACCAGTCAACAAAATCCCAACATGGAAACCTCTGACAAATTTTCACAAAACAACACTACAACCAAGCCTAAAATGGTCATACAGAAGGACAAAACAGTGGCTGTTAATTCCAATAAAGGTAGAGAGAAAGACACTCAAAACAATGAAAAACAGAGTGCGGACCTTAGTAGTACTAACACTTCAACTAGTACTCCTGTTAAAACCATTTTTACAAATGTAAATAGAACAAATCAGTAAACAGACTTTGCTGATAGAGTGACAGCTAATAAGGCTGAGACAAGTAATTCAAAGAATCAAATTCCTTTCAGCCTGGAGCAGGAAATTTCCAAAATCAAAATCTCTATTCCCTTGACTGAGTTAGCTACCCAGAATGTATATAGGACCCAAATTTTCAAGGATTTAAATATTGAGGACTATAATGACACAGTCAATCTTAACGATGACCAACGAGAGCTTATTTTTGGTCCAAAGATTGAAGGCATGTATCAAGAGGGACCTGTTCCTCCCTTTTATGTGATTTTAAACATTCATGACAAAAAATTTCACAACGCTACGCATGATTCTGGGGCTTCTCATAATTTAATGCCTAAAGCTGTGATGGAGAGCCTTGGTCTATAAATCACCAGACCTTATAAAGACCTTTACTCTTTTGACTCCAGCAGAGTAAAATTTTTAGGATTAATCAAAGACCTCTGCGTTAACTTAGCCCAGATTCCAGCCAAATGCCTAGTAATGGATATTGTTGTGACTGATGTGCCCCCAAAGTATGGAATGTTGTTATCTAGGTCTCGGGGAGCTAAGTTACAAGGGACTATGCAAATGGACATGACCTATGCGACCATCCCTATTTTCAATTAGACTAGAAGACTTTACAGGGAGTCACATATGCAATACACGGTTACAAGCCAAGATAGACCACAAAACTCTCCTCTATATTCTGTAAATACAAGCCTTGATTCTTTTATTATGTTTAACGATGAAACACTTAGTGAACAAGGCACTTTAAATGAACTGATGGCCGATAGAGAGGAAGAAGAACACAACACGGAGGAGTTAAAACAGTTTGCTGCATTTGAAAACATTAGAAAACCAAACAAAGGTCTTGAGCTACAAGTCATCCGTCCATTGCTCTTAAACCTTGACAGTCAAGAAAACAACCCTCAACACAGAGAAAAGGCTGAGGTGTTGAAACAAATTCAAGTAAGTGATGATATTAAAGAAACATCTGAAATCACTTTAGTTGAAGAGGATAGTAACCAGGATGAAACTAAAAATAGTCCTCTGTGGAGTATGTATTTTGATGGGTCATGCACTAGAACTAACGCTGGTGCAGGTGTCTGGATCTGCAACACTGAAAAAAACCACACAAAAAGTATTTCCTGCAAATTAAACTTTCAGTGTTCAAATAACATAGCGGAATATGAATCCCTTCTCTTAGGCTTACGTTTGTTGAAAAATTTAGGAGACGAGAATTAGAGCGTATGGGGATTCAGAGTTAGTCATTAGGCAAGTCAACGGGGAGTATAACGCAAATCATCCCAGACTTAGGGCCTACCAAAACGATGTCATGGACCTTTTAAAAACGTTTGAGAAGTCCAAACTGATTTTTTTCCAAAGAAAAAGAAATATTGTCGCCCACAATTTATCTTTTGCAGCTAGAACATGCTTAACGCCATACGAAACCAAAGACTGCACAACTCAGATAAAATTTATACCAACCATTCCTGATAACAAAAAATATTGGCAGGTGTTCAATGGAGACAAACAAATAGAAGACTTCATGCAATTCAGAAATGAATTCGAACTACACAGTTTGGACTCAGATTATGAAACAGACTACAGTGAAGAAAATTTTCTTGGTGAAGAAGAGCCATCTCCTGAGCTTGTCAATATTAATCTTCTGAATAGAAAACTTAAAAACAAAACAGAATTGAATGCAGAGTTAGAAACAAAGGAGTTACAAACTCTGCACTCTAAAGATCATAGTTTGCCTAAGGGTCTGGCCCCTTTAGAAGAGTTGTTTGATTTTAACGATGTGGCCAAGAAACCAAAATTGGAACCTGTAGAGACTGAAGTGGAAGAGTGCAATATATGAAGTGAGAAAAAACCGAAAATGATCAAACTCTCTAAAACTTTACCAGCTCACATTAAACTCAAATACATAGAGTTGTTTAAAGAATTTTCTGATGTTTTTTCATGGAGTTACGAAGATCTGAAATCCTATGACACTGAAATAATACAGCACAAAATCCCTCTCAAAGAAAACCAAAAACCATTCAAACAGAAACTGCGCAGAATAAACCCTGTTCAGCTGCCTCTAGTTGAGAAGGAAATCAGGAAAATGTATGAAGCTGGTATTACTGTCCCTATTAGATATTCTGAGTGGGTGTCTAATTTGGTGTCATTTAGGAAGAAAACGGGAGAGATCAGGCTTTGTATAGACTTTAGAGACTTAAACAAAGCCTCATTAAAATACAACTACCCTTTACCTAAGATGGATCATATTTTACAAAGGGTGGTAAAGTCTAGAAGAATTTCTTTGCTTGATGGCTATTCAGGGTATAATCAGATCTTAGTTCACCCTGCTGATCAATTAAAGATAGTCTTTACTACACCATGGGGCACTTTCATGTATGTGAAAATGCCCTTTGGTCTAATGAATGTTGGAGCAACTTTTCAGAGAGCCATGGACATAGCATTCTCCGAAGAGCTAAGCTACTTCATCATTATATACCTTGATAATGTTATTGTGTTTTCAAAGAAAGATGACGAGCACTTAGCACATTTAAGAACAGTCTTCAGGAGATGCAGGAAGTTTGCAATATCTTTAAACCCTAAGAAAACACTAGTTGGGCTCCAAGAAGGTAAACTTCTTGGGCACATCATTTCAGAAGAGGGTATTAAGATAGATCCCAAAATAATTGAGGCCATATTGCAAATCTCTCATCCTCGAAACATCAAGGAGTTGCAATCTTTCATTGGAAAGATTAACTTTTTGAGAAGGTTCATCCCCAACTTGGCTGAGCTCCTTAGAAATATCACAAACAGGTTGAAGAAGAAGCAAGGGGTAAAATGAACCTTGGAAGCAAAGGAGTCCTTTGAACTGGTGAAACAAGCGTTAACCAAGACACCGGTTCTAATAAGTCCTGATTTTTAAAAATATTTTTATATTTTTTCATTTGCATCAAAACATACAATAGTTGTTGTCCTTTTACAGAAAAATCCACAAGGACAAGAGCAGCCTATTGAGGGATTCCCCTCTGAAATATAACATTATGGAGAAGCAATATTTTGCTTTGGTTAAAGTTGTGAAAGACTTCAGAGTATACATCCTTCACTCACACATCATTGCCTTTGTCCCAAATTCAGTTGTGAAAGACATTCTAACACAGGACCCAGATGGAAAGAGAGGTAAATGGATTGTTGTTATTCTTGAATATGATTTAGAGATAAAGCCCACTAAACTCATCAAAGGCCAAGGTCTAGCTAGATTAATGGTTGAGTCCAATTTTGAGGTCCTCGATATTAATATGATTAATGCTTTGGATGAACAAGAGGAAATCTCAACTCCCATTGTTGAAGACCATTTCATGAATTCCTCTTGGTATGCTGATATTATTTATGTTTTGCTTAATTTAAATACACCTCCTAGTTTGACAAAAAAAAAGGCAAGGTTCCTAAAGTTAAAAGCTGTAAAATATTGCATTATAGATAGATGTCTTTATTGGAAAAATGCAAGTGGTGTATTGCTTAAATTTTTTCCTGAGTATGACGCAGAGAAGGTTAAGCATGAGTTCCATGAAGGAGAGTGTGGAGGTCATTTGTACTAGAAGACAACAGCCAACAAAATTTTGAGGGCTGGTTTCTATTGGCCTACTCTTTTTTCTGATATACACAAGATGATCATTGCCTGTCATAAATGTCAACTTTTTGAAGGCAAAAGAAAACTGCTACCCCTACCTCTGCATCCAATCACTATTGAAGCTTCTTTTCAACAGTGGGGACTTGACTTCATAGGAGAAATCCATCCACCATCTTCTGCCCAGCATAGATGGATTCTCACTGCCACAGACTATTTCACTAAGTGGATAGAATCCATACCTTGTAGGCAGGCCAATGATTTTGTTGTTATAAAATTCATGGAGACTAACATTCTCTCCAGATTTGGTTGTCCAACCAAGATCATCACTGATAATGCAGCAGCATTTGGATCAAAGAAGATGGTTGAATTCTGTCACAGATATCAGATAACATTGGGGCATTCCACGGCCTATTACCCTCAAGGTAATGGACTTGCAGAATCCTCAAACAAGTGTCTAGTGAACATAATCAAGAAACTGTTGGAGGACAATAAGAATTCTTAGCACAGAAAGCTAGTTCATGCACTTTGGGCTGACAGATTGACATTGAAGAAATCTATTGGTATGTCACCTTTCCAGCTTGTGTATGGTACTGATGCAATTTTTCCAACCAGCCTTGGTGTACCAGTGATGAAGTTGATTCAAGAGTTACAAATTGAAGATAATGACATGATCAGAAGAATAAATCAGACCATTCATCTTCAGAAAACTAGAGAGGAGGTTTATAACAAAGCATTACAGAAGCAGAACAACATTAAAAATCTTTTTGACAGAAGAACAAAGGCCAGCAATTTCAATATTTGGGAAAAGGTTTTGAAGTGGGACTCAAGGAGGGAAGACAAGGGCAAGTATGGAAAATTTGACAACTTATGGCTTGGCCCTTACTCCATCCACTCAGCTGCTGGTAATAATGCCTACTTCTTGCAAGAATTGAATGGAGCAGAATTGTTTGGGGGTCCTGTCAATGGCAGGATGCTTAAGCATTACTTATTTTGATCCATACTATGTTCTGAAAGCCTTTTTATCTTTTTTCTCATTGTAAATACTTCACCCTTCATTGAATCCAAAGTTATAAAAATCAAAAATACAAAATTAAAGAAAGAAAGAAAAGAGAGAAGATTGTAAAAACAAGAAAGATACAGCCCCATACCAAAAAGAGAAACAAATCTGAAAGTGTGCAATCTCAAATGCCACTCCTATAGAACACACTTCTAGTTAGTCAAATAGCCTAATCTTTACTAATTAGTTTTAAATTTTCTGCTGATAGGATTAATAAAATTCGATTTTCCAAACTGTTTAATCTTGGCTTATCAGTAGGTAGATTAGGATAGAAATTAAAGGTTCAAACATGCTCAAAATCTGAACCTAAGTTTCCAAAGAGAATGACTCAAATCTGTTTCAAATTCTGGGTCAAAAAAGATGTAAATCTGGTTCCAATTAGCTCAAAATATGAACCAGTTGAAAAAGGAAAGACAGCTCAAACAATGGTCGAAACAGAGCTGTAAAAAAGATGAAAGAAATGCTTTGAAAGTTCAGATTCTAAGCCCTCCATTTTTGTTTTTAATTTTCTGTAAAATAATATCTATGTGTAGCTTATTTTTATGCCATATATCAGCAACAAGTTATACTGTTCAATCCTGACTTGTATGCTTTTAAATTTCTATTTTAGAATGTAGAGAATACAAATCTGTTGGAAAGTTTAATCCCGAAAAATAGTAGATTAGGTAGAGAATCATATGGACTCAACTGTTTAATCTGAGTCCGGGGAGAAATAAGGATTAGAAATAGATTAGATTTCCTGCTTTTAAAAGAATAAAATGTTGTAAAAGAGTTTTCCAATCCAAGTGCACTCTAATGAAGAAAAAATGTTAGATCTGTAGGATTGGGTAGGTAGAAAGCTTGTTGATGAAAGATCCATTGTTTTTATGGCCGCTAATATGTTTTCAGAGAAAAAGAAGATCATTCAAGGAAAGAAAGGTAGCCCAATGGATGAGGCACTGATCAGCCTCCTAGAGAATGCAAGTTTGAAGTTCTTGATGCCTTCAAGAAGGCACCATCCCCAAGTGGAGCCACTGTTAGCCACCTATAAAAAATTTTATACCAAAAGGTGTCTAAATCATTTTTTGGAGCCTTCAAGAAACAAATTTTATTGCAAAAAAGTGTTATCTCTTGAAGACTCTTGAAGGCCTCATGCCTTTGTCCAAAATCTTCCCTAGGGTGCCCCTTTTACACTCTGGAATTCTGCTGATTTCATGAGAAGAAAATGTTGCAAAATCACCTTTTTCCCTTTCCTCACTTGAAAAACCAACCTCCATTTTGCTCCCCTTTTCCTCCATAAAACTCCTCTATTTTCATGATTCCCCTTCTCCATTCATGAAAATCATTTTTTTTACCTAGTTTAAAACTCATTTTGAAATATATCGAAACCCCCAAAATCCATCTAAAACATCTTGGAAATGTCCTAAAAAACAAGTATTTTGACTGTGGGTTTAAGCCCCTTTGGGCTAAATCCAAACCTTTTCCCCTCCATGTGCCCCAGCGCTAGAACCAAGTGCTAGGGTCCTAAGCGCTTATCGCGTTGGAGCAACTCACGGAGCGCATTTGTTTGTGCATTAAACAAAAACTCTGATGCCGATTAGCCCTATATATTATAGCCCCCGATCATATTTCTTTTCATATAGACCAAGGCCCGCAGTCGGGCGCCTATCCACTTCGTATATATAAAACCATCCTGACACATGAAACCTTTGTTTATATTAATTTTTTGTGTTTTTACAGGGTTTGAAAAGGTTTTCGCCGGTGCAAAGCTTAATTCGCTCCCCACCGTCGATCTGAGCTCCAAATCGACGACCCTCAAATCAATCGCCCCGGTGGTCCCCACGGTCATTTACTGTACAAAACCGGAGCAGTTTTGATCGCACTGCCTTTGAAAGGAAAGTTGTATTCCCCATTTGGTCGCGATCAATGCCACAGGCTGACACGTGGCCTTAAGCGGTTTGAAGATACCTCCCTCCCCGCGCGTTAAAAGTCGACTGTGGACTCAGTGCGATATTGACGTACGCCGTCCGATCTGAGGCCGGCTCATCGAACGGTGATCGCGCTCAAAAGAATCTCGGGGGATAAACTAAGGTATGGCGCATTTCTCAAAACATCTCCGCCGTCGATTTGATCTGCAGATCGACGGTCCACAATCAATCACCCTGGTCCCCACGGCCATGACAACAGTCAGCAGTCCCATAGAACTGGTAGTCCCAATGCCTAGTCAGCATCCATGCGGCAGCAACGGATTGGAGCAGGTCTCGTTTGATTGCTCGCATGGTCGTGAAATCCAGACCCGGGGAGCTTTATAAAGCGGATTTGAAAGAAATTTCGGGTCACACTCACCCTGACGTCAGCAGGCCGCAAAACGGACCCGGGGAACTTTATATGGTAGATTTCATAAGGATTTCAGGTCACAAACACCCTGACGTCAGCAAACACCCTTTGTGACCCGAAATGGTTATACAGTGTGGTTTTATCAAAAGTTTTGAAGTCCAGGTATGTTATTTGGTAAACGGTGATTATATGGTTTTTCCATTGTGCCGAAGAAAAAGTTGAAGGCTGGGGTTTCAATTCTCGCGCCTTCGATTTATTAAAGAGAAGCCATCTATGATTCAAATTTCCATGTCTCGTCAATACTCCAAAGGCACTAATGCCTCACAACCCCTGCACAGCACTGCACACCAATGGAACACAGTAAATAAATCAAAATCAAAGAGTATCAGTGTCGAAGACAAAACGCACCAGAATGAAAGATCGAAGACAGATCTTTGGGGAATTTCGGCTAATATTGATTATCAAAAGCCTAATCCTCCCAATTAAGACACAGTTAAAAGAAAAACATGAGTGTTTTATCAAACAGGAAAGCCTCCACCGCCACATCTGAGGAAAATTGATCCCTCCCAGCTACCACAGTGCCACCTATGCCTCAAAGCATTCAAACAGAGGCCGAAGCTATTGATCAAGATCAGATATTTGCCTCAGCGCAGCTAGAGAGTTAATTCTGCAAATAAACTTAATGACAAAATATCAGCAGAATTACTTTAATATAACACAGAGCCTCAAAAGTCAATAAGATCTCCCACCGAGCTTAATCTTAAATGAAAAACATTAATACAATCAGAAACATATGTAAAGACTTCTTCATTGAGCCCCTCAAAGGCCGAGAATCCAATAAGACTGTATTAAATTATCTTTGGAGATCTTTTATCAGATCTCACCTCCTCATTCTTCTATAAATACTTCTGGAGAAGATGAGGAAGGGGTTGGTTGAGTTGGTTGCTAAACTTTGAAATGTAATTGAGCTTGAGACTTCTACCTGTAAATAGTGTTCATTGGCTCTTGAAGCTCTGCTTTTGATAGACTAGTTAGTCTAGGGAGTGTAGATGATTGCTAAACTAAAGCACTAGACTTAAAGTTGTAACTAGTTTGGAGCATCAATACAAGCTGATTTATGGGATCCTGGTCTATGTCGATGGCGATGTTATTTCTTATTATGAATTGTTATTTTATTTCTGTTTTCACTGTGTTCATCTTCTCTTATAAATAACAGCATGCATAGAGTTAGGAACTACTGTATATCAGTACCCTTCTCTGACTAAAAATCTTTAGCTATATGTTTTCTTCCAATTCGTGTATTTAGGAATGATTTAATTCAGTCTAAGCATAGGAATGCTGGCGTTCCCTCATCCTACTGTCTTATCTAAACATTGTTCTTGAATGTTATTTTCATTTCATGTTCAGTAGAGATGAACTAAGGAAGATATGGCGTGCCCTGGTCCTAGTTTTATCCCAAAAGACTGTCTGAAAGTTTCCCTTGGAATGTGCCAAAAGCTGGCTAGTTTCAAAGTACTTACCAGATCTTAGGCCATTCTTTGTTATCTTTGTGTTTTTCTTGAAAGTAACCAAGTAAAGCAGAGCTAGGAGAGGATTTGTGGTGAGCCCGGCCTGCTAGTTTCTACTCCAACAGTTGCCTTCAAGTTTCCCTCTATTTTTATATGTTCTCTATCGAAAGTGTATCAAAGGCTGGCTAGTTTCGAAGTACTTACCAGATCCTAGATTTCTTTTATGTCTTTCTTAAGTGTTTTTAAAAGGCTGGCTAGTTTCAAAGTACTTACCAGATCTTGGGCTGCTCTTTGTTCTTCATCTATTTAATTTCGCTTCCTATTGTTTCATTTCATTCCGAAAATCAAATTTTGAAGAGATCCTTAGACATAGATGACTTGCCCCATGGACCACTCTTGAACCTGATTGTTTCAATTAAATCCTATTATGACTCCATATCCTAATGGACTAAAACTTGCAATTATCTATCTTCTTGGCCAAAGCTTGTTCTATTTGCTTGCAACTTCACACCTTTAAAACCCTTTGCATTTAGGACTTTCCACCTCAAATAATAATCATGCTCAACCATCCAAAAACAAAACAAAACCCTCAACCTTCATAACTAGCCTAAAATTGTTACCCAAAACTTCAAAGAAAAATCCATCTTTGCACTTATTGGAGAGATCCCTCTCCGGATTTAGGAGGGCTAGATCCTAGAATCCCAAAGTGGTTGAAATAATTTTGTTTCTGTGATTGGACTTTGCCAATATTTCTAATTACAGATTCCTAACAGATCCCATAAATCAGCTTGTATATTTTATGTTCAAACCAGTTACAATATTCAAGTCCAATAGGTCTTTACAGCATTCTAACTTCTCTTCTCAGCCTATCTTTCTTTAATTACTAATAGAGCTTCAGCAGCTTCAACAACTATTTACATTCAATAAGTATTCAAACCAACATTTACAATGGATTCCTCTTATGATATTTATCGATAAATTGAGGAGGTGGAGTGAAAGGAAGATCCATTTGATCAATTAATATAGAGTAAATGCTTCTTGGCCTTTGGGAGGCTCAATGGAGAAGTTGTCTAGTGTCTTAACTCTATAAATTGATTTTACATTAAATTTTATCTACTTTCAGTTACTTTTGTTGACCTTTGAGGCTTTTAGTAGCTGGCATTTACTTCTCAGCTATCTTTAGCAAAATATCTCTGATTGTGCATTGAATTTGTATTCTTTCTAGGTAAATATGCTGGCAGGTGGCATTTTTGACTTTTGGAGGAGTAACTGCTTTAGTGATGTGTCATTCAAAGCAGTCCCTTAGTTGATCTGTCACAGTTTGTCACTTTAAACTTTTGAATTAGGCCTCTGATATGCGTTAGGCCTCCTTTAATCATATTTTGGGCTTTTTGTACTTTACTGACTGTTTTAAAATTTGTTCACATTCTCTGTCTTTATCCTTAATCACCTTTTAAACCTTTATCCTTTTATTTAGATTTTAATCCTTTGTCTCTAATATTCCTTTGATTGTCTGTATGCAAGGTTCCTTTACGTGCTGGAGGGTTTGCTGTGCAACCAACGTCCATGAAGCACTGATTAAATATTTGAATTTCAACCCTTTTGGTCCCTTTTCTTCATTTTTGGGCCTCTTTGGATCGTCATCCAAGGCCATATCACTGTGACTTGACTGTGAGACAGCTTTTATAGCTTATGCGTCATTTAAAACCTGCAACATAAACAAATTATTAAATAAAACCCTGCGTTTGGTGGTTGACTACAATCAGAGGCTTCGGGATGGGCGTTGGAGGACCATTGAGAGAGGTGATTTGTAGCAAAGGTGATTTCCATGGCGTAATCCTGAAAAAAAAGAGTTAAATTCAAATATTGGAGCGAAAATAAGGAAAGCGGTTTTGAAAAACCACGAATGGTTTTCGCGCAAGCAAAGGGTGGTTTATGGCTTTGCCCCATATGGACATGATATGGTCCATTGAATGACATGTGCCCTCCATGAAACCACCCATTTCCCGTGCAAGATGCATGGTGGGAAGGTTTGGAGATATCAGGAACGAAAAGGATTTGGGGCCGCTAGATCTTCGGGCCGAAGATTTGCAGTTGTGGATGAGCGCGAAGGGAGACAAGATGGGCAGAGGAAACATACGGTGGGGCCGGGGTGACATAGGGTAGTTTTTCGTGTAGCGGGGGGGCTTGGGGTTGGGTAAACAATGGTTTATAGTTATAAAGGGTTAAAATCCATGTATGAGAAAATATATAAGAAAAATATGGAAGTGGGAGGGAGCGAAGGCGCTTGGCGGTGGGACCGGGAGGTGTGCCCCCACAATGAACCTCAACCGTAGATCTGAGATCGGCCATGGTCAAAAGGGTCAACTGCGAGGAGTAGGGTCACCTTAGTCAGGTGCCCCCTTAGTGAATTTGAGCGGTTGGATCGGGATCGAGATGGACGGTCAGGATTGACTTCGGCGGATCAACTACCTGAGGAGAAGAGGGTCTGGGAGCAAAGGAATTTGGAACTTGCGATGGCCGATGGTCGATGGCAAGATGAAGGGTGATGGATGGAGGGCCATCTGATCAAGATCGAGATCGACGGTGGAGATGTGTTGTGTAACCAGCTCCAAAATAGAAGAAAAGAGATGTAAACGCCTTAGAAATGAGCCACTTCGAGGGGGCAACCTCCAATACATTACATAAATGAACAATTCTTGGATGATACAATTCACAAAACCTCCTTTCTATATATAGGAGTCCATGGGGCCATAATGTAATCCTAGTGGGCCACGATGTAATCCTAGCCGACCTAACAATAATAATTTAAGGGCACAATAATAACAAAATGGGGGTTACAAGGGTACAATAATAACAATAAGGGGTTTACACTAACAATAATAAGGAGCTATACTAGTGATATAGGGACCTAACATGCCCCTCTCCTTCAAAAAAAGTGTTGTCCTCAACACTTGAGTAGCTCTGGGTGCTTCTGTATAAAATTCTCATCCTCCCATGTAGAATCTTCAGTGGGTAAGTTCTTCCACTTGATGAGATACTCTGAAATTGATCGATTCCGTAGTTGTCGAGTTCTTTTTTCCATGACTTCTTCAGGTTCCAATATGATTTTCCCTTCCCCATCAAGTTCTGGCAATACTGTTTGAACTGGAAGATCTTCACCTATAACCTTCTTTAAGCATGAAACATGGAAAACTGGATGTACTCGCGAAGAAGCAGGAAGCTCCAATTTGTATGCCATAGTACCAATCTTTTGCAGCACCTTGTAAGGACCATAGTACTTTGGCGATAATTTATTATCCTTCTTTGCTTGCTTGAGGGACATTTGTTTGTATGGTTGTAGCCGTAAAAATACCCAATCTCCTACATCAAAGCTTCTCTCGCTACGATGTTGATCTGCCTGTTGTTTCATTCGATTTTGTGCCAAATTCAGGTTATCCTTTAAGAGTTGGAGAACTTCTTGCTGATGCTCGATGTGATCTTCCACTACTTGAACCTTCGAATTTTCCCTTAAAGATGATGTGATGGATGCTGGATGATATCCATAAAGTGCCATAAATGGGGTCATTTTTGCTGCAGTATGGAAGGAAGTGTTATACCACCATTCGGCAAGAGGTAACCACTTGACCCATTGTGTTTGTTTATCAGATACAAAACAACGAAGATATCCTTCCAAACATTTATTTACTATCTCGGTTTGACCATCAGATTGAGGATGATAAGATGAGCTATGAGCTAATTGAGTACCCAAACAAGAAAATAACTCCGTCCAAAAATTTCCGGTAAAAATGGGATCTCTGTCGCTCACAATAACCCTTGGGCTTCCATGTAGCTTTTGAATTCTGTCCATAAATGTAGTAGCAACTGTACTTGCTTTAAATGGATGAGATAATGCACAAAAGTGTGCATACTTGGTAAGCCTATCAGCTACCACCATGATGACACTCTTTCCTTCGGACTTAGGTAAACCTGTGATAAAATCCATTGAAATCTCCTCCCAACGTTGACTTGGAATGGATAAAGGTTGTAGAAGTCCCGGGGTCTTAATTGTTTCCACTTTGTTCTGCTGGCAAACCAAACATTCCGCCACAAAATTTTGAATATCAGATTTAAGGCCATCCCAAAAAAATTCTTTCTTCACCCTGTGGTAAGTTTTTAAAAATCCTGAGTGTCCTCCTAAAGGAGAAGTGTGCAATTCCGGAAGAATATTTTGTTTTAGTTGGGAATTCTTACAAAGATATAAGCGATCTTTGTACCATAAGGAATCATTTTTCCAACTAAATGTATCGGATGTACTAGGATCTTGCTGCAACTTTTGAATGAGTGTCCATACATCTTTGTCCTTCTTCCATTCATCTCTTGCTTCGGTTATCCAATCTGGTTGGATAATAGAAATGGCACAAAGCAATGCTTCCACCTCTTCATTCTTTCTTGAGAGTGCATCTGCAACAATATTAAGCTTCCCCTTTTTGTAGATTATTTCAAAGTCATAACCCAACATCTTTGTGACCCATTTTTGCTGCTCTTCTGAAGATAGTCTTTGTTCCAAAAAATGTTTAAGACTATCATGATCAATTTTTACCTTGAAGTGTCTTCCCATTAGGTAAGTTCACCATTTCTTTAGTGCATGCAGTATTGCTAACATTTCCTTCTCATACATAGGTTTTTGTAAATACTTTCCTTTGATTGGACGACTTTCAAAAGCAATGGGTCTTCCTTCCTGCATTAAAACTGCACCAATTCCATTTCCTGAGGCATCACATTCCACAAAAAAGGTTTTTGTGAAGTCTGGTGTAGCTAAGACCGGTGCTAGGCACATTGCCTCTTTAAGACGTTCAAAGGCCTTAGTTGCTTCAGGAGTCCATGAAAATGCATCTTTCTTCAATAATGTTGTTAGAGGTGCTGCTATTCTCCCATAATTCTTAACAAACTTGCGATAATACCCTGTTAACCCGAGAAATCCTCGCAACTGCTTTATGGTTGTGGGATCTTTCCATTCCTTAATGGCTTTAATTTTTTTAGGGTCCACTTTAACACCCTCGTGAGATACAATATGACCCAGATATTCCACCTCTTGTACTCCAAAGAAACATTTGGACTTTTTTGCATATAATTGTTTCTCCTGCAATAGTTTAAGCACCCTGTCAACATGTTCAACATGATCCTTCCAAGACCTGTTGTAGATTAGTATATCATCAAAAAATACTAGCACAAATTTTCTAAGGAAGGGTTTGAAAATGGAATTCATCAACCCTTGAAATGTAGAAGGTGCATTGGTAAGGCCAAAAGGCATGACCAAAAATTCATAATGACCCTCATGAGTTCGAAATCTTGTTTTTGGAATATCTTCAGTCTTCATTCTAATTTGATGATATCCTGAACGAAGATCCAACTTGGTAAAATAAATTGCTCCATGTAATTCATCCAATAATTCATCAATCACAGGAATGGGAAATTTATCTTTAATGGTGAGCTTAATGAGCTCCCTATAATCCGGACACATTCGCCATGATCCATCCTTCTTGTGTACCAATACTACAGGAGCAGAGAAAGAACTTTGACTAGGTTGAATTATACCCACCTCTAACATTTCTGCAATCATACGTTCAATTTCGCTCTTTTGGAAGTAAGGATATCTATAAGACCTGATGTTTGGAGGAACACTTCCTGGAATCAAATGAATAGCATGATCATGATCACGAATAGGTGGGAGTCCTTTGGGAGTTTCAAACACCTTGGAATGACTGTCCAAGACTTGTTGGAGATCTGCAGAAATAGATGATTTTGATGTTGGAACTTCTAGTGAGCATAATTGTGCAATTACGCCTCGCTGTTCTTTCTTTATAAGCTTTGTCATGACATTAGAGCTTATTATCCTTCCTGGTTTCCCCGCAATACCCGTAATTCGACTTCCTTTCCTTCTGAAAAAAATTTCAAGAAAAGTTCTTGAAAATTAAAAGCTACCGTCCCCAAAGATTGTAACCATTGTACTCCTAGTACAACATCAGCACCTCCCATAGGAATGGCAAGCATTGGACTAGTCAATACATATTCCCCCATGGTTAGCTTGATATTATGGCTTTTTCCAGAGCAATTTATAGTTCCTCCATTTGCAACCATCACTTGACATTCTGGTGCTGGGTATAGGAAACAATTTAATTCCTTGGCTACCTTACAATGAATAAAATTATGGGTGCTACATGAATCAATCAACACTATTACCTTTTTCTTCTTGATCTGTCCTGCTATCTTGAGAGTTTGAGGAGTGGTAATTCCTGCCAGTGCATTACATGATATGGTCGGATTCATTTCTTCCTCTTCTAGGGCCGGTTCCTGGTGTATATCCTCTTCTTGTTCATTTTCTTCTTCTTCTTCACAATCCATGTAAAATAATTTCTTTTCAGCACACTTATGACCTTTAGTGTATTTTCTATCACAACTGTAGCAAAGCCCTTTTGCTCTTTTTTCTTCCAATTGTTGTGGTGTCAACCTTGTAGGTTGTGGAAATCTAGGTGTAGCAACACTTCCTTCTTTATAGAATTGAGTGGTAGGTTTCCTTATCGCCATAATTTTACATTCAACTTTTCTTGCCAACCTGAATGCCTTCTCCAATGAATCAGGTTCCAAAACGCGAACTTCATGTTGGATGTTATCCTTTAAAGTGCCTAGGAAGAGATCAATCCTGTGTTCCTCTGTAAGATCAGTTACCCGTATATTCAATTTTTGGAAGTCCTCAATGTGCTGCCCCACTAAACCCTTTTGTTTGAGATTTATCAATTGGGTAAAGAAGGTGTTGCTCTTTGTATCCTCATAATGTGCTATCATTTCCTCAGTAAAAATTGACCAAGTGACAATTTTTTTACGGGAGCAAAGCCATTGATACCATACAAATGTATTTTGTTCTAAATGTAAAGTTGCAATGCGTACCTTTTGTGTGTTTTGCACGTTATGGAGATCAAAATATTGCTCCATCTGTAGTATCCATGTTACAGGATCCTTTCCATCAAACTTACTCATATCCATTTTTGGAATATGGTGGTTCTTCCCGCCAACATTCGAGTTTATGAAATCACAATTAACATTTATTTTGTTCTCATCAGGAGGTTCTTCTCCTATATTTCCTCCATTAGGAATCATTTCTGGTTTTAAGCTTGTCATCAAGCCTTCCATGTATGCTTTTAGATCACTCTTCATGTTTTCCATGTTGTCTTTCATGTCATCCATCTTAGCTTCCACGCCTTTCTTCAAATTGTCCATCTTCACTTCCATGCCTTTCTTCAAAACTTCCATTTCATTTTTTGTTGCTCTTTGCGAGAGTGAAAACTGTTGCATTTGCTCTTGTAATTTTGATAGATCATGTTGCAATTCTTCATCTTCATGAGTCATAGTAGAGCCTTCTGAAGGCTTAATGGGTGTTTAATTCATTTTAGGGGCCATTTTAGAATCCAATATTGATATCTATTCTACAAGATTCCCTTGGAATCAATTCAACTTGATTCTTCAAACAAGACTTATGCAATTCGAAAAAAAAATACACACCTTTTACTAGCTTTTAGGAGATCGATATTGAAATTGAATTATCTCTGTAATTGAAAATCTTCGATATCTGAAATTCAGCTTTGTAGTAGCCCTATGAAGCTTCTTTCAAATGCCACAGGTCTGACCTGATTTTGATTCTCCAAGACAAAGTTGTGTTCAATCTCCCACAATGACCTAATTCTGGACTGGTTCAGAAGAGCGAACTTGTACGACTTGCCACGTGTCACCGTTTTGTCCTTTGTCTCTGAAATTGATAGCCACGAAACTACAGTTCGTTTAATTGCGACCAATTTTTACGGCACTCCAATCCGATCCCTAGAGAGAGAGTTATTGAACTTTTCCCACGATCACCTCTTTGAGATGAAATTCAGGAGCCTGAAAAAGCACTACCTTCCACAGATCATATTTCCAAAAATATTGTGAACCAAGATCTGAAATTTTTTGACGAATTTACTCAGGATTTTAGCTTCACACCATATGAATTTCAGATTCTGAACCTTCGTAGAAGAAAATTTATCGCGAAAATTCCACGATGACTAAGGGAGCCCGAAAAAATACCCGACTTCCACAGATCATATCTCCGAAATTATTGCGAACCAAACTCTGAAATATTTATACAAGCTTGTTTTCCGGATGTTTTCTTTTTTGCACCCTAAAAATTTCAGCTTCTGAAGCTTCGTAGAAAAAAAGTTATAGCGAAAATGCCACGATGACCTGTTTGGAGCAGCGAAACCCTAGAATCCCAAAGCTCTGATACCAAATGTTGTGTAACCAGATCCAAAGAGAGAAGAAAAGAGATATTCACGCCTTAGAAATGAGCCACTTCGAGGGGGCAACCTCCAATACATTACATGAATGAACAATTCTTGGATGATATAATTTACAAAACCTCCTTTCTATATATAGGAGTCCATGGGGCCATAATGTAATCCTATTGGGCCACAATGTAATCCTAGCCGACCTAGCAATAATAATTTAAGGGCACAATAATAAAAAAATGGGGGTTACAAGGGTACAATAATAACAATAAGGGGTTTACACTAACAATAATAAGGGGCTATACTAGTGATATAGGGACCTAACAAGATGTGATCGGAGCTTCGCATATCGGCGGTCCAAGCATGCGGGATTTTAGATTTGAAATGTGCTAATGCGATGGAGAGAAGCGCAGACCGTTGGATTGAGATAGAGATCAACGGTCAGGATCTTATCGGCGGGGAAATCCATCGGAGGGGGAGATCATTGGCAAGAAATTGTGATGCACAAATAGTTGTTAGATCTTTGTGGAATGGACAGCTCAGATCCAATCGGTGGATTGGCCATCAGCGGAGTAAAGGGTCTGGGGCAAAGGAAACAGGGACACCGTCAGATCAGAAGTGAGATCGATAGCTCAGAGTTAAAGCGAGAAAGTGTATCGGTCTTTCGCAAATCGGTGAAGAAAAAGGAAAGGTAAAGAAGAATTTGAAAACACCAAAGTGTGATGGCGATGGGGACTTAAGACCTTTAGCCGATGGTCTCGGGCCTCGGTCTTGTGGTGGAAAAAGGGCTCGGGCTTAAGCGAAGGGGGCTTAAGGCCTTATATTAAAAATGAAGGATTTTGGACAGAAAATGAAGGTTTTTGAGGATTTTTGGGGTTTTCGATAGGTAGAATAGGGATGTTTTAAACCATAAAAAGGGGTTTTATAGGTTTAAAGGGTTTTTATAAGAAAAATGAGAGTAAATGAGGGAGGAAAGGGGATTTTTTAGGAGAATAAGATGAATGAGTTAGGATAAGTGAAAATGGATGAAATAGTGGGTGGGAATGATGGATAAAACGTCTGAGAACAATCTTTTGTGTAACAACAGGATTTCTTTGAGGAACTTTGAATGAAGATTTATCAATGGAATGGATCTTTTGGACAAGGGAAAACAAGGCTTCAAGAACTCACAGATTTTTCATGAAATTTGTTTCTTGAAGACTAAAGACCTATTTTAGCCATCATCAGTTATGACAAAATTTTATTGATGGCTAACAGTGGCTCCACTCGGGGATGGCAGCTCCTTGGAGGTGTCAAGAACTTTAGAGACAAATCTCTGGAATGCAGACCAGTGCCTTGATGTTTTGCTGCACTTTAACAACCTTTTTCTTCTTTTGATGGTCATACTGCTTGAAAAGATGATCTGCAGATTTACAACAAAATTATTTTTCTCCCAAACATTCTACCTACACCGCCTACTTGTCCTAACATTTTTTCTTCATAAGGTGCACTTGGACTTGCAAACCTGTTCAACATCATTTTATTGTTTTATTGGAAAGCCGGAAACTAATCTAAATCTACCCTTATTTCTTCCATGAGTTCAGATTGAACAGTTGAACTCATAAACTCTCTACCTAAGCTACTATCTGTTAAGATTAAGTTGCTTGACAGATCTTATTCTCTATATTCTAAAACAAAAAATTAAAACACAACCAAACCAGGATTAAGTTGTTTGATTTGTTGTAGTGTCTATGGCATAAATATAGGTTGCACATAGACTGAAATTTACAGAAAATTAAAACAAAATTGTGAAGGCTTAAGATATGAAATTTTTAAACCTCCCTCTATCTTTTTCAGCTATGGTTTTGATCTGGTTAGAGCTATCTGTGTTTTTCCTTGGTTCAGATTTTGAGCATGTTTGAACCATTTTCCTCTATCTTTGGCTCAATTTTTGGTCTCATTAGAGCCATTTATTTCTATCCTAGTCTATTCTACTGATAATACAAGATTAAATAGTTTGGAAAATCTTCTTCACTAACCTATCAGTAGTAAATTGAAATCTATTTTAGTCCTGATTAAGTTGTATGACTAAAATAGCAATGTTATTTCAAGTAGTGGAATTTAAGCTTGCACACTTTCAAATTTTTGTTTTCTTTTTTGGTATGGGGCTGTACCTTTCTTCTTTTAATCTGCCATCTTTTTCTCATTTTCTATTGTTTTTGTATTTTTTTCTTTTTCCTAACTTAAAAGCAGTGTTATATACAATGAACAAAAAATATTTGAAACTGAAAATGTCAATTAACAGAAGTAATGTTTGAGCATCCTGCCATTGACAGGACCTCCAAAATATTCAGATCCATCCAATTCTTGCAGAAAGAATGCATTGTTTCCAATAGCAGATTGAATGAGATAAGGGCCTTGCCATAAATTATCAAATTTTCCATGTTTGCCCTTATCTTCTCTCCTTGAATCCCAATTCAATACTTTGTCACCAATTGTAAATTCACTTGCCTTGGTTTTTTTGTCAAACAGCTTCTATATATTTTCTTGTAGTTGTTGTGCTCTGATGTATACTTCCTCTCTGGTTTGTTGCAGATGTATAGTTTGGTGTATTGTTCTTGTTATATCATCATCTTCAAACTGTACTTCTTGGATCAGCTTCATAACTGGCACTCCTAGACTGGTTGGAAATATTGCATCTGTCCCATAAACTAGCTGGTAAGGAAACATTCCAATTGATTTTTTAATTGTTAGTTTGTCTGCCCATAATGCATGTACCAACTTGTTGTGCCATGATTTCTTGTTATCTTCCAAAAACTTCTTGACTATATTTACCAAACTTTTATTTGACGATTCTTCCAACCCATTACCTTAAGGGTAATAAGCTGTAGAATGACCCAATATAATCTGATATTTATGACAGAATTCCACCATATTTTTGGATCCAAATGCAGCAGCATTATCAGTAATGATCTTCCTAGGACAGCCAAATCTAGACAGTATATGGTTTTCCAGGAATGAAATGATAACTGAGTCTGTAGCATTCCTAGAAGGAATGGCTTCTATCCATTTGGTAAAATATTTTGTTGCTGTGAGGATCCATTTATGTTGGTTAGATGAGGTAGGATGGATTTCTCCAATGAAGTCTAGACCCCACTGCTGAAAAAGAGCTTCAACAATGATTGGTTGCAGAGGTAAGGGAAGAAACTTTCTTTTGCCTTCAAAGATTTGGCATTTATGATAGGCAATAATCATTTTATCGACATTTTGAAAGATGGTGGGCTAGTAGTAACTAGCTCTAAGGATTTTGTTAGCAGTTGACTTCCAATAGAGGTGGCCTCCACATTCTCCTTCATGAAACTCGTGCTTGATCTTCTTTGCATCATTCTCAGGAAAACATTTAAACAATAATCCACTAGCATTTTTCCAACATAAACATTTATCCAAAATGCAGTAATTTACAGCTTTCAATTTTAAGAATCTTGCTTTTTTTTTAGACAGACCAGGAGGGGCATTTAGGTTGAGCAATACATACAAAATATCAGCATACCAAGATGAATTCTAAAAATGATCTTCAATAATTTGAGTTGACAACTCTTCCTGTTCATCTAATGCATTAAACTTCTTTATATCAAGAGCTTGAAAGTTGGATTCGGCCATAATTTTTGCTATTACTTGACCTTTTATGAGATTAGTGGGCTTGATTTCTAATTCATATTCTAAAATTACAGCAATCCACTTTCCTCTTTTGCCATCTGGATCTTGGGTCAAAATTTCCTTTACAACTGAATAAGGCACAAACGCTATAATGTGGGAATGTAAAATGTAAACTCTGAAGTCCTTCAAGGCTTTGACCAGGGCAAAGGCTTGTTTTTCCATTATGTTGTACTTCAGAGGTGCATCTCTTAATTCCTTACTAAAAAATGCAATTGGATGCTCTTGTCCCTCCAAGTTTTTCTGTAATAGGACAGCAGCTACTATGTGTTCTGATGCAAATGAAAATATGAAGAAATCCTTTGTAAAATCAGGACTGATAAGAACTGGTGTTTTGGTAAGGGCTTGTTTTACCAGCTCAAATGATTTCTTTACTTCTAAGGTCCACTTAACTCCTTCTTCTATTTTAAACATATTTTTCATGATTCTAAGGAATTCTGCTAAGTTGGGTATGAACCTTCTCAAGAAATTATTCTTCCCAATGAAAGATTGAAGTTCCTTGATGTTTCTAGAATGGTTGATTTGCAATATACCATCAATCCTCTTTGGGTTTATCCTTATTCCTTCTTCTGATATGATGTGTCCAAGAAGCTTACATTCTTGGAGACCAAACAATGTTTTCTTTGGATTTAAGGACAACCCATACTTTTTACATTTCTCAAAAACTTTTCTCAAGTGTATGAGGTGTTCTTCATCTATTTTAGAATAGACAGTGATATCATCAAGGTATATCACAATGAAGTAACCTATTTCTTCTGAGAATGCTATATCCATGGCTCTCTGAAATGTGGCACCAGCATTCATTAAACCAAGGGGAATTTTCACATACAGGAAAGTACCCCAAGCAGTAGTAAAGGATGTTTTAAGTTGATCATCAGGATGTACCAATATTTGATTGTAACTTGAGAAGCCATCTAGCAAAGAAATTTTTTTAGAACCAACTACCGTTTGTAATATGTGATCCATTTTGGGCAAGGGATGGTTTTCCTTTAATGAGGCTTTGTTTAAGTTTATAAAATCAATACAAAGCCTTATTTCTCCTGTTTTCTTCCTAGTTGATACAAGGTTAGATACCCAGTCTAAATATCTTACTGGGACTATGATTATAGATTCATACATTTTCCTAATTTCTTTCTCTACCAGAGGTAATTGAATAGGGTTGATTCTGCACAATTTTTGTTTGAAAGGCTTCTGGTTTTTTTTAGTGGTATCTTGTGTTGGATTATCTTTGTATCATATGATTTTAGATCTTCATAGCTCCATACAAAAACATCAGAAAAATCTTTAAATAGATCAATGTATTTCCGTTTAATGTGAGCTAGCAATGTTTTAGACAGTTTGATCATTTTGGGTTTTTCTTCACTGCCTATGTTGCATTCTTCTACTTCAGCCTCAACAGGTTCCAGTTTTTTCTTTTTGACAACATCGTTGAAGTCAAACAATTCTTCTAAAAGGACTAGTCCTTTTGGAAATATTTGATTTTTAGATTGCGGCACTTCTAAATCTTCTTTTTCTAATTCTGTGCTATCTTCTGTTGTATTTTTTAGACTATCAGTTAACAAATTTATTGCAGCAATCTCAGGATACTTTTCTTCTTCAAGAAGTAGGTTTTATTCAGTAGGACAGTCTTGTTCATACTCTGAATCTGAGTTTGGTAGTTCAAATTCATTTTTGGACTGTAGGAAGTCTTCTATTTGTTTGTCTCCACCAAAAACTTGCCAGTATTTTTCATTATCTGGGACAGCTAATCTATATTCTACTTGGATGATGTATTGTTTTCTTTCATAAGGTGTTAGACAAGTACTAGCAGCAAAGGCTAATCCGTTGGCAAAAATGTTCTGGATTCTTGGGACAAAGGTAAGTTGGAATTCAGCAAATGTTTTTAACAAGTCCATGGCATCATCTCTATAGGCTCTAAGTCTGGGGTTTTTAGCAATGTATTCCCCATTTACTTGCCTAATTATCAACTCTGAATCTCCATGAACTTTTATCCTCTTGGCCCCTAATTTTTTCAATAAATTTAGGCCTAATAGGAGAGCTTCATACTCTGCTATGTTATTTGTACATTGGAAATTCAATCTATAGGAATGGCCCTCAACATGATTATTTTCAGTGTTATGTACCCATATGCCTGCTCCTGCACCAGTTTTAGAGCAAGACCCATCAAAAATCATACTCCAAAGAGGATTGTCTTTAGATTTGTCATTCATTTCATTGTTGTCCTCTCTATTCTGTTGGCCTAATATGTGACAGTGTTGTTCATGTAGGTCTGCACTATGTTTATCTTTATTTTGTTCCTCAAGATTTTCAATGTTTTGACGGTTTGTTCTTTGATTTTCTTGATTGGTACCATGTTCCTGATTGTTTTGATGCTCAAGACCTGTGATATGTTTACTATGATGTACCGAATTATCAAACTGTCTTTTGGTTTTCCCCTTGTTTTCCTCTTCATCTATGACTGCCACTATCTTGGTTGATGTTTCATTGATTAACTCTTGCTCATTAGAAATCTCATCATTATAAAGAATGAATGAATCAAGGTCAGTATGTATAGAATAAAGAGGGGAGTTTTCTGGTCTTTCTTGACTACTCACCATGTATTTCATGTGTGTTTCCCTATAGATTCTTCTAGGTTGACTGAAGACAGAGATAGTGGCAGAAGTCATATCCATCAGCATAGTACCTTGCAACTTAGCACCCCATGATCTTGAAAGGAGGATGCCATATTTGGGGGGTATATCAGCCACAAAAATTTCCATCACTAGGCTTTTGGCTGGGATTTGGGCTAAGTTAACACAAAGATCTTTTATTAGGCCTAGGCACTTCACCCTACTTGAATCAAAAGAATATAAATCTTTATAGGGTCTAGTAATCTCAAGGCCTAATCTTTCCATTATCACTTTAGGCATGAGATTATGTGATGCCCCCTGAATCAAGCATGGAATTGTGCAACATCTTATCATGGATATTCAAATTGATGTAGAATGGAGGGGTAGTTCCTTCTTGAAATTTTCCTTCAATTTTGGGACCGAACAGAAGCTCTGGTGTATCATCATTTAAGTTAATAGTATCATGAACATCTTCTATGTTCAAAGCTTTCAAAACTTGACCTCTATATACATTTTCAGTGACTAACTCAGTGAGTGGGACAAAGATTTTGATTTTGGCAATTTCTTCTCTAGGCTAAAGGGAATCTGATTTTCTAAAATGTTTGATTCAGCTTTGTTGGTCACTCCTTTATCAGCAAAATCAGCTTGTTGATTTCTACTATTTATAGTAGTCAAAATGGTTTTTTCAGGAGCACTAGTTGAAATGCTAGTGCAGCTAAGGTCACTACTCTGTTTTTCATTGATTTGGGTGTTTTTTCCCTTGTCTGGATCAGAACTTTTAGCCACTGTTTTATGATTTTATGTTGTCTTTTTAGAAGTGTTTACAGGGCTATTTTTGGAAGAATTATTAGAGGTTTTCTTTTTGGGAGTTTCTGGGTTCTTTTTTCTTCTTAGGTCATATTGTTTGGGCTCTCCTATGATGGAATTTTCAAGATCTTGTTCATAGTATTCAGTTTCTGGTCTTCTATCATCATAGGGTGTATATAGACCTTGTTTTCTTTCCTGGATGAAATCAGAATCCTCATTGGTTACTCCCAACATGTTTATGTTATCATCCTCTATTTTCTCATTTGTTTCTACGTCCTCATTAACATAATTTTCTTGAAAATGAGGTCTTTTTGATGTGGATGTGGAAGGTCCAGCTTCTTCCCTAAATGATACCTTCTTTTCAGTCCTCATCCTATCCCTTTTCTCAATCAGATTGGATTCCATACTAAGAACTCCCTTCTGCATGTCTTCTAAAGTTAAGGGATCCCTTTCTCTTAGCTAATAGGCCATTTCGGGATCAAATCCTTCAGGTAATTTGGCCAAATCTGAGCCTTGTGGAGGTTTCAAATCTAGGGGTAGTGCATTATAAACACTATTGAATCTAGTGCAATAATTTTGAACACTCTCCCTAGGGTTTCTCTTGAGGTTGTTGTAATCTGAAAGGATTTGGAGAGGGTTCTTCCTAATTTCCCATTTGTTTATGACTATATGATGTAAGGAAGGGAGATCATTTATGCTATTAGGAGTTAAACCCTTACACCATTTCTTGGCTTATCCTTCTAAACTTTGGGAAAATATTCTCATCTTAATGGTCTCCTCTTCTATCTCCATGTAATCAAAAGCATCATTCAACTTGTCTACGTGTTGTTGAGCAGTAGTGGGTTCACACCCGGTGAAATGGAGAATTTTGGACTGATAGTCTGGTGGCGGATTTACTAGAGGTAAAGGAAGGACTAGGGGAGCATACAATGTTGCCATGATAGGAGTTTGTGGAAAAAGTTGGGGGTTTACAGGTGGAGGATGTGGGATAGGAGGGAGAGGATGGAATGGAGTAGTTTGAACAGTGGGTGTATAGATTATAGAAGTACTGGGACCAGCAAGAGACTGTTGAGCAGATCTAGAATGAGAGATACCAAAGTTATGAATGAAGTGCAGATCAGGAGGGGTAGTTTCTCTGCTATCAGTATGTTTACCACTAAATTGGGGTGAGTTTGGGGGCTCAAAGTCTATCTGATCTATATCACCAAGTGACTTAGTTCTGGATGGGTTTCTTATGAAGGGTAAGTCAACTTGTGTATCTTGCAGAACTGAGATATTTTCAGGGACAGAATTAGCTCTATGAATTGGTCTGACAACGGTTGAAGACTTGGGTTTAGGAGATTTCCTAAGGATACTTTCTGGATTGTCAACTATCTCAGTAGGATTTGGGTCAGGATAGGCTCTAGTATGAATTCTTCTAGAACCCACTGTATTATGTTTTGAGACCTAATGATGAGAAAATTTCAGCCAAGTATTACAGTCTTTTAGAGGCTAACTAATCTTTCTCAAAGAAAACTCAATCCTCATAGTCTTCTTAACTGGGTCTGAATGATGTTTGAAGGATAAAAGAAATTCCCAATGGAGTCTTAGGAAAAACCAATGGGGTCAGTGTTGGGCCGTGAATACGACCACTTTTTAACTCTTCTTTCATCCATTTCTACTCTTCTTTATCATGTAATTTATCATAATTTATCATATAAATCCATTTTATAATTATTTATGCTCTTATGGATAAATATTATTTCTTCTCATTTATTTTTAATAAATTGATGATTATTATGCATAATTTTATCAATAATGGTTTATTAATATATTTTGTAACATCACTCACCATTTTAGCCTCCAAGATATTTGCCAGATTGTAGATTTGATCTCCAGATCATCATCAAATATTCCAACTCAGAAATTCGCTGGAATAAGAAGTGACAGTTTTGCGGTTGAGATTCTGGGAAAATGGAGAAGAATCTGGAAAATCCGGAACATGGGTTTTGTCCAGAACGGACCAAATTAACTTTAGTGAAGAACGGTTTGCCCAAATTCGGCATGTATTGAGAGAAATGAAAGGTTATTTGAGAACGATTTTCTCAGATTTACTGTTGCGGCCGTCCTCCAAATTATCTTAGCTGCAAATCCAAATTCGACTTGCTCTTGTTGAAAGATTGATGGAAATATATTTTCTTGTTGATCAATTGGTTAGGGACAATACAATTTTGTTATGAGAGATCATATTTACTATTTAATTTCTCCTCTTTCTAATTATAAAAGAAGAAAAATGTATTTCCATTAGGGAGACTTTCCTTGTTGTAATTTTCATAATTGTGCATGGACTCCTGTTAAGAGAGTACGCACTGTTTGTAAACATTATTCATGTCTAATTAATACAAAATTTCATTTCCGTTTAATTTCTTAACACTGGAGTAAAGCCCAGCAGCGTTTCACCGGTGGTTGAGGGCCTGGCCCTGGTGGATTGATCTGTTGGTTGTATCATTACCTTTCAATTATTGTCATGTGATATTTTGTGGTTGTTCTCATTATATTTGCAAGTTAATTAGTTTTTCGTTGAATTATTGATTGATTTTGTTATGTTAATGAATCGCATTGTTGTTCCGTTTCAGTAAGGACTTTAATTCCTGTATTAATCATCTTGTCAAACCTTACAAAGCATTGTTGTTCATCATTAGATGTCTTGTTCCAATTAATTTTTGTTCCGTTGGATTGTTGTTCATGTCGATTATTATTTAACAACTTTTGTTTTCAATAGGGTTTTGGTGTTTAATAGAATTGTTGTTTGATTTCATTAAGTTAAAGATCTGTTGTTCAGATTCATTAGTTAATATTTGTTGTTCGATTCTTCTAGTTTCAGTTGGTTATTCATTTACATTGCTATTCGATTTCAATGTGTTGTTCATTTCCAATTCATTAGTTAACAGATTGCAAAGAGTTTGCTTTCGAAGAGCTTTCTTAATTTACTTTCAATAGCAACTTTAGTTCAATTTTTATTTCTCCTTAATTGCTTTAACGTAGGACTATCAACTGTAGAGAATATTGGTTATTGCTTCCACATTCCCAAATTGATTGTTTTATTTCAGTTTGATTTCAACTGCACCAATTTCTAGAGGAATGAGTTATTTCTACTGTATCCTCTATTGATGGTTGTTGAGTGAATAGATAAATTTTAAGAGCATTTGAGTTCATGTTATTGTAATTAGATTTCTTTTTCAAGCATCTGTTTAATCTTGTATTTAGAACACTGTACTACATCTTTCATAACATTACTCTTAGCTCAATTGCAGTCTCAAACAGAGTACACTCTTGAAACAAAAAGTCATTCTTGGATTGATAATTAATGTGAGATAAATAGGTGTTACAAAGATACCTTTTATACCTCAACATTTTGGCGTCATTGCCGGGGAGAGTGTATGCCATTTAGAAAGAGTGATGCATATTTAATTTTTTCTGCTTAGGAAGAATTGGGTATTAAAGATGGAAGGTAAGAACCTATGCACCGAGCAAAGAACACACTTGTTCACTGGCCCGCTTCATAGCAGAATTGAGTGAAAGCTTAAGGTACAAATGAATGCTTGCATTTTTTTTTGAATTTTAGAGGCAGAATTTTTGAAAAAAAAATCTTGTAATTCCACTCAAGTGGTGATGTAAGCACCACCCATTTCACTAACCAATTGACAGGAACATTTTAAGGAGGATCCTCAAAGAAACACATGAGAAACATCTTCTATTATGGTAAGAAATAGCTCACATTGCAACTTTTGAATTCCCTATCAAAGATCTAGGAGGAGTGACACAAATGCACATAATTCCTCCATTGTCTCTACCAAATTTTAATGGTTTGACAAATGAAGATCCAGATACATTCTTATTTGAGTTTGAAATACTTTGTAGAGGATATGATTATTGTACTAATGATCAAAGGTTGAAATTGTTTCCTCTTACTCTAAAAGGAGCAGCTCTCCGATGGTTCATGAGCCTAGGAGGGAACTGCATCCAAACATGGGAGGACATGAAGAACATATTCTTGAAGAAGTACCAAGACTACTACAAATCCAATGAAGATATTTTTGGTATGATACAAGGGGAATATGAAAGCTTGGAGGACTATGTAGAGCGATTTCGATATAAACTTCAAAAATCAAAGCATAAACATTTGGAAAAAGAGATCTTGAAAACACTCCTTCTTAAAGGAATCAAAGATGAATTTTTAGAACTCTTAAATCTGATAGGAAAAGGTCATGTTTTTCAGTTATCATATGATGATGTTTGTGAGTTGTGCATAAGGTATTCAAGAGGAATTTCCAAGGCTGGTAAGAATTCTATAAAAGTTTCTTCTTTCTTTTCCAAATTTACTACAAGAACAAGAGACACAAGAGCTGAAATCAATGTTTTATTTGGAAATTTTAAATATGATTTTATTAGCGCTCTAAATTCACAATTGAATGTTTTGCAGGTACGAAAAAATCAAGAATTTGATGAAGTGTTTTTCCCTCATTACTGAAAGGAGCATCCCATAGATAGTTGTTCTTCCTTATCTAATTTGGAAATGGCATATCAAAGAGATGGGGAATCTGCAACAAGTTCAACAAGTATGGTTAAAAACACTTCCTCTCCATTCTCTTACTTGCATAATCCATTATGGAATACTCATATGTTAGGGCAGCTATGTCAATCTCAATATAACCACCACCAATCTTGTCTACAAGCTTGGCATAGTTCACCTTATGATTGCATGACTACTCTCCCTCATCTTGTAGCACAAACACATTCCAGCTCTTCCACAACATCTTCCTTGCCTATCAAAATCATCCACTCAACCCAATCAAATACTTCATCAAGAGGTTCCATTCCCTACATTTATTTCCTACTCAACTCATTCCACACCCTCACCATAATAAACCAGTACAACATGCTTACAGTGTTGAACTGCAAAATTTACCCACCCTTCCCAGCCATTCTATCTCATATGCACTATTCGAGAAAACTTACATTGAGACTCAGAATGTATCAAATCCAAAAATTGTAGAAGTTATGAAAGAAAATGAGGTTTCTTCTAGTTTGCACCAAAAAACCATTTTAAAAGCTCAAGAACTTCATGATATGATGGCTATGGGAAATCAAGAAATTAAGGGATACATTGAAGATTGGTTTCACTCCATCATTTTTTTGCAACATCACTCCATGCTTCAACAATTTTTGGCACCATCTTTTCAAGGAAAGTTGGCTTCTCATACCCTAATTTTTATCAACATGCATTTTTTAAATTTGGGTATGTACATACTAGAGGCCTTATTTCAAAAATGGTTCCACTGGAAATTCTATTATACATAAACATATTCGATTCTCAAAGAAGAGTAGGATAGTGGAGAAAATAAAATAAATAAGGAAATAAAACAAACACATTTTTTTATTTTTGTAAAAATAGTTGTTTTTTTGTTGCAACACGCTGTGGAAATCAACATTAATGATAAATATTCTAATTTATTTGTGTATATAGATGAATTATATTGAAAATAACATTTCTACAAACACTAATATTCATTTTTATCATCAATATGGAAAAATTGCTTGAATATCATTTTTTTGGCTTGTGGGCTTGATGAAATTTCTGAAAACAAAGTTGGGAAAGTTATGTTTTGAGGGACAAAAATTGAATATTTTTAAAACTTGATTTTATCCTAAGTATCCCTTGATTTCTACTTTCCAACCCAATTTTAATCACTCCATTTGGATTTGAAACGAAAAAGTTATAACCAAAACATTCACAGGGTGTCTAGTAGGCAACTCAAGAACAGAGTTGGGACAGTCCGTTTTTGGAGACCTAAATGACTATATTTTTAAAAAATGTTTCTATGTTAGATTCATCTATGAATATAGTTTACAACGCAATTTTAATCACTCAATTTCAATATCTTATGAGGAATTTATGACCAAAATACTGACTGCCTATCATAAATCAACACTCTTGAAACTTTGTTTTCTCGGTTGTTCACTAGCGTATTTGACCCATCAATTCTTATTGTCTTCAAAACATGTTTCTATTGGAGATAAATAAATGAATATAATTTAATCTCCAATTTTAATCGGTTCAATCTGCTATTAAACGGAAAATTTATGCTTGAAATATCAATTGTTGGTCTAAGCTGGAAAATCGAAAATGACTCTATTATGCAGGTTATTCTAAGAAAATTTTACATATCATAGCATTGAATTTTTAAAACATGTTTCTATTAGAGATAAAACTTTGAATTAGCTCTCATTTGGATTTTTAATCACTTAAATCCGACGAAAAACAAAGAAGTCATGACTGAAACACTGCAAATTAGCATGATTGGCCACTGCTCTCCCACAGATAATAAATTAATTTTACTCTGTCTATGGATTTGTTCTACAGAGTAACTACTTGTTAGTTTTTTGCATAATTTTTGAATTAGGGGAGCTCGATAACCTCTCTTTCTCTATGATTTAATGTTTTATTGCAGGTAGACACTCGTTTTTTGCAGGTCTTAGCAGAACAAAGAAGGTCAATTTATGGACGAGCGATTCTTGAAAGAAATTTTAGTAAAACAAGGTAATTTCATCCAGTTCATTACCTAACGGATTCATAACAGAAAAAATGAAGAATTTGTTTCCATTTGAAGATTCATGCCACTACTGCCAAAACAAATTTCAAAAAGATCATTTTTTTCCATTAACAGATTGATATTCCCCTAGGAAATAACATCATAGTTGTTGTAACTTAATAAAGTGTCGATTATTTTCTGACTTCTTTTATGTTTTTATGTTTCAGGTGTTGATCCCTCTAAATTGTAGTTTCTGCTCCATTTCCAATTGAAAAATAAGGACCCCACCATGCAAGTTTCAGTTACAGAAGGCAATTCTTCGGCAGCATCAATTTTGTAAATAAAAAAAAAAAAAATTACTTTTTCTTGAAACCTGTACATAAAGTATGTTTTATTTTACTTTTCTTGTGTTTTTCTTGAACCACTCTTACTTTGCTTATTGTGAATTTTTGTTGTTCCTTTCCAAAGGAACAACACTTTTGTTGTTCCTTTCGAAAGGAATATCAGTATTGTTGTGAGTGTTTTTGTTGTTCCTTTTCGAAAGAAACAACAGTATTGTTGCGAGCATTTTTTATGTTCCTTTCCAAAGGAACAATAGTTTTCACCATTTATTTTTGCTGTTCCTTTGGAAAGGAACAGCATTTCCGCTAATAATTTTTGCTATTCTTTTCGAAAGGAACAACAGTTTGGCCAATTTTTTTTTCTGTTTCTTTCGAAAGGAACAGCATTTTCGCAGATTGTTTTTGTTGTTCCTTTCGAAAAGAACAACACTTTTTGAATGCATTTTTCTTGTTTTTCAACAACATTTCTAGGACTTTTTGTGAATTTTTCATAACTCTTTGAAAGACAAACATACAATTCATGCAAGGATACACAAATTAGAGGTTATTGGAATCAGTTAATCAAGAGAAATTGTCATTTTTAAGAAATTGTCTTGTAGTGATAAGAAAAAGGAAAGGACACAACCATCTATATCCCTTTGTTGTCTTTATTTTCACTAAAACTAATATGATCGACTATCTTTATCATGTTGGTTCTTCCCTAAATTCTCATAACTCTCTTTGATTTTTATTTCATTGAATAAGAATAAGGGAATATTTTCTCTATTGAGATGTTCAGACTTCTTCCACCATCCCTACTCTTAAGGAGTGTTGAGCCACCCTTTATATATAAATAGGGAAGTGCTATATGTAAAAAAAAGAAGAAAAAAAATCCCTATATAATTGCTAACAATTCTATGATATGGCAGGTGGAGGATAGGGGGTCTCATCAAGACCCAGCCTACCATGATTATAAGGGAGCAGTGAAGTGGCATTCTCATTATGGCCGCCACACCAGGGATATGATCCAATGGACAGCTTAGAAACATAAAAATTCCTTGGAACAGGAGGTCTCATCACGAGCCAGCCTGCCCACCTTTCACTCCTTCCTGGTGAATGGCATTGTGATTCATCTGGTTCTCAAGCCAGCACAGTGGCCTACATCATGACATCACACAGCACTTCCCTGGGCATAAATAAAGGATAATGGTTCCAAGGGTGAGAAAAAAACTTTGTCAAGGTTATAGACACCTGTGGGCAACAGAGCTCTGTTGATGGTATTGAAGTCATATTTTTCACAAATCAATAGTAATGATAAACCCTTTTCTTATATCTTTATCTAATATCAAATGAGAGTATGCCCCTAAACCCTTTGTTCGGAACCGCTTATGCATGAAATTTATTTATAAATCGATCATAAGTATTTTTTTCATCGACTGTCATTTTTCCTTATTTTCGAATCATTACATAAACATTTCCATATCTACTCACGATTTCAAAATATGCATTGATTTCAATAATGCGATAATTTGTTGATTATATCATAAGTATGTATGTCTTTCCATGTTGTACAATTGTTGTGCAGTACGCTGCCCTTCTATTTTGCTGATTGAACTTTTGGCATACATCTTATATGTTGCTCTTCAAAATTAACATTGTGGATTCAAGAAAATTTCATACATAATCATGATTTGTTTACAGGAGAACAACAAGTATGGGGGGGAATTCTATTCGCAGCACGACCACACTATTGCAACTAATAGTAAATGCCCACGCAACTTGCGAACACGCACAATTCTTCAGAAATGATGTGCTTGCATGGCTTCCACCTTTTGCATCACTTTCAGTATCTGCTCAACCTACATCAACTTCAACAAAGGCCAGTCCCTACATGTCATTCCACATTTTTTTTCAGAGGTAGCACTTGAGGTAAAATAGAGTAATTTTCTGATTTATTATGAATTTAGGAGAATTTCATGAAAATCCATTGAGCATTATTTATCATCATTCAATCCACATCTTTACCACTTCCCATTTTTTAGACACGTCTCATATTTCAGTTTGGGGGAGTGTTTCTTTCCTTCATTTCTTTCTTATGACCATGTCAGTAATCTTCTTTATCATCCATTGATATTCTTATTCATTCTCAACACCTCCATTATTCCATGTTGTTTTATACCAAGCATCGATTTCAACAGATTGTAGCAACCACCTCTCTTTGTTTTCTAGCATCGCATGAGGACATGCTAATTCTTCAGTTTGGGGGAGGGAATTGCTACACATGATGGATGTTTTCTACTCTCTTTCTTGTTTAAGGCATACAATTTCATTTTTATACAGTACAGAAATTGATTTGCATATATCTTTAAAACTATGAACTGAATTCTTGTGCTTTCTGAATAACAAGGAGGTATCATTAAAATACACAAACCCAGATAACTTCACGCTAAATTAGTTCATAAAATTTCGAAAATTATGCACCATCACTTACAACCATTTTGTTTATATCTCATGATCTGTGCGTCAAAACGATCTAATTTTTGAGAAAATGGTTAATGAAGTTTGTTGTTACTTATGTCACATTATTCTGTAACTTCATATACATATAGTTAAATGTCAACTGTAAAAATTATTACGCCTTCATCAATATTGTTAAAATTTAATATTCATTATTTGAGGAAAAATTCATTTGTTCCATCCATTTCATGAGTTGGGATGAACAATTTTCTTTGCTTGGTTAACACATGGGTTTTGTCTTTGGGTTGCATGAGGACATGCAATATATTCAGTTTGGGGGTATGTTGGGTCGTGAATACGACCACTTTTTAACACTTATTTCATCCATTTATACTCTTCTTTATCATGTAATTTATCATAATTTATCATATAAATCCATTTTATAATGATTTATGCTCTTATGGATGAATATTATTTCTTCTCCTTTATTTTTAATAAATGGATTATTATTATGCATAATTTTATCAATGATGGTTTATTAATATATTTTGTACCAACACTCGCCATTTTAGCCTCCAAGATATTTTCTAGATTGTAGATTTGATCTCCAAATCATCATCAAATATTCCAACTCAGAAATTCGCTAGAATAAGAAGTGACAGTTTTTTGGTTGAGATTCTGGGCAAATGAAGAAGAATCTGGAAAATATGGAACATGGGTTTTGTCCAGAACGGACCAAATTAACTTTGGTGATGAATGGTTTGCCCAAATTTGGCCTGTATTGAGAGAAACACAAGGTTCTTGGAGCATGATTTTCTCAGATTTGCTATTGTGGTCGTCCTCCAAATTATCTGAGCTGCAAATCCAAATTCGAATTGCTCTTGTTGAAAGATGGATGTAAATATATTTTCTTGTTGATAAATTGGTTAGGAACAATCCAATATTGTTATGAGAGATCATATTTACTATTTAATTTCTCCTCTTTCTGATTATAGAAGGAGACGTTTGTAAGGGGAGATGAGAGATTTCTTGTTGTAATTACACAATTTCTCATCGACTCTCATTGATTAAACAAAGATCGACCATTTGTAAACAATGTTATGCATGATTAATACAAGAATGTGTTGTCGTTTATTCTCTTAGTTCTGCAGTAGCCCAGCGGCATTTCACCGGTGGCTGAGGGCCCAGCCCTGGTGGATCAATCCGTTGTTTGTATTTCTACTCTTTTAATTACCATCGTGTGATAGTTTGTGTTTGTTCTCATTACATTTGCAAGACTAGTTTTCGATTGAATTATTGATTAGTTTTGTTATGTTAATGAATCGCATTGTTGTTCCGTTTCAGTAAGGACTTTAATTCATGTTTCTATTAAACCTTGCAGAGCATTGTTGTTCAGTATTATATGTCATGTTCCAATTGATTATTTTTCATTTCGATTACTATTTAACAACGTTTGTTGTGGGTTTGGTGTTTAATAGAATTGTTGTTTGATTCCATTAAGTTAATATTTGTTGTTCGATTCTTCTAGTTTCAGTTTGTTATTCATCTACATTGTTGTTCGATTTCAGAGTGCTGATCATTTCCGATTCATTAGCTTCAGATTGCAGAAATATTGTTTATTTACATTGTTACATTTTGTTGTTTATGCACATAGCCATTCAATTACAGATTTTTGTTCATTTCTAATTCTTGATTTTAATAAGATTTCTTCTTTGTTTACTTTCAATAGCAGTTAGTTCAATTTCGATTTCCCTTTGCTTGCTTTAGAGCAGGACTGTCAACTGTAGAGAACACTGGTTATTGCTTCCACGTTCCCAAATTGATTGTCTTGTTCCAGTTTTATTTCAATTGCATCAATTTCTAGATGAATGAGTTATTGCTACAGTATCTTCGATTGATGTTTGCTGAGTGAGTAGTTGGATTTCAGAGCATTTAAGTTATGTTGTTGTAATTAGATTTCTTTTTCAAGCATCCGTTTACTTTTTCATTTGAAACGTTGTACTACATCTTGCAAGGCATTACTCTTGGATAAATTGTTGCCTCAAACTGAGTACACTCTTGAAATAAAAAGTCACTCCCGGATTGATAATTAATGTGAGATAAATAGGTGTTAAAAAGATACCTTTTATACCTCAACAGCTTGAAATCCTTGACTCATTTTCATCATCACTGTTGTTATCACTCTAATAATTCCTAAGTTGTGAGATTTTGATTTAATGTTTAAATAACATTAGAGGTAACTGTTGGTGTTCCCATGTTTTGGCCAGGTTGGCAAGACCAAAAGATGAGACAACATAGAACCGCTTTCAGACCTTAGGATCTAGCCTTCCTAGGTCCATAAAGGGATCTCTCTATATGAGTCAAAGTGTATGTCTTTGAGGCTCAGAGTTATGATTTTAGGCTAGTTATATGCACGGGGTTTGTTTGTTTGCTTATGTTTGGTTGTTGGGAATCAGGAAAGAGGGGTCCAATATAAGACAAGGATGAGAAACGAGGAAATTAGGCAAAGGTAGATAACTCAGAGAACATCAAGGCCATTGGGCAATGGAGTCAAGAGAGGATTTACTTGTGTTCAATGTGCAAGATTTCAGTTGGGCTAGTCATCCAGAGCATTTGGATCTTAAAGATGGTATTTGGGATGGGACATTAAGGACTGAAAATGAGAGGAGAAGAACCATCCAATGCTGTATATAGATCAGGTCAGAGGTCATTTAACTCAAGACCTGCTTGGAAAAAATCAGAGGCAATACAAGGGATCTTGGGAAGGCTTAATTGAGATGGAAAGATCCTAGTGAGGCAGAGACAGGGTTCTAGACCTCCCAGTGTTCTCAACCCATCTAACTAAATCCTAGCAAGAACATCTAAACATAGATTTCTTCAATTAATACATCAGAGAGCAGGAAATGACATCCACTACACTGGTTAAATCAATTGAAATCAATATTCAGATACACATATAAGCAGAAAACATAAAAGGCTGGGAGAGCAGCAACATAAGGTACCTATCAAAGGTAAATCTTATGCCAAACTTCTGATGCGAGCCAGTAGAAATGGAATGAAATGAAATCAAACACAGAGATAGGAAAACATCACCAGCTGCTTTAGATCAGGATCCAAAGAAATATGCTTTTCATATTTAAAACAACACCAATCAGGTACATCATTGCCCACAGCTTGAACATTCAATCTGAATACATCAAATCTCATCCTATCTTACAATATTACACAGAGAACTTGCCTCGAGATGAAAATGCTTGCATTCCTCTGATATCTCATCAACAACCAATACAATATTTCTCTCTGATTTTTATAGCTAAAGAGGAGCGGAAGGGGTAGATGAAAAACTAAATGTTGTACTAAACTCTTGAAACGAAAGAGAGTCGAAGCCCATTCTGTTTGAACGTTTAGCATTTAATCTTTGTCACCCCTTGATGAAAGAGTGATATTCTTTTGGATATGACTCTGACGTGTTTCAGTTGTATTACTCTTGGTGATTTGACCAAAAATAAAATAAACTACTGAGAATTCTTCCATATAAAGGCTCTGGTGGTTTTGAACTGTTGTCAGGGTGGAAATTCCTTCAGGGACATTGTGCATAATAAAATTTGTATGGGCGCCCTGTACTTGATGAAGAAAAACATTCTGCCGATGAATAAACCCTAATATTACCTTTTACTTGCACTCAGGACCTTTTGATCGATCCTCGGGGTCTTCAAACTGGTGCTTTGCCTTTTTAAACTGCAGATCTAAGGCTCAATATTTCCTTTGGCGTGCCTTAATCTCTTTGCTTTGTACTGAAACACTTTGCCACTCCATCTCTGCCTCTGTCCGTGCATTTCAAGCTTTAATGGCGCCGGTAGGTTCTCCATAGAGTTTAAGCCCTGTTGTTTTAATGAACGTCATGTCCTCACCTTCCCGGGTCATTTTTCATCAATTCTGCCCCTGCAAATGATCTTCCTTGATTTCTCCATCGCTGTAACAGATATGTGCATCATGGCGGCCCTTGACTCTTAATAACCCTACAAAATACACAAACAAGTTAAGGAAATCACGAATGGGGTGGCGGATGATGTGGAGGCAGAGAGAGGTCGTGCAGATGACGATACGGAGGAAAAGATTGCAGAAAGAATGGAGGAACGTGCTCTGGTGGATGGAGGCGGTCTGCAGAGTAAATATACGTGGAAAACATTTAAAAACGTGAAACAAAACCAATATATGCAATGGAACGGGAGACCGTACAGAGGGTGCACGTGGAGATGACGTGGCGGGGCGGACCAAGGGGATGGTCAACGGAGGGAAAACGGATCTGGACCATCGATCACGGTGGAGATCGACGGTGGAGGGCAACATACGGTGGGCGTGGACGAGGGTTAAGCAGTGCGCAGCTCAGATGAATGACGATCGTTGGATGAGGCGCTCAAGATCCGACGGCTGACAGTGATTTCGCTCGGCATCCGTGGTCGAAAGATAATGCGCGGGGGATGGGCGGTTTTGCCTTCGTACAGAAGACATGCGTCGGCAGTTGTATGGAATCGCTGGGCATTTGGGGAAAACCGCCATCTGGGCAGAAGCAGTGCGAAGAAAACTGGCGGGTTTGGAACAGTGCGCGGCGGGGTCCATTGGACGGAGAGGTTCTAGACCGTCAAATCTTCGTGAGAATGGACGGCGATGGCCCAGCAAGGGAAAACAAACACAGGAGACGTGGGCGCTGAGGATTTAATGACCGCCTTCCGATCTGCCAAGATCTACGGCTGAGGCTGCGCCCGATGAACGAATGCGGAAGGCGCCTTTGGAGTCGGCGGATGGTTCCAGGATTAGGTTATATGTGGGAAAAAGGAGAGGGGCTTAGTGGGGAAGGGGCTAGGACCTATATATGCGAAATTTATCATTTTAATTCAATTTTAAAGCGTTTTCGGGCCAAAGGAAGGTAACGATAGGGAGGTGAAGTGGGGATCTAGGGAACAAAGGGTGATAGTGGAATTTAAAGGGGATTTCGAGGGGATTTAAGACATTAATGGTGGGGATGAAAGGAAGAGAGGGAACTTTCCCAAGGGGAAAAAAGGGAAACTGTGGTCATTAGCAGTGGTACAAGGGGTAATGTAGGCCTTTTGAGGAATGGATCAGCAGAGAGGATTTATATTAGGCACAGCACAAAGAGGCTTCAAGGAAGATGGGTTTTCAGGGGAAAGGCATTCCTTGAAGGCTCCAAAAAAAACTAGCCCCCAGCTTGCTTGTCAAGAATTTCATAGGGGGGCTAGCAATAACCACAAACCTACTTTTAAACTCTATGATCTAGCCTTCCTAGGGTTCAGAGAGGGCTCTCTCTATAAGATTTAACTTTTTTTTTATATATGATATTAGGCTAGTTATATGGTGCAAATTGACTTTGATATTTGGTTTGGTTTGGTGAGAAAAAATCACTTAATGAGATGGATAGTGTAGATCTGTTTTTCCATTTGGCAGAGTCGTCAAAATTTCAAGCATACATATCAAAATCAAGGTCAAAACTCAAATATGTTCAGGGCAAGATAGCAGAGTCACTCAAGATCTTTGAAGTTGATTTGTGAAGTGGTTTTAATCGGGATAAAGAGCAATCGGGGATTGTTTGATCCGGATAAGGATGAGAAGAAAGAATTCATTTGAAAGAGGGAGAAATTAAGGATTCCCTACTCTGGAAATCCATAGAAAACATTAAATGAAAACCAATAAATAACATAGTGCTTTTAAGAAATTTTGATATAACACTTCCTGATTTCACATTTAACTTTGAAACACATTTATGTATGAATAGAAAACATAAGAATATTTAACAAGTAACAGAAGAAATTACTTCACTTAAGTGGCTCAACACATGAATCCTGAAATGTGATACTTTAATCCTTGAAATCCAACCTGCTGACTTGAAACTTGTTACAAAAATCCTTCAGGTACAGAAATATTGACTATAGAAATCTTCAACAATTTATTCCACAATAATACTTCAAAGGATGAAGTATTTATACAAAATATCCTAGAAAATTCGTAGGAATTTTCTAAGGAAAATAGAATATCTATTACAAAAAGATAGTGATAGCTCCATAACAAACTTGCAAGTTGTCCTGCTTATTCAAATTAAATATAAATGTTGTTTGCATTTACATGTAGTTGGTTGTTGTGTTGTCTTCAACGCTGGCAAAAATATCTTCAATCTGTTTTGAAGTCTTATCTCTCATTTGATACTCTTTCTCTGATACACTTTAATCACTGATACTCTTTAACCTTGTTGTTTTGACTGCTTTACTGCTGTAAAAAATTGTTTTTACTGTGTAAAAGCAACATTTTGTTTTTAATACTCTTTTACTGTAAAACTGTCTTTTATAGTAAATTAGTAAGCTTTTTCCAAAACTCTTCATCAGGCAATTTGATCTTGGTGAGTTTTCTGAAATTCTCATCAACCTCAATGTATCTAAAAAATGTCGTTTTGATTACAAAGAGATGTTTTATCTCATGATGTAAATAAAACAAATCTTCAACACTTTTATGCAACACTTTTCTTGTAGGCACTCCTTGCCATTTTGATTTACTAACCTGCTCTTGAGCATAATCTTTTATTTTCTTGTTGTAATCTTCCTTTTGCATTAGTTTGTCATTAATAACAAGGATGTTTGGCAATCCTTTTTGTCTCAATATCTCAAACTTATCCATAAATCTAATTATGGCTATATCCATATTGTGACACTTCTCTTCTAGCTACTTCATCAAGTTTTTCTTTGTAATTACCTTTCTCACTTGAAGAATTGTTTTAGTTATGTCAATTATCCCTATTTCATCCAATTCTTGCTTGCTTTTACTATTGAGAAACTTTATTATTTCTAGGGCTTCTTTAGGCTTGGCACCTATTTCTTCTTTTGTCTTCAATATTTCTTCCTTGGCTGCTTTAACCAAGTCCTTCTGTTCATAAATGACTTGAATTGATAGCCAAGTCTCATTGGTTGACTCAATAATCTTAGACCATATCTGATTTTTGATGGAAGCCATTGGTTCTTTCAAGGTTAACTCAGTTTCTACCTTTTTTCACTGTTCACTTACCCTTTTGGCTTTCTATTCCTCTGTTTTAGCATTTATTTGTGCTAATTTCTTGGCATCCTCCAAGTTCTTGATTTGTTATTTCAACCTATTGATCTCATTATTCTGAATAGACATCTCTTCCATGGCTTTAGTGAGCTTGTTGGCTTCATCTTTTTTTTGCACTATTGAAGTAGATGATTTAGTAGCAGAAGTAGTGGAAGAAGTTACTGGCACAATTGTATCCAATGGGACTTTTGGTGCTAACTCTTATGCTAAAGTTGAATGAACTATTGTAGTTACCATGGGGATGACTGTAGGAGGGACATTTTCGGTCTTAGCAGTTTCTTTCTCTTGGACAAGCTTGCCAATTTCTATCTCCATTTCCTTAATCTGTGTTGTCATTTTTAGTATGAGACTCATCATCTCATCTTTCTGTTTTTCCTCTTGCATAATCTCTTTAGCCTGAGGATGTTCTATTGGAGGAAGTTTCAGTTGCTTTCTAAGTGCTGCTATGTCAGCATTTTTCTTCTTCACCAATTTCTCTGCAGCTTTTACATTAGCAAGGTCATATCCTACTTCAATCACCAGTTCTTCTAAAGACTTGATTCTAGTGTATTTAGCATTGGGAGAGGCTTTTTCAATTCTAATCTGATCTCTCAAATTTGTTATAGTGTTTTGGAGCTTCTGGGCACTCATTTCCTTTGTGGTCATAGTAGAATAAATAATTTTTGAGCTTTGTTTGTGAAACTCAATTTGATCTAAAGGATGAATGCTTTCTACTGGTACTTCAAAGTCAAATTTCTTATAATCAGCTGTTTTTTTAGGTGTTTTTACTGTAGGTTGAAGTATTGACATTATCAATTTCTTATTTGTATAGTCAAAAGCTGAGAGAAGGTTGTTTTGATTTCCTGGAGTTTGCTTCAAATACTGTGAATAAATTTCATTCTTTATCTCTTCATTATTGGCCTTGATCTGTTTGTATTTTTATTTGATATCAAGGTCTGTATCCTCTACTTGTTGTGATGAAGATGCTTCCTTGCTTTGTTGTTTTTAAATCATCTGAGTGTTTGAATTATCATTTTCTTGCTCATTCTCATTAACTTTAGCAGCATCTGTGTTCTTTTCTGGGTTTTCTTCATCTAGAACTTCAATTGTTTCATTTTCCTTGTCCACTGGAATAACTGTTAGTATGAATCCTTTGTCGAAGCGTACGAAAAAGGACCACTTTAGCTACGCATAACTAATAGCCCTAACAAAAAAAGTGGCTGCCAATATCTTCATATCTGTAGTTAGTTGAACAAGAAAAAAGCTGCAAAAACTAGATCTATGCATGGAAAGACATTAAGCAGTAAAAACAAGGGTTTACTCCATATACCAATAGACAAGACAAGAACAATTTTTGAAAGAATTTTTATATTAATTGGGCACCTGGGAGGAAAACAAGAAGGCATATCCAATTCTCCTCAGTGGGATGGGTTCTTGGAAGTCCTCAGCACTTCAGATCTAAGATTTCTTTCTCTTGTTGGTGTAGAAAACCCACACAAAGAATGGAACTCAAAGGGAGCTCACACAGCAAATGGTAGAAAAATGGGACCAAGTGTATAGATCCAGAGTGATCTAATAGGCAACAAAAGGTGAAGAATGGTAGGAAAAAACCTCCTATTTATAACAAAATATTGGGTAATTCTAGATCTTGGTGCATGGGTTAACCAGATCTAGATCCACTTTTTATGGAATATTTTATTATATTTGTTGGAGGGAAAAGGTATTTGACTTGGGTCAAATCCCTTAATTTGTCAAAAATAAATAAATAAATGATTTATTTATCTTTTAAGGAAGCGGTTAGAAGATAATCAAATAAATAATGATTTATTTAATTATTTAAGGAAGTGGTTGAAAGATAATTAAATAAATAGTGATTTATTTAATTATTTGTGGGTGATTTGGTCATATTTAACAAGGAATATTATCTAAATAAGGTTTAAATAATTATTCCTAGAAAATAATAAGAAAAATAAAGGTTTATCTAATTAATTTCTTTGTTTTTGGGTTAAACATGACTGGGAATAATAATTAAATTATGGTTTAATTAATTATTCCATGAGGAAAATCAAACAAATATAGGTTTGCTTAATATTTCCTTTTGGGGTTTCCTGTTTGGACCATAAACAACCTAATAAATATGGTTTATTAAGTTATTTAACATAGTGAAGGCAATTTTACTTAGGGTAAAATTGGTCTTACATGGTGTACTTGGGTCCATCTAATGATAATAGGTTAGATGACCAAAAAATGGTGTAACAATAACCTTAGGTTTCTTATTGTATCTGATCATGAATCTGGTTTCTATTGTTGTTTTAGTTGTAAATGTACCTTCTTCTCTGATTCTTTTTGTGGTTTTGTCCTCTTGATTTACAGTATTCAAAGTGTGACTAGTATCACCATGTTTGACTGTTTCCATCAAAGTATTGTTCAACCATTCAATTTGGCTTACAAACTTTTCAATCTCAGGTCTTTAATCATGTATATAAGGGGTTAATTTTCAATTTACCCTAATCTTACTGATTATTCCATAAGGATCATAATTCCATAAGAAAATTTCATCTAACTTATATTCCAGCAACTATTTTTCTGTCTTTGTACCTGCTTCCCTGTGATTACATATGAAAGGTCCTACCTAGTTTTTCAACTTGAATTAAGTCTTATTTTTGGCAGCCAAGAAGTTTATAGAGTCTGAGTTCAGGATTTGTCTTATGTACTCTAAGGAAAACACTCTCATTGGCAAGTATTTTGGCAATTTATAGGGAAAGAGGCTTCACCCATAGACTCTAATCTCTGTATGATTTTGGTAAAGGTACCAATCTCCAGTTCTGCTTCGCTCTGACAGCTATAACACTTTCTTTATCCCATTACTTATCCTTGGTTGTACACTGTTTGTAAGCATGTACAATCTATAAAATCCACATAAGTGAATTCTGTTGATTCTTTTCTGATTAAAGAAGTCCAGAAAATGACTGACAATGGATTACCTTCTACATCCAATTTCTGAAGGGTTATTGGTAATTTATCTTCTTGGAAGTAAAGGAACATATGAAAGAAGAAGGATGTATATCTGAAAACTTCTTCAGTTGGAAGTTTCACAAGATGATCATGGATACTATCAACTATGTACCAACATAATTATAAATGATAGAAGGAGGTTAACCAGGCACAAAAGTAGATAGAAAAACAAGAATAGAGTCATCAGTGTGCTCATCAGTAAAATAACCAAGGATAAAGGATAACATAGAAATAACATGTCTTGACCCTTCAGGGAATTTGGAGGTTGAATATGGAGGGTTTATCTTTGGGATTTCAACATATGAAGGCATGAATGTTTGGAAGATCTGAAATCTCTTGGGAAATTCTAACTCAAAATAAAGCTTTGTAAGAGCTTCTATGGATAACGGGATTTCATTGGGATCCGTTTTCAACTGAAGCATTAGGTTTATAGATTCTGATGTGACTGTGAAATATACTTCTTTGTTAGCATCAACCATAGCTCTTTGATCAGGGGACTACATATTTGGGTAAATTGGATTCCCAAATTTGAACTTCATCTCCCTTATCTAAGGATTTTTCTATACTCCAGCAGTGGAGATCTAGAAGATTGAATTCTATTACCGGATATGTTATTTTGTAATAAAAATTATCTAAGGGTGTATTCTCAACATCTACAATAGGAGGTTGTAGTGGATTTATAAAAATGGCTCTTTTAGAGGCCAATTCTGGGTTTTTTATTGACAATTTTGACCTTTTGAATGTTAAAAACTATGTTTTTAGTCTTTTTGTACACTTCTGTAAGCTTAAATTGTTTATTGAAGGTATTTCTAGTATGACAGAGGTCTTTTTTAACAACAAAAGGTAAAATTAGGCTTTCTTCTGGTTTTAACCTTCAATTAGTTCCAAAATTAATCTTCAAATTCTTTATAGACTCAAGCAAAGGTTTCAACAAGGGTTTCTTCGTCTTTTCTTGGATAAAACAAGATTAAAACAGTTTAATTCAAGCACAGAAGGGTTTTGAGTATTTGCAAAGGGTTTCTTTAATCAATCAAAGGATCTATAAACTCTGCAAAAGGCTAAAACTTCTTCAATTTTGATTGAAACAGGTTAAAGTATTCAAAACTTTGGTTTTATCAGGGTTTCTACAACAAATACATTCTTTGAAGGCAAACAAATATATTTATGTGGGTAAACAGGCTTTACAAGGCTCAATTTCATAGATATGGCTCTTTTCAAACGTGAAATAGGTATTTTTTTTTAAGAATACCTGTTTTGTAGGTATTTGGACTTTGAAATAGGGTTTCTGAGGTGTCAAGGAGATTTATGAAGCTGTTGAAGTCTTTGGAGGCTGATTGGAAGCTTTAGGCGGTCACAACAACGATTTTAATGGTTCTTCTGGTTCTTTGGGCATGAAAAAAGGGTTTGGCATCTTTTATTCAATCAGAAATTGTGTAAACAAGAAGAGAATGTAGAAAAAGGTTTGAACTACACGTATTTGCAGTTTTATAGAACATTAGGGTTAAACAATATACGCATTCAATGTCAGTCAAGTCAGAATGGGATGGAAATTGTTGAGCCAGGGAGTAGAATAGCACCAGTGGTTATCGCAACATAGAAAAGTGGTAAATGATTTTTCACAAACAAATGCGATCAAATCATTTTGCACCACATGGAAGAGAGAGATGAGGGGAATACTACCTATTTCACAAATCTAAAATGGATTATCGACTGCGCTTTTGGAAATGTGATATTGCATGTGGTTCGATGGATTAGACAGCGGAGATGCGAACGGTTGAGATCTTTTGGTGGAGTTGCTCGGCAGATGGGCGTGGGGCCTAGGAAAGTTTATATGTGGCGGGATTGAATTATTACATTTAAACATGGCTTAAACATAAAGTATAATGTGTTAACGGGACAAGCGGATATATGAATTTACACATCCAACAGACTATATACATGTGTATTGCAACCGTAGGGCAGGTTATATTATATTACATATGTTTTAATAAACTATGGGAGAGCAAAATATATCACATTGGGAATTAGAACCATAGGTTAATATTAATAAAATGGGTTTTGGGGTATTTAAAAATAAATGAATTAATATAACTATGGGAAGGGTATTATAAGAATTTAATAAAATAAATTAAATGTTAATATGAAAATGAATGAGCAGAAATGCATATAAACACTAAGTAAAGTGAGTTTTAAGAGTTTTTGGCATATTTTCGTAATGGTGGCCCCTTTTTATACTTAAACTTAGGATAAATAGAATTTTATTGGTTTTTTGAATGTTTGTGTATGAAATGAAATTAGTTAAAGGGGGTTTTTACTTCCCCTAAGAAGAAAGGTGTTTTAACTTAGGAAAAGGGATTTTATCTTAGGAAAAGGGTGATAATGTTGAGGAAAAGGGTTTTATAAAGGAAATCCAATACTTATTACCAATCAATCATTAAGCCTTGGGTTCGGTCCCAACAAAAGTCAGAGAAATGCTCTGAGCCTTTATAACTAAAGGTTTTTAATACTAGAATACTTTGAGGGGAGGGGAATTAGTAATTTTTCAGATGATCTTTTATTACATGCCTTGTGCACTGTTTTCTACCTACCCATAATTTATTCTACCATTTTTTCATTATTTTCATGGGTGCATTTGAGCTTTCAACACTAAATCCATTTTCCTTTTAAAGCAGAAAACTATCTAATTCTAACCTTATTTCATCTGAGGGCTCAGATTAAACTGTTGAGCTCCTCATTATTCTCTAACTACCTATTGATTTGTCAAGTTTAAACTGTTTGACAGATCTTTATTCTCTATCTATAAACATGAAATTCAAAGCATGAAAAAGTTAAGATTAAACTATTCAACTTAACATGGATTATGGAATTTTGAACAAGTTGCACATAATCATTATTTTTGCAGTAAAGGTAAATAGTAGTGGAATTTTGACTTGCTTCACTTTCATGTCTTATTATTATCTCTTTTTTGCTTTTGGGGTCCATTTTTTGTTTTTTTTTCTTTTCAAGTCCTTTTATCTTTCTTTTAGGACTTTTACCCTCTTTTCATTTTTTATTATTTTCAAATATGCGAAAACAACTTGCAGAAAGCAAGGTATGTACATATTTACAAGACTAATCATATTTAATTCAAAAATTATGAACCCTATTATTATAGGACCTGTTAGAGTCGGTATCTTCATCCCTCCGTCAAAGATCAAAATCTCTTTTGTTGCATTTCATTTTAGGTGTCTCATTCAGTTTAGTCATCTGCATTCCATTAGGAGCATGGATCATCTGACGGAAGGGTCTTGTCACTCATATCCCTCATGTCATGTACCTTCTGGTCCGTGTCTGTTCATCAAAATCAATCTTAAAGTCATTTACAGTCATGTTTGGCATCCTGTTCGCCAAAGAGTCATTTTAGGGTTCTTAGGTCTCATTAGGTCTAAGGTTTCATTAATTTAGTCTTCAAAGTGTCTAATAATGTCAGCAGGCACATGAGGGAGGTTCGAAGTAAGTTTTCATTGCAAAATTTTCATCGTCATAATGCTTGATAATGATTCTTCTTCAAAACTTTGTTTTGAAGAAAAATCGTCAATTTCATCCTTTGTAATAAATGTAATGTAATTCTCAAAAGTGTTTCAGTTGTAAAGTTCTTCAGGCGCAGCCCTGGTCACCTTTGTCAAATCTCATGCCTGCTATCCATGAAAAAATATACAAGAGATTCATCATTCAACTAAAAAATCAAAAAGGAAAAAAAAATAGAGTTATGTGAAAAGTGCCAAAGTCTGCAACATTACAAAAGTGGGTTTGCCAAAGGAAAAATCAAATTTTTTTTTAATATATATAAGATATTTTCACATTTAACAGTCTATTTTCACATCAAAGTTATCAAAGAAGCCGAAGAAAATCGTGGAGGGTGAAGTCAGAGTTTGGAGGCCGAACTGTTGGTGAATTTACAGGCGCGGCGCACTGGTTGGAGGTCGTGGCGCATAAGGCAAACGCGGCGCACAAGGCCGCTCACCGCTCATTACAGTCTATCCCCTATTCCCTTATATCCTAAACCACTCATATCATCTCATTCCCATTTCCCTATCCCAAATCATTTCCCATTATTTTCCCCTTCCCATTTCATTTGTAAAAAAATTCCCAAACCCCAAGTCCAAACAGTTAAGTGACTGTCCCTACACCTCTAATATCACTTGATTGAAATTCATTGTCCCCACTGTCCTACTTTTCCCACAGTCCCTCCCCTTTGACACATATTTAGCATTAAAAAAAAAAACAACTAAATTCTCATTCCTCATCTTATTCAAGCCAACATACACCTTACATTAACCTTGAGTACCATGGAGACAGACACTGATACATCATATGACAGAGATAGTGATTCTACCACTGAGCTACATGCCCCGAGAAGGCCTCGTAAAGGTGGCAAACATGTGAGAGAAGAGCCCACCTCATTGACTCAATTGCAGGCTTGCCCACTTGCCATGGCATGTTTTCGAGAGCAGTCATGCTATCAGTATTGTGAGATGATTGCTCGGATTCAGCATCATTAGGAGTTGGCTCGGTTGTTTGTATTGCATTTACATGATGGTCAAGTAACTCTTGCTGGTGTAAATTTCACTTTGACACCGGAAACCATATCTCAAGCAACTGGAATACCGAATGTGGGTGAACAGTGGAACAAAAGACAGCAGGTGGACAGAGTACATTATGAACCATACATCAGGCCTAGCTATGTGAGACAGCTCAGCAGGGTATTCCCATTCCGGTTCCTAAAGGAATCCTATGCGCCTTTGATGAGACTCGTTATCAGATACTTCAGTTGTGAGGGTCGGTTCTCACGCCTCTATGCATACCACATCAGGTTATTGATGCATTTCACCAGAGTGAAGATGATGAACATACATTATTTCATGTGCCGGAACATCGAGAGAATGACCACTATTGTGCAAAAGAAAACTCCCGAGCAGCAGTACAACAATATTTATCACGATGCACACATCAAGATTGTTGTTGTACATTAGCTTGGATTGCAAGGTATTGCATGGGAGGATTTAATTTCCCATGACTTCTTCACAGCCCCTATGCCTCCTCCGGAGATTTTTCATGAGCCAGGTGAACCTTCACATCAGCCTGAAGGTCCTGAGATAGAGCCTATCAGTGTGCCAGTGTTTGTTACTTATCAGAGAGGCACCAGAGTATTGTTTGCAGCAGCCCGACGAGTACTATCTCCACCTGGGGTGGAAGGGGTCTCATTGCCGTCATCAGCAGCACAGGTATAGGTACAGGACAGAGGTAAGAGGCCTATGCAGGATGAGGGCCCTTCAGGAGGCCAGGATACTGATTTCATATTGATTGATGAGGATTTGAGCTCTCCAAGCTCAAAGCTGAGAGAGACCATTCAGGAGAAAACGGCTGAGATCGATACCTTGACCGTCAAGTTGCAGAGAGCTCAATGGATCATAAAATACTTGGATCAGCGAAACAAATAGTTGGAGGATCAGCAGACGACCATGGAGTTTCAAAACATCCGTGAGAACCGGCAGGCTGCCCGAAGAAGCCCAACAGAGATGACACCCATTGAGCGGGAGATTGAGGCTGATAGAGAGACTTGGCTTGAGAGGGTCAACATTCATCTCGAGAAGTTTTTGGCGAAGGCAAACAAGGAAAATAACATGCTCAGACACATGAAGAACCATTATTGGGCGCGACATCATGTTTGCAAAGTGAGGATCAAGATCCTGAAGGCAAGGCTAAGGAGGGCACTAAAGCGTCGCAAAAGGCATGATAGACTCCAAATTTTGGCTGAAGCTTCTTTGGCCCAGCATAGTGCTTGATGGTGGACCTTCAGCCCAAATTTCAAGAAATTTGGGAAAACTGTTGTCAATTTTGAATTTTTGGGCCTAAAAACAGATTTTCCTGCCCGACGCGTAGCGCCACTTGGCGCGCGCTTATAATTGGCAGCCCTTCAGGAGGAAAACTTTGCATTTTGGGATTTTTCATCAAAATTTATGCATGCCTATGGATTACCTAAGGATTTTGACAAGTTTTGGGTTTCCTAAAGGGTCAAAAACACCCTAAAAATGGCCTTTCTACCACTTTTTGCACACACAGGAAGCAGTGTTGGGAGATTTGATTTGTGGAAGGGAAAATGGCAACCAAATCCAGAAATTCCACTTGGGTTGGAAAGTAGACAGGCAGGGCTTTCCAACTAGCTATCCTTCACTCAATTTGGACTTCGAGAAGGCCCTCAAAATCAGCCTCAAATTTGTGCTACGCATAGATATTTCAAGCGCAACGCATAGGGAAATTTGGCCTATTTTTCACTCAACAGCTCAGAATTTTTCCTAGTTTTGGCCAGTTTGAATTTTTCATGTAAATCTTGATGTAACTTGATGTAATTTCATGACTTTGATGTAATTTTGGCACATTTTTACTCATATTAGTAGATTCATTCACCAAAAGGTGAAATGTAAGTGAATAAATCAGTTTCCTATCATATAGAGGCAAGTTGTTTCATTGCCTATTTTTCAGTTCCTAGTTTAGATATGGTTGAAACAGCTCCTATAATGATGAGCTAGACCCATATAGGAATGGGGATGAGTTAGGCTTATCTATATCATGTAATTCTTCAGTCATTTTCATGGTTGGACACTTTGGATTGCTTGGCACTTCATTGTACATTTCATCTTTGCACTTTTGGCAAAGGAATAGACCAGGGTTTGCAGCACTCTTTGGGATCCATGTGGCTCTGTGTTTTGATGGTGTTTTTCTCTATGTAATTGTAATTTCACTGATGTTTATGTGTATCATTCCCCTTCTCCTTTCTTCTTAAATTAAACAAATGAGTGATAAAGGTGGAATTCATTAGCTTACTTTGCTCTGCCTTCAGTTTTGTTTAATTTTCCATGTTTTCATCTATTTGAAGAGGATTCTTGAAAAAATATTGCCCTGTTCAGCTCCTCACCGGTCTGAACCATCCATTCATTCAATCTGAAGCATCAAAACAATTTCCTTCCTTGCCCCAATCAGAACTCTGCAAAAACTAGGCCTTATCCCCGAACCCAAAACTTCCTTTCCCTTTGATCCAACAAAAACCCCCAAAAACATAATCAAACTCCTTTACTTATATACCTAGCCTAAAATTATCTTTTATTTCAAGTCATATCAAGCCTTATTGATTATCTTTGTTGATATTGACCAAGAGAGAGCCCTCTCCTGATCTGGTAGGGCTAGCTACCAGACTGAGCGTGGTTTGATGTTACCTTGAACTCTGCCTTCTTTCAACCTGAGGTAGATTTAGGCAATAACAGGACCCTAACAACTGTAAATATGAATGAGTTCAAATTCTTTCTTAGTCTCATGCTAATCTTCTTATTCTTCCTTTATTACCTTCTCTTTGCCTTTTTCCAGCGGCTTGGTTGAAGTAGAAGGCATGGCCCCTTGCCTTTCAGAGGCAGCAAAAACATGCCTACTTCCTCTTTGATAAGTCAAAGAAAAAGGTTCATTTTTTCTCATTTCAGTGCCTCCGGTCTTGCTTCTATCATTATGCTCATCTTTGTTTGGCTCAATGAAATCTTGGCTCACTTCTTCATTTGTATCCTTCATGCTGACATTATTGCCTTTTCCATTTCTGCTCTCTGTAGCGCCTTCATCCTCTTCATTGCTTTCTTCATTGCCTTCAACACTACCATGAGCCTCACCGTGTCCAATTTCATGACTACCTTTAGGCTCAATGCCAGAATTATCATTGATTTCTTCATCATTGGTTACTGCACTGCCTTTATCAACACTATGAGCCTCACTGTCTTTTGCATTGCTCTCTGCACGATCATCATTACCACTGTGAGACTCACTATTTCTACTGTCATCATGGCCATCATGATTGCTGCCATGATTTTCACTACCTCCCTCCTCATTGTTGCTTGCCTCATTATCTCCAACATCAGCCTCACTTCCTTTAGACTAAGTGGCCTCTTCTTCACTAACATTTTATGCCTCATCTTCATCACCACTATGGTTGCTTTCTTCATCAATTGTTTTGCATCATTTCTCTCATCACTGCCATGAGCCTCACTGACATTTTGGCTCTTAGTACCACTGCTATCATCATCATCATCATCATTATCATTATCATCTTTGCCATTTTCTTCATTTGTATCTTCATTGCCTTTAGTTTATATGCTTTCTACTTCATCGTTGACCTCTGCCTCTTCATTTTTTTCTTCTTCAATGCTTGTTTCATCATTTCCCTCTCCTTCATTGTCCTTTGATTTTTCATCTTCACTTCCCTCATTGTTTGATGCATTGTGAGAGGGTGAGGAAGGAGGGTTTTCCTGAGGTGAAGGGATATGTGTATATGGTGAAGCATGTTCAGCAGGAGATGATGGAGGAGCGGGGTAGGAGCATGAGATGATGAAAGAAAAATTTGCTAATGATGGGGTTGTGGGTTGGTTAACTCTTCATGGGCAATGAAAACTTCCCATGGTATTCCCTTTTGCTGTAATTGGTGTAACACAACCATCTTAATCAAAGAGTGATGAAATAAAATTTGCATCTGCTGCGAATAATCCCTCTTTTGTACAATATAAGACATTTTTTCAATACTCCTGTAGAGGTAGTAGGGTAAATGCAACATCTTAACCCTAGTAAAGTGCATGAGAAATATGATATGATAGGAGTAAAGCCTAGAGTACCTTCCCTCACATGTAAAATATTTCATGATGACCCTCATCAGAGGCACATATCTCTCCAACAAATGTGAGAAAGGGAAGATAAATTTACAGTTTTCGTTTTATCTGGGTTTAAGGAATGGCTCATAGCAGCTTATGTCTAAATTGGCATGTTTGAACCATTTTTCACCAACACTAGGTATCCCAGTGGCAATAGAAATGGCATCTGAAGACAACTCAAATGTCACCCCTACAAAGTTAGTTTGTTTGTTATGCAAGTTGAGGATGAATAACCTAGTGAGCTCAGGGTGACTTTGTACCTGTTGTACTCTTTCACAAAAATGAAAACACCCCACATTTTGGAAACATGTGACAGCCATAGGAGAGGCATTAAGCTCCATTATGTTTTGAGGTTCAAACCTATCAATCCTTCTACCTATGTGTTGATGCCTCCTAGGAATTTGGCCTTCCTCACCCATATCACTGTCTCCTTCCCTTGACATTTTGAACAATCTTGCTTTTGAGCAAAACCCTAACCCTACTTATGAAATGGATGTGTAAGAGGGTAATGGAGTGGTGATAAGAGGGGAAATTTTTGTAAGTAAATGAAATGAGATATTGTGTAGGTATAGCAGGCTCTATGAAAGGCTATGAAAAACTTGATGACCTCCTCTGCTGATTTGTAAACAAAAACTCTGCTTGGACACACTTAGCACTTATGTAAAATTGAAATGAAAGAGTGCAATGTGAGTTCAAACTGTCTGCAATGTAAGGGACAGAGCTATTTTAGCTTGGATGGAGGACCAATTTCAAACCACTGCAACCACCCTAATTCACCCCTGTTTCAACTGATATTTCTTTGTTTGCAGATGAAGGAGGCTTAATCAGTGTTTTTAGCATGAACTTAGGTTTTCCTCCTTAGGTCTTCATTCCCTCAATCAACTGATGACAAAGAACCTGGAGAGGGTTTGATGAGATGCACTTACCCCTTAAGGATGCTTGAAAACCCTTCTGATAACCTAGAGCAATTTTGAGGGCTTGTGAGTGCTAAAGTGGTGTAGAGGCCCTCCTAGCCAAACGCGCAGTGCACAGGGTGAACGATATGTCGACTCATCCAAATGCGCAACATTGAATGGGTTGTCGGGTCAGGTTGAACGTATTGCCTTGCTCCAAGCACGTAACGCATATGGTTTTTACCGGGCCTGTCAAGTCTTTTGGGCCAGTGCGCAGTGCTTTGGAAATTTACACGGGTTTTCTCGGCAAGGGCACAGCGCCCGACTTGAGGCGGGCAGTGCAGTCTTGTACGCGCAGCGCCGGGTATACTTGCCCGAATTTTCCTTAGAAACTCACAGTTTCCTCTCCTTGATACTTTTGACGATTTTTGCAAGTGAACAATGATTTGTTGAAGGGTAGAGAGGACCTTTATAGGCTTAGAAACTTTAATTTAACCATGAAACCTATTTTTCTAATGCTTTTCAAGCCTTTGTCACTTTTCATTGATATTATTTTGTCACTGATTCTATGACTTTCTGCTTTGTAGGATTGCATGAGTTATGAACTTGCTCTTTTTTATCATCTTTTTCACTAAATTTTAACATTGTTTGTATGCAGGTTGGGTAAGATGATGATCTCGACCTCTTCCTCACCCCTTTTGTCACGATAAACTCATTAAAGCACATGTGGGAAGGATGTCTTATGGAAGTACCCTTAAAGCCCTCCCTTGCCTAAATTATGGAGTTCTGATCATGTTTTTACCCTATTTGACACTTTTGAGTGTGGGTGACTTGAATACATGGTTTTTCCCTTTCTCACTGATCTTCTTTGCATCTTTACTCTTTGAGACAGTGAGGCATTTCACCTTGGCAAACTCTAGGATTTCACACACAACAGTCCCTATAAATCTTCCTTCCGTTGTCATCATGGAGGCTTAAAATCATCATTTTACGTCTTTTGACTATCTTCCCAAAACGCTAGGTGTGTGGAATGCTTGAAAAAAATTATCAGTGTTGTCTTCTAAGTTCTCTATAGCCCTTTCAAGTTCATTCATTTATGTTCAATTCACCTCACCTTTTTCCCTTTTTATCTATAGTTTCTGAAAAGCTTCTCTTCCTGTCTTGTTTTCTTGGTGTGCCTCCTTCATGTGTTTTGCTTCATTGGATCCCTGCTTGGCACACTACTGGCCCAATCAGCCTTAGAAACCCTGATTCTTCTTGAATACAAATTTCTTCCTTTCTCTTTGTTGTGAATGTCTTTATTGAGGAGTAGGCCTCTTACCTTACCAACTTTCTGCTGATATTCATTTTAATCACTCATGCAGAAATGTCAAAATGCACAGTTACCTTTTGCAGAACCTGAACTTGATAAGGTGGTCTTCTTAGGAGATTTTCTTATCTTTCTTGGACAACCATGTGTTGATATTCATTTACATTTGAACTAGCTTCTAGCACAAAAAATTCAGTGCTTAAAATACCAATGATGACTCTACAACCTATGAAACCCTAATGACCTAATGGGAGGGTGCTTTGACCTGGTCTTTGATTGAAACTTGGCTTGGGGTCTTAGAGTATTTGACAAATTGATGTATTGAAGATCCAAAATACAATTTACTTGATTTATCTAAAGAGCCTACAGAGAGAGTTTTGAGACCATCAATGCCTGAGGAACCTGGTGAACATGGGAAGGAAAGGTTGTTTGGTAACCCTAGATGGGAAGTGGAGTGATGGGGCAAGGGAAAAAAAAAGTAATGAGGCTATAGGTGTGAAAATGGGATATAGATGAGTGAAACGAGCCTAGAAGGGGTCTTTTAGGAGTGGTAGGGTGACCATGGAATGGAAAAAATTTAAAATAGTGAAAAATTTGGTATAAGGATAATGAAGGCAGTGAGATTTCTAAAACTCACAATATTCAGGAATCTTGTTTTGAGAAATCTAGGACCAATATTTAGTCATATACAGATAGTAAAAATTACTGATGGCTAACATTAGGAATCTAAATAGAAGCAAATTATTTAATGGCTATCTCTCGATTTTCTATGTCAGAGCAGATCGAGAGTATTTCGTTCGCAGATCGCACCCTTTGACCAACCTTGACCACGATTATAGGCACATTTTATCTTTGAATTTGAATAGGTGGACGGGATAAAATCCATGTGTGTATCATTCCATAGATACCCATATGACCCATATCCTTATTTTCTTCTCAAAACCTATCAAACCATAACAATAGTTGTAGAAACAACGATTAGCTGCAAAATTGCACACATTCTGTAGCTAGTTACAGAAATTTATTTGAATAACAAGAAACATCATAATATAAAATAGATATCATTTAAATGCTTTCTCTCTGATCATTATCTATTGGTTGAGAGTCCAGTATATATTATGAGAGTCATCATGGTGATAGGCTTGTTATGGATGAGTATCATGAGTCTATTTTGAAGCCATCTGTATGGACTAATGATGATGTAACCTTCATGACGTATTATGCATTTGAGTCATTGGTTCATAGGAGAGGATCATAGTAGCCATTTATTTATTGATATATGAATGTAAAATTCTCATGAATCCATGTACTTGTATTGTACTATGTTTAAGTCATGAGTCATGAGGTCATGTAATAGTCATGTATAAGGTCTTATGTCGTTGCTACAACCATGTATTTATCATTGTATATGTCAAATGGTCATGGTAATGTGGATTCTTGGTCCATATTATTCTTCTATTTATCAAAGGAAGCATTGTTCGTAGTGGAAGCGGTCACTACAACTTAGAGATGGGACATGTTTAGGGGGAGCATTTACTTACTCTTATTCACTTTAGTCATCCATTTTGGAATTATGGTCTGCTTGGAGGTGGTTATGATGTGCCTCATGCTATTTTATGTTTTTGGTTTTTGACCTTATTATATGGGAAAAGAGGTTGTTGTTGCCTATGGATGTTGTTGCATATTATTTGATGATGTTCATTGATGCTTGTATGGTTGTGTTATGTTGGCATATTGTTGTTGTTGCTAGAATTTATTTGGTTGGATATGTTGCTATGTATGATGATTGGTTATATGTGTTGATTGCTACTACGGATGTGGAGAGACATGGATACTTATTAATGTGCATTTATTTTCAACCATGATAGTTGCTCCAATATTTATGCTTCAGTTCTTATTTCCTATTCAGATGGAGTTGTCCCTTTTCCATTGATGTCAAAGAGGGAGTGATAGAGGATATTGGTTTGGAGTTTGTGTATGGTTTCCTTCAATGCCAAAGGGGGATATTTTTTCCATTATGGTGTGCATGGTTCCAACTAGCTGATGTTGGCATAGGTTCATGATGGCAGCTAGCTCATGTTGGCATTGATGTCAACCCTATGTAATCTAGCTGATGTTTGGATGCCTTCAAATGTGTATGTTTGCAACTATTTTTTTTTTTTACTTTGAGATGGTTATGTTGGCATTGATGTCAATTGTATGATGTCATCCTTGACGATATAGCTTGTTGGCTATATGGTGTTCATAGATGGAGTTGCAACACTTGATGCGTTCGCATAATGGGCCTTCATGTAGGTCTTCATTCTTATGTTCATGAGGATGACTTGTTGTAGCAGTGTGTTGGATTGTTGATGATTTTATAGAGATGCTTCAGTAGTGTACACATTTATTGCAACTTATGCAGATGTTTGATAGAGAATGGAGGACTTGTGAGCACTCTTTCCAATCTTATTTGTTGGCCTTCTCGGTCAATTTGGAAGTGACACTTGGGATACATGTTTGATCCACCTGTATATGTGTCACAAGCTATGTCAAAGTATTGGAGGCTTTTACAGTTGTTGGAGAAGGTGATACAATAGGTGTCATAGATTTTGAGTTAAAGGCTTGATGTTTGTAATCATCCTTTTCCTCGGTCGCATGGAGCCAAGCTTATGCAAGAAACTAAAGGCCCTCAGACACTAGAAAACGCTTATGCATGTGATTTAAGCTTCTAGTCAATTTTTTCCAGTGTTATGCATGTGATTGAGGTTTTTCACAAGAAATTCTCTACATTCCTCACACAAACCATAAGGAAATTAGCATAGAAATTCCCAGAGACTTCTAGAAATAGTTGTAAAGGTCAAGAATGGTTTGAAAAGGTTATCTAATTATGTGAACTCATTTAGTGCACAAGTAGTGGTGTTATGGATTGATTTGGTCGAATTTGTGCACCCTTGATCCTATCCCCAAGCTCAATTTCTCCATACATGTTTTATATTCATCACTTGGGAGTTGTCTGATGGTTTATGGTGATTGTATGTGAGGAAGAGAAGTTTGTATAGTGTGATTATTATTCAAACCCATTAGTGAGTTTGATTGCTTCAATGTATGAGCTCTAATGGGAGTAGTATGAGAAAATCTATTTCCTAAAGCATAGTATTGATTCAAATCTCCATATTTCAAATCATTAATGCAAAGAGTTGTAGCAGAGTTTAGTATTGATGGAGCTCCATATTAGTGACTCACATTTTTTTTGTAGGAACTGCTAATTCATTTGGAACATAGCCATAGTGTCTTATGTTGTTAATTTTATTATGAAGCATTCATATTTTAGTGTGAGGGTTTGTTATGAGTTTTAGTTTTTCTTTCAGTGATATTATTCAGTTTTTGTTGGATGTATTATGACCACTATTTTGCTTGTGTGAGAGCATATGATTGTGGTTTTTTTTATTGATATGATGATGTATTACTACTAGAGGTCATACTGAAAATTTGAATCAAGTTGAGCAAAAAGTCTTGGGATCCAATTTGAAAATAGATGAAAGGAGGTCCACATAGAGGAGAGAAGCAGTGACTTCATGGATGTGAATCAGTGATTGCAAAGTTTCAACGAAAGGAATATTTTCTTAATCCAATGGTAGTTGGATAGTCCAATCGGAGTTGGGTGAGAATCAATTAATCATGATTCATTTCAACAGATGGTATTTTGTATATCAGTCTGAGAACATAGTTATATACTTGATAAGTAGAATTGAGTCTCCAGGATGATGGGTGTTGACCAGTAGTATATGAGGTCGAGTCTCCTAGCTAATGGAATTCAGCAAATTATGTAAAAGACATATTTTATTAATAGAATATTTAGAGTAGTGTAACAACAACAAGGGTATTTTTTTCTCAACGAAGGTTTTTACACCAGGTATCTTGTATCTCATGTGTTGATGCTTTCATGTGTTCTTGTTCATGGTTATGTTTCTCATATGGTTTATTTGTTACTTATGATTTATGCATAGATTTGAAATTATTTAATGAGTTTTTGCTAATTAAGTGTGTGTGATTCAGTAAAGTAATTAAAAGGAAAAAATTTGTAATAAGACACTATGCGATTCACCCCTCTCCCCCCCCCCCCCCCCCCCCCCCCCCCCCCCTCAGTAGTGCTCAAAGGTTTCTAACACTATCTAAGAAATCATCTGAAGGATGAGCTTATACTTCAAGCATTTGATATCCTCCTCAAGATCACTTAAAAGTAAAGAGATACTCATAAGAAATGGTGGAGAAAATTTGGGAAGGGGTTATATAAACTTTGTATACATTTTATGGTAACAAGTTTCTCTTGAAAATAAGACCCTTTCACTCCTTCTATCAAGGTTGGGAAATCCGCTTGTCTCTTGTTGATCATAATCCTTTGAAAAGTCTTACACTAACTTTGGTCGATGATCCAACTTGTGACTTAGTGCTTCCAAGATATTTTCCATTTCATCAATACATTCAAGATAAGTTCAACCTAATTTAGTCAATCTTTTACAGTTCATAATCCTTCTATTGTGTTGACCATCACTATGTTATTCCTAAACCACTATGTGCTTTGTTATAATTCACATATTTGTAAGTGTTTCATGTCATTGATGGGGGATACATCAAGGCCCTCGTACGACAAAGCACTTCCTATTGACTTCGAGACATTATCTGGCAAGTTGATTTAGAAACCATTCAGTACCTTGGAGCTTGCATGCCTCAATGGTAGGTTTCCCTGCTTTCGATGATAGGTTTACATCATTGAAATTCAATCAATTAACTCTATTAGTGTTCATTGTCAGATCACCTATTCACACTTAATAGAATGTAATCTACTAAATTAAGGGCCATTTTCATTATTGGTGGTTTCTTTTGCATGTGTTAATTATTATTATTATTATTAACCAATAATCATACGGTTTCTACCATGTTTGAGTTCAACACATTTATTAACATGGAGATATTTGTACTATGGAAAGATACATGTGAAGACCCTAAACCTTGTATATTATTTCCAGGTTGTGATGGAGTATTTTGAGTATTTATGATTGTTTCATAGATCCATAGTGTATGTATAGTAGCTATGTTTATATTGATTTATGCAGGCATGGATCCACGATGTATATTTGGTGGCCATGACCTTCCTCATTTGACATGGATATTTACATGTCCATATATATGCTTTGAGTCACTTATATTATGAGTATGGTAACTCCCACCTTAGAGATGATATTATTATATTGTAACTCCTTGATTGTTGTTGGAATGTTTTTGACTAGACTACTCCTTGTCTCAATGCCTTTGCATGACAAAGTATTTTAGTTATCACTACCTTTCTAACTTCATACTTTAGGGGGAATTATATTGCAAATTATTTTTGTCACATTCAAGTAAATTGATGTTGTAACCCTATCCTTCACCATCTGAATCATAATTTCCATTAATCCCTGAAGAAGATGGAATAAATACTCTCCCTGTAATATGAAAAACTTGTTTAAATTACTTGAAAAACCTGAATTCAAAAGGATGCCACATGTTTCACATTGATAACCTACAACATTGTTGATTGGCGTAGGCTACATACCTAACATATTGTGACATTGTCGCATATTGCTTCACTACATGGTGCAACATTTTTTAACAAAGGTAAAAATAAAAGAAGGAACAAGAATATTCTAGAAGATAAGCCTCATGGATGTAATATCTCCTAATCGTTTTGGATCTGGCTCACATCCCTAATTTTTTGTATCATAAACTCCCTCCCTTATCCTTCTCTTATCCTCTTCCAAGCCTATAAGTATAACCATCTCTCATTGAGAGGCATAGTTACTTGATCTCAAAAAGGCTTTGGCTTGGTGAAATTATGCTAAAGTATCCAACCTATCCTATTAAGGCTTTTGAAGGCAATGTGTTGAAATGAGGGACAACTGGAACAAGACCTATGACATAAAGTCAACATTAGGTATTTTCTTTGAGGTCATTGAGGACAAAGTTGGAATCTAAAACATTTAAAATCATCAATGAGGAAACAATTCGATAAAAGTTATGAGTTCATCTCACCCTCATTTTCATTAATGACTTGATTGTATTGGACTTAGGGAAAGCTACATTTTCTTGTTTGTTTTACTATAGATTTGGGTACCAGATCTAGGGAGATCTCTCTTGTCCATAAGAAGTATTTTTCTTGAAACACCCAAGGTACGATGGTTTAAACAATTTTGGATCCTTTTTTTATGATTTTCGGTAGAAGATACCTGAGCATTTGAGATGATTAGCCTTATATTTTACCTTCATAATCACTCATGTGCGTTGGTGGGCCGCACATAAGGTTGATGTAGATACTTGGCTGAAATGTAAGAATCTATTTTCCATTTGGTTTGGGTCTAGATCTAAGGTCAAGGGATTTAAGTATGCAGGGTTGGAATGCCCCACAACTCATGTGAAAATTTGTGTTGCAACATCGAACAGAAGAAAGATACCATATGATGAGTGGATTCATAGATTCATGCACACTTTGGATACAGTTCCCGGGAATTGGTATCTGGAGTTGGAAGAGCATGGAGGCAGTGTGAAATGGGAGGAGATGACTCAAAATTTTAAGGACATGTTCAATTTTGCAGCTAAAAATGAGGCATTTGATTGCGCAATGAAGGTGTTGAAGTAGAATATATTTTCATTATAAACTTGGCCTGAAAATAAGATGGTGCCTATGTGTCTTTCCCATCATAATTAATAGTAGTATGTAAATGATTTTATGGAAGGCTACAATGTTGCATAGGATTTTGATGGTGATGAGGATTTGAGGGACTTGCACACCCCAAATATTGAAGGATAACACATTGTATCTAGACTCAAATTGGGAATGGAGGATTACTCTAAGCCGATTAAAACAAATAAAGTAAATATAGGCAGTAAAGAGAATCCAAAGATTGCTTTGATTTGGGACTACTAGGATGATGAAATAATAGATAAGATAGAAAATTTTCTAAGGGAGTATCAATACTTTTTCCTAATACCTTTGTTGAGATGAAGGGCATAGTAAGTGATTTGGGTGAAATATGGATTCCTCTCAAGCTGGATTCCAAGGCAGTTAAACAAAAACCATACATGCTTAATTTGATATATAAATAGAAGGTAAAGAAAGAGCTAGACACAATGTTGGGAGATGGGATCATTGAGCCAGTGGAGGAGTCATAATGGATAAGCCCTATGGTAGTTCAGAATAGGAAAATAGGGGAGATCAAGATTTGTGTTGACCTCAAAAAGCTCAATCATGGTTTCATACATGATATGTTTCCTAACCATTTTACAAATGAGGTCCTTGATAATGTTGGTGGTTAGGAGGCATATTCATTCACTGATGTATTCTCCAGGTATCACCAGATCCAAATCACTAAGTGATCCTACTATAAAACTAAATTTGCGATCGAATGTGGTTGCTTTCAATACATTGTGATTCCATTTGGTCTAAAGAATGTGCCTGCCATATTTTCAAGAATCATTGCTTCAGCTTTTCAGGAATTTATTCATAATTTTTTAAATATCTCTCTGGACGAGTAGACAATGTTCAACCTATTACAAAAGAACATATAGTTATTATGGTTAATGTTAGATAGATGTAGGCAGTTACAAATCTCACGGAATCTCAAGAAATGTAATTTTTTCCCTGTTTGGCATTTTATTGGGTCACATTGTGTGTAAGCAAGGGTTATTGGTGCACCTTGCAAATATCACAATTATAGTGGATTTTCCTCCTCCCACTTTCGTTCAATAGTTACATGCTATTATGGGTCATATTGGTTATTACTGGAAGTTCATAAAAGGATATGCATGCATAATTGCACCTATGGAGAGCCTATTGAAGAAACCAATATATTTCATATGGATGGAGGAATGTTAGCAATACCAGGGTACTTTAAAGGAGAATATGGTTAGAACACCAATTTTGATATTTCATGACTGGAGAAAATAATTTCATGTGCACATGGATGCTTCATCTATTTCTCTAGGAGTCATGTTAACAGAGTAGGGGGAAGGAGAATTGGATAACCCAGCTTCCTTTAGAAGTATAAATTCATCAAAAACCAAGCATAATTATACCACTACAAAGTGAGAATGGTTGGATATGATCTACACCTTGTAGAAGTACTTACATTACCTTCTAGGAAGTAAGTTTAAGTTATATACAGACCATTCAACATTAAGTTACCTTATGAAGAAGCTTGTGTTGGGGGGTGAATCTATAGATGATTATTATTGTTTCAAGAGTATGATTCTAGGGTGGTTGTCAAACCTAGGCGATTGAATGCAGGTCCAAACCGTTAATATATGATTTCTATGGGAGAGGATACTTGAAACTTAGAAGACAACTTATTGGATGCACAGTTATTTGTTGTTAGAATGGTTAATGACTACTTTTTCAAGATTTCACGGTTATTTAGTACTGGAGTTGTTCCCACTGAGAACAATGTTGTGTAGAAGAAGCAGTTGGTCATCAAATTTGTGGACTATCAACTGATTATGGGTTTCTTATAAAAGTTAGTGGTTGACATGATTTTTTTGAGGTGCATATTACAACACTAGAAACTAATGATCTTGATAGAGGCACATGAGGGAGTTGTGGGAGGAAATTATGTAAGGAAATATTCCGCACAAAAGATTTTTTTGTGAAGGTAAATCCCCTCTGCGGACAGAGGCGATCCCTACTAGCCCAGAATGGGTCTAGCAACAATCGTAACACGCTATGGTGCAGGTCCCTAATTGCAATAAACCAACTCACAAATAAGGCTTACCTCGAATCCAACGTTGTTTTTTGTAGAGAAGGTAGCACTCCCGTTCCTTTGCTCTAGCAGATCACAATCCTCACGCTCGTCGCGATCGAACACCTGCACACGCAAGAAACACAACAAACACAAGCATAAAATCCAATATATACAATTATGCGTCAGTCAGAGAGGACACAACTCATGATCATAATGAACAAAACGAGTGGAACCATAACCAATAGTCGCTTATCATTAATTCATACAAAGGAAAATACAACCTGGCTTTGACGCTGAATTCTCCTTCGATGGGTCGCCGGCGGAATACGTCTCGGTAAAGCTTGTCAAGGATGGGGACAAGCCTCTCTCTTCGATCATCAATCTCCTTGCTATTGATTTGACACTATGAGGAATATTGCAGCATTCTTTAGGCTATGAAGGCTCTTGGAGATTCTTGCAGACTAGCTTGCAAAGGGAAATGGCAAGCTTATATAGATGGTGGAAGGGGAGTTGGGATCCCTACAATCATGGGATTGGCCCTATCCTATGGGAAGCTTCCATGAGAGGTGGAAAACCACTTCCTCTACATGGAAATCTGGAGTCAAACGTCCCAACTCAATTTAGAGACCAATTCAGGAGTTGGTTGGAGTCAATCTTCCGCCATTTATTTTTTTTAAACACCCTTTATTAAGCATGGCGCGAGTGCGACTCTGAGACAGAGCGCCAATTGGCGCGCCCTCTTTGAAGGATTTCCCCCATTGGCGTGGGTATAACACTGGCTAGTCGTGCCAAGGATGAAAAGGCTATTTTTAGGGTTTTTCACAAGGATTTGTCTTCAGGGGAATGAAATTCCATGTCTAGGGGAATGTCATGAAAGTGTTTTCAGATCATGTCACTGCTCACAGGTCATGGAATAAGCCCTCCAATGTGCAGGATGGGGAATTGCAGGGACGGTGACAAATTGTTGTGTAACAGATTTTATGGAAGTTTTTCCTTCTAATTATCCTACAAATTAACAAAACTAGCTATCTGGGCAATTGTTAAAACAAGGTCTCCTACAAGCTGCGAAACTAGTCCGATTTTGTATATTTTTTATTATATTTCGTCTAGCGCAGGGGTTTTGGGGTGGGTCAAAGCCCCGAAAGCATTGTAACGGGCCAAAGGGTAGACCTAGAGTCCGCAAACCACGGTTTGTGGACCATAGGAAAGATTAGGCTAGATTGTTATAAATAGAGAGACATTTTGAATTGTAAGGCAAGAAGATGATGAGATTTTGATGCGAATTGCGGCTTAGTAGATCTTTTTGGGTTTTTGGGGACTCAGACTCCTACTGGTTGTGTGCACGAAGATCCCAGGTCCTGCTGTGTGCGAACCCTGTTGTTGTGTGCGCAGGTCGGGTTTGGGTATTGTAAGAAGGAACTGAAGGATTAATGAATGAGAAAGGTTGTTGCGTAGCTGAATGTATTTGTACTGTTGATGAGAATCTTTGATAACTATTGTGTTATACATATTTTGTGTTAAGCTGTGAAAGTACTGTGTTAAGTGTTTCTTTTACGTCTGGGTCTATTTTGTTATGTTTTATGAGAATAATTGTAATGTTGCACTACTATTTTAGAAGTATATAATTTGTTGAGTACAATAAGTATAGTTGACCTTCTGCACGTGGACGTGAAGGAGATCTATAGATCCGGTTCTAAGATAGGCGATCTGGTCATTATAAATTCAAACGCAACTCTACTTGGCTTACCTATCCTCTCTCAGGGTGCGGAAACCTGGTTCGAGTACCCACCCATACTGCTTCGGGTGAGACTTTGACCTGCGCAAGTAGGTCACTGCCGAAAGGGCCAGTAGTATAGGGGTTTGTTGGAAAACCTTAACCTCTGAACCTGGGTTAGGATCCCTCGAGCCTAAAAATGGTTTCATTTCCGAGACCGGGAGCATTTTGAGAAGGGGGTCGGGTAATGCCAAGAAAAGTATTGGAAGGCTGAGAAGAAAAGTAGAGTAGGTACGAAAGAAGGGGATAGATCTGTCTATATCCCAGTAGAATGAACAGCTCCGCAAAACCCACCAGCTACACTGCCTTCAGGACCACATAAGGGTAAAACCTTGTCCGAAAACCCGCCAAAAGAAGATATGGCGGCGCACTTGAATTTACCCACCTTCAAAGGTGCGGGAGATGAGGACATGGACTGATTTTGGTTTGTTTCAGACTCGGTATGGACTGCACAAAATGTGGCAAGTGATACTGTGAAGAGGGCGCAGTTATCCCTGGCCTTCGAAGGAAGAGCTTTGGACTAGTATATGCGATACATATCTCAAAACGGAAGTGCATCTATTCAAGATATTAAGGACGCTCTGAAACAACAATTCCAGAAGCCTAAGTCCTATTCGCAGATCATAGCAGACATGAAATATTTCAAGAAAGGAACGACTGAGTCTATATAG